>OX463226.1:17568563-18193563 GCA_949820135.1 Sylvilagus floridanus
TATAGCCACATGAATTTACTTATACTTAGGTCTATAAATGTAAACTATAAACACATATTTAAGAGATAACAGTTCATTTGTAGATAGATCATTTCACTCTAATCAAGAGTTGTAATTTAAAATTCACTAGACCTGTTACTTTTCATCACAAATCTCTTGTGTGTGTGTGTGTGTGTGTGTGTGTGTGTGTGTGTAACAGTAGCTTCACAAAGTTTGTGGAAAAGTGGGATTAAAAGATAAGTTTATTTTGGTGTAAACATTTTTAAAATCCACGCACATCTTATAAAAAGATGTTCTTATTTGCAAGGCAGAGTTACAGAGAGATATCTTCTATCCACTGGTCTATTCTCCAAAGAGCTGCAATGGCTACGGTTGTGTCAGGCCGAAGCCAGGAGCCCGGACCTTCTTCCACACCTGCCACATAGATATAGCGGCCCAGGGACTTGGACCATCTTCTGCTTCTTTCCCAGGTACATTAGCAGGGAGCTGGATCGTAAGTTCAGCAGCCGGGACTCAAACCGGTGCCCAAATGGGATGTTGACACTGCAAGCCACGGCTTAACCTGCTGAACCACAGTGCCAGGCCCAATGCACATTTTCTGCATAATATGCATTTTCCAGGAGTTCCCTGTATATATTGATTCTGAAATATATTAGCTCCCAAATAAACATGTCTTTTAAGTTCCATGTTTCTATGAATTTTTGAAGCCCCCTCCTGAATGTGTACACGCATAAATTTCTTGATACAAACACCTGCCTGCAGACATGTGCACAGCATGCTCCCAATGATATCTACGTGTGAGTCTCACTTTTTGGTCAAAGTAAACAAGGATATTTGTCCAATTCATAGATGAGGAAGCACTTCACACCTGTGCCCTGATGGGGTGTGCAAGGTCACACAGCTATTACGTGACAGTGTCAAAAGAAAATCCAGTCTCATCAACTTAATTAAAGGGACATCAACACATCCACGGTTATGCTACTTTCTGCATTTATTAGCAAGGACAGACCTTTCATAAAAAGTGAGGTGTTGGCCGGTGCCGTGGCTCAACAGGCTAATCCTCCGCCTTGCGGCGCCGGCACACCGGGTTCTAGTCCCGGTCGGGGCGCCGGATTCTGTCCCGGTTGCCCCTCTTCCAGGCCAGCCCTCTGCTGTGGCCCGGGAGTGCAGTGGAGGATGGCCCAAGTGCTTGGGCCCTGCACCCCATGGGAGACCAGGGGAAAGCACCTAGCACCTGGCTCCTGCCATCGGATTAGCGCGGTGCGCGGCCGCAGCGCGCCAACCGCGGCAGCCATTGGAGGGTGAACCAACGGCAAAAGGAAGACCTTTCTCTCTATCTCTCTCTCTCACTGTCCACTCTGCCTGTCACCAAAAAAAAAAAAAAAAAAAAAAAAAAAAGTGAGGTGTTGTTGTTGTTGCTCTTGTAAAGATTTATTTATTTATTTGAAAGGCAGAGTGACAGAAAAACAGAGAGACAGAGATAAAAATTTTCCATCTGCTGGTTCACTCCCCAAACAGCCACAACGGCCAGAGCTAGGCCAAGCCAAAGCCAGGAGCATGGAACTCCACCCAGGGCTCTCCCGTGGGTGACAGGAACTCAAGTAGCTGGGCCATCATTGGCTGCTTTCCCAGGTGCATTAACAAGGAGCCCGATCGCGGCTGGAGCCGCTGAGACTGGAACTGGCACTCCCACATAGGGCACAGACATCGCAAGCGGAAACTTAATCTGCTGGGACACAATATTGACACCCCCACCCCCACCACTTCCAAGAAAAACTTTGGTCTGCTGTGTAGCAGATGTACCAACATCTCTCCCTATCTTAAGGCTACCTCAGGTCTATTTCCACAAGTGAAACCCACCCACGTTAACCCCCGGGATGAAGAAAGAGAACAGCCCGAGCTCCCAACTCCATCCTTTTTTTTTTTTTTTTTTTTTTTTTTGTGACAGGCAGAGTGGACAGTGAGAGAGAGAGACAGAGAGAAAGGTCTTCCTTTTGCCGTTGGTTCACCCTCCAATGGCCGCCGCGGCTGGCGCGCTGCGGCCGGCGCACCGCGCTTGTCCGATGGCAGGAGCCAGGAGCCAGGTGCTTTTCCTGGTCTCCCCATGGGGTGCAGGGCCCAAGCACCTGGGCCATCCTCCACTGCACTCCCGGGCCACAGCAGAGGGCTGGCCTGGAAGAGGGGCAACTGGGACAGAATCCGGCGCCCCGACCGGGACTAGAACCCGGTGTGCCAGCGCCGCAAGGCGGAGGATTAGCCTGTTGAGCCACGGCGCCGGCCCCAACTCCATCCTTTTACGCTCCTTCCAGACATCATCCCCCTCCCTACGAGTGCTTATCACACTGACTTCTAACATCAAGGATCAGCCGCCTGGTTTCATACAACCCCTAAGACAGATCACAAGCCTACACGTCAAAGGTCAAACAAAGGACCTTCTAGAAGGAAACAGTTTCACGACTTGGGCAGATGCAACATTTATTAAGCCACTAAAAAGAATTATCTATTAAAAAATTACACTTCACTAAGTCAAGCACATCTGTACCTCAGGTGTATCACTGAGAAGTAAATGCACAGAACGGAAGAACGTATCTGTACTACACGTGTCCAACAAGGAACCTAAGCATGTATTACACATCCTGCAAGTCAATTTCACAAATGAGCAAAACGCATTCACAGGAACTAAAACATGCATTTCAAAAGGCTGGCCAACACATGAAAGTGTCATAAATCAAAAGCACAACAGAGACACTGCCATGTACCACTGGGAAGAATACAACTAAAAAGATCACTATGAGGGCCGGCGCCATGACGTAGCAGGTAAAGCCACGGCCTGCAGTGCTGGCATCCCATAGAGACACTGGTTCAAGTCCCAGCTGCTCCAACTTAAAGCAGCAGAGGATGGCCAAAGTCCTTGGGCTCCTGAACCCTCATGGGAGATTCAGAAAAAGCTCCTGGCTGCCAGTACCACAGCTTACCTGGCTAATCCTCCACCTGCAGCGCCAGCACACCAGTTCTAGTCCCCGTCGGGGTGCCGGATTCTGTCCCGGTTGCCCCTCTTCCAGGCCAGCTCTCTGCTGTGGCCCGGGAGTGCAGTGGAGGATGGCCCAAGTGCTTGGGCCCTGCACCCCATGGGAGACCAGGAGAAGCACCTGGCTCCTGGCTTAGGATCAGTGCAGCACGCCGGCCACAGCACAGCAGCCGTAGTAGCCATCTGGGGAGTGAACCAACGGAAGGAAGACCTTTCTCTCTCTCTCTCTCTCTCTGCCTGTCAAAAAAATTAAAAAAAAAAAAAAAGCAGCAGCAGCAGCTCCTGGCTTCAGATCGGCCCAGGTCTGGCCATTGCGGCTATTTGTGGAGTGAACCAGAGGATCGAAGACCAACCTCTCTTTCTCCCCCCCCCCCACCTTGCTTCTCTGTAACTGCCTTTCAAATAATAAATAAATAAGTCTTTAAAAAAATCAACTAAACCTGCAGAAAATAAAAAGGCCACATTCTAACAGAAAATATTTGCAAAACACATCCAGTAAAGGACCTATATCCAAAATATACTGAGAATCTTTGAAGTCCAACAAAAAGAAAACAACCCATCTGAACATGGGCTAAAGATCTGGACAGATACCTCGTCAAAGAAGATGAAAAATAAGCCTTTCAAGAGAAACACAGCCTCATATGTCATTAGGGAATTGCAAATTAATACAACAATGAGATACCCACAGACCTCTACTACAATGATTAAAATCTAAAAACATGGACAAGACCAAATGCTGGCCAAGATGTGGAACAATGGTGTTTTGGCTGAGTTCCCCAGAAATGTCTACACAGTAGCCTGGCAACCTATGTTGGGGGCTGGGAACAGTTTCCTAGCTGTCAAGAAATGCAAACAAGGGTACACCATGATAACCCAAACAATGGAATATCCTTGAACAATAAGAAGAAATGCAAAGAGACGGAGGATCCTTCTAAGAATTGGCTAAGTGAGCCGGCGCCATGGCTCAATAGGCTAATCCTCCGCCTTGCGGCACCAGCACACTGGGTTCTAGTCCTGGTCGGGGCGCCAGATTCTGTCCCAACTGCCCCTCTTCCAGGCCAGCTCTCTGCTGTGGCCAGGGAGTGCAGTGGAGGATGGCCCAAGTGCTTGGGCCCTGCACCCCATGGGAGACCAGGAGAAGCACCTGGCTCCTGCCATCAGATCAGCACAGTGCGCCGGCCGTGGCAGCCATTGGAGGGTGAACCAATGGCAAAGGAAGACCTTTCTCTCTCTCTCTCACTGTCCACTCTGCCTGTCAAAAAATTTAAAAAAAAATAAAAAGAAAAAAGAAACAATTGGCTAAGTGAAATACGTCTAAAAAGGCTGCACCAGTCTAATTCTAACTGCACAAAATTATGACAGAGGAGAAACAAACTACAGGGACAGGGAGACGGTCAGTGGTTGCCAGGGCTAAGAGTTGGAGGCAAGGAGGGATGAACAGGGAGAACCCAGGGGTGTTAAGGGCAGTGAAATTATTATTGTAAGAGAAATATTATTTTAAGAGAGAGAGAAAGGGGTAAGGGAAGATCTTCTATCTGCTGGTTCACTCCCCAAACAGCCAAAATAGCCAGGTCCGGGCCAGGCTGAAGCCAGGAACTCCATCCATGGAATGGTAGGGGCCCACATACTTGGACCTCTGCTGCCTTCCAAGGCCTATTAGCAGGAAGCTGGATCAGAAGCAGAGCAGTCAAGACTTGAACCAGTACTCTCATACAGGATGCTGGTGCTGCACATGGGTGCTTAACCGACTGCAGCACAACGCTGGCCCCATGGGAGCTGGTGGAAGATGGTTTTTGATCTCCAAGCCTCCAACTCACAGCTCAGCACAACCTCTCTGAGCCACACTACTGAACTGAAACTCTTCTGTGTGCTGCTGTAACAGCAGAGCACTGGCATTACAAATTAAGCCAACTGTAGGAATTATGAATTTTATTTCCTACTCATCTCTCAGACTTGGTTTTTCAGTTATAATAAATATAACACACTAATACAGGCTGTCAATTATAAAGGACTCTGTCAGGGGGGCCTACAGGAAGGGTTTTCTCTGCTTTCTGCTCAATTTTTCTATAAATCAAAAACTGCTCTTAAAAATAATTAAGAAAATCTAAACTAAATCTACACACTTCTCTGATACAATGCTAAAAAATATTTTCAAAAATATTTATTTAAAAATTGGGGCCAGCATCATGGTAGAGTGGATTATGCTACTCTCTGCAGTGCTGGCATCCCAAACATAGTCAGCAGTTTGAGTCTTGGCTGCTCCACTTCCAATCCAGCTCCCTGCTAAGGCACCTGGGAAAGCAGTGGAAGATAACCTAAGTCCCTGGGCCCCTGCATCCATGTGGGACCCATTGTTATCATCTGAGGATTGAACCAGCAGGTGGAATATTTTCTCTCTTTCTCTGCTTCTCCTTCTCCTTTACTCTTTCAGGAAAAAAAAAAAAAAACTCTTTAAAAAAATGCAGGGTCCTGGTGAAATTCCTCAAAGAGTCAATTAGCACGGCTCCATTCTCCACGCAAAACTGATTTCTCTATACCCTGGCTGGGGCAGACACACTTGGTACAAGGGTTATGATTCTATCTGGGACACTCACATCCCTACTGGAGGGTCTGACTCAAGTCCTGGCTACTTTGCTTCCCACCCAGCTTTATGCTAATGTGCACTCTGGTAGGTACTGGATTTGACTCATGTCCTTGGGTCCTTGCCACTCATACGGGAGACCTGGATTGAGTTCTGGGCTCCTGGCTTCAGTCTGGCCTAGCCCTGGCTGTTGTGGGCATTTGGTGTGTGTGGGGTGGGGTGAGGTGGGGTTAGTGTTGACGCAACAGATGGAAAATTTCTCTCTGCCTTTCTAAGCAAGTGGAGGGGGGAACTTACTGGCAGATGTATCAGAAAAAAAAAAAAGCACACAGCACCGATTACCAAATGTAACAACTAAGAAGCTCCTGAACAACCTATATAAAGAAAAGACTCGAGTTATCAGCAATATTAGCCTTAAAGACAGGGCAGTGTTTCAGTCCACTTCACGAAACACAGAACCAACAGCCAAATCCTGATGTTGAATGAGAGGCAGAAAAGTCTATTTCCTGGTACCTTGGCTAAGCACACATGGCCCTGAAGACAGAAGTGAATCCATCCTTGGCGGGGGCACAGGGAGTAAAGGGGCCTGTTGAGTCTTTGCATCCCAGAGTCATTTCAGCCACTGTCCTGCTGGATGGCTCTGGCCAACCTCCAGTCACAACCACAGTGACTGCTTTGACGTGATGATGTTTCACAGTGCCTCAACTCTGCACATTCTATGGTTCTCAAACGCAACTCAAGACAAGAAAAAGACCTGCAAATGCAGACAACTATCATCAATAGGAAAGGAAGTCTTTGAGGCAAGGGACGAGAGGCAGGGGAGGGAGGGAGGGAGGGAGGGAGGGAGGGAGAAAGAAGCAGCACAGGGGAGCACGCTGTTAGGCGGGGGAAGACAAGCTATAAATGTTCAGAAATACTCAACTCTAATGGAAACAATTAGCAGAATGGGAGATAAATGGTGTGTGGCTTGCTCTGCTATTCACAGCTACTAACAGTGAGACACCCAGCGAAGCCTGGATCAAATCCAGACTTCGGTGCATACACTCATACACACTCAAGATCATTTTACTGTTTGCCAGTCACTCATTTATATGTCCGGATGTAGAAAGAGCTGATACCTCACTTTTTATCAAAAATGTTAACGTTAGATCACTGCTCTTCGGGGACTCATTTTTTAAGTGTGCAGAAGTCTCTGGGTCTGAACAATAGGATGCTCATAAAGAATTCTGGAATCTAAGTGATCTCTTGACATTTGACTAAAAGTCAAAGCAGTGGACCACAAGACAAATTGAACACTTCACCCGTGAAGGTTGACTATTAGCTTTGTTTCATGATCTGTAAATGAGTTATTAAACGCTGCTATAAAGTTTTACGACTGTTTTAATCCCATTAATAACTGTCCTCACTTTAAATGCCCTACTGTTTGCTGAATATGTCTGATTATGTGCTGTACTAAGTGCTGCCTGGTATGAGACTGTTTTTTTTTTTTTAATCTAAAACTAAGGATATAAAAGAGAAGGCCTGAGCGGCTCCATGGGGCATTGACTCCATCCTTTAAAGGAAAACAGAGCGAGCCAGATGCTAACTATCTCTCTTCCCAGGAGGATAATCTGCTGGATTCCATCTCTTCCATCTTGAGCTCCCGCGAGTCAACTGCCTCAACATAAGGGAAGCACAATGAATGTGTGCTTCAGCACACCGGGAAAGCACTTAGAAGAAACACTATTTACATCTTAACAGCTTTCTTTCCTTACATTAACTTCTCCTCTGAACTTCATCGTCAAGACTGCAGGAATGTTCCCAAACACTCAGCAAAGAAAGAATCTGAGAATCACAGGGGCCATAAAACAGCCTGGCTCTCGAGCTGGAATCACCCCGCTGTTCAATCTCCCTTGAGGACTGCCGGGACACTCAGCAAGTCCAGAAGTTGAGTTTTGGGTAGCTGAGCCTTCAACCTATTGCAAAAATCATTCATATGCTGCCTTGGAACTTTCACTAACTTCACAAAGACTCAATGGTCTACCTGCTGGAGTTATTATGTAAACATCCCAGTTGGGTATCTGGTCTACCAGTCAAGCAACTCAGCACCTGCCACACTCCTCAGGAGGGACTGCCTCTCATTTGCCTATCATGGATGCCTAATAATAAGCTTCTCTAGCTTCATCTGTCATGTTCATGGAAAGTGGTACATCCATAATTGAATGCAAGAGACAGCTGATGTCCCATAGTTTGAGTCAGTTGTTCCTTCCTGAAACACGGTGATGGTGAACTTGAATTTGAAGCACAGATGAGCACATGTGAAAAGCAAGCACAGGAGAACCAAGGCCAATTAACAAAAGCCTAGTGATAAGACACAGACCACACACTAGTGTAAGAAGTATCTTACTCATTTTAAATTGCTAAAATGGGAACTTGAATAATTTATTGTAGCGGATTCAAGTTTGTTAGGAAATTATCAGTCTTTCAACTCCTCAACTTCAAGGAGCTGCTAAGAAGGATTTTCAAATTTGGTCTTGGTGGACAAAACAGTTGCTGTCTACAAAATAGTCATGCTTTTCTTTCCAAACAATGGGTTTATACCTGGGGAGTGGTTGCTGAAACCAGGCACTCCATCGCCGAAACTCTGCCTCTCACCATGCTCATATGACGAATTCTCGCCAGTGTAATGTGCACAAAAGAATTATGTGTCATTCCCAGGTGGGTTTCCTTTTTAATTATGGTACAACCTACTTAACAAAAACTTAGCATTTTAACAATTTAAGTACATTTCCAATGTTGTGTAACTATCACCACTGTCTCCAGAAGTTTTTCACCAACCCAAACAGAAACTCTATACCCATTACACAAGTACTCCCCATTTTTCCCCACAGTCTGTCTCTATGCATCTTCCTTTTCTAGATACCTTGCATAAATAGACCCATACAACATTTGTCCTTTTGTATCTGACTTCTTTTACTCAATTAATGTACTGAATATTTACCCGTGTCCTACCATGTATCATAATTTTATCCATTTGTACAGCTGATTAATATTCCATGGCAGGTGCTTACCACATTCGTTTCTTTTTTTCTGCTTTTGGCTGTTGTAAAGAATGCTGCGATGAACATTTGTGTATAAATACCTGGCTGAGTCCCTGTTTTCATTTCTTTTGGGTCCATTACAGAAGTGAAATTGCTGGATTATATCATAATTCCAGCTTAACTTTATCAGGACCCACTGTAACATTTCCACAGTGGCTAAAATATTTTACATTCCCATCAGCAACCTCTTCCATATGCCCTTCAACACTCCACATCTTCGCCAACACTTCTTATTTTCCAGTTATGTTAAATAAATCATACTCTTATATATACCACCTATGTCAAGTGGCATCTCACAGTGGTTTTTTAAAGTAACAGTTGATTTAAAAAATTTTTTCTAGAAATGTGAAAGGCAGAGATACCCAGAGAGAGAGAGAGAGAAAGAGAGAGAGAGAGAAAGAGAGTCTTCCATCTCCTGGTTCACTCTCCAAATGCCAACAATAGCCAGACCAGGGCCAAACCAAAGCCAAAAACCAAAAATTCAATCCAGGTCTCCCACATGGGTGGTAGGGACCCAACAAATCAAGTCATCCCCTGCTGACTCCCTCGGTTGCAATAGCAGGAAAGTGGGATTAGGAGAGGAGCCAAGACGGAAACCTAGGCACTCAAATGTGGACAACTCCAGTGGCGTTTTAATCATGGTACCAAAAGCTTGCTCCCTTACTGACTTGCATTTATCTAATGACTAATAACACGGAGCATCTTTTCATATGATTATTGGCCATTTGTTTATCTTCAGTGGAAAATGGCCATTGAAGTCCTTTGCCCAGAGAGAGAAAGACAAACAAGAACAGAGAGTGATCTTCCATCTACAGCTCACTCCCTAAAAGGCCCCCAAAGCCAGGCCTGGTCCAGGCTAGGGCCAGGATGAAGCCAGGAGCCCAGGACTCAGAGTTCACCTTCATGCAGTCGGCGGGGGTCCAACCACTGAGCCATCACCAGCTGCCTCACAGGATGCTCATTTTCAGGGAGTTGGACTCAGAAGCAGAGTCAGGACTTAAACCCAGGGACCCTAAAAAGGGATGAGGGTGTCTCAAGTGGCTCTGGAACCCCTGGGGTTGGGCACACCTGGCCTGTCTAGCTGAGGTTCTAAGGAGCAGCTGTGTACTCTTCTGTTTGCTGGATGCAGAGCATTCCCCAGCCCCAGGGAATGCATGGGGAAGCCACGAAATGACCCAGGTGCCACACAGCAGAAAGCCACCCACTGACCAGGAATGCCACATATTCTGCTATTATCTGACTGGTAAATGAACTTACTTGGTGTTCGTCCAGTGAAATTTTAGCCCATTTCTTCCACCCACTTGCTTTACCCAATTAGATTTCCAAACATTCACTGTCTTTCTGATTGTCGAATACAAGAGCCCATGGTTTCCATGTCCCAGGCCGCATCACTATGCTGAATATGGTCCCAGGTCTTCCCCAGTTAGAATTTCCCCTTCTTTCAGTTATTACTGATTAGTGCCACCTTTGTTTTTCCTAGACTGACGTCTTTACCTATAGTGCTGAAACTGTGTTTCTGAAACCAATACACTTTCAACCCCGAGGCACCTCTGTGTCTTTGTACTTCCTGAGAACAACAGTTCTGAGTTCCTACTTGTAGATCTTTCCCCGCCAGGACTCTGTACTGGCACCTATGTGAGTCAGTGAAGATTAATTTGTTTAAAACGGGTGATGCTCCGGTGGAATCTCACCACTCATCTTAGGCTTCCCTTATCTGGTTCTCCCGGTCTGCTTACACGCCCGTGTGGGGACCACTCTCTCAGCTACTTTTAATCCTGCCTCATAAATACTTATGCTAATTTCAGTAACTATACAGAAAATGTACTTCATGCATCATCTTTTAGTACCCAAGATGAACTATACTACTCTAACTACTATTTGCCCTAAGAGATCAAGACCCAGAGTAACTCACCTACCAAGTGGCAACCTCTGGGTACCTATCACCCACAGCACTTCTCCCATCATGCTACCTTCCTACATTTGCATGCTTACTTCTCAACTTGTTCCCAAAATAACAGATGGGGATCTTCTTTCTTGGAAGATGGTTTGCAAAAAAAAAAAAAAAAAAAAAAAAAAACCAAAAACAAAACCTTTCAATAATTCTGTGCGTTATTTTACAGCAGGCCCAACTCCTAGTGTGCTATTCCCTTACCCCACTGTCCACTCATGCCTTCTGGTACGTGCCCCTCTTTCCTACTGGTTGGTTCCAGAGGTCGTTACGTGAAGTCAAATTAGTCAAGCAAAGACAGACAAGAGTTGCAGAATCTCACCCACACGTGGAATCTAAAACGAAGGGGATCTCAGAGAAGCTAAGTGCATTTTTCACATGTTTCTAATCTGACCTGGTCAGAACACTTGTTCAATGTCCTCCTCTTTCTTTTTATGCTGAAACGACCCTTCTGAGAATGGATAAAATGGCTTTGATAGTTCACAGAACCTGAGACATTCAGAAACCTCATTGAACACAAGTGAGCAGGCTCTTGGGAAAATAAATAAGAACTTTCAGGCCATTCTGTCTCAAGGAAACAGGAAAAAATATAACAGATGTTCTGTGGGTCTAACGCATCATTTTCCTTGTTTCAAAATTAAAATCAGGTGCAACAAAAAAATTAACATTGAGGTCACAGCTTGAAAGGTTTCAGTTTCCCAAAATTTGCAATCCAACATTATCATCTCTGTCTCTGTCAGAGATTTTCACTGAGCCCTCAAAGGGACAGAATCTGCCCCTAGGAACTTAGCAAGCTGGGATCCCAGGGTAAGCTGTTATCTCAAAACAGAGTGGGTACCGGCACTGTGACACAGTGGGTAAAGCTGACACCTGCCCCGCCAGCATCCCACATGGGTGCCAGTTTGAGTTCCAGCTGCTCCATTTCTGATCCAGCTCCGTGCCAACCGCCTGGGAAAGCAGTGGAGGATGGCCCAAGTCCTTGGGTCCCTGCACTCATGTGGGAGACCCAGAAAACAGTCCTAGCTTCGGGCTGGCCCAGCTCTAGCCATTGTGGCCATTTGGGGAGTGAACCAGCAGACGGAGAATTTCTGTCTCCTTTTCTGTCAACTCTGCCTTTCAAATAAATTAATAACAACAACAATAATAATAAAAGAATCAAGCACTGGAGCTGGCACTTTGGCACAGCAGCTTAAGCCTGTCTGCAAGCATCTAAGAGCAGCGGTTTGAGTTCTGGCTTCCCCATTTCCGATCCAGCTCCCTGCTAATGCATTTGGGAACGAAGCAGGAGATGGCCCAAGCGCTTGGGCCCCTGCAACCCACACAGCCGTCGTGGCCATTTGATGACTGAACCAGCGGATGGACAATCTCTCTTTTTCTGTCACTCTGTCTTTCAAATCAGTAAAATCTCTGAAGACGAGAACTAGAACATGATGTCTTACACACATCAGGTTCTCTATAAATACATCTGGACAGAAGAAAGATGCAGGTCTGGAGCTCACCAGAGCTGACTGGTCACTGGCCACAAGTCTGACACTACGTAAGGCACATGGCGTTGCGTGCCTGAGACCACGGGCACAGCACGGAGAGCCACTGTCATGCACCTCGTCAGTGGGTTCTGACTCCGTGACACGTGACTTACTGGCCCATACTCAGCTGGTACGGGATGCCTAGGCTCCTGTCTTCAGCGTGACGAGGTGAGAAAACTTCCAGAGCTGTGTGGTGGTGGTGGCTGAACAATGGTGTGAATGTGTGCCATGGCCCTGAACTGTGTAATTAACATGGCTAAAATGCTAATTCTATGCTGCAGCTATTTTAACACAATAGAGAATCAATTGGTCTGGAATTTCCTAAGACCACAGGATGTAGGACTTCCTATCACTATAATCCCAAAGTCAGGGGGTGGCCATCTGGTCTTGTGAAGTCTCCCGCATCCCATGTCAGAGTGCCCCAAGTTCAAGTCCTAGCTCCGCCACCTGTCCCAGCTTCCTGCTAATGTGCTCCCAGGGAGGAAGCAGGCGACGGCTCAAGTACTAACATCCCTGCCACCCACACAGGAGACCTGGATTGCGTTCCTGTCTTTGTCGTGGGCATCTGAGGAGTGAACCAGTGGATAGGAACACACATATACTCTCTTATAAATAAATGAAACATGTATATTTTAAAAAGACAGATGATAAAGTGTGATGGAGAATGTGTAGAAACATCAGAACCTTCCTACACAGCCGGTGGGGATGTAAAACGGTGCAGCCACTTTGTAAGACGGTCAGGCAGTTTTTCAGAAGATGGGACCATACACATCTCCTAAGTATTTGCCTGGAATAAAGGGGAACATTTATGCACGACAACACTCAGCTAGGAAGACTCCTAACAGCATCGTTCACAAAAGCCAGCAGGTGGGAACAACCCAGACATCATCAACCAGTGAACCACACACAAAGCATGCTGTGTTCAATGATGGACGACAGACCATCAGTCTGCAGTAAAAAGAAACAGAGTCCTGAAAGACGCCCAAGCAAGGGTGCACCTTTAGAGTGTTAGGCAAACTGGAGAAAGCCAGCCCCACGAGGACACACCGCCCCATTCTTTCTGTACAGCTTGTCAAGGGTCTGGGAATCCATGATGACAACAAGCCAACAGGTGGCTGCCTGAGCAGAGTGGGTTGAAGGGATATGGTGAGTGGCCACTAAGGAGCTCAGGGTCCTTTGGGAAGTGATAAAATATCCCCAAATTGATTGTGTATTGGCTGCACAACTCTTGAGTGCACTACACATCACTGAACTGGGTACTTCAAATGGGTGCAGCCCAGCAGCTGCACTTGAGCCGGTACCCTGATAGGTAATGCCAGCATCACAGACAGTAGCTTGACTGCTGTGTCACCTCCCTCAAGTTATTTATAAGTTGCAGCAGTGGTTGAAACGTAGCCAGCACGCAGGAAGGAAGACTCCATTACCAAAGTGGAGACGTCCATCCCCCACCCCTCCCATCCTCCTCCTCTCAATCCCTATTCCTTCCAATGAGCTTTCAAAGACAGGCCCAGTAGCGCTCCTGGGAAGAAGGGGATGCCAACCAGGAGTTCAGCAGAAAATGTACAGCAACACGGTCAGCACCACCATCTCTAAACCTGACTCACTGTTCTTCCCCAGCTTTTTCTGAAGGCTGCAGGACTCCATGGATCAGTGCAATGTAGACAGCTAGAGCCAAGTGCACAGTCCTCTGGCCTGAGGCTGGCCAGAGACAGGGACACAGGAGAGCGTAGAACAGGTGCATAGGCTGGGACAAAGCAGACCAGGCAAAGGACAGGACCGCAAGCGCCACTGTGAGAGACAACAGGGGTCACAGAAATGTCTTGGTTCCTGAAACGTTTTGTCTCTTCTCTGCTGCGATGCAGCCCACACTGCTGTCCACCTGGGGACTCCCTGTCCACCCAGCAAGCGGGAGATGTGAGACACCACAGGCCTCTCAGACTCTCACCCAGCAGGTGAGAAGACCATCCGGGCAGTATGCAACACCTACCTCCCATGTCTAGCAATGCCCGTTTCTATAAATAAAACATAATATAAAATGAATTTCGATTTCTGAAATTCATGTCACTGAATGACAGTGATTGATGTGCCGGATGTCTTCTGTTTCCTCTCCTGACCCATTCCCCTCAGCCACAGCAGCTGTGCTCTGGTTGGCGTCGAGAGAATCCCTTGCCCCCTGGTTGCCCACAACAGGGCTCAGTTAAAGGGTGTCACTGGCAGGAGATGAAAGAGTGGGACAGAGCAGGGCTGCGGCCCCTCTCCAGAAGGCCCTGGTTGCTGTCAGACAGCTCTCACTCCAGACCCCATCATGGCTCACCCATGAGAGACGGAGAGACATTTTGCATTCACTGGTTCACTTCCGAAATATAAACAATGGCCAGGGCTGGGCTCCAGCAAGCCAGGAGCCTCAAACTCCATCCAGGTCTCCCACGTTGTGTGCAAGGCGCGATCCTTGGCTGCTTTCCCAGGAGCTTGGGCAGGGAGCTGGATCGGAAGCCCAGCAGCCGCACTTGAGCCTGTACCCTGACAGGTGATGCCAGCATCACAGACAGTAGCTTGACTGCTGTGTCACAACGCTGGGTCTCTGACACGCCTTTTCCATCCGCCCATTTACTTCTTGAACATTTCCTTCCGTTCTATTTTTAAACATTGCATCTGTCTGGCTCCCTCTGGCCTGTTCTGCAACAGCACCGACCCCACGTGTGCTGCGACTGCTTTGTCGGCAGCATCCAGCAGGGTCTCTAGTACTGCTTTCCCATCGCTGCTTCATTTCTGCACTGCTTTTCTTGTTCCCTGGAGCCCACCTGCTGTCTCCCTGAGGACACGCTCAGTCACGCATGCTCAGCTTTTTGCAATTTCTACAGCATCTTTCATCTCTGTGATCTACAACGCCCAGGGTCAGCAGAAGAAAGTTCCCTGCCTCCACTGCTTCCCAAACTCTCCCAGTCTGCTCCTCAATTCCTTCCAGCTCGGGCTCCTGAACCTCTCCCAGAACAATTTCCAGAGTGAGAACATTCCCACCTCTCACAGGCGCACAGAGCGTGACTGCCCGTCTCCCTCTGCTTGTCTTTTCTCTGCCTTTTATGTAAGTTCCCTTCTGCCAGTTTTTCTATACAGATTCTTTCCTAATCGCTACATAACTTTGAAGGAGAACAGGCACCTGCTGAAGCAGTGTGGCGAAGGGTGAGGGCCAGAGCTGAGGATACAATGATGGGCAGCCCCCACCTGCATCCGTGACCTCAACATTCCAGAGGAGCCACAGCTAAGCCAATTCAGCCAGATGCTCCTGCCGCAGTCCTGGCTGACCATGCACTACCTGGGACCCACTTCTTGGGCTTGGAGGCAAGATCAGAGGTGCGGCACTGACCAATATCAGCAGGGTCCCCCTGCACCCCGACCTTTTCCATGGCTTTACACAGTCGCTACAGTGCCCAAGAGTCAGGTCTACAGGGACATCACCACCTGGATCTTGTCACTCTACATACAGATTTGCTTTTTTGAGACTAGGGCATTTATTAGCAGTGTGGGAGAGAAACTGGGATTAAAATTTAATTTGGGTGTAAAAACTTTTTAGTCCATTCATAGATTTTTTTTTTTTCATCATGTGCCTTTTCCATGAATTTTCTGAAGACCCCTCAGATTCCTTACTAGGCACATGCTGCCCACGTTCCCGTAAAACTCACATCATTTGGCAAGTACATTTGAGAGGCTCTGGCTGGGAGTATTGTGGTGTTTTTCTTTTTTTACTTTTACTTATGATGAGTTGTGCTTTTTCGTTGTTTTATGTGGGACTTGGGGATACGGAAGCAAAATGAAAGTTACTTTATTCTTCTATTGCTCCAACCAGAAACATTTATGGCACTAAAAAACCAAATATTTAATTCATCTATCAAGCAGTTATTACCTGGGATAACAGTAAAATAGTAGCAATGACCGTTACTAGTTGATCAGAGTCCAGTATCTGTGAAGCCCTTCACATCCACGACCTCATTTAAATCCCACCAACCCTGCAGAAATCACCAAAGCTCTATTTTATCGATGAGAAAATCAACGTCATGGTTCTGCTGTAAGGACGGGAGAGGACAAGGCGTGCATGGCCTTGCGTGCGGTGCCCAGGGCACACTCAACCCCCTCTACTCATTTCTTGCCCACAGCTCAACAGGGGAGCAGAAACTTGGGGTCAATGAATGGAAGCCTGCAGTCTCCCAAGTATGATGCAAAGAGGGAGGGAAGGGAGGGCAGAAGCCAATACTCTGTCACTTTCTCCATGTCAGGCACTGTTGCCAATGCTGTCCATCTGTCAGCCTCTTAAAGATTTATTTTATTTATTTGAAAGACAGAGTTACAGAGAGAGGTAGAGACATGGAGAGACAGAGAGGTCTTCCATCCACTAGTTCACTTCCCAGTTGGCCACAATGGCCAGAGCTGTGCCGATCTGATGTCATGAGCCAGGAGCTTCCTCCAGGTCTCCCACTACTTTCCCAGGCACACCAGCATACAGCGGGATGGGAAGTGGAGCAGCCAGGACTTGAACCAGTGCCCACATGGGACACTGGTTCTGCAGGCAAGGGCTTTAACCTGCTGCACCATATTTGCCGACCCATCTATCAACCTCTTAAACTTTGCCCACAGCCCTATGGAGCGAATGAGTGCATTTATATTATTCTTACTCCCATGATGCAGTTGAGAAAATGGAAACAGAGACATTACGTAGCCAGAGCACGGTTATGCAAAAGACCTGTGGCATAACTGAAATTTGGTACTGGGCTCCAGACTCGGTATCAAACACAATGTAACACTGTCTGCCTGATTCTCTCAATGTTAAACTCAGACAGTCTAACTGATTTAATGCCACACATTTATACATTGTGCCTGCAACAATGGTGCTTTTGCACAGGTACAAGGAAAAGTTCCCTAAGTTAGACATCTGCGCTGGAGATCCTCTATGGCTCTTGTAACCTCCACAATCACAATTCGCTGAACACAATTATGGAACTAGGACCTCCAACAGAGTCTAACAAATACATCCTGTAATGCCAACGGTTTTGTGGCATTTCCTTAAAGAAGACGAAGGGACAATGTTCGGCCCTGGCCTCCCATCACGAAACCGCCGTGAATGTAGGACGCAGCTCTGTCCACAGGCCAACGGCACGTCGCCCAACTGCCCATTACGGAACTGTTAATCCGTGCTGATGGAAGGTTAGTTCTCTACTTTTTCATTTTATGCGAGAGGTTCAGATGGTGTGCTTCCTCTGCGAGGAGCCTCGTACAAAAGCAAGCAAGGCAGGAGACTGTGCCATCGCAGCCTGCAGGAGCCCCACCTGCAGGAAGCCGAGACCCCTTTATAGCCCTACAGCCTGAGACCACTCTCTCCGTTCTTGCCTTTTCCGATCAGCATGTTGGGATTTTCTGTTACTTTTTTTTTCTTTTGAGAGAGAAACAGAGACTGAACTCCTGTCCACTCGTTTACTCCCCAACTGCCAGTAATAGCTGAGACAGGCATAAGCCCAGCTGGCAGCCGGGAGTCCAAGCCGATCTCCGACGTGCATGGCAGGAACCCAGTTACCTGAGTTATTGCTGCTGCTTCCCCAGGTCTGTGCTGAGGGACACTCGAGCCAGGAGCCAGAGCTGGGTTCAGAACCCAGGTCCCTGCTATAGCATGGGGGCATTCTCACCAGTGTATTAACCACTCAGCTAAGCGCCTTCGATTTATCAATAGAAGGTTGTAGAAACAGATAGCTATGTGCAAGGAATCCCTCTTGGATTCCACATATTTGGGGTGTTTTGCTAGCAATAGCATCTTTCCTAGGGGATTTCAGAAGGCATTTAAAGAATCCATTCACTTTCCTACTACTTACTTAAACAATCCAAGTAGCTTAGGTACCGTATAAACAGAAAACCAAGCAAATGGGGGAAAATACTGGCTTTTCCATGATTTACTAGGCATAGGAAACCATTGGTTAGTATGAATGTGAAAGCCAGAAATGAAAACATCAGCTGAAAGACAACTTTACCTCCTATGTGTCATCCACTAAGGGATAACACATGTATCCACATATTGAGTTCAAAAGAAGGATTTTCCAGGTACCCAGTTTGTCCCGTCCTGATCTGCAGCACCAAAAACCAAGGCTGAGGTGTGTTCCTGTCCAAGAAAGAAGACCTGGCCTATGAATTATACTGAGATCCTTGTTGCTGCCAAGATTTAAATCAAGTCTGTCTGTATCCAAGCAGTAGCTTAACAGAGGAAAGTTCGCAAAGCACCTGACAGACAAGAAAAGCCAGTGTGGGGCAGCCATGCTGCACGATTCTTAACATTCGGTAACATCGGCTTAATGAGTAACTTCACGTCAAATCCCAGCGCTGCCCACCTATGTCTAATTAAAGCTCAGATTTTTGGGGAAAGTATTCTTCCTGATATGCACACATTTCTATGACTCATTAAAATGAGAAAAAGTCCTAAAAGTTTGATCAAAGCTGCTACCTGAAAACTTCCTCTTGGTTATCCGAAGAATTTATTTCAGAGTGAAACCTTCATAGAGATAGGCTTAAATACTCTTTGAAGCAAACAGGGGCAATTTGTTAATGCAAAGTCTTAGTAGTCAGAAATGAGAAGGGTTCACATGCCTGATGAAAATCAGTCCATTATTTAAAACTATAGAAACTTTCTCAAGTACTGACATTTTAAATACGTATACCTTTCCTGTTCATACTAGCATTTACTAGAGAGGTGAGTGGCTGCCAGGAAGCAGAAGGAGGGAAGGGGACGTGACTGCTAAGGGACATACAGGCTTCTGTTTGTTGACTGGTTGGTTTAGGTGATAAGGATGTTCAGGAAGTAGTAAAAACAGGTGCACAACTTTGCAAATAAAACTACATTATGTCTTTTAAAAAAAGGTGGATTTTCTGATATGTGGAATGTCGCAATTTAAAAAGAATAACTATTAAGAAATGGATTTCTCTAAATACAGAAGAGTGAAATCTTTTCTACAACTACCTGGAAGAACTTAAAAAATATCAGTGTATCACTCCTTGAAAACACCGCCACGCTAGGCCAGGAGAGCACAGGAAGAGCCGACAGCCAGACCAGGGCATCCGGAAAGATTAGGGTTCAGAAAACAGGTGCAATGCCTGGGAGCACCAAGGCAGTCAGCGAGTCCCGACAGGTCCCCGTGTCGTGAAAAACCTACGTGACTATTTTCATTAAGGTATCTGCCACAGTGTTTTCTGTTCTTGGACTTTAACGTCACTGTACTTCATTGCAGAGGAGGATTTATTCAGTTACACATATCACTGTAGGCAGATATGTTAACAAGGGTATTAGTAACTGCTACACAGCACAGTCAAGAAATACAAGTAAAGATGCATCTCATTGATGGTTAGCTGAAGGACATCAGGAAAGCATTTCTGGCATCTGAAATGTACGATACTGTAAAACATCAGGGGCCAGTGCTGTGGCGTAGTGAGCTAAGCCTCCGCCTATAGCGTCCGCATCCCACTTGGGCGCCGGTTCTAGCCCCAGCTGCTCTTCTTCTGATACAGTTCTCTGCTATTGCTTAGGAAAGCAGAAGATGGCCTAAATGCTTGGGCCCCTGCACCACGTGGGAGACCCAAAAGAAGCTCCTGGCTTCAGATCCACCCAGCTCCTGCTGTTGCAGCCATTTGGGGAGTGAACCAGCAGACTGAAGACCTCTCTCTGTCTCTCCCTCTCTCTATAACTCTACCTCTCAAATACATAATAAATAATAAATAATTTAAAACCTCACAAAAATAAAATATCGGGCCAGTGCCGTGGCTCAATAGGCTAATCCTCCGCCTGTGGCACCGGCACACCAGGTTCTAGTCCCAGTCAGGGTGCCCGGATTCTGTTCTGGTTGCCCCTCTTCCAGGCCAGCTCTCTGCTGTGGCCCAGGAGTGCAGTGAAGGATGGCCCAAGTGCCTGGGCCCTGCACTCACATGGGAGACCAGGAGAAGCACCTGGCTCCTGACTTTGGATCAGCGTGGTGTGCTGACCACAGCGCGCCAGCCACAGCAGCCATTGGAGGCATGAACCAACGGAAGACCTTTCTCTCTTTCTCTCACTGTCCACTCTGCCTGTCAAAAAAATACTATAAAATATCAATTGTGGTATTATTATGATTTAAACTTTACATGTATGTTTAGCACCGCAGGATATTTCATTCTTCCTGTAAGTCAATTGAAATAAGAAATGCTGTCTTAGTAGTTCTAAAGGAGAGAGGCAGAATCCAGTCAGGTGGAAATTACAGAGAGATCAATTTCAGCTCAATATAAAGAAACATTCTATAATGACTGGAATTTGTCCAAAGTAGAGTGTGCTGCCTGTAGAAAAGACTGTCCAATCTTACCCATTCAGAGTGGCTGCCAAGATTCTAGCATTCAAGAGTGCCCAGCCCAGTGGGAGCTGAGTCTACTCCAGATCATCATTAGCCTTGGGTACTCACTGAATCGCCAGTCTCCTCTGTACAAGACTAGTAGGTGGATGGCTAGTCATATATCCCTCAAGGACTTTAATGGTTTCCATTGCTTTGGCCCAAAGATGATGCCATGCACCATGAATTCACAACACCTGCTGATTTCTCCCTCTTCTCCCAGCATCAACTCTGTGCAACACACTGGACTGCCTGCTGCTCCCCACACCTGACCCTCCAACCACACGCTTCTGCACCTGCTCTTTCTCTCTGTCCATCCTCCCTCTGAGCCAGGCTCCTTCCAGCTCTTACACAACAATGATCCCCACCACGAGCTTTTCCCTGACTGCCCAACAGGGGATGTCAACTCCACTCCCACAAGGATACTTCCTATGCTCTCTATGCATTCTCTAAGAATTACAGAAGGAGAGTGAAAGAGAGAGATCTTCCATCTGCTGGCTCACTCCCTAGGTGGCTGCAATGGCCAGGGCTGGGTTATGGCAAAGCCAAGTACCTCATCAGGGTCTCCCACATGGGTGGCAGGGGCCCAAGCATTTGGGCCATCTTTTGCTGCTTTTCCCAGGCCATTAGTAGGGAGCTGGATAGGAAGCGGAGCAGCCGGCACATGAACCCAAGTGGGACGCAGGGGTCACAGGGGTCACATAGCTTTACCTGCTATGCCACAATGCCAACCCCTTTCACTGCCTCCTCCCCCAAGCCCTCAGTATTTATGATCCCCTAACACTTATCATTACCTAACATTAACTTCTTCTCCACTCATTTTGTTTGCTTATTTATTCCACCAGAATATAAGATTCATGAAGGCAGAGAATGTTGTCCATTTCACTTACCACTGTATCCTTTGCATCCCGATCAAGGCCTTACACCCCAATGATTGTTCAATGATTTAATGCAGTAAATCCAGTGGTGGTAAACTACCTATAGGAGCAGAGCTGAGTAGTTGTAATGCAACCTATCTGGCCTACAGAACTTTACTATTTACCAACTGGATCTTTGCAGAATCCTGTCTGCCACCCTGAACTAGAAGCATCAATTAGAGGGTCATCAGGCTGGAGCTGTGGCATGGGAGGTTAAGCCTCTGCCTGTGGTGTCAGCATCCCATATGGGCACTGGTCTGAGTCCTGGCTGCTCCACTTCTGATCCAGCTCCCTGCTAATAGCCTGGGAAAGTAGCAGAAGATGGCCCAAGTGCTTGGGTCCCTGCACTCACATGGGAGACCTGGAAGAAACTCCTGGCTCCTGGCTGCTGATTGGCCCAGCTCTGGCCACTGCATCCGTTTGGGGAGTGAACCAGCAGGCAGAAGACCTCTTTCTCTCTCTCTGTCACTCTGCCTCTCGAAAAAAACAACTAAATTATAACCAAACCAAACAAAAATGTCATGTAGAGCTCTGATTCCAAATGCCTACGCAATGGTGGTAGATTAAAGATGAGGCTATGGTTGGGATCTAAGTTTGTCCCCCTAAGGTTAAAGGCATGGATCCCAGGTGGTACTACTGGAAGAGGACAGAAATTCAATCTAATTATAGGTCCCCGGTCACTGATGGTGCACGCTTAGAGGTGAGTTATCGTAAGAGGCCTGGTTATAAAAGCCAAGTCAGGCCTACCGCCTCCCTCTGCCTCTTGGCTCACCAAGTGGCCACAGCTCCACACATGCTCCCCCACTGCTACCCCCCACCCTCACCATATGGGCTGGCCAAGGAGGCCCACGAGTCTCCAACTGTGAACTTGTACAGTCGTGGGCCAAAGTAAGCCTCCTCCTCTGTAACTTTCTTGTCCTAGTCGTTAGCTGTACCATCATAAAGCTGACTAGTACAGGTACTTCCTGTCAAGTGGGGACGGAATCGCTCTCCCTGCACTGTGAGCTAAGCCGGTACAGTGACTTCTTTCAACCCACAGAGAGACTATGAGGTATCCGAGCTGAGGCAGCAAGAGCCCTCGCAGCTTCTCCTGGGCCAGCACGATGGCAAAGAGCCAGGGCGGGAGGACGTGAGCCCTGACGTCCAGATGAGACACTCAAGGTGCACCTGCCCCCTTTCTTC
Organism: Sylvilagus floridanus; assembly: GCA_949820135.1. Lineage (NCBI taxonomy): Eukaryota > Metazoa > Chordata > Mammalia > Lagomorpha > Leporidae > Sylvilagus > Sylvilagus floridanus. The sequence goes on from OX463226.1 coordinate 17,591,210, forward strand.
ACACACTTCACACTACTGTAAGGGCAGGAGCCTCATGCTTAAGTTAACTTACACTTAAAGTCTACGATGTCTTGAGATGCATTAGAAGCTACTAACTGAATTTCATTAATACGCCAACTGGGGAAGATTCGAGGGTCGTTTGGAGAGAGCTCCGTTAGTTACTAAACAAACGCTAGCCAACCACGGCTTGTGGGCGGGCCACTCCACTTAGCAGATAAAGCTTCGCAAAGACAGAACTGCACGTCCGTCCTTTTACGGATTCTCCGGGGCTCGTTTGGATGCTGTGTGGGCAGACGTGAGCACTAATTGCATACAGTGCCTGCTCATCACCCTGCAATCTTTACTACCTGGGCTCCTTTGCAGGCACGAGTTTCTAGCTCCTGCTGTGCGGCATTGTTTTCAATGTTACTCTTAAACTCCAAGGAATCTAAGTGAGTCATGAAATGCCCTTTCTTTCTTCCTGAAGCCCAAACAGCCCTCACAGTGATTTTCTGGTCTCTTGAGTAAACGCTGATTTAGACAGTTTAATAAAAAACCTAATAGGACATGAGTATTTTGATTTCTGGCATGCCATCCGCCAGTAGAGACAAGCATGATTTTCATAAATGCGTCTTTGGCAGAGCTACGGTGCTCCAGTGTGTCATGTAAATCCATTACCCTGACAGCTCCGCTGGTCCAACTACAACTGGAAGTAATATCCATTACTGAAAGGTCATCGCACAGGGAAGGGCCGGCAGCCAGCTTTAAAGTGTTAATAACTCTGATCGTTTTCAAATATAAACAAAAGGTCCTACTTTGATAATTTTTTCCCAAAAGGTGTCGTGAAAAATGAAAACCGAAAAACCAAAGAAAGCACTGAATTCTAAACTGTACGGGCATGTTTCTGCTAACAGCAATCTCTTTGTCTTTGAGAACTTGGATACTCGGCGGCGCACGTATCGGGCCATCAACACAAAAACACATGGAGCAGCCAGGGAGTTCGGAGAGCAGCAGAGTGAGTGAGACCTGCACCTCTGTCTCTGCAGATGAAATCAGTCTGCCCTTCAGGCCCCAAGGACCTCCCTGCTGGAAGCCACCAGCAGGAGCCAGGATGGAGTTCCTGACATCTGTGGACTCCTGGAAACCTTCCTGGTCTCACCCCTCACTGACAGCCTGGCCAAGCTCCCTGGCCTTGAGACTAGGTGGACTCACCACACCCTTTGTCTCTACTTAGAAACAAGGCGCTTGGCACCCCCAGGTCACCCTCCTCCCTCTCTGCCATGGTCTCAATAGCAGAATGTTTGCTTATCTTCCCTTCATATTCCATACCCCATGCACCCCGGCCTCTGAACCTCTTCCACGGAGAATCGTGGAGCTCCTGGTCACCAGCACAATCCCTCAGATCGTCAACCATCTCCCTTCTGTTCACTCACCTGTCCCACCCACTTCCTTTCTTGTAACCGCCATCCTTCCCAGACCATGAAATCACACTCTGTTCCCCTGAAGCTAACTCTCACCCTCTCCGATGCTACACCCTGCCTTAAAGACCTTTGTGCTTTCCACTGTACCCCACAAAACCTGACGCGGATCCATCCAAGTTTTCAGAGAACCGAAGCATATACAACTGGGGACCAGGAAGGAACCAGAGGAAGAAGAAAACGAAATCATGAATACAAAACCATCCATGCGCAAATCAGGGCCCCTGCCCCATCAGCTTCATCAGCTTCATCAGCTTCAGGGAAAATCCACCTATGCTCTAACTAATAAACCACTGAACACAAAATCCCAGGATCTACCTGGATCACCTCACACATGATCCATCCATGCCTGACTTTCAAGTCCCCTAAGTGCCTGTCTTCTAGCATTTTGGGCCATCATAGATCCTCTTCCTTGTGCAGCCAGTAGCTAAAGAGCTCCACAGTCTCATTGTCAGGGTCATGCTCCTCATCCACTGTGTAGGAGAGCCAGCAGGGACACGAACAATCTCAAGGGCATGGTTCCACCACGTTCTGATTCTCAGTCAAGGTCAGGGAGGCTGTTTTAAAAGGACTCATGGATGGAGCTTTTGTTTACTAGAATGAACATAACTGATGCACAGGAGACTGATGTAATTTTTAATAGACTGGTATCAGGAGCACCACCAGCTTGGAATAAAAAGGGTAAGGACAAGTCTCCGGAGGTCTCAAAGCTCCCCCAACTTCTGTGGAGAGCAATCAGGTTGAAAAAAAAATTCTAGCTACAAATATAAATCATTCTGGAAGAAAAGGAAGAATGAACCAAATGAGCCAAGAGCCACAGAGAAGGATTCCCAGGGAGCAGAATTTTGTCCAGATCAAGCAAAGAGAAGTAAGGAACTGTGTCCACCAAGATTTCAGCTCTGCTCTGATCAGAGCTGGCTCAATGCCTTCTGTGTTCCTCCTTTTCCAATGACAGTGTGCACAGCGGTCCTCTCTGTGTCTCATCGTTACAGCACGGGAACATGGATCCTGAGTGCACGGGCTCTCCAGGGTGAAGGCACAGTACATGTGTCTCTCTAGAATTGACTTAGAGGACAGGATCCTTGTCCTGAAGCCCGAAACGGATTCTGTCCGGAGATGAGATGTTGAGGAATACGAGGGCTCTGAACCACATTTAGGATGTGGGAAAGAACCACGAGGGGCTGGAGAATACGCAGCACTGCTTAGTCTCCGGAGGTCCCTTCCTGGGCTAGCACGTGTGTTCATTCACCGTGCCTGCTTAGACTCACACTCTCCATGGGACGCCTTTAATTACAGAACCAATCAATTCATACGTTCCGTTCCTTCCCCAGTCAGTGGTATTAATGTGTCTTTCTAGAAATTTCAGCTAAGCTATCTAATTGGCATATGGTTGCTTATTAGCCCTTATAATCCTTACTATCTCTGAATGATCAGCAGTGATCATGTATCTGTAAACTTGCTGAGTCATTTTTCTGCCAGCTCCAATCTGTCGAGTCCCATTAGTACATTTTCATTTCGTTACAGTGCTCCAGAAATCCCATTTGGCTCGCTATTTTAAAAAAGTCATTTCTCTCTGCTTATGTTGTCTATTTGATGAGACACCAAGTTTGTACTTCCCTTTAATTATTTACATATTGTGTCCTGTAGTCCTTTACACATACTGGTAATAGCTGGTTTAAAATCTATGCTTCATATGTCCAAATTATGGGTTCCATAGAAAGAGTTTTGCTAATTTTTTTTCCTATGTAGGCATCATATTTTGCTGTTTTCTATTTTGGCTTTGTAATTTTTTGTTGAAAACTGGACGTCCTGGATGACATAATGTGTTGATGCTGAATATCAGCCTTTCCTACGAGGGTAGTTTTGTTGCTAAATTATTGTTGTTTGTTAGGTGACTATTTTGTGTTATTTGTGTGAATTCTACAAAGTTCACATTCCATGTAGTGTCTTGGCCACAGAAATTTCTGTTCATTTAGCTCAACAGCCAGCTGATGACTAGCCAGAGACGTCCTTGAATGTTGAAAGCAGGATGTGCTACACTCACTGCCAAGCACCTGTGCATGTGTGGGGCATGCTTGCATCCCAGTTTGCGGTTCTATGCAGAACCTTAACACCAGCTAGAGGAAAACACAGTAGGCCATTTCAGTCCTTACTGGACACATGCACGGCCTGATGAAGGCACACAGCTTTCTAGATTCCCAGGAACCTGTCAGAGTGTTTCAAAGTTTCCTATGGATATTTCATTCCTTAGATCTTTAAGTTTCTGAGACACTCTTGTTCACTCCACCTGGTTTCTCAGACTCGGGCAGCTGCGATGTTACCAACATGTCAATTACTATTTCTTGCCAATGCCTTGGGTGCAGGCATTTTCTCCCAGATGAACTCCAAGTCAAGGCAGATAAGGAGAATGTCATTCCAGGGAGGCATGAAATAGGTCAAGTTAAAGCAACGCACTGGGAATGGGACTTCCCAGTTTCCAAACCCTATTTTAGTTCAAGTTCATAGAGCTTTTGATGATACAATGCCATTAAAGACTTTGTCAGCTTCTATAAATCATTGTTCATTAATTCTAATAAACAAAAAGCCCACTCCTGAATCCTTTCAAAATATCCTCTCCAACTCTGAGAATCAGGTACCGCAGAGTAAGTCCTTTGGACTCTCAGGAGCCCCACCAGCTGGCTGACCAAGCAAAGGGTGAGGCAGTGCCTGGAACCGAGTTTGCAGAGCTTTGCAGCTCCTGGCCCATGGAGGCACGAGACTGCATAATTGAGGTGGGATGGAGGCCAAAACCCTAGAAGACAGAAGCCTCTGGCATTGGCAGGTCAGACATTGAAGAACTACCTGTCTCTAAGGTGATGCAGGGGGTTCCTGGAGTCCAGTCTTCAGTGACCATCAAGGTCGGAGCACGGGTGGATTCACCCTGAAGCTGCTGCAGCTAGCGTGCCAGGGGCCCTTGACACTAGAACTGTTCCAGAAAGAGGAAAATTTTTTTCTGAAAAAAAATTAATGTCATCAACACAAAATATGGAGAAGAATGTATTACCACATCAATCTCAACTACAGGACAATCATACTTATGAATGGCAATGGTAGATTCTGAGAAAAGATTAGCAAAGAACCTAAGTTGCACCAAGAACAATCTATCATAATTAACTGCAGTTTCTGGCTCAAATGCTAGAACGGATGCAGCATTAGGCAATATGTTAACATGATTCACTCCATGAGCAGATTCAAGGAAAAAGATCATTTCATCACTTCCACTGAGACCAAAAAGGCTTTTGAGAGAAGTCATTGTTTATTCTTGGTTAAAACAAAGAAAAATAGATGGGTACCTCCTGAAATAGAAAACAAAAGATTCTGAAGCAAAACCATATTTTGTACCCCATTCTCACTGAATATTGCAACTGAACATGAGGAGAAAACACCATAGAAACAGGGGAAAAGATTGTCAGTATTAATATTATTATTACAGTTATATAGTTAAAAACTAGGAGAACTATCTAATAGGAGAACTATCTAAGAACTACAACCGAAAAGAACAGAAAATAAAAAGAATTAGGTGCAACATCCAATATGCAAAAGTCAAAAACTACCACTTTTTTTAAAAAAAAATTTTGAAGATATAATTGCAAAAAAAAAAAGCCTCATGTCTAATAACAAGCTAAAGAGACAAAATAGTGAGGAAGACAAAAAATTAAGAAATATACAAGTCTGATAGAGAAATATAAAAAGTCTCCAAGAGGCACAAAGATGTCCTGGACAAAGCCAACAGTAACACGCTGGCATGGCTGAGAAGTGTACATCTGCACTGTACTCAGAACGATTCTTTAGTATCCACAAAAACTACAGATGTACCAAAGGATGCCCATCTCAGAATCTTACCCTGTGTACAGTACAGTCCCGCCCTTATGTGGAAGGACACAGTGTGAGGTTTTCCACTGCAGACACTGTGACGGCCAAGCGCTGGAGATGGCCTTCATCCACCATCACAGCGCTGGTTAAACACATCCTCCTGTAACCACACAACGACAGGGCACTGACGTATAGCAGAACTGAGATCTGTTTCAAATCCCCACGGCTGCCGGCAGGATTTATCGTTGGAATTAAGTGCGTATTTTTTTTAGAGGAGGGGAAAAAAAAATACACCAACATTAAGCATAATGGCCTGGGAGGAAATATCTTCATGGTGACTTGATAGTTTTACTCGGTGAGCTCTTTTCTGCCTTATTTTTTCTGAATTCCAATGAATATTTTAGTAAAAAAGTAGAACACGCATGAGAGCCTAAGAAGTCTAACAGTACAGATACACCTAAGATGGAAAGCAAAGCCACTCTCTCCTCATCCAGCTTCATTCTCCAAGGTACCTCTGAGCACTTCTGCTTTTATTTTTATGGGCAATGATAAGTCTACACCTTTCGCTTATAATTCTGTTTCGTGGTTAACAACCTTGAAGTAGCACCTGACTTTGTGCCATCAAAGAGAATGAATGAAGGTAGGAGGGTAAAAAATCTCCACCTAACCCCAATTCCATTCTGACAGGGATACCATTATTTTTAAACATCTATTTTGACTCATCGACTTCACTATAACTTTTAGACTCCCGGCCATGTCAGATGAAGAGAGCTACAAAGAGGCCACACTCAACAGAATCAGAGACCAATTCCAAGACGCCCTTACCTTGTTCATAAAGTAGTTTCATATTTGAATCTTTGCAGGCTACCAGGTTGTTGAGCAAAGCAATCACACTCTGCATAGTGTTCCCCAGAATGCTCTCCTGATGTTCCTGCAAGAGACCAAAATTCCTGCAGTGACCACACAGAAATGCAATCATGTCACGCTAAAGACAAATAAGCAAATAATCTCCATCCCTTCATTTTTTTTTTTATCTTTTACAAAGGTTAAATAGCAACCTTTGTGCAGTTAAATGAGGCAGACCCTTCTGGGTTAGCCATCCCCCACAGGTGAGCTATGATGAGCTGGGAGTAGAGTAAACCATTTAGGTACCAGTGCGAAGGCAGGCAGTCCCCTGCTCATGAGCTGGGGGCAGCCACGTTATCCTGCATGCTTTACACAGGTGACAAAGCAATGGCCAGAAAGCAAGTGTGTGAAACTTAGGAGGCGCAAAGATGGGCTTGAGATCCCAACAGAAAAAAATCTGTCCAACAAGGAAACAGATCTGCACCTTCAAGATCATCCTGGAGTTGAGATTTTCCCACTTTAGTCTTGCACCTGTTTGGTGAATATCCAAAATGCACTGTTCTATCACTGATTCAATGCAATAAACTCCATTTGGAACCAAACAGAGTGGACTCTGTTTTCCTCACTTAACCTCAGATAGAAGAGAGTAACTGAGCTCCCGGGGAGAATGCAAGAAATGAGCAATCCTTGTCCTAATTTTTCATCCTGAAGACAATTCCGTTTAATTTTTAATGGGTCTCAAAAAGAACTCAGTTTCCTTTTGCTCCCCTTTTCATTCCTCTGAATGTTTCTGAATTAAAAACATGACAGAGTGTATCACTGAGACTTTAAAACAGCATAATTTAGACAAAGAAAGAAAAGGTCCTTAAGGGTTTGGGACCCAGGTGCAGTGAGCAAGATGCAAGGGATGCACAATGTGAGGAGGTTCTCTCAGCTCCCAGCAAGTGCTCACTGGATGCAGGTTCTTCTGCAAGTGTGGTTTGGACCAGTCTGGTCCCGGTCCCACCCCATCCCCCATCTACTCTGCTCACGTGGAGCCGGTCCTAGAAATAACATGTACCTTTCAGAGACTCCATCTAGACCTTAGCCTAGTCATCCTCTGAGAGAGAGGGAGGGAGAAATCCATGGTTTGATCTGTATTTTTAACATAATTATATCTATTAACTCATGAAATAATTAATAGCTCTTCTGTGTCAGGCATTGTTCTACACACAGAAGGACACACACTAGTGAACAAAAACAAAGTTCCTGTCTTCGTGGAAACAGGCAGCAGCCAACAGCATAATGAGTAAGTAAATTGTGTGATGTGTTAGAAGGGAGCAAGGGCCCTACCAAAAAAGAAGAGCGAAAGACAGGAAAGTGGGATGCGGCGGGCCGTGATGGGGCTGTGCGTTAAGCTGGGTGGTCGGGATGAGACTTGCTGGGGGGGGGGGGGGGTGTTGGAACACAACTTTTGTCTTCCTTTGTAAATGTCAAAGCATCTTGGAATTCCCTGGCTCAGCTCACCCGTTTTCAGTAAATAATTTTAGCTTTACAGAAGAGTTGCAAGGAAGTACAGAGTCCCCATGTACCCTCCAATCAGCTTCCCTGAGATAAGCATCTTACCTAACCTTGACCTTGACCAAACCTAAGCAATCAGCACTGGCATGACGGTAACAACTAACCTACAGGCTTCATTCAAATTTCCCAAGTTTCCCACCTAAGTCCTTTTCTGTGCCAGGAACAATTTATTTTGGCAACAAATATTTACCAAGTACCAGCTGTTCTAGGTACTCAGTCACCAGAAAGAAGAAAAGAAGAGGAAGACGACGAAGGAAAGGAAAAGGAAAGGGAAAGGGAAAGGGAAAGGAAAAGGAAAAGGAAAAGGAAAAGGAAAAGGAAAAGGAAAAGGAAAAAGAAAGGAAAGAAAGCAGAAGCCTGCTCTTAGGTTATTTACCTTGTGGCAGGGGAAGAATACATACTAATTACATGATCCATTAGCTGACACTTGCTGTGGGAGCAAACAGAGAGCAGGAAGAGGTGGCTTGGGAGTGTCACTGGGGAGAGGCTGTGATGTCGCACAGAGCAAGCCAGGCACAGCTCCTTCCGAAGGCGGCATCAGAGCAAAGAAGTGAAGGAGGGGTGAAGGAGGGGAGAGGCACTTACTCTTTCTACACTCTGCTAAGTTCTGCTGCTTGACTGATTTTAGTATCAATTTCACGCTAGTCTTGTCCATCCATTTTATTCCACAAGTATGTGTTGGGCACCTAATGCCTGCTTCTCAGTCAGTGACAGAAGTTCTCATAAAAGCAACTGGAGAGGCTGGCCCTGTGGCGTAGTGGGTGAAGCCGCCATCTGCAGTGCCGGCATCCCATATGGGCACTGGTTTGAGACCTGGCTGCTCCACTTCCCATCTGGCTCTCTGCCATGGCCCGGGAGAGCAGTAGAAGCTGGCCCAAGTCCTTGAGCCCCTGCACCCATGTAGGAGACCTGGAAAAAGCTCCTGGCTCCTGGCTTCAGATCAGCTCAGCCCTGGCCATTGTGGTCATTTGAGGAGTGAAGCAATGGAATGGAAGACCCCCTCTCTCCGCTCTACCTATCTCTGTAACTCTTTCAAATAAATAAAATAATTAAAAAAATAAAGTAACTGGATTGGGTATATTTTTTTTTCCAGAAGATCTTTAATTTTGTTGTTGTTGTTGTTTAAATCTTTTGCTCAGGCCGGCGCCGTGGCTCAACAGGCTAATCCTCCGCCTTGCGGTGCCGGCACACCGGGTTCTAGTCCCGGTCGGGGCACCGGATTCTGTCCCGGTTGCCCCTCTTCCAGGCCAGCCCTCTGCTGTGGCCCGGGAGTGCAGTGGAGGATGGCCCAGGTGCTTGGGCCCTGCACCCCATGGGGAGACCAGGAAAAGCACCTGGCTCCTGGCTCCTGCCATCGGACGAGCGCAGTGCGCCGGCCGCAGCGCGCCGTCTGCGGCGGCCATTGGAGGGTGAACCAACGGCAACGGAAGACCTTTCTCTCTGTCTCTCTCTCTCACTGTCCACTCTGCCTGTCAAAAAAAAAAAATAAAAAAAAAATAAATCTTTTGCTCAGGTATCAACACTTGGGGCCAATTTCCATTATTTCCATTTTCTTAGAAAATCACCCACAATGTCCAAAGTTTTCAGACACATTTTAAGAAAAAAAAAATGCATGCATCCTTTTCTCCCTTTGCAAATCTTCTCTGAACTGTATTTACATCACCCTTTGTGCTGTCTTGGCGACCAGACACCCTAACACTTGGTTGATGCTATTAGACTTTTCAAGGAACCAGCTTTCCATCTTCATTATGGATCTACATGCTTTGTTTTGACTTAATCATGATGGATATACTTAAATTTTCAGGTATGTAGTAGGATGGCATTTCCCTGCCCATTTCTAACTAGCAATGACACTGAGACTTGCTTTGGCAGATTAAGCTCATTTGGGCAGAAGCTAGGAGCAACATCACCCTGTCTCCCCCTGCATCCCTGTGACCACTGACCATCCAGAGTCTCCAATAGTCTGGACCACTGAGTGATAATATGGAGCAGTGGCCAGGAGCCCTGGGAGGGACACCTGGTTTCCGAAGCTTACGCAAATGCACACACTGCATCTGGCTCTGAAGCAGCTCCCCCAAGAAGAGATCTTTGCCTCTCACCCATGACAGCAACTGGGTTTCAGATGGGGTTTGTACATCTCTGTCTTTGCTCGATATAAGACAAGGGTTCTGCCTTCCAATGCACCTGCTTAAAAAAAAAAACCCTCTGCCTCCAGAAACACACGCTCAAGAGCAGCACTTGCATAGTGGCCGTTCAAGTTTGAATGTTTCTCTGACACCAGCTTAAGAAGATGAATGTGGAAGTGAGGGTCTGGCAGGAATTTCATCTAATTATTCTTACAGCTGGCTGAAGGGGAAGAAAGGGTGATTAATAAGCACCAAGACTGGCCAGTGCCGTGGCTCAACAGGCTAATCCTCCGCCTTGCGGTGCCGGCACACCGGGTTCTAGTCCCGGTAGGGGCGCCGGATTCTGTCCCGGTTGCCCCTCTTCCAGGCCAGCTCTCTGCTGTGGCCCCGGAGTGCAGTGGAGGATGGCCCAAGTGCTTGGGCCCTGCACCCCATGGGAGACCAGGAGAAGCACCTGGCTCCTGCCATCGGATCAGCACAGCGCGCCATCCGCGGCGTCCATTGGAGGGTGAACCAATGGCAAAAGCAAGACCTTTCTCTCTGTCTCTCTCTCTCACTGTCCACTCTGCCTGTCAAAAAAAAAAAAAATAAGCACCAAGACGGCATTACATGGTATTCCTGATAAAGCAACTAACGATACAGAGGAGACCTACTCTGGTGGGGAAAAGTGAACCTAACATATCTTTTATTTTGGGTCCTATGTGGCAAAGCAACACACATGGCTTCTTGTTCAAAGATCGATCTGTCACTAAGTATAGATTGGCCTTACTGGATGTAAATATACTGTTCTTTTGATACATGCATGTTTATGACTAAATGCACCTTTTCTATGAGGCCCTGGGCAGTATTTCACGCATTCTAAACCAACACTCTGGTCTTTCCTGTGCTCACGGGGTAAGTGTCCCTCGTTTCTTTTGACATAAAAGGCAACTCTTCAAATCTCTATTCCCCCTAGACATTCAGATCCCAGGGTCAGGTTCCAGCCAACTGGGTTCTGGGACTCTGAGCCTGGAGACCTCCCCATCCCCATGACTCAATCTGCAGAGCTAAGGAAAACTGGGGGCCTCCCTCATTATTAAATGCCTCCACCAACATTATCACTAGAGGTATTCTGTGCACCAAATGGGGAAAAAAACACCTATGTGACGGTTATACTGAAGTTCAAAGACCTGGGATCCTATAGTGAGACTGGGGAAAACTTCCTTTTTTCTTTTCTTGATACTGTTAAAAAAAACACTGACATATTTGAAATTTTCTTTGTTGGTAATTTTTCCAACCATGCGTAGATCGTGAACATTGTTCAATGCATTGTGGGGGCTTTATAAAAACCGCAGTATAAAATTATCTTTACTTGTTCTGCTTCTATTAGGCCGAGATGCTTCCTACACAATACAGGGGAGGGAGACCTTGGCCATGGTAACTGCTCCAGCTCTGGACGGTGATGATGGCGTGGTTCTTGAGACAGTTACTGTGAAGGACTGGATCATCATTCCCCCAGAAGGAAGGCTAAGTGTGTGTGAACAGCAGTGCAGAAGGTGTTAATGGGCATTAAGCACATTTCTATTAACTTCTTATCCAACTGAGTTATTTCATCTCACTTAGCAACTTGACTGAGACTTGTTCTTCTTGTTCACAACCATAGTAGTCTATGAGGGATAAAATTATGCATCAAAAACCATCACGTTTACTTCTCCAAGTGAGAATGGAAGATGACATGCGGGGAGGAAGTGTGGAAGTCAACGCGTGGGGCCAGAGTCCCTCTCTGGCACACCTGCAAAGCTGGTGCAGAGAGATAAGGGGCACGCACCAGAGTCTGGTTCAAGGACCACGGGCCAGAGCTGGAGGGGAGGGCTCACTCTCATCAAAGCCTCTCACCAGCAGGCGCTCCTCTGGGGCAGCCCCCTTGCTCCCCAACAAGTGTGTGTCTGAGTCCCCGGGAAAGGTGGGGGACAAGACAAAAGGCTGGGTACCATCCCGATGCCTGTGTCTCCTTTTCAATCCTCTCGGTTGTTTAAAACAGCAAAGAATCAACGCCATCAGCACCCTGACACGTGCGAAGAGAAGGGACACAAATGAGGATCTGCAGCAGGGCCAGGGGCCCAGGCAGCAGCAGTATTGGGGCCACCTTGTCGGAGAGCAGCAGCAACGCAGGCCACGTCCTGAGAGTAACCTGCGCCGTGCACTTTCCCCGCATCGTCCCCACTTCGTCGAAGTGCAGAGGGGGCTCCAGCTGTCTTTGTCCAGGTGAGCACAGAGGTCAAGCGAGTGCACCTGGAATTCTGTGAGACGCCAGGAGCATGGCCCCGGCCACTACGCAGCACAGCCTCACTGTACCCCAAGGTGGGAGGCGGGGCGCCAGGGTCACCCAGCAGTGCGCAGCTTCCAGGGGAACCAGCACCAGGGGTGGACCTCACAGCTATCTGGGAAGGGCTGAGCGCATCCCAGAGCAGGGGCTGCAAAGAATCTGAGCATTCCCAGCTCGGGGCTGTTGTGGTGACGCTTCTTCCCCGTCCAGGCCTGATGCACCCGCAGCCCCTGCCGCCAATACTGGGATCTCCTGGTTGTTTATCACAGTGCTGTCAGACGTCCAACCCAGGAAGCACTAGGCAGGTAGGCATTAGGCAGCTACCAGAGAGAATCAGCACAGCTGTTATTCCCCCACAAGAGTAAAAACGCATACTACAGCCAACATTAACAACCATATTATTCAGACGCTTGTATTAGTGTTGGCTGATGGGTACAAGAGGAAGCTAGGGCTTGTGTTGTTACATAGAAGGTTAAGCTTCTGCCTGCATTGCCAGCATCTCATATGGATGCCAGTTCAAGTCCTGGCCGCTCCACTTCCAACCCACCTAATGCACCTGGGACAACAGCAGAAGATAGCCCAAGTCCTTGGGCCCCTGCCACTATGTGGGAGACCCAGATGAAGCTCCTGGCTTCTGGCTTTGGATTTCCCCAGCTCTGGCCATTGTGGCCATTTTGGGAGTGAACCAACAGATTGAAGATCTCTCTCTCCAAACCCCTTCTCTCTGTATCTATGCCTTTCGCAAAAACAGATAAATAAATCTTTAAAAATCAAAATTAAAACAAGCAAATAGAGTGGAAGTTGAGCTCACACAGGAGGGCATCAGTGAGACCCTACAAAAGGCAATCCCACTACACTTCAAGGCTGTGATGGAAATATTTAACTCTTTCATCCATATCCCATCAGTAAGCACAGCTGGCCTAATTTGTGTGCCGGACACCACACAGTGTGGACATTTAATAAACGGGACACTTGAGAGCTCTAATAAAATACAGCATTTGCCAGCAGAGATAATTAGAATTGAAGGGGCAAAGATTCTAGTGTTTGCCAACACAGATGAAATGACTTCATTAAAACGTACAGCTTCAGCAAAGGAGAGGCAGGGCGGCCCTGGCCCCTGAAGAAGCAGCCTTCTCAACACTAATCGCTCCAGTGCTGGAGCAGGACAGCTCTGACCAATCAAGGGCACGGCGAGGCAACACTGGCGGGAAGCGCTCGGCCCTTCCAGGGTGTCTCCACTGTACCGTGCAGGTTCACGCCTGAAGCTGTAGATGCCGCTGCCAGACTTCAGAGGCCCGGAATGCAAAGTTCGGTGAGGACATTGCAGCTTTGGTCTCTGGAGTAAGGACGTGGCAGCAACCTACATGTCTGCTGATGGACAGATGCATAAAGAAAAGGCTATCTACTCGTCTACATGCAGTGGAGTATTACCCAGCCTTAAAAAAGGAAAATCTGATGTCAGCCACAGAGTGCATGGACCCTATGTAGGCAAAGTGAAATAATACAGATACAGAAGGAAAAATACTGCATGACCTCATTTATAGTCATCTGTGGCACATTTTAAAAGAGGTCAAATATAGAGAATAAAGCTGGGTCCTACAGCTGGGAGTGGGGAATGGGGAGATGTAGGGCAAAAGGATCTAGTGTAGCAGACATGTAGCATGAACCAGCCTAGAAATCCAAGGCACAGCAGAATTACTCCTAAAATTTATCTTGTTAATTATAGCTTTTGTTACATTCGTAGATTTTAGCTGCTTTTGTCACAAAACAAAGTAACCATGTAAGCTGATTGATATGTGGGGCTGGCACTGTGTCTCAGTGGATTGAAGCCCAGGCATGCAGTGTCAGCATCCCATGAGGGTGCCAGTTCAAGTCCTGGCTGTTCAATTTCACATCCAGCTCCCTGCTATGCACCTGGGAAAGCAGTAGAAGATGGCCCAATTCCTAAAACCCCTGCACCTACATGGGAGACTCAGAAGAGGCTCCTGGCTTTGGATCAGCTCGGGTCTGGCCATTTGGAGCCATCTGGGAGTGAACCAGCAGATGGAAGACCTCTCTGTCTCTACCTGTCTCTGTAACTCTGTCTTCCAAAAATAAAAATAAGTCTTTAAAAAAAGATGCTATGTCCATCTGCCTCACTGCCACAGCCATTTAACTATTTGTATACATCCTATAATATCTTGTTGTATACCTCGAATATTCACAGTAAACTATTTTTTAAAAACTTTGATAGGGGTGTCTGCATTGTGGCATAGCAGGTGAAGCCTCTGCCTACAGTGCAAACATCCCACGTGGGTGGCGCCGGTTCAAGTCCTAGTTGCTCCACTTCTGATCCAGTTCCCTGCTAATGCACCTGGAAAAGGAGCGGAAGGTGGCCTGAAGGAGTACTTGGGCTCCTGCACCTACGTGGTGCCTCGAAATAGCGCCAGGCTCCCAGCTTTGCTTGCTCTCTCACTCTCTCTATCTGCATTTCAAATAAATAAATCTTTCAGTCAATGTAGGAAGTATCTACAAGAATCTAACAATGAGCTTCGGCTGCTCTTGGCTGCCTCCAGCATGGTCAGAGCTTGAAGACGACACCTGATTAAAAGATCACAACTGAGCCGAGGCATGACAGAGCAGAACGACTGAAGAACAGATGCACACCAGAGTGCTGCTGTGCACACAATCACACAGCATCATCTGGCCAACACACTTTTAGACATTTCAGAAAAACAGTGGAAGGATGCGCTACAGAACCCCCATGCGCACATGCTTGCACAACAGCGACAAAGGGCGGCCACGGCAGGAAACGGTGCACCTGCTCATTTCCTTTGCAATGATTCTCCCCTCTGGCCAGGTTCCTAGAGAGCTGAGCCCCAGGCTCAGAAGCAGACCTCAGAAGACCCAAGGGAAGCAAATACATTCGAGGAGAAGAGAACCCGTGCACCTGTTGCTGATGGTTCTTCACAAGGCTGTCCTACAGGCAGCTCAGACTCAGTGCGATCTAACTCAACTCATAATCCTTACTGTCTTCACACTTCATCATCTTTTCTCCTTCTCCTGTCAATGAAGAGCTCTACAACGTGCCCAGCCACTCAGCCATGGATCTCGGACTCAGGGGAACTACTGCCCCTCCTTACTTCCCTCATCTAACCAGTTGCAGAGTCCCCGCAAGTAACCCCTGAGCCCCTCTTGCATCCATCCCCTGCCCTCTGTCCACACTGGCACTGCCTCATCTCCAGCAATTGCCATCCTTGGTTGGGACGTCAGAGTCTCCCGATCGGCATCGCCACTGCCAACCTCACTAGCTCCGTCACTACAGCGGTAGAGACTTCCTCTCCACTCCTGTGGCCGAACTCCAAGGGAAGGGGCCTCAGAGTGCAGAGTTGGCTCAAGATCGGTGTTGCCACCGTCCAGCTTGTGTCCAGTGCCAGCATGGGTTTTAAGGTCTGGAAAAGAAGGGAGGCCAGAGTTATGGGATGGCCTGAGCCAGCCTACTGCTGTTCTAGGGTTTGCAATTCCAGAGAAGAATCGCGTCACGGTTTGCGAAATATTTTCAAGACTTGTAGGGCCACATACTGACTCCCAGCATGAGGAACTACAAGATCATTAAAAAGTATTCAGTCACAGAGCAGACGCTGGCACTCGGGACGCCACTGCTCCATACTGGAATGTCTGGGTTCCAGTCCCAGCTCCACTCTCAATTCTAGCTGCCTGCTCAAGTCCACCCTGGGAAGCTGCAGGTTATGGCTCAGTTGCTCAGTCCCTGACACACACTTGGGAGACCAAGATGGAATTCTCAGCTCTGTTGCCATCATTTGTGGAGTGAACTCGTAAATGGGGATCAATCTCTCCCCCTTCTGGCTCTCTCTCAAAAAAAAAAAAAAAAGGTATCCTTTTTAATTCAGCTATTTACTTAGTTAACATACTCATGGGACTTCCTGGGAACAAAGTAGAACTGTTTGGAGTGTGATGAGGTTGGGGCTGAGGTCACTGCCACAGGGCATTTGCTCGGCCAGCAGTGTGCAGTTAAACACCCCTCCGCCAGCACAGTGGGGGCTTCCAGGGCTGGCTAAGCAGGCTCCGACCGGGGTCGGGGAGGCTAAGCAAGCACCTTCAAGGGTGCTTTTCTCCCACTGACTCCAAACTGCGTGGTGCTCTCACCTTCAGGGTCTAGACGGGCAGTACCCAGGCCTGCCTTTCTTATGGGGTAGCACCGTCTCGAAGCCTCCCTCCACCGTTCTGATTGAAGACATAAGGGGAGCTGAGATCATTTTTAGATTTGACTGACAGGTATCGTCAAAGCCCGCCAGCTGCTGTACATACAGGCTATAATTAGCAACACAGAAGGGAGGGCCTGGATCGGCTGCTACCGTCTCCCCACCAGTGTGCTGAGCTCGCCTGCACAACTGCTGTCCTTGGTCAACACCAACAGCAAGGGGCGGTGGACGCCGCGCTGACAGGTTCATTGTGTCATCCGGCTTGCTGAGCCCTGTCCTGTGTTATTTAGGCTTCTAGCAGGGACCTTGCATCTTTCTGGCTGCCAATGGGGCCCTAAGCTTCCACGCTGGCACAGGAGCTTCCAGGAGACAGAGCCAATAGGAAGCCGCCAGAACCAGGACCCCCCGGGGATGGATGCACTGAAGCAGAGGCCCGTCTGCCTCCCAAGGCACCGAGAAAAGACAAGAGCATTTGGGACTGCAGCCTTCTCCTGAGGCCCCTGCTGCTGCCCCAGAAATAAAGTAACGGGGGACAGAGAGTAACGTCACTCTGCACAAGTCAGATCACACGTTCGCTGCAGCCGGGGGCCATGAGCAGGAAGCCTCCCCTGCTCTGTGGGCAGGGGTTTGTGGCTGTTTCCCGTGCCTGCCTTCAATGGCAGGAGAATGGCAGGCACAGCCGCAGGAGGTCTACAGATGACCAGCATCAGGCAGCCTGGACCGGGGTCGCCCACTCTGGAATGTGCCGCCCGTGGTATTTGATGTATGACCGCGCTTCTGTCCTGAGTCTCCGGAGCTGAAGGCAATGACTGAGCTTTCCTTTTTCTTAGATCTACTTACGTAACAGCAGCCGTATCTGCAGAATTACTCCTGGGAACATTCAATACGTTTTTATTTTAATTTATTATTTATTTATTTATTTATTTTTGGCCATACAGTGAGACAAACTACAAAATCTAAGGAAGAAATTGGCTGCAGTAGGATAAAGTGGGATAAAATGATCCCAGGTCATCTTCTGTGTCTTTGTGGGCATTTTCTTTAATTAGATGGGAATTAGAAGATACCTCAGCTATGAGCATCACTGAGTTAATGTGGGCCGATAAAGGTGTGCACAATTTTCGCCCTGGACAACTCTGAGAGGAGTCTGGGAGTCTTCCGCTGGGAAAAGGCAGTGAGGAGGCATTACGAAGCCCACAGGCCTTGCGCACAAGTGGACAAGGTTCTAGGAATTCAGGGGGATCAAGGAGAGTCCTGAGGTCAGGACACTGACCAACAGCAGCAGAGGACAAAGAGGTCACCTACTGGCTGGTCCCCATTTCTGAAGTCCAGAAGGGGACTCCTGAGGTCATGGACTTCCTTCTTAGGCCAAGCCAGCTGCGAGGCTCTGAGGAGCTGTGAGGTACCAGCTGAATCCCAATCCTACTCTTCAGTCTCTCCTCTGGGGCACACATTCATACCTACGGGGTCTTGGCTGTATGCTGCACACCCAGCGCTCTCTAAGGAGTGTCCACTTGCTCATGGCTGCTGTCTGTACATCAAGGCAAACATCCATAGGCGTTCTCTGCTGAGCATTGAGCAAGCCAGGGGGAGGAAAGGGAAGGCAACCAATCACGAGCTCTAGCATTAAGAGCTTAGATGCCAAGGTGGTCTGGGGGCCGGCGCTGTGGCACAGCGGGTTAACACCCTGGCCTGAAGCGCCGGCATCCCATATGGGCGCCTGTTCTAGTCCCGGCTGTTCTTCTTCTGATCCAACTCTCTGCTATGGCCTAGGATAGCAGTAGAGGATGGCACAAGTCCTTGACCGCTGCACCCGCATGGGAGACTGGGAAGAAGCTCCTGACTCCTGGTTTCGGATCGGCAAAGCTCTGGCTGTTGTGGCCATCTGGGGAGTGAACCAGCGGATGGTAGAACTCTCTCTCTGTCTCTATCTCTCTCTGTAACTCTGCCTGTCAAATAAATAAATCTTTAAAAAAAAAATGTCAAGGTGGTCTGATTCTGTTACCCTCATGCAGGGCAAAAACAAACAAAAAAAAACCGAGAAATCACAACAATACTAAGAATGAAGGGATGAGGGAAGGAAGAAAGCAAGAGAGAAAGAGGGAGGGAGGACAGATGGGTTTCCTGGATACAGAAACCTGAGCACAGTGAGACTAAACTTGGGGTACCACTCAGGCCTGCAGGGCCAAACCACAAAGTCTCCCCACAGCAAGGTAGTTGCTCACCTCAATCTGGAATGGGCCTGCTATCCAGGCACTGGGCATCTGCACCTGCTGATCATTATGTGAGAGGGAGGCACACGGAGAGCAGCAGCTCTCGTCACTGCCCTGTGCTACTGCCTGGTGCTTTCCCCCTGGGGACCATGCCGCTTCCCACAGCCAGGGAGCAGAAAAGGGAGTGTGGTCTCTCTGGTTTCCTTTACCCCCAGGCACTTGGGCTGCTTCTCCCAAGCATATGTGTGGAGACGGCCTCTTTGCCCACCACGCTCTGTCGCCTCACGGGTCCCTGGGAGTACACAGGACTTGCAGAGTCATGCTGACAGCCTGGCCGGCACGTGCATTTTGATGAGCTGCTGGTGACTAGACCAGCGGTCCCCTCGGGCTGACTGTCTGGCACCGGATCCTTCTGCTGCTGTGCATGACAATGGACAGGCACTGCTGACGGCTGTCATGGGCCGGAAGCGGCAGGCACATACACAGAGAAGTGGATTTTATCCTTAGCCAGTCCTACTGGGGTAATCTTAGAGTCTCACCTCTGAGGGCACAAGGTACACGTTAAGCAAACAAACTAAAAAATAAAAGAAGATAGGTTTTGGTTGCAGGTATGAGAGATAATCTGTATATCAGAATTAATAAAGTGTCGGTGCAGAACCATTTCATTTCCCTGTGCTCCACAGTTCAGGGCCACACAGGCTCTGCGCTAACAGCTCTGGGGACTCCACCAGAGAAAGGACAGACAGGACTCTGAGTCACAGCATCCAAGTCGTCACGACCAGATACAGTGAGGGCAAGGAAACAGACAGCAGCTCAGGAAGCTGGAAACGGTTGTTTAAAGCCACAGAGGTAACAGGGCGCTGGCTGCTTCGTTCTGCATCAGCTGCCGCATCCAGGAGTTCAGGTGGGCACCTGCAGGCCCAGTGAGAAGTGAGCTGCTGGGGACTCTAAGGCCCTTTTCTGCTCTGACGTCCTCTGAGGCTAAGACGCGACCCTGAGACTTTCCAAATTTCTCCCAGGAAATTTGGAGAATATTTGAGTGATATCAAACCATGCCAAACTGTAAAACTGCTAAACTTCATGGTTATATAAAAAGAAAAAAACTTCTGTACAGGCGCTGGTGTTGCTTGCAGACCGCAGCAAAGAGCACCCAAACACAAGGTTTAGAACTGGTTGGGGTCCCCTGTCCACCTTGCCCCAGAACGTACTCTCATCCACCGAATAAGACCAGAAACTTGGGATAGCTGGCAAGAGAACTAAGCATTCAGAAGCTCCCAAGGGATCCCCCAGTCCCAATTCTACCCAGGGTTCCATTAAGTCCAACTTCATTACACAAATATTGAGTGGGGGAGGGGCTGAGGAAAGCTGCATATGCATCGCTGTCTTGTCAATCACAAGGTTTCACACCCATTTGACCACAATGAACGTCACTGCTAAGCTCTTCAAGCGAACAGGCTACAATGGGAAATTGTCTATTTTTTTTTTAACTTGCATCCATTTCATAAATACAACTTTAGGAACACAGTAATTCTTCCCACTGTTCCTGCCCTCCCACCCACACTCTTCCCCTTCCTCCTCTTCCCTCTGTATACATTATTGATTGACTGATCAGTTTGAGAGGCAGAGAAAGAGAAACACACACGACAGAGTTGCCATCTACTGGTTCATTCCGCAAATGCGAAAAAAAAAAAAAAAGGGCTGGGCCAGAGCCAGGAACTCGATCCAGTGTGCCCATGTGGGTGACAGGGACCCAGTCGATTGAGCCACCTCCTGCGGCCTCCCAGGGTGCACTTGAGCAGGAAACTGGAGTCAGATGCAGTGCTGGGACTTGAACCCGCGCAACCTGACATGGGATGTGAGCATCCCAAGGAGAATCTTATCTACGAGGCTCAACACCCACTCCAAAGGTGGAAAATTTAAAGCATGAGCACACACATAAGCAGACCCACAACAGATCCTTTACAAGGTGATAGGGACACAATTTGTTTGGTTCACCATTGTGAGTAGTGTTCCCTGATAATAACCTTTTGCCTTATAGGAAAGCCAGTAGATTGCATTGAAACAAGTAAAAATGCACACATCAGAATGTCATTCCTTCGACCACGTGAAAAGCAACATACCCCAAGCCCAACCTAGATCCTCATGAGGTGCGTCGAACCTGCACCCAGCCCTCTGGCAACTTCCTGCCCAGGAGGCGGGGGCACAGTGTGCAGATCAAGGCACACTAAGGACTGAGGCTTGCGGACTGAGAGGTTTACAGTGGCGATGGACATGGAGCAGGGTAAGACGACTCAGCAGCCCAGGAGGTGGGGGGAGTGGAGACAGGAAGGAGAGCACAGACTGCATCTCCCACCCATCAGACGAGACCCGGCAACAGGCGGGTGGGGGAGATGGGACGTTACAAAGCTTGGAAGAGCGGGCTAAGACTTCCGGAATCCACACCAGATCTCGTGCCTAATTTCTTTTGGATTCAGTGGAGTTAAAAACCAAACCAGAAATAGGCTGTCATGCTAAACTGAAGATACCAGTTATGTCGTGTCTCAGAGTGAGGCCAAGTCAGGCTTGTGGTCAGCCCCACAGGGTTCTCTCACCTCCATCGAGGCTGTCGTCTCCCAGTCTCAACAGCACCCTTCCTGCTTCACAGGGCCCTGCAGGCCTCGAGCATTGGCTTCGGCCTGAAGCTGGGTTAATGCGGCTCTTCCTCTCCGGCTTGTGAGGCCAGCACCCTCAACCTCATTACACCCAAAAAAGGGGCAACATCTTCTGCAAGTTTGTTTTTTTCCAAGTACATGGATTTTTAACTATTCCTCTCTCTCTCAAATTCTCTAAGACGTAAAAGGCTCGTGCTACCACCGATTACTGATTCTGTTCTTATCTCCAAGTAGCAGTTAGCTGGGGACACTTTTGAAGGCAAGGGGGCTAACTGGATGAATTAGTAAGGATCATTTCAAACTCTGAGCTTCAGACACATTATCAATAGGACTGAATTTTGATCTCAACTCTAGAATCGAACTTCTTTTGTGTGAAAGCCCTTTGATAATGATATTTATGGCTTTCAGGAGATGGGATGAGGAAAAGAACATAAGATGTTCTGGGACGTGAGACGTTGATATCAAATAGCAAAAATGAAAGAACAGAATATTATGAGCATTTTTTAAAATTTTTAATGGAATACATAGGCTTCTCTGTGCTCCCCAGAACTGCCTCCGAGCCGCGGTGTGGCAGGAAGCCTAAATGAGGTCTCTGGAAAGATAATGGAGCTTTAATGATGGAAACAGCAAGAAAATTAAATCTAATCATGTTCCATTAAGCATACTCTTAGCTCTCATTTTTGCTAAATTATTTTATTATGATTCTGCCTCTGTCTATTGAAATAACCTTTTATGGCAATTTGATTTGCAAGCATAAATAAGGCTCATTTACTTTCCACTATGAACCCCTGTGGGATTAATAAGAAGAGATGGATCATCTAAAATTGTGCCCATTCTGCAATCAGGAAGTAACCATCAGAGAGGTGAGTACTAGGTACTGTATTTATATTTGTGAGGGAAGCATTACACTGTAATTAGAGGCTCATTGAACAGGAACCTATCATATCACCTGCGATGGTGCTGATCTTCGCCGAAGCGGCTCCTCCCACGCCAGCCATGGAAGGGAAGCCAGCGCCATGCACAGTCTGTGCTGGTGAGTTCTGCATCAGCGGTCCCCTCCCCGTCAGCCTTCACCCTCCTGCTCCCTCTGCTGAGTGGACTGGGTTCTGTCTGGAACGCATTCTCACTGCTGACCACGGCTGAGGGACTGCCTGCTTCCAGCAGTAAGCTGCTGCGGAGCCACAGAGACAGGAATCCCAGGGAACAGGGTGGTGCCCAGGAAGCCACTGTGCAATCTGTCCAGGGCCTCACACACACAGGATGCAGCAGGGGAAGGCGGGAGCCGCTGCACACTCTGGCCCCTGTGGACAGTGGGGTCACCTGTCACATGGGCAGGCAAGGGGTGTTTCCAAGGTGCTTCCCAAGATGCCACTGCTTCCAAAAAGAGAACTGATGAAGAAAGGACAAGCTAACTGCAATCACACTTCACTAAAGAAATGGGTCTCAGGGCCATGTCTTCACTGAGTCTATTAGAATCCAAGAAACTTAGTAAGGCAAATCTCATTTACAAGCAATGCTACCCATAGAGGTGAGATAGGAGATTATAATGCAATGACCAGACACCACCCATCCTGATTTTCTCAACTAGGTAACATAAAATTTAATAGGTAAAACAACTGATTGTATGTACGCAGCAAATAATACAACTTTCATAAGCCAAGAGATATGAGGACAAATACAAAGGAACATACTAGTAACAGGGTACTTTATTCATCTGTTTCAATTTAAGACAGATGAAAGCAAAACATCAATAAAGATAAGCAATATCTGAGCAGTATTCTCAATAAGATACATCTTATAGGTAGATGTAAAATTCTGAATCCAATAAAGCAACAGGAATAGACTTCAAGAGCACAGAGAAAGTTCATGAAAATTCACCGTCGCAAATAAAATAACCAATATGAAAAGCAAATCAAGAAAATGACAACGTTCACGACAGCATCAAAAATTTTAAAATATTGGTAAATGAACTAGCCCAGGATATAAAAGACTTAGACACTAAAAACCATCAAGCCCTGCTAAAAGAAGTAAAAGAGAGAGGCAATATTGAATGTTCATGCATTGGAAGACTTACTAGTGCTAAAAAGACCACATCACTGAAAACAATTTATAGAGTCAACCCTATCAAAACCACATCTTTTACAGAAATAGAAAAAAAAAATCCTGAAGGTCATACAGAATTTCAAGGGACGTGTTCGCCAATGTAATCGTAAAAAAGAAGTACAAACTTGGAGTCCTCACACTTGCTGATTTCAAAACCTACCACAGAACAAGAATAGAAGATGGCGGAGTATTAGCCACACGATAGAAGCACAGGAGGAGACTGGATTAAGATGGCACAGCGGGGAGAGAGCTTACTGCTCTCGTCTAGGAGAAGATAGTTTTAAAAAAGGTCGATAGAGTGCAGTCTCAGGGAAGAGTTAGGGAAAAAACAACAGAGCAAACTCCACACAAATTAGAGGGACAGAGTGGACAAAATAGATTTACCACAGAAACTGTTAAAAGAGACAAAGAAAGGGGCCGACGCCGTGGTACAGTAGGTTAATCCTCTGCCTGTGGCGCCAGCATCCCATATGGGCGCCAGTTCTAGTCCCAGCTGCTCCTCTTCCAATACAGCTCTCTTCCATGGCCTGGAAAAGCCACAGAAGCTGGCCCAAGTCCTTGGGCCCTGCACCCATGTGGGAAGACTGAGAGTAAGCTCCTGGCTCATGGCTTCGGATCGGTACAGCTCCAGCTATTGTGGCCATTTGGGGAATGAACCGAGGGAAAGAAGACCTTTCTCTCTGTCTCACCCTCTCATTGTAACTCTACCTCTCAAATAAATAAGTAAAATCTTAAAAAAAGAGAGACAAAGGAGGACACTATGTAATAAATTAAGGGTTCAAATCAACAGGAAGATATGACTATTATAAACACATGCACCTAATTACAGGGCACCTGGCTATTTAAAAGAAATGTTAATGGATCTAAAGAGAGACACAGACTCCAATACCATAGTAATGGGGAATTTTAATTCACCACTTTCAGCAATGGATCAACCAGATGGAAAAATCAACAATGAAACAACATAGTTAATGGACACTAAGGACCAAATGGACATAACAAATATCTACAGAACCTTCTACTCTACAGCCACAGAATACACATTCTTCTCATTAGTGCATGGAATTTTCTCTAGGATTCACCACATGCTAGGCCATAAAGCAAGTTCAGCAAATTCAAAAAAATCGAAACCATATCATGCATCTTCTTGGACCACAATGGAATGAAGCTGGAAATCAACAACTCGGGTCTCCAGAGCATATGCAAACACATGGAGACTGAACAACCTACTCGTGAATGAACGGTGGGTCACTGAAGAAATCGAAAGAAAAAACATCTGGAAACAAATGAAGATGACAACATAACAAATCAAAACTTGTGAGATACAGAAAAAGCAGTGTAACAAGGAAAGTTCATTGCAATTGGTTCCTTCATCAAGAAACTGGAAAGGTATCAAATAAATAATCAGTACCTCTCAAGGATCTAGAAAAACAACATGAAACCAAACCCCAAACTACTAGGAGAGAAGAAATAATTAAAATTAAAAAATAAACAAAACTGAAACAAAAAAATACAAAAGGTCAGCAAAACAAAGAGCTGGTTTTTTGAAAAAATAAACAAGACTGACACATCATTGGCCCAACCAAAAAAAAAAAAGCAAAGAAAACATCCAAATTAATAAAATTAGAGATGAAAAAGGAAATCTAACTACAGACACTACAGAAATAAAGAATCATCAGAAATTACTACAAAGAGCTATATGCCAACAAACTGGGAAACCTAGAAGAAATGCATACGTTCCTGGACACGTCTAACCTTCCTTAACTTGAGCCATGAAGACACAGAAAACCTAAACAGACCCATAATGTAGATGGAAATTGCATCAGTAATGAAGACCCACCCCACAAAGAAAAGCCCAGGACCGGATGGCTTCACGGCTGAGTTCTACCAGACATTCAAAGAAGAAATAACTGCAATTCTTCTAAAGCTATTGAAAACAAGTGAAAGGGAGGGAATCCTCCCTAACTCCATGAAGCCAGCATCACCTGAATTCCCAAACTTGAAAAAGATGCAACTGAGAAAGAGAATTACAGACCAGTTGCCCCGATGAACATATACACAACAATCCACATCAAAATGCTAGCCAATCAAATCTAATTACACATCAGAAAAGTCACTCACCTGCACCAAATGGGATGAAACTGGAACACATCATACTTAGTGAAATAAACCAATCCCAAAAGGGACAAATACCATATGTTCTCCCTGACCTGTGATAACTCAGAGAGAAGTGAAATTAACACTCTGAGAAGCAATGACTGATTAGCCCTTGTCTTGACTATTGAGGAACAGTTTTTTGGTCTTTTTTTCTTAATATTTGTCGACCTCTTTACTTAACATAGACTTAAACTTCTGTATACATTAGACAGACACAAGGTCACTGAACAAAATAAACATCTCAAAAAGAAACCTGTGCACTTATGTTCAAATGATCTTTGCTAAGCTGCCAGCCCATAAATGGGAAAAGGACACTCTTCTCAACAAATGGCACCCAGATGGAAAAGGTAAAAATGGACCCTTACCATACAGAAAAATAAAAAACCCAAAGTAGATGTAAGATCTAAATTTAAGACCAAAAATTCTAAAGTTCCTAGGAAAAAACAGGTGGGAACTTCCAGACATTGGATTTGGAAACAATTTCTTGGATATCACACCAAAAGGACATAATAAAACAAAACACAAATACATTTCAAAACTCCTGTGTACATCAGAAGAAAAAATCAACAGAGTGAAGACACAACCTGTGGAGTAGAAAACATTTGCAAATCATCAATCTGATAAGAGGTTACTATCCCAAAGACAGAAGTATAAGAAATCCTACATCTCAACAACAAAAAGCAAATAACCCAACCAAAACAGCAGGCAAAGAACTCAGCCGAAAAGAGGCTATTCAGATTGCCAACAAGCATTTGAAAAGATGTTTAACATCACTACTAATAAAAGAAATGCACATCAAAACCATAGTGAGATAGCACTTCACACTAAGTAAGATGGTGGGAGGCGGATACTCATTGTTTGGAGATTTCTCCAAAGGTTTGGAAATGAGCTACCCTGCAGCCTAGCAAATCCACTTCCGGATATCCAAAAGAATCCAAAGTGGATCTCAAAGAAATCACTGCACACCCATACTCAGCCATATTCAACAGTATTCACGACGGCAAGACATGGAACCAACTCAAGGACTCATCTATGAATAAGTCAATGATGAAAATGTGGTATAAATAGGAGAGAAATCAGTATTTAATGGGTAGAACTTCCATTTTACAATAGACCTATTGATCTGTCATACAACACAATCTACTTAACAGCAAGGTACCGCACAGTTAAAAATGGTTGAGGTGACAAATTTAATGTTGTGTGTTTTTTTTTAACCATAACAATAGAAAAGAGGCCGGCGCTGTGGCTCAACAGGCTAATCCTCTACCTTGCGGCGCCGGCACACAGGGTTCTAGTCCCGGTCGGGGCGCCGGATTCTGTCCTGGTTGCCCCTCTTCCAGGCCAGCCCTCTGCTGTGGCCCGGGAAGGCAGTGGAGGATGGCCCAAGTGCTTGGGCCCTGCACCCCATGGGAGACCAGGATAAAGCACCTAGCACCTGGCTCCTGCCATCGGATGAGCACGGTGTGCCGGCCACAGCACGCCATCCGCGGCAGCCATTGGAGGGTGAACCAACGGCAAAGGAAGACCTTTTTCTCTGTCTTTCTCACTGTCTACTCTGCCTGTCAAAAAAAAAAAAAAAAAAGAAAAAAAAAAGAAAAAAGAAACATGGCCACAGGACATGTTAAATGAAACTATGAGAAAGTAATCTGTGGGAAGTACTATCATTAAACTTTTACTTCTTCAGAAATTAAATCAGAAAAGGAATGGAACACAGAGATTAAAAGAATTCAAGAGATAACTAAAATCAATGTGAGCAACATATTCAAACAGCATAAAGATATTACAAGTTGTGACAACCTGATAATATTAATGAATTATTGTTAATTTTGGAGGGCAAATAACCACAGTACCATCTCCCCTTTACTATCTTGGTTTCTATGGGTCAGAATTCTAGACAGGTTCAACTGGGTCCCCGGCTTGCGGTGTGTCTCAACACTCACATCAAAGTGCCTTTCTGAGCTCACCTAGGCAGGCTACTAACAGAACCCAGTTCCTCAGGGTTGTAGGGATGAAGTGCCCGTTTTCCTACTGACTTCTGCTTAAGAACCACTCGCAAGCCCTAAAGGGCATTCTCAGAGCATCAGTCCACGGACACTTCCATGCCAAACAGATTTCTCTGACACTGAGTCCTGCTCCTATTTCAAACATCTCTGACTCCCTCTTCAGAAACCAACTGAAGAAACTGCTCTTTACAGGATCCCGTCACTAGGTCAGGCTCGCCTGCATAATCCCCCGTCTTAGACATCTGTGATGGCACTGCAACTGCGTGACTCCTGTGGGCATGTAATGGGAATGCACACGATGGGGGACGTCTTAGAATTCTGCCTGCCATCAAGGTTGAACTTTACTCTTTACGTAAGGACATAGCTCCTAATACTGTACTTGAGTTCCCTCAACTGCCCAAAGGATTTATATATTTGATTATTGCTACACTAAGTCACGTGAAAGCAAAGGCCAAGTATTATTCATCTTCGTGGCCCAAGGGCCTGCTACCTGGCACAGCAGTAGTACTCAGTGATGTCATCGCAAGGATTTACAACTGAAAACACTACAACTCCAACGTGTACTACAGTTCACGTAATAGACACCTTTAAAATTAAATACCATTTTTATATTGGTTAACTAGCGTTATAGAATTTTTATTAACACTGTCAATTTTAAAACTGAAGACAATTTAGAAATTATCTCCTACTGGTTCTTTTACAAATGATGTCAATACACGATGAGAAAAAAAAATGAAATAACGATTACATTACACAGAGTTTAAGTTAGGAGCCCTCATTAGAATTTCCCAATGATACAAAAGACATAAAAGTTCTTTTATTCAAAAGATTGCTACAGAAACCAGGCTTTGGGTAGGTTTAAAGCCGCCTGGGCAGACAGGCCTCAGATACCACTGAAAGGCAGCGCAACAGAGTTGGAAACAGAAGAAGCAGGTGGTCAGAAAAAAAGCTACCTGAGTACACGCTAATGGATGGAGGCAGCAGAACGACACCCACGTGGATCATCTCATGGACAGTGAAGTTTATTTAGTGCCTAACACTTTGTAAAATGCAACTAAAACACACCTTGGAACCTAAAAATACACATGGTTGTCTCTCAGTATCCCCCAGGGATTGGTTCCAAGCTCCCTGCTGATACCCAAGTCCACAGGTACTCAAGTCCTTTAAAAAAATAAGAAGGCTCACTGCTTTCCTATACCCTAGGCACATCCTCCTGAGTATTTTATAATCATCTCCAGGTCACTTCTGATACCTCAATCTGTGTAAATGGTTGCATACTGTACTGTGTGAGAAATAATGAGAACAGAAATGTCTGTACACACTTAATATGAACACATTTTTTAGCTCAACTTTTATTTAATAAATATAAATTTCCAAAGTATAATTTTTGAATTATAGCAGCTTTTCCCACCATAACCTCCCTCCCACCGGCAACTATCCCATCTCCCACTCCCTCTCCCATCCCATTCTTCATCAAGATTCATTTTCAATTATCTTTATATATAGAAGATCAATTTAGTATATACTAAGCAAAGATTTCAACAGACTGCACCCACACAGACACACAAAGTATAGAGTACTGTTTTAGTAGTGGTTTTACCATCAATTTGCATAGTAAAACACAATAAGGACAGAGATGCTACACGGGGAGCAGGTGCACAGTGACTCCTGTTGTTGATTTAACAACTGACACTTATTTATGATGTCAAAATCACCCAAGGCTCTTGTTATGAAGTTTGCCAACTCTGATCTTATTTAGACAAGGCCATAGTCAAAGTCGAAGTTCTCTCCCTCCAGAGCAAAGTACCTCCTTCTTTGATGGCCTTTTCTTTCTGCTGGGATCTCACTCACAGAGATCTTTCATTTAGGCTTTTTTTCTTTTTCTTTTTCTTTTTTTTTTTTTTTTTTTTTGCCACAGTGTCTTGGCTTTCTATGCCTGAAATACTCTCATGGGCTTTTTAGCCAGATCCAAATGCCTTAAGGACTGATTCTGAGGCCAGAGTGCTCTTTAGGACATGTGCCCTTCTATGAGTCTGCTGTGTATCTTGCTTCCCACGTAAGATCATTCCCTCCTTTTTAATTCTATCAATTACTATTTGCAGACACTGGTCTTATTTATGTAATCCCTTTGACACTTAATCTTATCTTTTTGATCAATTATGAACTTAAACTGATCACTGTGACAAGTAAGATGGCATTGGTACAGGCTACCTTGATGGAATTGAATTGGAATCCCTTAGCACGTTTCCAGTTCTACCATTAGGGGTAAGTTCGATTGAGCATGTGCTGAACCGTACATCTCCTTCCTCTCTTATTCCCACTCTTACATTTAACAGGGATCACTTTACAGTTAACTTTAAATGCCTAAGAATAATTGTGTGTTAATTAAAGGGTTCAACCAATGGAATTAAGCAGAACAAAAAATACTAAAAGGAATAAAATAGTAAGCTGTTCCTCGACAGTCAGGACAAGGGCTGATCAAGTCACTCTTTCTCATAGTGTCCATTTCACTTCAACAGGTTTCCTTTTAGGTGCTCGGTTAGTTGTCTCCGATCAGGGAGAACATATGGTATTTGTCCCTCTGTGATTGGCTTAATTCACTCAGTATAATGTTTTCCAGATTGCGCATTTTGTTGCAAATGACTGGATTTCTGTTTTTTTTTTTTTTCTGCAGTATAGTGTTCTATAGAGTGCATATCCCATAATTTCTTTATCCAGTCCACTGTTGGTGGGCATTTAGGTTGATTCCACGTCTTAGTTATTGTGAATTGAGCTGCAATAAACATTAAGGTGCAGACAGCTCTTTTATTTGCGAATTTAATTTCCTTTGGGTAAATTCCAAGGAGTGGGAATGACTGGGTTGTATGGTAGGGTTATATTCAGGTTCCTGAGGGATCTGCAAACTGACTTCCATAGTAGCTTTACCAGTTTGCATCCCCACCAACAGTGGGTTAGTGTCCCTTTTTCCCCACATCCCCACCAGCATCTGTTTTTGGTAGATTTCTGTATGTGAGCCATTCTAACCAGGGTGAGGTGAAACCCCACTGCGGTTTTGATTTGCATTTCCCTGATGGTTAGTGATCCTGAACATTTTCTCATGTGCCTGTTGGCCATTTGGATTTCCTCTTTAAAAAAATGGCTATTGAGGTCCTTGGCCCATCTCTTAAGTGGGTTGTTTGTTTTGTTATTTTGGAGTTGCTTGATCTCTTGGTAGATCCTGGTTATTAAACCTTTATTGGTTGCATAATCTACAAATATCGTTTCCAATTCTGGTGGTTGCCCCTTCACTTTCCTGTTTCTTTCGCAGTACAGAAACTTCTCAATTTGATGTGATCCCAATAGTTAATTTTGGCTTTGACTGCCTGTGCCTCCCGGGTCTTTTCCAAGAAGTCTTTCCCTGTGCCTGTATATCTTGCAGGGTTTCTCCAATGTTCTCTAATAATTTGATGGTGTCAAGTCATAGATTTAGATCTCTAATCCATGTTGAGTGGATTTTTGTGTAAGGTGTAAGATAGGGGTCTTGCAAGCTTCATGCTCTACACGTGGAATCCAGTTTTCCCAGCCCCATTTATTGAATAGATTGTCCTTACTCCAGGGATTGGTTTTAGATCCTTGATCAAACTAAGTTGGCTGTAGATGTTTGGATTGATTTCTGGTGATTCTATTCTGTACCATTGGTCTATCCATCTGTTTCTGTACCAGTACCATGCTGTTTTGATTACAACTGCCCTGTAGTATGTCCGGAAATCTGGTATTGTGATGCTTCTGGCTTTGCTTTTGTTGTACAAGATTGCTTTAGCTCTTCGAGGTCTCCTGTGTCTCTGTATGAATTTCAGCATCATTTTTCCAGATCTGAGAAGAATGTCTTTGGCATTTTGATTGGTATCACATTGAATCTATAAATTGCTTTTGAGAACGGACATTTTGATGATACTGATTCTTCCAATCCATAAGCATGTAAGATTTTTCCATTTTTTGGTATCTTCTTCTATTTCTTTCTTTAAGATTCTGTAATTCTCAACGTAGAGATCTTTGACATCCTTGGTTAAGTTTATTCCAAGGTATTTCATTGTTTTTATGGTTATTGTGAATAGGATTGATGTTATAAGTTCTTTCTCAGCCATGGCATTGCCTGTGTAAACAAAGGCTGTTGATTTTTGTGCATTGATTTTATATCCTGCTACTTTGCCAAACTCTTCTATGAGTTCCAATAGTCTCTTAGTGGAGTTATTTGGGTCCCCTAAATAAAGAATCATATCATCTGCAAAGAGGGATAGTTTGGTTTCTTCCTTCCCAATCTGTATCCCTTTAATTTCTTTTTCTTGCCTAATAGCTTTGGCTAACACTTCCAGGACTATGTTGAATAGCAGTGTTGAGAGTGGGCATCCCTATCTGGAACCGGATTTCAGTGGAAATGCTTCCAACTTTTCCCCATTCAATAGGATGCTGGTCATGAGTTTTTCATAAATTGCTTTGACTGTATTGAGGAATGTTCCTTCTATACCCAATTTGCTTAGAGTTTTCATCATGAAAGGGTATTGTATTTTATCAAATGCTTTCTCTTCATCTATTGAGATAAACATATGGTTTTTCTTCTGCCATTTAATAAGCTCCACACATTCACTAGGTCTTAGTCTCCTATTATTACTCCCCACAAGAGTCAGGTTTTTCTGCTTGGCTGAGGGCAGGTGCAGCCCCGAGCTGGTGCAGCTGATACATTAGTCCAAAATGGTGCCTGCTCTATCGTCTCACACGCCTTGGTAAGGTGAGTGGAGAGAGAATTGAGTCCATACCGTCCCTTTTATTTTTTTCTCTCCTCTACTTAGGCTGGCGTCCCTTTCCCTACCGGGCTTCAAGCCTCCTTCCCTCTAGGCTCCTCCTGCTGCTCCTCCACCACTGTCTCGGGCTACCGCGGTTTCGTCTCACCTCTCTTTCCAGCACTGCTGCCGAGGAGGCTCTTGGCAGCTGGGCTCCAAGCTGTGGGCACCCGTGCCCTCCACATAGATCCACCGTGTCCCTCTAATTCTGGAAGAATTTCCTCTGCCATTTTTCCCTAACTCTTCCTTGAGATTACATGATCTCCACTTTTATTAAACTATCTTGTTCTATCAGTGAGCTCCCTCCCTATTCTACCATCTTGGACTGTTACCACATTTGGTTTTCATGTATGTTCCATCGCAACTGATTTAGTCCAGCAAACGGAATGCTCACTGTTCTTGCACATAAACTTGCCCTGACTTCATTTGGAATAAAACAAAGCTGTGTTTGATTCAAAAGTAAAATCGCTATATATTTGCTTTACTTTTCCCAGTCAACACAGGAGAATGAAGACCAAGAGCATGCTGTTTGGAGCTAAAATGAACTGCAGGATTGTATGCAACACTCTGAACTTTCCTGTGAGGGCAAAGTGGGGGCTGGGAAATTAAGAACAGACGACCACAGGGCTACAAGACAGGTCCAGCCTGCTGTCTACAAAACCATGCATGCCTGGCTCCACATCACCTAAGAGCAGTACATACAAATCAGTAACAAGGGTCAGCGTTTGCCATCCCCTCTTGAGTACAGCTGTACCTGTTATGTGACTTGTGCCAATAAAATGGACACCAGAATCAGAGTAATTTTTGCAGGTTTTTGACATT
Organism: Sylvilagus floridanus; assembly: GCA_949820135.1. Lineage (NCBI taxonomy): Eukaryota > Metazoa > Chordata > Mammalia > Lagomorpha > Leporidae > Sylvilagus > Sylvilagus floridanus. Next base: position 17,624,321 of record OX463226.1, read on the forward strand.
TAAAAACATACAGAGTTTATAGTTCATACACAGAATATCAAATAATGGAGGTATGGAAGAGCTGTGTGTATATATATATTTTAAGTCAGAGTAAGGGAGAAAACATACAATCAAGGAACTAATAGTGAGTCCAGTGTTTTTTTCCAGGTGGTCCTGAGATCTCAGCTACTATTCTCCTTGAGTAAATCCTCACTGAGCGGCACAGGCAGGCTCTGACTAGCGGTGGTAATGCTCAGCCACATGGTTCCTGCTCTTGCCTTGTTCACATTCTTTTTTTTTTTTTTTTTTGACAGGCAGAGTGGACAGTGAGAGAGAGAGACAGAGAGAAAGGTCTTCCTTTGCCGTTGGTTCACCCTCCAATGGCTGCTGCGGCCGGTGCGCTGAGGCCGGCGCACCGCGCTCAGCCGATGGCAGGAGCCAGGTGCTAGGTGCTTTTTCCTGGTCTCCCATGGGGTGCAGGGCCCAAGCACTTGGGCTATCCTCCACTGCACTCCTGGGCCACAGCAGAGGGATGGCCTGGAAGAAGGGCAACCGGGACAGAATCCGGTGCCCCGACCGGGACTAGAACCCGGTGTGCCGGCGCCGCAAGGCAGAGGATTAGCCTGTTGAGCCACGGCGCCGGCCTTGTTCACATTCTAGAAGGAGACTGGGATAATCAATACAACGGATGCTCTTGGCGTCCATCCAAGCAAAAGAAGAGCTGCAATGACACCCCCTGCATAAACACCAGGGAGAGATGGAGGGGGAAGAAAACTTAGCCCAGGAGTGTGAGCCCAGAGAGAGGAGGAATCGGTGAGGTCCATCTACCCCTGCGACCTGGCCTCATGTGATCACCCTGCAGCATGGTGGGCAGGAACCTACCAAAATCCAATGATCCAGGTGAGTTAAGGAGAGGGGGGATACCAAGGCAGTGAGAATGTATAAGGAAATGTTCCGGAGAGAACAGAGTTACACAGATAAAGAGCTTAAGAGATTTACATAAAGATCCTTGGGAATCTCGGAAATCAATTTGTATATCCATAGGGAAAAAAATGACAAGAGGCCTAGGGGAGGGATCTACTGCTAAAATATACAGGTTACTAGGGAAACATAAAAGAAGCAATTCCCAGGGCTCCCAGATCAGGGAATGCATGGCATTCTCTCCGATCAAACAGGGCCTCTGGGGGTGTGGAGGGTGGAGGGAGGAAGCAATGGGCCTCAGAAGTGGGCAGATCATAAGTTCATAGTCCTGGAATAAAGGCAGTTCTTAAATATCTTTTGGAAAGCTAAAATGAAATAATTTACAACTAACTTTGTTGCCTACCAGGAAAAAATTCAACACATTTTAGAAAAATGAACAAAAATGACAAAATTCATGAATTCTAGAGTCACATGAAATACTGCTAGACAAAAAAAAAAAAAAAGAAGAAGAAATGTAAAAATGTATTTTGCAAAAAAAAGAAACCAGTCAAAAAAATCCAAGCTTGGCCGGCGCCGTGGCTCAACAGGCTAATCCTCCACCTTGCGGCGCCGGCACACCTGGTTCTAGTCCCGGTCGGGGCACCGGATTCTGTCCCGGTTGCCCCTCTTCCAGGCCAGCCCTCTGCTGTGGCCCGGGAGTGCAGTGGAGGATGGCCCAGGTGCTTGGGCCCTGCACCCCATGGGGAGACCAGGAAAAGCACCTGGCTCCTGCCATCGGAGGAGCGCGGTGCGCCGGCCGCAGCGCACCGACCACGGCGGCCATTGGAGGGTGAACCAACGGCAACGGAAGACCTTTCTCTCTCTCTCTCTCACTGTCCACTCTGCCTGTCAAAAAAAAAAAAAAAAAAATCCAATCTCTAGAAATGACAGAAATATTGTAGTGAAACTGTAGACAAAAATGTTAGAATTGCTACTAAAAATGTGCACAATATGCTCAAGAATATAATGAGACAAATGGAAGATTTTTAAAAGAACCAACTGCCACTTGTACAAATGAAGAACATTGGAAATAGAAAATTTCACTATTTGGCATTCATCAGATGACTGGACAGGCACAACATATAAAAAGGGCAGTGAGGGCAGAGGTCGCATCACAGCAGGTTAAGTAGCCTCCTGCAACCCATGTTTGAGTGCTGAGACTCAAGTCTCACCACCTCTTCCGCTCCAACTTTCTGATAATGCACACCTCCCAAGGCAGCAGATTATGGCTCAAGTTCTTGGGATCCTTATATCCATATAGGAGGCCCGGATGGAGCTCCAGGCACCAACCTGGCCATCACCAGCTGTGTGGGTTTTTGGGGAGTGAAACATTGGATGGGAGAGATCTCTGTCAGTGTGTCACTTTGCCTTTGAAATAAATATTTTAAAAATGTCAACTACATTTAAAAAAAAAAAGCAGTAACTTGAGGACCTAGCAACAGAATTGCTACTGTAAATATGTACAATATGCCCAAGAATATAATGTGAGAAATTCAAGTTTTTAAAACACCCCAACATCATTTTAGCAATCACTTTAGATTAAAAAAAAAAAAAAACATGGGGCCAGCATTGTGGCATAGCATTAAGCCACTGCCTGCAATGTCAGAATCCAGCATGGGCGTCAGTTCAAGTCCAGCTACTCCACTTCTGATCCTGTTCCTTGCTAATGACCTGGGGAAAGCAGCAGAAGATAGCACAAATGAAGCCCCTGCCTTCGGCCTGGCTCAGCCTTGGCCACTGTGGCCATCTGGGGAGTCAACCAGCAGATGGGTAATCTCTATATATAACTCTTTCAAATAAATAAATATTTTTTTGAAAAGAAATAAAAACATGACATAGAACAGAATAAATATAAAAACAGCAAGCTTGTCATTAGAAACTATATAAGCTGAAGAACACTGGACAGTGAATAAAACGGTACCAGTTGAGTTAAAAATTGTCCTCAGTGAAACTATCTTGTGAAGATAATTGTGAACTAAAGTATTTTTACGCAGGGGCTGGCATTATGGCATAGTGCTTTAAGCCACCTGTGATGCTGGTATCCAATATGGGTGCTGGTTCTTGTCCCAGCTACTCCATTTCCAATCCAGCTCCCTGCTAATGGCCTGGGCAAGCAGTAGAAGATGGCCCAAGTGGTCTTCCACATGGCAGATCCAGAAGAAGTTCCTGGATCCCAGTTTCAGCCTGGCCCTAGCCCCAGGCCATTGCGGCCGTGTGGGGAATGAACCCGAAGATGAATAATCGACATCTGTCTCTCCCTCCCTCTCTGTAACTCTGCCTTTCAGATAAATAAATAAATAAATCTTTGAAAGAATTCTTAACAAACAAGATCTGGAAGAATTTCACATTAGTATTCCTGCCAAAACAAAATATGGTGAAAGTCAGAGTTAAATTTATCCAAAGGAACAAAGATCTCCCGAGACAGTTAATAAGTCTGTAAGTATTTTGTTCAAAGCTCATTTTTCTTATATTTAAATTTCTTTAAAAGAAGTAAAATAATAGTGTATCACTGGATTCATCATATAGGAAGTAAAATGTTTATATGCAAATACGTGACCCCAAGACTGACCACAATAGTTCCTACATGGGTGACCCTCACATCACACGGAGAGTATGAGACTGCTGAAATGACCATGCAAGCTGAAAGCCTGCAGAGTGACCCTAACAACTCACAGGGAGCATTGCAACTGTTCCATACCTTCCTCATTTGTCATCAAAGACATGAAAAACCCTTATTATAAGTTATACATGTATAGGGACATAAAAAATAGGAAATCTATTTTCTTAGCATACTATAATTTAGAACGTTAGAAACACTGAGAATTAAAATGTTTTCCTCCTGTGTGAAACATTTATGAGGTTTCAAACATTGCTATCTACCTTCTTCTCATCAAGTGACTTGCAGTACAAAGGAAATACATTCTCTACGCCTCGGAAAATTGTCATACTGCTAACATTTTATCCGTGGTTCTTTTTTATTTTTCTTGGTTTACTTTTTTTTCCCTTCAATTTTTTTCCTTCACCTCTTCTGTCTTTTGATTTCTTTAAAAATGAGAGAGACAAGCCGGCGCTGCGGCTCAATAGGCTAATCCTATGCCTTGCGGCGCCGGCACACCGGGTTCTAGTCCCGGTCAGGGTGCCGGATTCTGTCCCGGTTGCCCCTCTTCCAGGCCAGCCCTCTGCTGTGGCCCAGGAGTGCAGTGGAGGATGGCCCAAGTGCTTGGGCCCTGCACCCCATGGGAGACCAGGAGAAGCACCTGGCTCCTGCCTCGGATCAGCGTGGTGCACCAGCCGCAGCACACCGGCAGTGGCGGCCATTGGAGGGTGAACCAATGGCAAAAGGAAGACCTTTATTCTCTGTCTCTCTCTCTCACTGTCCACTCTGCCTGTCAAAACAAAAACAAAAAAATGAGAGAGACAGAGAGAGACCTCCCTAAATACCTGCAACAGTTGAGCTGAGCCAGGCCAAAGCCAGAAAGAGGGGGAGAGGGTTATGGGGTTTGGGGGAGTAAGAAAGGGGGAAGGATGGGGGAAGGATGGAGGGAGGGAAGGAAAGAGGGGGGAGGGGGAGGGAGGGAGAGAGAGGGAGAAGGAGGGAGGGGGAGAAGGAGGGGGGGGGGAGAATCTCCCAGCCACTACTTCCCTTCCCAAATACCTGCCACAGCCGAGACTGGGCCAGGCAGAAAACAGGAGCCAGGATCTCCATCTGGGTCTCCCTTGTGGAGGGCAGGGCACCACCGACTTTAGCCATCACCTTCTGCCCTGCTCCCCCACCCCAGGAACATGGAATTGGGGGCAGAGTTGCTGGAACTAGGAGTGGAGCCAGGACTCAAGCCCTGGCACTCCAATATGGGACGCATGTACCCCAAGCACCCTGTGCCCCTCTCTGCTCTGAGTTCCTGTAACCCCACTTCACCTCTTCCTCCTTCTCCGTGCCAGAGCTCCTCCCAGTGAGCAGCTCCGGCTGCGCATCTACAGCGGCAGCACCACAGTCAGCTACTTCCTCTCCCATTCCATTTATGTTTAGTTTAAGTATCCCATCCAGCATTATCACTTGTTTGTTTGCTGACCACACTCTCTCTAAAGATCCACTATTTTAGAAGGTCAAACAGGTTTATCCCCACCCCAGGGGGTAGTCGGTTGAGGGAAAAGAAACATGGCCGATCATTTTGCTCTGTGAGCAAGAACCGATACACAGTAGCAGTAGCAAGTCACTGCCCACTCAGAAAGAGGCCTGCTGATGGGCACTAACCATGAAGGGCATGCGGTACTTAGTCATGTGTTGAACATTTAGCAGGCAGGTTTGTACTCTGTGCACTTACTCACTGTCAACAGACTACAGTAACTGAAATTTGAAACATGTGGCTGGGGAACTGGAGTTATTTAAACCATGGTAATTGGAGTTCATGCATTTTGGAGGCACACAAAGAGATGACTATCTGCAGTTCAAATCTGCACCTCCAACAGTAGCTATCTATAGATACACACACAGAATCAAAGCCAGCAATATATCTATGCCAAAATGTTAACTATGATTATCTCTGCTGGTGGAGTAATGGCTAATTTCTGTTTTTCTTCCTCAGGCTTTCTTGTACACTGTGGTTTTTATACAGTCAAGATCGAAAAGCAGCACTTGTGTAAAGGAAAAAAAATCAAGTTGTTTTTAATATAGCATGTTTAAAAAGTGATTTCCTAGGTGTTACCTTTTCCTACAATGAAAAATATTGTTTTAAATTCACACACACCACCACATTTTGTATTTTTTTTCCACTTATATACAGAACTGCAAGCATGACTGGAAGGCACTATACTCAAATCCTAGCATGATTATCCCTGGGTAGTTGGCAAAAAGTTGATTCTCATTTTCTTCTTTGACATATTACCACTTAACTTATCTATAATAAAAAAAAATTAACAAGGAAAAATATTTGAAAAGAAAATGACACAAGAGTTCATTCATTCAATTCATCCGAAAAGTACGCTATCAGCACTCCTGATGTGGCACTCACGGTGCAGGGAGCGGGGGTTACAGCACTGAACACACACAGGACAGAGAATGCGCTGTGCTCACGGAGCTGAAATCTTAATGAGACAGGAAGAAAGCCGAAAAGCAGTTAAGAAACCAGAAAGGGCTAAGGGGCCCCAGAAATTGAAACTGGGTGATCTGAGAGAGTAATGAAGTGAGAACGTTAGCTGGAGAGGCTTTTCAGAGGATGTAAGCTCTAGCCCAGAACTAAAATGTCAAGAGGGACCAGTCACACCAGGGGGAAAGACTACTCTAGGCAGAAGGAACAGTGCCCGAAGATCCAACGTGGGAACCAGCTCGAGGAGCCTGGAGACACAAAACGGCCACGTGGCTGAAGAACACAGGTGCAGGGGCTGATGGCATGAAATGGGGCGGAAGGACGCAGGGGGCAGAGGACGTGTGGCTCAGTAGGACCAGTTAAAGAGCAGTGTGTGCCTTCTCATTTGGGTTTTAAGTTGTGGCAGACATAAGATGGAGAGGGATGTGTCATTTTCATTTTTGAGAAGGTCCAATCTGGCTGCTCCCTGGAACCCAGAGGGGAGGGGAGGTAACGGTAGAAGCGTGGAGATGGGTCAGGCCTCCGTGCGAAGCGGTAGAGGCATGGGCTGCACCGCTGACGATGGAGAACAAATAAAAGAGGCAAACTCAGTATGTCCAGGAGAAGGCGGGTCGGCCCCAGCCTGCAGGACGTGGGTGAGGAGAGGTGTACCTCCCAGGACACAGCGATGCTCTGGGAGCAGCAGTGTGGGCCTGAGAAAGGACAATGGACACAAAATCCAAAGAGCTTTCTGGCTGGGAGAAGTCTGAGGTGTTTCCATGATAGTCTGCGATGGTTTGTTCATTACAGACGGCACACTGATCTGCTGGGTCAGCCAGCACCCTCAGAAGGATGTAACGGAAACTCATTTAATGAGGAGACTCCTTACAGATGTGCAGGTGCCCAGGGACCAGCAACCACCACTCTGAGGCCTGCAGTGATGGGGAGAAGGGCAGATGTTGCCGACATCTGGGAAGAGCTGCAGCCAGGGAACAGAGGGCCCTCGGCCAGAGTGGTGGACGTGAAGCTGGAGGTTGGCCACTGCCAAAGCTGTCCCCAGGCAGGGAGGTGAGGAGGGGAGGAAATGCTCTCACCGCTCTCTTCTCTGCCAGCATCAGCGTCGGGAAGGACCCACCTGGAAGCCACAAGGCTAAGGAGACCAGGTGACACAGCAGGTGGGTCAGCTCTTCCGGGGCAGAGGCAGGGTATAAAGGCACTGAGTGAATCCTGGAAAGGCAGGCTAATGGAGAATTACCAACAGAAGAGTGTTCAAAGCTGAAGGCAGGAGAGGATTTCCTCATGGCAAAGTGTGTAGGTAAAAAAGAGAATGGGTCCCGAGACAGAGCTGTGAGATCCTCTGAATTTTTTAGGTCAAGTGCAGCTTAGGGAGTCACCAAGGAGGACCAGGAAGTGAGCAGTCCTGGGAAAGTGGGGAGAAAACGGGGCAGGATGGTGCCACGGAGGCCAACACAGAACAATGTCTCAACCAGGAAGGTGGTTGATGTGATTAAGGATTGTCTTCAGGTCAAGGAAGAATGACAGGTGACTCTGGGACTTCCCAACGTGACAGTCTCTGGTGACACTCCTCAGTGCAGCCCCAGCACCAGAGGGGACCAGAAACCCATGGAATAGCTGAGGAATCGCAATCAGGCAGAGGAAAGACAGCAACAAAGACAATGCTTTCAAGAAACTAAGCTTTGAGGACCATCAGAGACAATAAAGCAACGGCTGTGGATAAGTGTGGGGTGTAGCAGGTGCCTCGTGTGCCCTAACAGGATCTAGAGACAGCAAGAGGAGACAACCCAAGGAAAGATCTTACAATGGCGAAGAGCACCAGGAGATGACTCCGTGTGCCTCGGACCAAAGCAGGAATGTTCCAGTCATCTTACGGGGACGGGGAGAAGGGAGGAAGTACGCTTGCCAGGAGGCCGCGGACGTGGTGTTGGGAGGATGAGGGGATTTCTTAGTGAAGCTGGAGGCAGCCTGCGTTGAGGGGATCATTTCCCAGAGTGGCGACCAAACACAGGAGCAGCCTGGGCTCCCAGCTGAGATACAGTCAGAGCTATTTCAAGAGAACACAGTGATGCATTTTTCCCCCCAGGAGACTTTAATTTAGCAGATGCTGGTGAGGAACAGAGAAAATGAGCATAGGAGGAGAGTTAGGGAGCTGTATCTGTGACAGATAAGTCAGGTTCACAGAAGGGGGCAGGGGGCTTTGGGAATTCTCCAGAGCAGAGGATAGGCCAATCAGGGAATCTAAGCTGAGAAAGGGCAGAGAACACACAAGGTCAGAGGATGACGCGTGTGGCTGGGTCAATAGTCGGGACATCTCCGGGGCTCCCTGGAGGAGCTGGAAGGCTAGAAGGTGCTGGTCTATGAATGGGAGGCTCCGAGTCAAGACTGGAAAGGGAGCTCAGATGTGACGGCCCCAAAGTCAGGAGCACATCCACAGAATGAGCACGTGCAAGCCCAACAGCTGAGGTGCTGAGCGGCCAGCACACTGGACGGGTCATCCACATAGACACTGAAGCTGCCCAAAGTGAGGACAGGGGTATTCACAGCACGACCAATGCCTGGGGCTAAGCCAGGTCTTCCTGTGGGAAGGCGTCCCGTACGGTAGGCACTGCTCACCTCCACCCTCTGCCTTGCTGTCGCCACTCCCCTGGGTTGGCAGCCAGGGTAGAGACGAGGTTACTCCTCCTGCAGCCTGACTCAGGAGTCACGGGTAAAGCAGCCACTGCAAGGCCCCCTGGATTCACACTGAGACCGACGGCATGAGTCGTCCTACCCAGGGCAGACCCATGCTGTCTCCCCAGCCTTTGGGAAATTCTCAAGGGAAGTGACTGTGTCCCAACCACAGACAATTCTGAAGCTAACTTTTTTTTTTTTTTTTGACATGCAGAGTTAGACAGTGAGAGAGAGAGACAGAGAGAGTTATAGACAGTGAGAGAGAGACAGAGAGAAAGGTCTTCCTTCCGTTGGTTCACTCCCCTAACAGCTGCTGCGCCAATCCGAAGCCAGGAGCCAGGTCCTTTCTCCCAGTTTCTCATGCGGGTGCAGGGCCCAAGCACCTGGGCCATCCTCCACTGCACTCCTGGGCCACAGCAGAGAGCTGGACTGGAAGAGGAGCAACCGGGACTAGAACCTGGGGTGCCAGTGCCGCAGGTGGAGGATTAGCCAAGTGAGCCACAGTGCTGGCCTGAAGCTAACTCTTGAAGCTAGGTCTTCCTGAAGCAATCTCTGAAATCCCATGAGGGTTCAAGGAATTTTCTTTCTCTGTATGGACCAAGGGAGACACATGGGTGTTTGTTTCTTTTTTTCTTTAGGCTTCAGATAAGCAGGGCCTCACATGGGTCAGGGCACAGCAGATTGGATCTCTTACTTCTTATGGAAAATCTGAAACTTAAGTTCCCTTCCCCAGTGCTATATGCCAGGTTGGATATTTATGAAGACAGGCCACCTCCTGCAGAATCAAGCCCCTAGCCTGATGATGATGATGATGATGATGATGATGTAGGACCATCTGGGTTCACTGCCTCCTTCAATGGCTCCTCTCTGATCACTGTTCCAAGAAAACTGGCTTACCCTTGGACAATTTTTAAAAGCGATCAAAAAGGATATGCCTTCCAACACACAAACCTACAGACTTCTTGGGAGGGGAGCTGCTCTGCACGGCAGAGAAGCTCAGAGGTACAGCCTACGGTGCTAACAGACCACAGGGAGAAGAGTGAAAAAACACGACTCCTGAACACAGCAAGCACGCTGAATCCATTTGACATGCATTTTCCTGAATTGTAGAAATAACAGCTTTCTGGAGGGGGGGACCTCATCTCCAAGCTTACCTGTTTTACCATCACTCCCCGACTTTGTTAAAGACTCAAGCTAATAAACCCTAAGAGCTCTAAGACACCGTGGGGATGAGTGTACCTACCAAACAGAACAAGAATGCCCAGCTTGCCAAACTCACCAGAGCAGACACCATCCTGGGGCCACCTGACCATGTCCTCCCTGGTCCTTTTCCCCCTCCCCAGGAGCTTCCTGAGGCAGGGCTGCAAACACTTGACCTTGCTTCAGCCTGCCATGTCCCACCAGCTAACTAAACAGGCTCACAACATTTCATACTTTTGCACACTCAACCCTCTAAAATATTAATTCTTTAAAAATAGTTCAACCGGAGCTATGGAAAATCTATAAAGCATCTTCTAGTCAAATAAAATAAAAATCTAGTGCTTCCGTGGATATAGAGCATCTCAAGAGAGCGAGCAGAGAGAGACATATGTGAGTGAGCTTCCAGAGCATATGAGTAACATATTTCACAAGAAAAGCTGGTATGGGAAGCAAAATGAATCATTTTTACAACGAAACTTAGGAAGTGCCACAGTTATGTGGCATAGCAGGAGGAATTATTTTCATGTGAATCAGAAAGGGGGCAGTATTAGAAGCTAAAAAAAAAAAAAAAATTCTGCTTTAATCAGTTTAGACCAGGAATCAGGCAATGCATTTTAACTGAACACATCTCTCCCAGGAACTACAGATATTTTTGTGGTCCACAGAATAGGCACACACAGAAAGACCGGAGCAGATTTCACGCTGGACCTCAGTGGCTTCGTGTTGTTTCTAATTCCCATTCATACGGTGGCAGGTGTACTACAGGAATGTGTACATATCCTATTACTGCTGTACCACATGCCTACAAACTCTAGCAGCTTAAACCACCACCAGTGTTGTCTCTCCGAGCACTAGAGGTCAGTGGCCGGAGACAGGTCTCCCTGTGCTAGAAAGCCAGGTCCCAGCAGGGCCGCATCGCCTCTGGGGGGAGAATCTGTTTTATCGTCTTCTCCCGCTCCTTGAGGCTGCTGCACTCCTTGCCCTGCAGCCCCCTTCCAATGCCAAAGTGAGCAACAGCCAAGTGAGTCTGCCTCACGTCACCTCACATCACCCTGCCCACACTTAAAGCACACTTGTGTTCACATTGGTGCCAGGGGACCATCCAGGACATCAAAAGCTCCTGTAGCTTAAGGTCAGCTGATTGGCAACTTTAATTCCCACTTGCACATTAACAGCACATTCATAGGCTTGGAGCACTGGGACCTGGGTGTGGATGCCAAGGAGGGTGGGGCATTACCCTGCCTGTCACAGGTGGAAACTTGGGAAACCCTTCCTAACCCAATCACACGGGACAATCTGCGCAAACAGAGTCACAGACTGCCCAGAAAAGACATTTCCAAAACTGGAAGGTGACGGAACTAGAGCTACCAGTGATTAGCTACAAGAGTTTGGAATTATCACCTGCTCTACATGATTCAGGGCGTGTCCCCGACACGAGTGATTCTCAGATCTCCCCGAATGTCTATCTCATGGTCAAACCCGTGCTTAACACTCTTCCAACATCAGGCTGCGGGGTGAAGTCCACACTCGTGGCATGGACCACTGCTGCGTGCCACACACTCATGCACTCATGTAGGTATTTACTGCCAGTGAACATAGCGTAGGGACCAAATGGGACCCTACTGCACCAAGTCAGGGATCTGGTGGGGGACTTCGCTCAGCGGATTGCATGAAATGCACACAAAGCCTGGGACGGCGCAAAGTGCTCTCAAGAGGCGTGGGGAGCTCGGCACAGCTGTGCCGCAGGCATCAGACACAGCCGGCACAGACTCGGCGACCTCTGGGCGACCTCTGGGCTCAGACACTTGCCGCTGAGTGCTTCAGGAGGAACCACTGAGAGGGAATGCTGACCAGAAGGCAGCGTTCTCCCAGCAGATGGAGGAGACGCCCAGCTGCCCTCTGGGAAAGCAAACACAAGCACACTTGAGTTCGCGAACCACACCATCCGTCCTGCCAACTGCAAAAGCTTCACCTTCAGCCAGGTGTCCCCTCCTCCTGGGGACACCGGTGTGTGTCTGCCACACTTCCACCAGATGGTATCAAAACCGTTAGCACACGTCTGCCTCCACAGTTAACCGCGAGCTCCCTGAGGCCGAGACCTGGGCTTCATTCTCCTCCCTGACCCCAGCAGACCAGAATGAGCAACCATGATCACCACAGGTCACTCCCAGGGCTCCCACAGGACAACCTTCTCCTGTGATGACACTCTGATCTGACAGCACGTGACAACACTCCCTGGGACGGCGCCCCCATGTGACAGCACCCCCACATGACATCCCCACAGGACACACCCCAACAACCCCGTGACAGTGCCCCATGTGACGGCACCCCCACGTGACAACATCCCCACAGGATACCCAACCCCCCTATGACACCACCACCTCACAGCACCCCCACATGACAGCACCCCCATACAACACTCCCCTCCTGACACATTTGCGAAAAACAGAGGTAGCTGTGGTTGTGAAAACAAAACAAGATGCTTATGATTCCGCACAGGAAAAATTGATACAGAAATAAGCACTTGAATTATGAGAGCAAGAAAACAGTGAAATAACCATAATGAAAAAAAGAGAAAGGAATGAGTAGCACTGTGTCATGAATATAGAAGAATGAAATCAGTAGGACTGCTGAAAATCTAAGAGGCCGTCGTTGGGGAGAGAAAATTCATTAAATTGAATAAAATATTAGTTATTTTAACACAGACAAAATGGGCAAAGTCACCAACACAGCAAATCAGGAAGAGACAGGCTCAGTAACAACACATATGAAAATAAATATTCATGCAAAGCTGCTCCCATAAAGAAAGAAATGGATGATACTCTAGAAAAACATTCAAATTTACAAAAATAAAAATGGAGAAAACCATAAGAGACAATAACTAGGAAAGAATTTACAGCTTGCTGATAAATGTATCAGAGAGAAACGACACATCTGTACAGAAACTAAAACCGCACCTAATGGAAGTATGTACTCTGCCCTCAGAGACGAGTAGTTCAGGTCTCATCTGCTCAGCGCACAAGTGCTGAGGGACTTGCTTCCCAGGAGTGAAGAATGGAAGTGGGAGAGGAGGGGGTTTCTCAACTCGTCCTGAAAACCCTCAGCCACACAAGCACGGCGCACGTCGTCTCTGGCAGGTCACACGACGCCTGTGCCCTTGATGCCACTTGATGACAACGGCACTTCATCTCCATGGCTGTCTCCCCTAAAACCTGTAACATCTGTCTCATTGCGAGCAGAAGAATGCACTAGAATGAAGGGACATTCTCTGAAACACCAGTGTTTTCCACAATCACCAACAGCGAGCCAAGTCTGGGGATGTGCCACAGACCAGAGGACATGGAGGAGTCAGGAAGACTACATGCACACGGGCCCTGGAAAACAAACACAAAACCCCCGGTGGACAGGGTACTGGGTTCTCAGCTGTGACAAGGGCGATGCAGCAATGCAAGAACTTCCCCCGATGGGGAAACGAAGCCAAGGGAGCACCGGCACTCCATGCAGTCCTGTGCAACCTCTCTGTCGATCTAAAACCACACCGAGATAAAGGTCATTTGGGGGATGGTGCTGCGGCTTAGCAGGTAAAACCGCTGCCTGCAGTGCCAGCATCACATATGGGTTCCGGTTCAAGTCCCGGCTGCTCCACTTCTGACCCAGCTCTCTGCTATGGCCTGGGAAAGCAGTAGAAGGTCATTTGAACTTTTTTCTTTTTTCCAAATAGCCTAATAACTAGAATCCCCTAAAAACGAACCACAACCGTATAGTTCGAGAGTTGAGCTTTTTACACCAATTTTCTGTGAAGGGAACTAAGCTTTGTATACTTTAAACTACTAAAAGGAAGATACTCTGAGACGGTAACTCACACTAACAAGTACACATAAAGACAAACACTGAAAGACACTTCAGATAAATCAAAACGGAATTCTAAAAACTCTTCAAATAATCCACAGGGGAAAAAAAGAGAACAAAAACCAGAAAAATAAAATGGCACAGCTCCTGAACACAAACAATAATTACATGAAAGATAAAAGGTTTGAATACATTACTGAAAAAAAAAAAAAGATTCACATAGTAGACTAAAAAAAGCAGTGGCTCAAATATATGCTGTCAAAAAAATGATTTGAAGTATAATGAGAAAGGCACCGGAACATGCTAAGGACAGAAATAGACATATTACACAAATCATCAAAAGAGAGTGAACCAGGGCTAACCTGATTAACAGGAATACAGAGAGACATAATGATAATGGGGGGTGCTAAAATAATGATAAAATGATACTCAAAGAAATGAGTCATGATTCAATTCACCAAGAAGACATAAAAACCCTAAATATGAATGATCCAAGTGACAAAGCTGCCGAAGTACAAGCTTTGTCGTCTCTCAGTCACAAACTGGAAGACAAGACAGGAAAACTGGACATACCCACAATTATATCTAGAGACTCGAACAACCCTCTCCTCAACTGGCCATCTAACCAGAAAGAAAATCAGCAAGATACGGAAGAACTCCACAATGTTATCAACCAACAGGATCTGATCAACATGTTCGGAACACTCCAGCCAATAGCAGAAAACACATTCCTTTCAAGCACCCAGAGAACACATACACAGAGAGCCCATGTCCTGGGCTCTAAATCCAATCTCAAAAACCTCACAAAAATTAAATGATGAACACACGTTGCGGCAATGCAGGTTTTCTTGTTCTGACAATGTAGTACAGTGTGGAATACAGACCCACTGCAGGAACCTAGATGGGAACACTCCATTCTAACTTTGCAACTTCTTGTGAAACTATATGTACTTCAAAACAAAGTTAAAAAAAAAAAAAAGTAGTTGACATAAAAACTATAGACCCATTTTATTTAGAAACATTTATCTTAAAATCCTAAAAAAAAGTATTTTGCAGATTAAATCCATCACTACATTAGAAATGCTAACGCCACTATTCCATAGACATTCAATGGAACCAGAGTAAGTGACCGCTGAATGACCAGGTACCACGTAAGGCATGGAGACAGACATGGCCCATGATGTTCACGGGACGATTTTAGATGAGGAAAGGAAGCAAGGCTTCCAGGAACAAGCGAAGGTCCTCAGGTTTGGTCCTGTTCTGTTCCACACACTAAGAGGCCCCTATGATAAAAGCACAGGAGAGCGTGAGCTGACTGGAGTGAGCCAGCGGCAGTGAGAGCACAGAGGGTTTCACCAGCATTTCACTGGGAAGCACTAGAGACACAAGTGTGGTGCTAGACGCTTCTTGTGTGACGTGGGAAGAGATGTAAACTGCATTTCTATTTCACCTGGGAGCTTTTAAATATTCCAATATAGAAGATGGAATGTGTACAGCCTCTAAGACACGCCACGTAGAGTGAGCAAAAACAGGCGAAATATGAACAGAAGTGGATGCAGTGAACAAGAGACCTGATATTCATGAGCCATTAAACACCCATGGACCATCTGGGCCCTAAATACTCATGGCACACTACGCATACAGCAAACATCAAATATTCAGTACATATACAGTTTTAATTAAGCCATGCACAGAGGCAAGAATTCAGGCCATAGTTGTTCTTTGCCTAAAACACAAATCCATGGATGTTCTGCAGGCTTATTCTCAAGCAACAAAGTTTCACTCAGAGTAACCAAATAAAGCTACAGTGGTGATACGAATGCCACATAAAATGGATTTTAGGACAAAGAATAGTAACAGGGATAAAGAGAGTTATCACACAGCAACAAAGGAGCCCATCCACCAAGATGACATAAAATCTAAGATTTGATGTTTATGTGGGATAAGAGTTTCAAAACAGACAACAAAGCTGATAAAAAAAAACAGGGGAAGTTTTCAGAGTTATACTGACAGAGACTCTCCCAGGCCCTCTCTTAATACGTGACAGAGACAATCAGTAAAGATAGAGAACAAATCCAGTAAAAATAGAGTAGACTGTGTACACTAGAGTACACACTAACAACCTTTTTGATCTAACTGGCATTTGTGCAATACTCCAAACAGCAGAGTTCAGAGTCTTCACAAGTATATTCAAATATTTATCAAAATCCACCATATGCTGGGCCACAAACAAGCCTGAAAAAAATAGGCACTGAATGAGATGGAATGGTGGTAGGGTTTATAAGGAACTCTATAGGACTAAATAACTGTATGAGAAACACAGGAGTCTCAAAACAGTCACCTATACATCTACCTTTAGAAAATTTGGGTAAGAGCAAAAAATGAAACCCAAAGGAAACAAAAAAAGATACAGAGCACAACTGATGACACAGAAAATAAAACTGAAATATTAAAAAATATTAAATATAATGAAAACCAAAACCAAATTATTTCTAATGAGTAAAGGTCTTTTTAAATATTTATTTATTTTTAATGTATTTCAAAGGAAGACAGGCAGAGCCAGGCAGCAGTGATCTCTATGTACTGGTTTACTCCCCAAATGTCTGTGAGAGCCATGGCTGGTACAGGTGCACTCCTGGAGTCTGCAGGTCAAGCCAGGTCTCCCGTCACACGGCAGGGACCCAGCCACTCGGGCCACCACTGCTGCCCCCAGGATGCGCACTAGCAGGAAGCTGGGATCAGAATCAGAGCTGGGAACTGGACCCAGGCACTCCAACAGCGGATACGGGCTTCCCAAGTGGTTCTGCACTGCTGCCCCAAAAGCTGATTTTTTGAGATGTTAAGTAAACTAAACAAACCTCTAGCCAAACTGAAAATGAAAGAGAAAACAAAGAATATTCACTGTTGATCAGATATGCAACATCCGCAATCAGAGTGGCTACCCTAGAGACCTCAGGCATTAAAGGATAACAAGGGAGCATGAAGAACTCTAGCCCAACCAATCTGACAAGTGAAATGCAATTCATAGATTTCTTGAAAGTCACCAAAAACACATAAAAAGAAATAACTCTCTATTCACAAGAGAAAAATGAATTTGTAGCTTAAAACATTCCACAAAGAAAACTCCATGCCCAGAAGTCTTCACTGGTGAATTTTACAAAACATTTTCAGGAGAAAATAATAAATTCTAAAAACTTTTTTTCAAGTATCTAGCCCCTCCAAAAAAATTTTAAAAAACATGTTCCAATGCATTTTTTGAGGGTCAGCACTACCCTCAAAACCCACAAAAAAGTACAAGAAAAAAAAAAACGACACATGAATATCCTTTACAGACATATTCTCACAAGTTCTTAATTTAAAAAATTTTGGCTAAATCACATCAGTATATAAAAAGAACAATACAGGATAATCACATGGGGCTTTAGTCCTAGGGTTGAAGTTTATTGTAATCTTGGGAGGGAGGGAGGGAGGGAGGGAGGGAGGGAGGGAGGCAGGGAGGGAGGAAGGAATAATCATTTAAAAATATGAAAGGGCTTTGATCATTTCAACATATACAGGAAAAATAATCCATTGACAGTGACATTTCTCAGCAAAGTACAACCTTCTTCAGGACGCCGACAGCTCCTGTCAGACAGTGTTGTCCCCTTAGGATCTGGGAGGACCGTCGGATGTCCCCCAGCAGCACAGCCCTGGACCAGAGGTCCTAACTACTGCAAAAGGGGAAGAAGAGCAAATACAAAGCGTGCACACTGCCGGAATTATCATAGCAAATTACAAACAAAAGATGAGCTTAGCAAGGCTGCAAGATGCAAGGTTGTTGAGAGGCTAGCCATGAAAAATGAGAAACTGGAGTAAAAAAAAACGCCACTGATAAAATCATCAAAAATTAAACACTTAAACAGAAAGCCGTGTAAGACCTGTAGATTGCAAACTACACAACATGTTGACAGACGTTGAAGAGGACACAAGGATATTCCAAGTTCATGAATCAGAAGACTGAGTGTGCTCCAGACGTTAATGCTCCTCACATTCATATACAGAATCTATGCAACCCCAATACCCCATCAGGAATCCCGTGAGACAAATTAACAAGCTGATTCTAATATTATATGGAAACACAAAGGACCGAAAATAGTCAAAACAACATGAAAACCAAAGAACAAGTTTGTAAGTTTACATTACTTGATTTCAAGATATATTATGCAAGTAGAGCTATCAAGACAGTGTGGTACCGATGTAAGAACAAACAAAATCTGAGCCGGCAAGGTGGCGTAGCTGGTAAAGCCTCTGCCTACAGTGCCGGCATCCCATATGGGCATCAGTTCAAGTCCCGGCTGCTCCACTTCTGATCCAGCTCTCTGCTGTGGCCTGGGAAAGCAGTAGAAGATGGCCCAAGTCCTTGGGCCCCTAACCTGTGTGGGAGACCTGGAAGAAGCTCCTGGCTCCTGGCTTCAGATCAGTGCAGCTCTAGCTGTTGCAGCCAACTGGGGGGTGAACCAGCGGCTGGAAGACCTCTCTCTATCTTTCTCTCCCCCCTTTTTCTTTCTGCCTTTCCTTCTCTCTGTGTAATTCTGACTTTCAAGTAAATAAATAAAAAATAAACAAAATCAGGCTCGTGCTGTGGTGTAGTGGGCTATGCCGCAGCCTGCAGTGCTGGAATTCCATATTGGCACTGGTTCTGGTCCTGGCTGCTCCTCTTCCAATCCAGCTCTCTGCTAATATGCCTGGAAAAGCAGTGGAAGATGGCCCAAGCACTTATGGCCCTGCACCCATGTGGAAGACCTGGAACAAATTCAGGAGAAGCGCCTGGCTCCTGCCTTCAGACCAGCGCAGTGCGCCGGCCGCGGCAGCCATTGGAGGGTGAATCAATGGCAAAAGGAAGACCTTTTTCTCTGTGTCTCTCTCACTGTCCACTCTGCCTTAAAAAAAATAGAAATTAAAAAAATATATACTCAGAGGAACCAAAAAACAAAAACAGTGCAACAAGTAAAGTGATTAGAGCCTTTCAAATCAATCAATCTTAAAAAACAAAAAAAGACATAAGAAAGGGACAAAAATCACTGGAAATGGGAAAGTTATTGTCAAATTCAGAATAGTCTAGGAATGGTGGTTCATAAATTACTTTTAACTCTTGTATAAAGTTAAAAGATAAGAGCATTCAAAGGAAGTACAGTTATAGTCATTTTGGAAATGATACACCATACGAAAACATGTAAATTGTGACATGAGTAACACAATGTGGGGGAAGGAAACATATATGCATGAAATCTTGTTTGAAAAATCCGTTTAAAATACACTGATATTTATATCAGCTTCATAATAATCACAAAGGAAAAGCTTGCAGCAAATATAGAAAAGCTAAAGAGAAAGGAATCAAAAGATACCCAAAGTACAGGAAAATGACCAAATCACAAAAGAAAATAAGCAAGGAAGATACAAACTACAAAAACAAAACAATGAACAAAATAGCAATAGTAAATCCTTATCTCTCCATAATTACTTTAAATATACATGCATTAAATGGTTTAATCAAATGACATACAATGATGTTATGATTTAAAAATAAGATATGTTTCATCTATAAGCTGCCTAAAAGGGGCTCACTGTAAGTGTAAGGACATACTTAAAGTGAAGAGATGAAAAAAAAGATACTTCAAGCAAATGGTAAACAAAAGAGAGCAGAGTATCTGTACTTATAATCACACAAATTAGACTAAGTCAAAAATAGTCACAGGATACAAAGGAAGTCATCATATAATGATAATGGGGCCTTCTCATCAAGAAGATCTAACAATTAAAAGTGTATTATGGGGCTGGCGCCCCAGCTCACTAAGCTAAAACTGTTGTTGCCATTTGGGGAGTGAATAAGTGGATGGAAGATCAATTGATTGAGTCATCTCTCTCTATCTCCCTCTCTCTCTCTGCCTCTGTCTCTAACTTTGCCTTTCAAATAAATAAATAAATCTTTAAAAAAAAAGTATTGTGTACCCAACATCATAGTACCTAAATATATAAGGCAGATATATAAAACGCTAACAATAGTGGATCAGAAATACAAAACAAAAGAAAACAAATAAAGGAAGAAATTGTAACACAATAATAGCAAGGGACTTTAATATCCCACTTTTCAACAAGGGATAGATCATCCCGACAGAAAATCAATTAGGAAACACTGAATTTGAACAACACTACAGATCAAAAGTACCTAGCAAAAACATATAGAACATTCCGTCCAACAAGATGAAAATACGCATTCCTCTTAGGCATACATTGAACATTCTCCAGGTTAGCTCATCCATTAGTCCAAAAACCAAGTCTTTAATTCAAAAGGATTAAAATCACATCACAAATTCTTTCCAATCACAATAGAAAAAATCAGAAGCAGAATGGAAATTGAACAAATCCGAATATGTGAAAATTAAGCAGTAAACTCCTGAACCAAGGGTGGGAGGACTCAAAAGGGAAATTTAAGAAATATCTTCAGGTGTGGGAATTTGGCACAGAGAGTAAGACGCCACTGGAGATGTCCAGATCCCCCATCAGCGTGCCTGTGTCCATGTACGGCCTCTATGTCCAATCCCAGCTTTCCACAAACACACCCCTTAGGAGGCAGCAAGTGATGGCACAAGCCGTTCAGTATCAGCCACTGACATGGAAGATCCACAATGAGTTTCAGGCTCCTGGAGGTGGCCTGGCCTGGACCAGGTTTTGCCGGCATTTGGGGAACGATTAACCAATGAACAAAAGCGCGCGCTCACTCGTTCTCTCTCGCACTCTCTCTCTCTCTGCCATTCAAAGAAAAAAATATTAAGTAGCATGAGACTAGTGAACATGCAGACACAACACGCTCAAGTATATGGAATGCAGTAAAAGCAGTTCTGAAGGGGATGTTTATAGCTGTAAACACCCACGGTGACGAAGAAAAAAGACAACCACCATCTAGGCTGGAGCTTAGGTTTTCCGTATCTCACATCCGAGGACCTGGCTCAATTCCTACTCTGTCTCCAGGCTCCGGCTTCCTGCCAGTGTCGTCCCTAAGAGGCAACGGTGATGCCTTGAGGAATTGGGTTCCCACCCGCCAAGTGTAGATGTGAATCGGGTTCGATTCACTCACTCACAAAGCTCCTGGCTTTGGCACTGGCCCAACCCTGTCTGTTGTAGAAATTCAGGAATGAACCAGCAGAAGAGAGCGCGCTTTATTCTCTCTGCTTTTTTCTTCTTTGTCTGTCTCTCTACCTCTTGAGTAAGAACTTTTTTTGAAAAAAAGATGTCAAGCAACTTCACCTTACACCTCAAGGAACTAGAAAACAACACAGATCCAAAAATAGAAGAAAAAATAACAGAATAAAGCAGACAGTAGAAAAAATAAAGAAGATCAATAAAACTGAGTTGATATTTCTGAAAAGAAGGATGTACAAGCCTTTAAAGACTAAGAAAGAGAAAAACTAAAATACGCTAATTATAACTGATAGCACAGAAATACAAACATATCACAAGAAACTACAATGAAAAACTATGTCAACAAAGTGGATAACCTTGTAAAAAATAACTAGAAATGTCACATCTACCAAGACTAAAATATGAAAAACAAATAATTTATGCACACCAATAGGTAAAGAAATTTCTTAAGTAATTAAAAAAAATTCCTGGCCACCGCCACGGCTCACTTCGCTAATCCTCCACCTGTGGCGTCGGCTCTCCGGGTTCTGTCCCAGTTGCTCCTCTTCCAGTCCAGCTCTCTGCTGTGGCCTGGGAGTGCAGTGGAGGATGGCCCAAGTGCTTGGGCCTTGCACCCCTATGGGAGATCAGAGGAAGCACCTGGCTCCTGGCTTCGGATTGGCGCAATGAGCCGGCCACAGCATAATGGCTGTGGCAGCCATTGGAGGGTGAACCAATGGAAAAGGAAGACCTTTCTCTCTATCTCTGTCTCTCTCTCACTGTCACTCTGCCTGTCCAAAAAAAAAAAAAAAAAATTTCCAGCAACAAAAAGCCTAGGACCTGAGGGACCCAGTGGTGAATGATAGCCAACATTTGAAGAAGAATTCACGCCAATCCTTCCCAAACACTTCCAAAAGAACAGAACAGTTAACCACATCCCAATGTCAGCAAAGGTCACTGCATGAACAGAAAATCACTTGCCAATGCTCCTAAAGAACGGATGCAAGAACACTCTCAACAAAATGCTAATAATTTGAATAATACACTGAAAAGAGAATACGTATTAAAAGTATCAGGCAAGAAACTCAAAGTGGTTTCACTGAGATCAGGAACAAGACAAGGATGCTCACTCTCACCGCTTGTGTACCACAGCAAGTCCTGCCCAGAGCAACTGGGCAAGAAAAAAAAAAGGAAAGGCACAAAAATCAGAAAGAAGCAAAAACTATCTCTGCTTGCAGGTGACAAACATTTTTAACAATGCATGAATTCAGTTAAGTTGTATACAAAATCATCATTTTAAAAACCACTTGCATTTCTATACTCTAAAAGTGAAATTATCTAAGAGAGAAATTAAGAAATCAACCCTACTTTTAATTGCAGCAAAAAAGAATAAGATATGCAGGTACAAATTTAATCAAGAATTGAAGGATACATAATGAGTTTAACCATATATGTGTGCAAAGGCAGGGGTGGGACTACAACAATGAGACAAAGATATGACACAGATATTACACCCAGAGTGTGTCATGTTAGCAGAGAACTTGGGCAAGGTGCTTGAAATATCCATTACTGGGATTTTCTAAATAGATTATGCTAATACAATGAAATATGGTATGGTCATTAAATAGGACAGCTAATACATGGCCATGCACCCACACAAACATTGATGCCTTTGTATCTAAAGTCAGATATCTAAAAACATTGTATCTAAAGACAGATACAAAATTTAATATTTACAATGGTCCAGAAGACAGACATAATACATACATGGGGAATAATGAGAACATAATCAAGCCCTTTAGCATGAAATTATGAGACCTTCATGTGTTTTATTTGACATTTTTGTATTGTTTAAAATTATTCAAAGTATTTATTATTTGTTACCGAAACAGATAAACCTAAAACCCTATAGAATAGCTCAGCCCTCACTGGTTCCACATCATAGTTTGTCTCCAATTTGGTTTTAAACCTCTAACAAATCCAAAATGCAATTTCAGTTGCTAGAGCCAGTTAGAAAGTTCTACTTCTCCCCATAAATCCGTAAACTGATTTAATGCATCAGATTCCCTCGCTCAGCCTGAAAATCCTCTGCAGCCCTGGCTGAGTGCATAAATTCTGCTACTTCTTGCTTATCCAAGAAAACAATGCAGAGAGTATCAACAGCAAATGCTAATGGATGCTTGCTGTTTTATTTAATCAAAACTGGTAACTTTTGGCTGACATTTCTACTTTGTGAGAAAAGTAGGTATTCTCATTTTGTTCATGAATAAACCTATTGGGCTTCTATGTTACTGAAGGACTTTCAGAAAAAGCAGCATTGAGTGCATACCTATTAAGAGCAATCATTGATTCTGTGCACTTCCAGGAATTCTTTGCCCTTGTTGTGAGTCCATGTATCAAAAAGCTCCACGTATACACGGTTTTTAGATAATTGTGACTGGGCAATGCCTAACCACAGCAAACATTTTATTTTTAATACAAGCCTGAAAGCAATGTTGGCCCATGGCCAATGGACTGGGCAGTCTCAGATGGTCTAGACTAAGGAAGGAAGTCCAGTGGTATCACCTACCATGGGTAGAATTCAACCAAACTGGCTTTTGTGAGCATATCACACCCAACAAAAATGCCTCTCCTACTATTTCACTTTCCAATTCTTTGATCAATTAAGTGTAGACACACACACACACACACACACACAAAGAAGAAAACTACAAAAACCTACAACCTCAGAAAGTACACCATTTAACATCCTACCATTCATTAATCAACTTCTCCCCCAAACCTTTGAACTAGACCACCTCCTTTAGGGAGGAGAAAGAACTACTAGTATTTCTTCAAAGTGAAGGTGAGGATTTACAGTACAACTAGAAACAAGAACAATGAGGAAAAGCTCAAGATTCCACTGCTGTGAGAAGCCGCACAAAACACATTCCCACTGCGCGCTTTGCTGTTGGCCAAGGATGCCCTAATCTGTGCTTCAGGTTTTTTTTTTTTTTTCCCCAATGAGTACAGTGTGGGGTTTTTGTTTTTTTTTTACAGTGTGGGGTTTTTAATCTTAATAAACTCTATCTTCCTTCAAGACAACTGGGGTGATTATGTGGAAACTACTTAAGCTGCAGCTCAAGTTTACTGATATTTTATCTTGCTTAGTTCAGCCCATTTGTTCAGCCAACATGATGCGTTAGAATGTCAATGGTGTTACCATCATTTGTTCAATAACTATTGGCAACTTCACTTCACTTCAATCCAGTGGCAGCAGATTGTACCCTGGCCCCGGAGAGCTATGTTGCAAAAATAAATGTATGGCCCAAGCTAAAGCTGTGCAAATCCAGTTTCATTCCCCAGAACTCATAGTAATACTCTAATGGCAGCGTCTGACCCTGGTGTGTGAAGCGATCTCTGCATACAACCAGAATGTGTTTCCCAGCTCCATTCCGCAATCTACAAAAGCCCTGAGTGAGAATAAACATAGGTTTGAGAAAGAGTTATCTCCTGCCTCCAACAGGTAATCTTTCTATAAATCTGAAAGTATCTCCCTAAGTATTTTGAAATGTTAGTCAAATCTTGCTTCCTATTTTAGAAACGTTTGCCCATGTGCATAGCAGAATCTTAAGAGCATATTGGACACAAGGAGGCAGATTCTTAAAATTGTAAGAAACTCGCTGGGTTAATGTTTTCGAAGATCCAATTCACATCAGTTGAGTTGCAACGAGAGTGGAGCAAAACGATTTTAGAGGCCTGATGAATGTAAAGGATTGAAAACGCTCCTTAGATGTAATGTGGCTGCCAGTCTATACTGCCCTGATGTCTCAGTGATTAAATCCTTGTGGCTCCAAGGGCCCATAAAGAGACTCTTCTCTAAAGATATAGTCAACGTGAAAGATTTACTAAAGCTCGCTTCAACTGCTATCCTCAAGAATTGTTAAAACAATATAATTGTCAAACTAGTGTATTGCTAATCCCATTTTTATTGTTAACATTTGCCACTGAAATTGCTCTTCAATTGTTTGCTTTGGAACAGACACATAAAATATCATGACAGCAATATTTTGGCACATATTGGAAAATCTGCCATGAATAAAGATTTTTTCCAATAAAACAGAGTTTGCCTATATTACTTGGCATTAAAATGATGTATTGAAGTAGGCCAAAACATAAACCACTGAAATAAAATGAAGAGCGATTAGAGTTATAGCAATGTTCAAAGGCCGACACATCCAGATTTGCCTTTAAGACACATTTAAAAGCAACTTCTACTCTGTGGAAAGTGGCAAACACAATGTGCTCCCTTCTGTGCATTGGACAATCCTGCACTCTGAAGTTGAGGCACTGGACTCTTCTGATGGCTCCTGGTATTCAGGATCCCCCATCTGTTAAGCAGACCCGAGATGCCTCAGTGCTGTGACCCCTCAACACTGTGTATCCTACAAATCCATCCAGCTTCATGCAATGCATGCTCCCCACCCAACACGGCTGTCCATGCTGCTGCTGAGAATGAGGGCTCTTGGGGCCGGCACCGTGGCTTACTTGGTTAATCCTCTGCCTGTGGTGCCGGCATCCCATATGGGCACCAGGTTCTAGTCCCCGTTGCTCCTCTTCCAGTCCAGCTCTCTGCTGTGGCCCGGAAGGGCAGTGGAGGATGGCCCAAGTGCCTGGGCCCCTGCACCCACATGGGAGACCAGGAGGAGGCACCTGGCTCCTGGCTTCGGACTGGCGTAGCTCCGGCTGTAGCGGCCATTTGGGGGCTGAACCAACGGAAGAAAGACCTTTCTCTCTGTCTCTCTCCCTCACTGTCTAAATCTATCTGTCAAAGAAAAAAAAGAATGAGGGCTCTTGCGGGGAGGCTGTGATCTGGAAGCAGAGTCAGGTTCCCAAGAAGAGCGACTTCCTGTAAGCCTTCAGCTACCCAGCTTTTCCCACTGCTGGGGTTACCAACGGCAGGGACATCGCAGCTTGAGCTCAGGATGGAGACGTTCTGCTGCTCTCTGTCCTGCACGTGGTGGCAGCACTCCTGGGAACCTTAGGTTAGACCTCTCAAACCGGCTCTGTCTTCCACGCTCCCTTCTCCACGGGCCCTGTGGTTGACTGCGACAGTTAACGGAAACTTCCAGAATTCAGCTTTCAGCCTGTTTCGGTCCTCCGGTGATGGAAGGAGCACGGACCCTCAAGGTTTCCCTACGTGCCTGCAACTCTGATTTTTCTGAGCCCCAAACCCAGGGGGTCGGCCTCCCTCCTCCTTGCATATACCTCCCGGAGCACAGGAGCGCTGGAAGATTGCTTTCTGAACTCGAGGAAACTTTAATTTTGAAGAGCATGAATTATCTGCAAAGCCAAACAATGAAATAACCACAGAAAAAGCCCTGGCAGGAGTTTGCTCCATGCTACCCTTTAGCCTCAGTACCTACCACTTCTGCACCGTCTGCTCCACGCACTTCTGACTTTTTTTTTTTTTTTGACAGGCAGAGTGGATAGTGAGAGAGAGACACAGAGAGAAAGGTCTTCCTTTGCTGTTGGTTCACCCTCTAATGGCCGCCACGGCTGGTGCACTAGAACACAGTGTGCCAGCGCCACAAGGCGGAGGATTAGCCTAGTGAGCCGCGACGCCGGCCCCGACTCATTTATGTACTCACTACTCCCTAGGCCAGCCTAGCTTTCTCCTCCCCCAAGCTGGGAGACAAACCTTTCTCCCCAAGACCTTGTTCAAAGGTCACTTCTGAAACCAACTCCTCCCACCAGCAGAGTCTATCCTTCTCTCCCCTGGGGCCCACAGCTTTCTACTCCGCCATCCAGGAAAGCCCCTACTGCGTCTCTAACCTAACTCTGCTTGCAGAGCCCTCTTAGAAGGATCTGCACATTCCCAGCCAGCCAGGAAGGGGCACTGTGCCTCCTGAGCAAGCCGTTACAACTTGGAGACTGCTTTTAAAAACGATCTAAGAGTTACTTTCAATCAGTTATTTATTTTAAGCAACTCGAATCCATGCTTGCAGTTCTTAGTCTACCACCTAACTCCAGAGATGTCTGCTCTCCCAAAGATTTCTGCACAGTTATTTCATACAAACAGGCAATGAATTCAGAATTCTGCTCCCTCCACCTTCACTTGGCTCCAGGCCTACAGGACAAAGACAGAAGCTGCTGGCACGTCCTGCCCTTTTGAAGCAACAGGCTTACTTTCTTAATGAACGACATCGAGGAGATGCACCTGCCGGGTAACACACAACAGACGAACAACTCCAGAAAAGAAGTGACAAAGCCTCTTAGGAAGGATCCAACTACATCAAACAGAAGCTGGAAAACAGTTTTGGGCTGAGAATGAAAAAAAAAAAAAAAAGAGGTCACAGCAGCCCACCGCCTCAATGACTCAAAAGCTGCTTTGTTTAGTTTTTTTTTTAATGGGTAGCTGGAAGGCTAAGTAGTTAGCCAAGCCCGCAGGATCCCACACAATCATCTCATTATGTGCTGGCAATGCCATATATCCGCTAGCTACTACCTGGCCCTTGAACTCAGAAACCAATCCAAACTGAAATACACACTTGTGTTTCCTTGAATCTAGGAGTCTTGCCGTCTTAAGAGGCACTGTTATTTTATCAAGCACTAAGAAAGAAAACCACTGCCAATTAAACCATGACACGGTTTCTTTCAACTTAAAAATTTCATTTGCTTTTTATTAAAAGAGACTTACGCAGATATAGATTTTGATAATGCATCACTCTTAGTCATCTATAAAAGGGAAATAAATTGGTTGAAGCAATAACAACCAGGTCACCTGGCTGAGAGCAAATATAACATGCCAAGTATGTAGAAAACAGATCTCATTTTCAGCAATGTGAAAATCTGGGAGAAAAAGATGTGCATCACAGAATCAATACAACACTGCATTATGGCTAGCTTGGTAACAAAAAGTCTAAGAGGACAAGGTAACAAGTCACAGGATAACTGCTACAGAGACATCGCATTGATTTTAAAATGTATTTATACAGAGAAAAAGTTGAGAGTTTTCAACTCAAGAAAGATAAAAATAGAGCGGGAATTCAGTACCATTTTTCAAGAACATCCAACTCCTGCTCCACAAGCCAGTGACTTCCAATTCTTTTTTTCTTCAGATTATAGCGATAATGCCTACTTTAAAATAATTTCCTAGAGGCAAGCTGAGCATGGAGCTATTCGCATTGGAGAGGAAGTATCGCCCAGACACGCCTATCAGCTGAAGGGGCTCAGAACAGCCGAGGACCCTGACCTGGAGAGCAGAGGTCAGCTTCTACACAGTCGCTGTGCAGCACAGCCACATCACAACGACAGAGTTGAAAGGTTGGCCTTCGTCAACTGAACATTCAGTATCATCTGTAAAACACCTTTAAACATTGACCTACTTGAAAGGCAGAGTGACGAGGTGAGGGAGAGGGGAGAGAAGGACCAAGAGAGGGAGGGAGATCTTCCATCTGCTAATTCACCTCCCAAATCACCATAATAGCCAGAGCTAGGCCAGGTCAGAGCCAGGAGCTGGGAACTCCATCCGGATCTCCCAAATGGGTGGCAGGAATCAAAGTAATTGGGCCATCTTCTGCTACATCCCAGGACCGGGAGCAGGAAGCTGGATTGTAAGCCTGGAGTAGCTGGGACTTGAACCTGCACTGCCATGCACGATGGGGGCATCCCAAGCTGTGGCGCACACCTGCTGCACTACAACACCTGCCCCAAAGCACTTTCTTTTAGTGTGCAAAGATTAATCAGGTATAGAAGGGTTCCGCTGACCTTACAGGAAGGAATTTGCCCTTGAGATGAGAGGCAAAGGACAGAGTGAGAACTTTCTGTCAGTCACGAAAGGAGCTCTGTTGACCTTCACAACTCCAGAACATGTTCAACAGCAGTCTCTTTTCATACGCACATACGCACGCTGAGGGTGGCTGACTTTGCACAGCTTTGATATTTGCCCTGTACCCAACCATGCAGCCAATAGCAGCAGGCTGCTGGAAACGCTGTCCTCTAAACCCATCAACCTCACAACCAATTATGGAGGAAAATGCACCCAACCAAGGTGCGGGAACACGCGCATCAGCTGGTGCAAGCGACTCGATGTCCCTCGTGGCGCAGCTCCTGATCACATTTCTTTACCCCTGCTGCTGACTCTGCCTCTGCCCTTCTAGGCCGTGCCATGCAGCCTTAGGATATGTACATATACAGTCATGCCAGCGACGCTGTACGTTCCACGCAGCATGGGCAAGCGGTCTGTCACTTTGTCACTTCAGACACGTTTTGGGAGTACTAACCATCCCCATGCCAAAGTCCAGGGCTGCAATTTACAAGACCTCGGAAATGTGGGTGTGTCCAATGTGGTAGTAGTAAGAGGGGATTAGGCCATGAGCACTCCTTTCCCCGTACCAGAATCAAGGCCCTCAGAGAGGAGGCTTCTGCAGCTGCTCACGCTCTTGTCCTTCTGCTTTCTGCCATGTGAGGGCACAGCAACAAAGCCCCCAGTGACAGCAAACACTTGCACCCTCATCTTACACTTTCCAGCCTCCAGGACCGTGAGAGAGTTCTGTCCTTCGTAAATTGATTGGTGCATGCTATTTCGTTATGATGCACAGATGGATTAAGAAACTCAGAAAACCCAATGAGCTCTCCTTAAAGGGCAAAGGTGACCTATGCCTATGAAAAATAAAGTCCTCACCATACATATGGAAGAGCACACAATCTGTAGATTGGTATTTTGAGACGGTTAAGTAAAGTGTTGCATCGGGAGGGTTACCAGGCTCCTACAGCTAATGCTCCACTCTGACCAAGGTAGGTAAGGCCAGCGTGATTGGTGAAGTGTCCTCTCATTTGTCCTCTGCCATCAGTGAGCTACACAGGTCAAGTTCTTGGTCAAAAAGGATAACACATTCCAGTCCAAGAGAACCTTTCTTAGCATTAACTCAACTTTCAGCCTAATGCTGGTATCTGTACTTAGCACCAAGAGGGATTTATCAGAGCTGAAGAGAGCCAACTCTGCATCCTATTTTACACTCGACATGTAGGAACCATAGCTGAAAGAGTTTATTCAACAGGTCAACACTGCTGAGCTGGTACTCAGGGATTAGAAAGTCGGAGGACTTCTGCTGGGACACCAGCAAATCACAATCAAGCGCATCCATCGTCATTTTGCCCACCTCTTCCAGGTCAACCTCGGGTTAACTATTCCTCTGGTTAACTATGATTTGTAAGTAAATTGTGCATTAACATGTAACAGTCGCATATTGTTAAGGGACGTCCTTTCTGTTAGCAAAAAAAAAAAATGCATTTAATAGAACAAGAAAGCAAAGGCTCTGTGCGACGAGGGTGGGGCACTCAACAGTGGCCCTGTCCAAGGTCAGAGCCTGGCACTCCTTCACAGATGGGGAGGCTGACGTCCTATGTGGTGAAGTTAGAGGATACAGAACACACCATCCTGCCTCGGCTAGGGCAGGGTGACACGTCCAACTCTCCCCAGGCAACTTGATCAACACCTTCAGCATTTAAACATTGCACATGGATCTTAAATGCACAGTCCCTTTCTTACCAGAATCACTTCAAAGATGAGTGCAATCAGTTTGCTTTCTTCCACAAGTCTGTTAAAGAAAAAAAAAAAAAAAGGTAAGCATGCGTTAGATAATTCATATTGAAATTGGCACCATGATACGGAGCACTGCAATCCCCATGTTTTATTGCAAAAATGCTGTGACTGGGAGATAGTATGATTAAACACTTGGCTTTAATACACTGAACTACAGCTATTAAACACAAGAAATATGACACTTCTTTGCAAGTGACTGCTAGCTTAGCCTTATTGATCTGTAGCAAGTGAAACCTCAAATAGATTGATTTTTTAATGTGAATATTAATTAAAATTCACATTATTATAAAGACTATCAAAATAGGTAATGCTAGCTGAAATAATGTAACCAACTCTCACTGCACAGTTAAATTATAAGCATGCCACACTAATTTTTTATCCATGCCTCATTAGCTGTCTTCTCAGCATTAATGAATTAATGTACGATGAATTTTAATGGCCTTTAATATTTAAAAAATTGGACACCAATCACCCAGTAGACGCTAGGTACTTTCCCTCGTCGCATCTGGTTATAAATTGTCATCGGCTGTAACAGAATATTTTTGTCATGCAGTTTAAAGAAAACAACCTTGACAAAACCTGAACCATGCCAGTTTTCAGAATACTTCAAACTCTAATTGCTCCTTCTGCCCAGGGTTTGGCCAGTCTATAGGTAAACTTTACAGACCACACGGACTTTATATCAAAACTCATCTCCTTCACTGCAATGTAAAAGCAGCCCCAGTTAGCATAATCAACAGACACGGCTGTGTTCTTAAAAAACTTCACGTATGAGAACCAGGCAGTGGGTTATCTTTGGGGCATAAGCTATTGTTGGCTGGCTCCTGCTTCAATCCAGAGCAAAAAACAAAAATTATATTCCTTTATAAATATTTTATTAGGACTATTTTTATATGAAAAAATGACCGAGTTTACGAGACAGGCCTGCTCCATAAGCCACAGTTTGCTGTCACAGACAACACCAGGTGGCTAGGAAGGAACCTGTAGCAAAAGGCCTCCCAAGAACTTGTCGGTCTGTGAAAACAAGAGATAAAGGAGAAGCCCGAGTGACTAACCCAACAAGATCACAGTGTTTACAAACACGTGCTAGATGAGCGCGAGACACAGGCACTGCAGCTCTGAGAACGGCCTACCTCGGCGTCCAGCAGCAACAGACATGACTGCTGTTCACTGCAGCACGGCCCACGGCAGCAGAGATACAAACTACGGAAGTGACCGCCAAGGATGCGGGGAAATAAACGTCCAATAGACACCGTGCAGTGGTATTCAGCCTCACCAAAGGAGGCAATTTTGGCACGTGTGGTGAATCCAGAACACGGTAAGTGACGTAAACCTATACACGGGAAGAAACCTTTGTGTGACCTCAGATTTGTGTGCAATCTAAAACGTTGAGCTCCGAGAATCAGAGACAGGAACGGTGTTTAGCATCGTCTATGGCCTGGGGATGCACAAGGAGAGGAGGAGATAGTAATCCAATGGTTCAAGGTTCACTATGACAGGAGAAGAAGTTCTAGAGATCTGTTGCATGGATGATCACCACAGTTCAGAGTAACTTAGCATCATATTCCACAATTGCTAAACAGAGATTTTAAATGTTCCCAACACTAACAAACAATAAAAATGAGGTGATGGATACGCAAGCCAGCCCAGTTTAACCATTTCAAAACGTACACATGTATCGTCACATCGCATTGTACCACGTAAACATACGCCAACACTTGCTCACTCACCTATTAAAATTTAAAAATGGAAATGAATGCACATTTCATTTAGAAGTAAATAAATGTGATTATTTCTGTGATCTCAGTCTATGGGGGGGGGTGGTGTTTGGATATGAACATTCATTTCATGTGTAGACTTTCAGTTTCTTGGACAATTGGAAGCCCAGATGCAAGGATGGGAAACCCTTTGCCTCCCAGAGTTGCCCTAGCAACCAAAGCCACAAGCAGGGATACCACCACACACTGCACAGGAACCCCGAAGTCAGAGGAACAGACCTTCCGTCACAAGCGACTACACGCAAGCCCAGCCTTTCAGGGCAATGTGTGAAATATGGCCCATGCAGGCGTTCCGCCGCGTGGCTAAGATGACGGTGTCCCATTTCGCAGTGCCTGGGTTTAAATATCAGCTCCGATTCCCATTTCAGCCTCCTGCTAATACACCCCTGGGAGCAGCCTTTGGAGGCTCGAGCAGCTGGGTCCCTGCCATATAAAAGCACGAGTCCCTCTCCAGGTCTGTGCATCCTCAGCAGGCTGCCTGGCAGGACGTCTGCATCTCCTTGCACTCTGCATTCTGCTCCTTACATTCCTCTGGATCCAGTCAGCCAGACCTGTTTTTGCACTTGGATTTGGCTGACATACTTTAGAGCGAGATCTGGGAACCCAAGTCCAATAAATTTGTTTTTATTTTATTTTTTTAATCTATGTTGCTTTCTAGGAAATATAAACTCACACTGAATGTAATACCAACAGGAGGACCCCAAAACAAGTAAGGAACAAGGCTGGTTGCAAACATCCACAAAGGATCTAAGACAGTATTTTTCTAGACTGTGCAGAGTGACCAGTGGGGAACACCGGGATGAGTTTACTCAAATCCGACCAAGAGATGTTGCATTACAGATAAAAATCAAAGAACACCCAAGGGTGTGACGTACAGTGCTGTCCTGTAACGTACAGAGCAGGGGCATCAGTGCTTTTCTTGGGGTGGGCCTTGGGGAGCAGCAGGTTAAGTCACCCCTTCCAATTCCTACACCCCACATCGGAGTGCCAGTGTAGGTCCAAGGTATTCCACTTCCAATCCAGCTCCCTGCTGGTGCGCCTGGAAAGGCAAAGACTGATGGGCCAAGGATTTGAGTCCCTGTTACCCATGTGGGAGGCCCAGGAAGAGTTTCAGGTGCCTGGCTTTGGCCTGGCTCAGCTCCGGCTGCTATGGGCAGAAAATGGAAGCTTGATCTCAGTCTCCCTTCTTCAAATGAGTAAATCTTTAAAAACACTTTTCTCGCTTTTCACCATGATATAAAACATCTGACATCCGACACCCACAGATTTATGGAGGCTGTGGAGCAGACGATGCTCGTCTTTGACACACTTCTAAACTATGACAGCAATCGGCCCCTTGCTTCAGTCACCCCCTTTCAAACCACCACAGCTCCAGTTGGTGGTTCAGTTCATGCGTGACCAAAGCCAAGCACGCTCGGAGTAGCACTCATCAGACACCATTTTAGCCAGACGTGTTACATCCTGAACCCTAAAATGTGAAATGGCTACACATTATGGACAGCCTGAAGGACAGGAAGTGCTTTATCTAAATTATTTTAAACCAAAATCACAACAGAGATCTTTTTAAAGGTGTCTCTAACCCTAAACACTATGAAGGTATTACCTGTGTTAAAGACAGACCCCTCTTCCTTAAGTAAGTTCACCACAGCAGTGAATGGAATGACACCGCCCTTTCTAAACGTAGTTCCTAAACTGCTTTACCTTCAGGTTTTTGGCTTTTTTCCCCCTTTAACTGCAACTTAATGATAGTTTGCATATACTTAAAAAGTCTTCTCTACAAAGTTGCTTCCAAATATTCACTCTTATTTTTGAGTATCTGTGGTTTTTAATACTGACAAAGAAGGTGCTATTTCAACTAGAAAGATTTCAATCAACTCGGAGAGATCCTCACGATACACTATTTGGCACTGTAACTCCCTTCTGTGCCTCAACTACATGATGCCCTGTGTGCTGGGGAGATTTTTATTTTAACTTAAAATTTAAAATGCATTAAATACTACTTTAATGAACTATGTGTTTAGATTCTAATAATTATTTAGTTGAGATTTATCTATGGAAGTTACAAGCATAGATTGATCTATAAGAGGATTTGCTCATAAAATATGTTATGATTATTAAATGACTTAAATGTATAGTTTATGGGGCAGTTTTGTGGTGTAGCAAGTAAAACCCTCACCTGTGGGGCCAGCATGGATGCTGGTTCAAGTTGTAGCTGTTTCACTTCCTACCCAGCTCCCTGCCAATGGCCTGGGAGTGGGAGTGGGAGTGGCAGTGGGAGTGGAAGATGCCCCAAGTGCTTGGGCTCCTGCCAACCATGTGGAAGACCCAGACAAAGTTCCTGGTTCCTGGCTTCCCCCTGGCCCAGCATTAGCTACTGTGAGGAGTGAACCAGTACATGGAAGATCTCTTTATTTCCCTCCCTCTCTCTGTAACTCTGACTTTCACAGTAATGAAATCTTAAAAACAAAACCAAATGTATTAAATAATGGGTCAAGACTCTTGATGTAGTAAGAATACTTGTTTTTGAATCAAAGTTATTAACCGCAGCCTGTGAAATGGTGGTAGCCTTGGGTTTTCCTCCATTTTTTAGCACAGTTTTTGCTGCACATACCTTTAAAATGAACACTAAATACAAAAAATAAATCTGGCAATATTTAGATTAGGATTACTCATTGCAACTTAGGAATATTAAAAATAAGGAGAAAATTCTACTTCTGTTTGGAGACTTAACAGAGTTGGCTGGGCTGCATTTCTCAGCTTATGTGGGGAAGAACCAAGATGAGAGTTAACATGGAATGAAGTCCCCCTGCTCTGGCCCACTGTCGTCCTATTTATTCAGAGCTCTAGGCTCCGTTTTGCAGGACAAGGAAAGGAGCTGACAGGAAAGAGTGACAGGACAGGTCCAAGGAGTGAGCAGGTCTTCCTTCCTTCGGTTCATCCCCCAAATGGCTGCTACGGCTGGCCCTGTACCGATCTGAAGCCAGGAGCCAAGTGTTTCCTCTTGGTCTCCCATGTGGGTGTAGGGGCCCAAGCACTTGGGCCACCCTCCACTGCCCTCCCGGGCCACAGCAGAGCTGGACTGGAAGAGGAGCAACTGGGACTAGAACCCAGCGCCCATATGGGATTCCAGCACCGCAGGTGGAAGATTACCCAAGTGAGCCACGGCGCCGGCCCCTGCTTCAAGTTTTTACCTACCTGTGCTGTGACACAGGAAGCAGGGACCAAGGCCAGACCCACACCTCCACGAACAAACCCTGTCCAGCAAGGGCGCTGTAGACCCTACCCCCAGCCCCAGAGGCCCTCTCCCTCCATGGTGAGAGCATTTCACACACAGACCTTGTCATGCCAATCTCACTTAGTCAGCGAGACATTCATCTCATCTGGGAACTACCTCAGTACTCAGCTTATGATGAACACGACTGAACCCTTGCCGTGGACTAACCTCAAAATCCAGACCCTCACACTCAGAGTCACGCGGGTAAACAAATGCACAAAGAAATAGAGAATGAACTTCTACCGAAGATATGTGCAGGGTACTAGGGACAGACAAGACAACCCAGCTGGCCCAGACTGCTGAGCCAAGGTGTTAGTGAGCCCTGCAAGGCATTAGGCATGCATGTGTGCACACCCTGTGCACCGGGTGAAGGGTGGGGAGGGAGTGAGACTATCAGGAAAGCACTCCGGGCAGGACAGCCAAAGTTGCTAGACTGCTAGAGCCGGCAATGCCATGCCAACAAGTCCATTTTACCTCTTCTCCATTTTTTTTTTTTTTTTGGATAGGTATAGTTAGACAGTGAGAGAGAGTGAGAGAGTGAGAGAGTGAGAGAGAGAGAGAAAGGTCTTCCTTCCGTTGGTTCACCCCCCAATGGCCACTACAGCCCACGTGCTGCGTCCATCCAAAGCTAGGAGCCAGGCGCTTCCTCCTGGTCTCCCATGGGGTACAGGGCCCAAGCACTTGGGCCATCCTCTACTGCACTCCCTGGCCACAGCAGAGAGCTGGACTGGAAGAGGAGCAACCAGGACTAGTACCGGCACCCCGACCAGGAATAGAACCTGAGGTGGCGGTGCCGCAGGCAGAGGATTAGCCTAGTGAGCCGCAGCGCCAGACCCCTTCTCCATTTTTAAAAATAATTCCTACTCCATTCCTCAAATACGCTGTTTCTGGCCAACTCACATCCACACTCGAAATAAAAGCTGGGCTTCTTTTAGCATTCTGACAAGGCTGGTTAGGAATCTGAGATTTCATATTTGTTCTGTTGTTGAGTGAGCCCTGGACTACAAAGCTCTTTTATTTGCATAATTTACCACCCGAGTGGACCAATGGCAGCCTTTTTAAATTGAAAATCTCTAACATCAAGCTGAGTTTCAAATGATTGGTTCAGAGAATCACCTTCAGAAACAACCGGTTTCATAATGTTTAGTTATGCTACGATATTATGTCTATGCTGAAAGCAATAATGTTTGTAACATTTCTCCTTGAAACGTCTGTCCTTCCCAGCAATGCTTATTAATCTGCTAGCACAGAACTAACTGCACAAGCCTTACTAATAAAACTACATACATTTGAGGACTTCTTTTTTTTTTTCACATACACACACAAATAGGTAGGATTGAAATTTCAGCAGCTTTAGCATGGATAAATTCTAGATCTGATCATTTTACCAAGATCTATGGAGTTCTCCTTATGAGCAAGCATTGCACTTCTTCCCCGAGGCAACTTATACTCCAGTAGATTTAACACAAGTAAATTACAAAATCACTTAATCCAAGTTAGAAAGCTGGCTGCTTCGTTGGCTGTGAAAGTCTTAGAATTAACTTAGCAATTTGAAGCTGTATTAGAATGTGCCTCCAACGTACAGCAATCAGTGGAAAGCAAGTGTCAAAAAAAAAAGGGGGGGGGGCGGCGCTGCGGCTCAATAGGCTAATGCTCTGCCTGCGGGGCAGGCACACTGGGTTCTAGTCCCAGTCGGGGTGCCAGTTCTGTCGCGGTTGATCCTCTTCCAGTCCAGCCCTCTGCTGTGGCACAGAAGGCAGTGGAGGATGGCCCAAGTCCTTGGACCCTGCATCTGCATGGGAGACCAGCAGAAGCACCTGGTTCCTGGCTTTGGATCAGTGCGGTGCGCCGGCTACAGCACACTGGCCACAGCGGCCATTGGAGGGGGGAGTGAAACGACAGAAGGAAGACCTTTCTCTCTCTCTCTCACTGTCCACTCTGCCTGTTAAAAAAAAAAAAAAAAGCTTGTGTCTTTCAATAGAAAGGTGATTTTAAAAGAAAATGGAAGAATGTAACTTCACACAGACAACTTAGCAAAATGCTTTTATGCTTGTTACCTCAGTGGGTTATCAAGTACAATCCTGTGATAACTCACATAGATGAATGAAACAGAGCTCTAGAAAGTTCCTGCTCCAGGAGGTACAGAGGGTGAAACGGGAGAGCTGCATTCGAGAGGGCCTATATGCGGTGAGTGGGACTCGCACCGGACATCTCCATCTCCTTCCAACTCAGGCCATGCGCGTGCCTGCAGGCCCTGCCTTCCCTGGGCCTTCCTGTGACCTGTCCCTACACAGGTTTGGGGTTCTTGCTAACACAGCCAAAAGCTTTGGGTTCTCCTTCCAACACCCCGGGGTGGGGGGCGGCGTCACCGTGGCTCACTTGATTAATCCTCCTCCTGTGGTGCCAGCATCCCATATGGGTGCAGGGTTCTAGTCCCGGTTGCTCCTTTCCAGCTCTCTGCTGTGGCCCGGGAGGGCAGTGGAGGATGGCCCAAGTGCTTGGGCCCCTGCACCCGCATGGGAGACCAGGAAGAAGCACCTGGCTCCTGGCTTCGAATCAGTGCAGCGCAGGCTGTAGTGGCCATCTGGGGAGTAAACCAACGGAAGGAAAACATATCTCTCTGTCTGTAACACTACCTGTCAAATAAATAAATTAAAAAAAAAAAAAAGAAAGAAAAAGAAAGCTTGGTTAATCCAACACTCTGTCTGGCAATTTCCATTCTGCCACAGCCCGAGCGCTCCTTCTCAGGATCCACTGGCTCTGCAGCCGACCTCCTTTCTCTAATGATTCCTCAAAACCTAGGCACTCCCTGCAAGGCGCGATTCTGTGTTCATCCCACGGCAACACATGCTGACCACAGGGGAGAGCCGGGCCCACTTCTATGCCAGAGCTGGGAGGGATCTGAACAGCAACAAGCTGTGTCAGGATGGAAACGACTGACAGGGACACAGGTCACATTCAAGCCCCTGCAAGGACCACGAGGTGCTACATCTCGCCAGCATCTCCCCTCCTGCAGGTATGAGCTCAACAGTAAGAAAAGAGCAAATACTCAGGGATTATATATTTTTTTTCAATTCTCTCCAATTTTATGAATCTGCTTCCTTTCTCTCAGTGTTAAGATTAATTTATCTGAAAGGTACAGTGACAGGATTGGGGGCAAGAGAGAGATCTTCCACTGTTCCACTCTCCAAACAGCTCCAACAGCCAGGACTGGGCCAAGCTGAAGCCAGGATCCAGGAACCCCATCCCGGTCTCCCACACAGGTGTCAGGGGTCCAAGTACTTGGGCCATCCTCCCGAAACACGTTAGCAGGATGCTGGGTGGGAAGCAGAGTGGCTGGGATCTTAAATAATGCCCCTTTATGGGATGCCAGCATTGCAGGCAGCGGCTTAACCTGCTGAGCCAAACCTACTTAATAAAATGCAAGAGATTCATCTTTTGGAATCTACTAGAATTCATCAAGGAGTTCTCTTCTTTCTCTTCCCATTCAAAGAACATTTGCTTAGTGTCTATTATATGCCACGCAGTGGGTTAGCTGAGAACTCCATCAAGTATTCTAAGTGTTGGAGCAGACATAGAAAGATCTAGAAAGAGCACAGATACAAAGTCTTCTCTATCTGATGGGCCTAGTAGAGGTTTCAACAGACAACCGATCATGACAACAGCAGCAGGTGCAGATTACACAACTACTACCCAGAGCATACCACTGAGTGTGGTACGTGTGCTAACTCACTGAACTGTAACCACCACCACCTCCCAGAAAAGCAAAGAACTTCACCAGCTAGCCATCATCATTATCCCTCTTACTTCAGCTGAGAAATGGAGGCGAAAAGAACTAAATAGTTGAAGCAGCAAGTAGAGGGACTGGGGGATAAACCCGGGCAGCTCAGAGATGCAGCCCCAACACTGGTGCTGCCTGAGGTTCAGCAGGCGCTGGGGTTACTAACAAGGGGTGGAGGAAGAGGTGGGAGGCAAGGGAGGGCAGTCAGGGTCAAAAAGCGTCCAGGCAAAGAGAACAGCACAAGGCCAAAGCAGAAGGGCCACTGGGGCAGGGAGAGGAAAGGAGAGACGAATTGACTATCCAAAGGGAAAGATAAGAGGCAGGAATCAGAAGATCAGGCTGGAGAACTAAGCCAGGGAAGGTCACCGAAGAGCTCACCAGCTACCCTGAGGATCTTCAGCACCATCCTATGGGTAGGGGTTAGCCAATGACAGCCTGGGCCCGATCCCTGCCTGCTGCCTGCATTCACCTGTGTGGCCCACAGGCTAAGAACAGTCATCAGGCTCTTAAAGGACCAAAGAAAACCAAAACAAGTCTATTTCATAATGCAGGAAAACCGTATAAAATTCAAAGTCCCATTTCCATAAATAAACTGTTACTGGAAGACAGCCAGGCTCTTTTACAAGTTGTTCAGGGCAGCTTTGAGACTACAGTGGAGAGCTCTGGAAAGCTGAGAGAGGCCATCTAGCCCGCAAAGCCTAAAATATTGTCTGCCTGGCCTTTCATGGGAAAATCTTGGCAGAGCTCTGCTCCAGGTGAATGGGTGCAGCTCAGGGGAGGGTCAGGCAAACTGATGTCATTATCAATGTTGTGGTTCTGTGAGGATTATATTCAGGCTGCAAAGAGAATGGACTGACGACTCACAAGGTGATAGGTGGTACGATGAAACCATGAACTCACAGGCAAAGACAAAAATTAGGTAGCTGAATATCTACATAATGGACAGTCTCCTAGGAGGAGGAGACAAGAGGGGTGACATCTCACAAAGACCCCCAGTTCTTGGTTTGCCCTATCAGAAGGTCAACACCCTGACCTCAGCAGTAACCATCACCACCCCATCCGATGCAGCTGTGTGTGGCCGGATGCACTATGCTCAGTCTCTCCTAGGAGAAAAGTGTGCTTGGACAATCAGATCAATCAAGTTTGGAGAGAAGGGTGAGCAGACAACAAGGCTCAGAAACCAAGGGCCTCCCCACACTTCCAGGTGGCACGTGAGTTAAAGCCTGCCAGTGACGATGCTAAATGAGGTGGGGAGATTATATGGCAACGGAGGGGGAACAGACAAATGGCCAAAAGAACGTATTACAGATTTTAAATTCGGTCCCAATTCCTAACAATCACACTTCCATTCTGTTCAGCATCTTTAGCATCCTCAAGGTCATTTCAGGAGCTATTTCTAAGAGCAACCCAAACTACTGCAATACTAATAGACAAAAATATAGAATGTGAGAATCAGTTTCCAAGTACAGAACTAGGGCTCTTTGTTGATGTGCACAGATGATGATGGTTTGTGGAATGTCATTCAGGCTAATGTTTCATAAGAAAAATCAGAGTGTGGTGTGTGCTAAACCAATTTACAGTTTTGTCCTGATTATAAAATTATCTAAAAATAATTTAATCTAACTTATATAAAGTATATGAATACAGAAACATACATGTGTATTATTAATGTTGCAATTGGGGGAAGATAGAAAAGAAAAAAAAAAAAAGGGGGCCGGCGCTGTGGTGCAGCGGGTTAATGCTTTGGCCTAAAGTGCCGGCATCCCATATGGGCGCCAGTTCGAGACCCAGGTGCTCTACTTCCGATCCAGCTCTCTGCAATGGCCTGGGAAATTAGCGAAAGATGGCCCAAGTCCTTGGGTCCCTGCACTGATGTGGAAGACCTGGAAGAAGCTCCTGGCTTCAGATCGGTGTAGCTCCAGCCGTTGCAGCCAATTGGGGAGTGAACCACTGGATGGAAGACAGCTCCCTCCCTCTCTCTCTGCCTCTCCTCTCTCTGCCTGTCCTCTCTCTCTCTGTAGCTCTTTCAAATAAATAAATAAATCTTTTAAAAAAATGAAAACACAACTCCACCATTCTAAATATTTATCTGTCTTATATTCATTAAAAAAAAAAAACAGAATCAACTTCATCTTCAAACTGACGGCTAGTTTTTACTGAGCTGTGTGCTTGGACATCCAGGCCCCCTTTGAAGTCCAGTAACGAGGGGGTGCAGCCCACTCTACAAACACCCTGGAGCACAGGCTGGCAGAGCTCACAGCCACGCACACAGTCAGTCATGGACCCAGCATCAAAACTGGATCAGCAACCTGTAACGTCCTGTTGACATACTGCATCCGTGTAGGATGTGGGAGAAAAAGTTCAAAGCCTATGGGTTTTTTTCCCTAAC
Source organism: Sylvilagus floridanus (assembly GCA_949820135.1). Lineage (NCBI taxonomy): Eukaryota > Metazoa > Chordata > Mammalia > Lagomorpha > Leporidae > Sylvilagus > Sylvilagus floridanus. The sequence goes on from OX463226.1 coordinate 17,666,026, forward strand.
GTTTAAAAAAAATGTTCCCCCATTTTACTAAATATTCATTTAAAATATGGGTTCTTGGGGCTGTCACTACAGTACAGGTGTTAAGCCATCGCCTGCACTGCCACATACCATGTGCGCACGCATTTGAGTCCCAGCTGCTCCACTTCCCAGTTGCTACTGTGCCTGGAAAAGCAGAAAATGGCTTAAGTGCTTGGGCCCCTGGACCCCAGTGGGAGACCAGAGTGAAGTTCCTGGCTCCTGGCTTCGGACTGGCCCAGCTTGGGCCTCTGCAGTCATTTGGGGAGTGAGCCAGCAGATGGAAGATATTTCAGAGAGTATGTGTGTGCATGTCTGTGTGTGTGTGTGTGTGTCTTTCTAACATTGCCTTTCAAATAAATCTTTTAAAAAATATGGGTTCTTTTTGCCATACTGTTTTCTAATGTATAGTTTGCAAAGCTCTCTTTGAATATAGTCACTATTGTCATTAACATCTTCGTTGTTTTAACGGGCATTCTTGGATAAACACTTGTGCACATCTTTTAGCCTGTTCATAGGATGATATAGTTCTAAAAGTGGATTCAAAGGTATTTAAGGTGTAATAAATGACAGCTTGCTTGTCATAAAATATATACTAATTTATAACAATGATAAATAAAAATTACATGTTTATTGCATACAACATGCTTTTAAAAATATGCATACATAATAGAATGACTAAACAAAGCTGCTTGGGGCAGATGTTTGACACAGGGGTGAAGATGCCATTGGAGATGCTCACATCCCATAGCTGAACCCCTGGGCTCAAGACACACCTCACTCCCAATTCCGATTTCCTGCTAACGCATACCCTGAGATGCAGCAGGGTGATGGTGATGGCCAGTCATTAGGAGATCCAGATTAGTGATGTTCAGAATACTTTTCCATATACCCAGCCATTTGTGTATTTTCTTTATGAAGTATCTACTTTGGTACTCCCCCCCCCCCCTTTTGGACATCCAGCTACTAACTTCTTATCAGAAGTGTGGCTTGTACACTTTCTGCTCTTCTGTAAGTTGACTTTTTATCCTGCGGATTGTTTCCTCGGCTATGCAGAGGATTTTCCATTTGATAACATCTCATTAGTCAATTTTTGGTTTTTGTCGCACGTGCTTTGGGATTCAAGGGACCTACTAATTTAAAAGGCAGACAGCGGTGTTGGGAAAGTACACATCTCACTAGACGCTCCACGAGTGCTATTTTTGAAAGAACTCTACCAGTTCGTTTTTTCTTAGCATCTCATTATTTCAACAGTTTCATTCGATTACTAAACCACAGCGACTCTTTGGGGTATGCACTGTTAGGAATGGCCTCCTCATGCCCTTTGTCTATTTTTCCTTTAGCTTACCTTCTATTAGAATCTCAAGAGAACTCAAGAAATCTGTGTCTAAAAGCGGACTGTTTATTTTGTAAACAAGCAGGTTAAGCAGGACTTACTACTCCAAGCAGACAAGAGAAATGCAGAGGCTAAAAAATAGTCCCTTCTGGGGTAGGAGGTGCCTCACAGGCCCTCAGTGAAGAACTGTGGCTCGCCGACCTCACTGCCCGGGGTTTCTTCTCTGAGTAATACACTATGGCAAAGAATGCTTAAGTGGTAACACATGTTCAAGTCCGAATAAGAATGTGCCAAGAAAGTCACGGAGAATTACTTGAAACTCAGACCACTGTTTAGTCTGGCAGCTCTGGTGTCCTCTAATAACAAGACAAAGGCCCGTCTGTGCAGCAAGACTATAATATATTCTGACCAATAACTGTCATCACATAACATCAGAAGACTTTCAGTATGGAAGACGACTTAGGGCTGAGACAGGACCAGTGAGTCCAGATTCTGTGTTTGATGGTTCCTGTTACATTTCGTCCAGTTGGGTTTCACTCTGATCTACCAAGCTGAGTGACAGTAGCAGGTGTACGCATTATATTCAGAACAATGCACGACCTTATTAAGAGAAGATAAACAACAAATACAATTTCCAAGAATGAAGAATACGTTAACTGTTAAGTGGCAAATTATCTTGGTAAATCACCAAAACAAAGTGCAAATGTTGAAACAAAACTATGATCCTGAAACTTGCCAGACAGTACAGAGTGATGGATTCCTTTAGAATTCAGAAGGCACACTGATTTTATCGAGAGATTATGTTTAGCTATTATTTCTACAGTTAGGATGCCCTGAGCTGATGGTTTTCCTGGCTCTAAAAACCAAATAAATAAAGGTTCCTGGGTTAACTACAGACTCCATAACCACATAAACACAAGATCTAAGGGCACCACAGGAATGTTTTACTGTGAGACAATGTTACCTTGTAACTTGCACTATTTTCAGGGCTGCATATTTTAACACCATCAGAAGCAAAATAAATTTGTTTTGCAGATACAGAAGAACCAAAAAGTATTAACTGATGAGCCAAGAAGCAAGCATTTTATCAAGGACAGTTGGAAATGCCCATCAGGAAAAGATAAATAAGTGTATCAGTTTAAATAAATACAGCCTGCATTATTACTCTTTTTTATATCTCTTATGAAACTACTAAAACAAAGATGTCACTCTGAAATTCAATTAACAATTAACTTTTCTAAGAAAATGGAAAGTTTTGAAAAAAACAAAGAATATGCTTTTTAAATCGTGAAGATACTCACACATACGGTGCTGGATGAAGAATGGACAATGGTTTACTATGGTCAAAGACAATGGTTTACTACGGTTTCTGTGCACGCAGGAGAAACCAGGCGTTCCCTCACAGGATTACGCCTGCTTGGGTGGCTAACAGTCCATGGAAGCTTGTGACGGTCTGAGTGACAGTCTGATCTTAGCGATGCCACTGTCAGCGCCACCTTCTCGTGACACCGACGTCCTCACCCCAGCACCGTGCAAGCGGAAGGGCTCGCTTCTCCTGGCTCTCAGCCCACCAGCTGGAAAGGAGGCGCTCTACACTTACCCACGGCAGGGCTGCTCGGTCTGTCTGAGGCCCTTCTTCCCAATGACTGGTGAACTGAGGCGCTGCCACTGATCTAAGCCCGACCTCTAACTCCTCAGGGGGCTTGGACTCTGGCCCTGGAACTCAGCTCACTCTCAAGATCTCTGGAAGTGAAACACTCATGGTATCTGAGCACCCGCTTTCACAATGCTCTCAGGCCTCCTGCACCACGGCCACAGGGGCTGTAGAACCGTCTCCCTGGGACTCCGAGTGGTCTAGCAAGCCCTGGGTTCTTCCAAGCGAGGGCGAAAACGTTGGGCACCATTCTCCTAAGGTGATGATGTCTAGACCTCTACCTAAATACAGAACAAAGTAACTGAAGAGTAACTGACTGCAGTCCCTGGAACACCCCAGCCACTGGCAGCAGAGCCCTAAATGAAATGCTGACTTCCAATGCAATCACGCAGTGAGCGATTCCCGCCTCGGCACCAAGCGAGCAGAGACGTCGGCATGGAAGCTCCCTTCTGGGCTCCGGGTGTTACTCCACGAAGCAAGCAGAGCACTGCCCAAGTGACCAAGCTTCCAGCCTGCAGGGCTGCTTTGATCAGACCAACTTTCCAAAGACAATGTTGTTTCTGACAGAGATGAACAGCTTCAGTGAACCCAGCTCCATCCCACGCCATACAGGACAGGGAGGAAATGTTTATCAAGTCATCATCAATTTAGCAGACTTTCCTGTGATGCTGAGTCAGGTAATGGAAGAAAACAAGAAGTACTTGCTATTCACAGCAGGCCAAACTCACAGAAGAGATTTTTGTAACATGAAAACATAAATGATGTCAAAACAGATTTCAATCAATTAGTATAGATTTTCCCCCACAAATGACTGAGAAAAAAATAACTTGAAGCAAAGTTTCAAGTTTTTAAGCTGATGTCCTTTCACAGTCTTATCAAAAGGAGAATATTGGAGTGAATCAAGACAATTAATTGAACACTTCTTCCCTGAGTTCTCACGTAAAGATTTACATGAGTTCTTGTAGGAGACCCAAGGATGAGTTGTATCATAATCAACATAGTGACAACAAGAGGTCAACCTGACAGGAGGGTTTAAGTCATGGCCCAGAACAAGATTCAAAACCTACAAGGATGGGAGAAGGAAAGGGTGAACTAAATGAGGAAGGTAGACTCACATTACAAATAAAATGCTAGTAGGAGCTGCATGGTGAGAAGCAAAGAGGGACGGTGTGAAAACCCCACGGGGACAGCAGAGAAACAATGCAGAAGCACGGTTTTGCTTCTATCCATGCCTCGGAGGATGACCATGTTAAGAAATCAGACTGTGAGGCTGGCGCTGTGATGTAGCAGGGAAAGCCACCGCTTGTGGTCTTGGTACTGCTTGTGGGCACCAGTGCAAGTCCTGGCTGCTCCACTTCCAACCCAGCTCCCTGCTAATGCACCTGGGGAATTAGCAGAAGATGGCCCAAGTGCTTGGGACCCTGCCCCCATGTGGGAGACCCAGAAAAAGTTCCTGGCTCCTGGCTTTGCCAGTGGATGGAAGAACTCCATCTACCCCTCCCCCTCTCCCCTGTAACCTCTCCCTCTCTGACTCTTTGACTAACTCTTTCAAAATAAGTAAATCTTTTAAAAAAAAAAAGCAGATTATTGGCCATGAACAAGTATGACACACACCAAAAAAGACTTCAAACAGATTAACTCTAAATCCCATTGTGATACTGACTTAAGTTTCTAAAAACAGTGGCTCTGTTGTATGGCATAAATGGAGAAGGTCATCTGGGCTCAAAATCTCACCTTCCTTCAAGTTGATTGTGAGGCTTAGGAAATATAAATCCTCCGGGGGCCTTTTCCTGATGTACACAATGAAGATTTTGGCCCAGTGTACTCAGCATGTCATTTTTACTCTGCATTTTTGAAGCTCTGACACCTTGGGGCCTTGCTACACCTTGGAAGGAATGCCCATGCCTGGGCTAGCTGATTCCTAGAGATAATGAAGAACTCAGCTTTGAGTATGCCTCTGCTCTGTGAACACAGCAATCCAGAGTCCACATCCCTTACCACTGCCTTTACTGAGTCCTTACGACTCCAGGGAACTACTCCTCTGTCCTCAGTCACTCTAGAGCCAGGTACTAGATGATCTGACAAAGCAGAGCCGACTGAAATCACTCAAACTGGTCAGTCCTAAGTCTTCCTGCTCTGGTCTCCTGTTCCTTCCCAGGAATACCACAGTGAACGTCCACATTTTCCCCCACCTCCTGATCAGCCCCTGGGACCTCTCCTCATGGTCCCCAGGGATGCGGCGTGGTCCTGCTCTTGGGATCCCCGAGCATAAGCGACTCCCTTTCCCACAGCAGGCATCTCCTTTCTGTTGGTTTTATCACACTCAACCCATAATATAATCCACATTTTAAAACAAATAATCTCCAAAGTTCCTTATAGCTCTAAAATTCTTATACTTCACATGAATCAAGACTAAAAACATTTTTTTCTTTAGGTCAAGAATCGGGATTTTTTAAAATAGTCTCAGCAAGCATGTTAGGTTATGCCACACATGGAGTCTATCATGCATTTCCTTGTTTGTCAATTTGGAACCCTTTAAAAATGTCAACACCACTCCTACCCTACAAGCCACATGAAAGCAGGCTGCAAGCCAGTTGTCTCTATGGGTCATCATTTGTCAATGCCTGTTTAGGTAACAGGGCAATCAACAGACCCTAGGGTGACTGACAAGACATAAGAAGCTTTATCAAATCCAAACCCTGATTTAAAACCACTCTACGGGGCACAACTGCGGAATCTCTACTTGTAAATGTGTACACTGAACTCTAAGTAGTTTCTTTATAAATTTCACACCAAGAAGAACCATCTACTCCTGACCTAGAAATAACTGCTAAGTATTCAAGTGCCTGTGAACTCGCATCTCGGCTCAAGGAGAACAATGAGAAAACACCATGGTGTTGAAATAACTCTCTTGGCTAGGGTCCAGCAGAGGCAAACTCCACAGGCTCACAAATCGAGAAATTCATTTTGTGTGTGTGGACGATATAAGTCATCCATTCTAAATATACTCATAAATTGTAAATTTCTCTAGAACCACATAAGACAACATACAAGAAATGCAACCAACTATCAACTCTTCCTTGTGAACTGGAGGTGGTATCTGACTCACAACTTTTGAAACTAGATAATAGCCACTGGAAATTGGAAGAAAAAAAAAAGACTTTCCCAGAAAAAGAAAAAATGCTGAACTTCTCAAGAGCAAAATAAAAATCTTATGCTCGTAACTGTTAAAGTAGTCTCAGTGAGAGAATAAAAAAAAAAAAAAACACCTTAGCAGAGTCCTAATCAAAATTAGGTCAACTTTAATTTTCAAATTCTTCTTAGATTTAAAATTTACTTATTTATTTGAAAGCCAGAGTTACAGAGAATAGAAGAGAGACAGAGGTCTTCTATCCACTAGTTCACTCCCTAGATGGGTGCCACAGCCAGGGGTAGGCCAGGCTAATTCATGAGTTTCATCTGGTCTATCACATGGTTGGCAGATGCCTAAACACTTGAGTCCCTGCTGCTACTTTTCCCAGGCCATTAGCAGAGATCTGGTTTGAAACTGGAGCACCCAACACACAAACGAGTGCCCATTAGGGATGCCAGCATCACAGGTGGTGCCTTTACCTGCTATGCCACAATGCAGGCCCCTTCTTACATAACTGGTTTTTTTCATTGTATTTGACAGGTAGAGTTATAGACAGTGAGAGAAAGAGAGGAAAATAGAGAGAGAGAGAAAGGTCTTCCTTCCATTGGTTCACTCCCCAAATGGCCGCCATGGCTGGCACTGAGCCGATCCGAAGCCAGGAGCCAGGTGCCTCTTCCTGGTCTCCCATGTGGGTGCAGGGATCCAAGCACCCGGGCCACCCTCCACTGCCCTCCCGGGCCACAGCAGAGAGCTGGACTGGAAGAGGAGCAACCGGGACTAGAACCGGCACCCATTTGGGATGCCGTTGCCACGGGCGGAGGATTAGCCAAATGAACTACGGTGCCGTCCCCATACATAACTGTTAAACACCAATAATACATGCTCAACAAATATACAATAGTAGGATTCTAAAAAAAAAAAAAAAAGATAGAAAGGGGGTAAAGTATTTGATGCCACAGACTAATAAAAGGAACAGAAACACCAGTTATGACCACTATTTTTAAATCTTTTACATTTGCTTTACTCCCTGAAATTCTCCTTTAGTAAGTGTGTGTGTGGACCCAACTGGACCATGTGGCTAAGAACAATGGAACATGGACTATGTTCACAAAACATGAAAGAGCGATTTCAGTGTGCACATTCAAGAGCTCACCCCATGGCAGAAATCATGTATTTCTAACTGATAGAATGAAAAAGGGAGAGAATGATCCAACATGGGAAGCAGGATACACAGCAGACTCATAGAATGGCAGATGTCCTAAATAGCACTCTGGCCTCAGAATCAGCCCTTAAGGCATTCGGATCTGGCTCAAGAGCCCATGAGAATAGTTTAGGCATGGAAAGCTAAGACACTCTGGAAAAAACAGAAGACCTAAATGAAAGATCTCTGCGAGTGAGATCCCAGTGGAAAGAACGGGGCCATCAAAGAAGGAGGTACCTTTCTCTGAAGGGAGGAGGGAACTTCCACTTTGACTATGGCCCTGTGGGAATAAGATCGAAGTCGGCGAACCCTAAAGGCTTCCATAGCCTCGGCAACTCATGACCAGAGCCTAGGGAGATTACTGACGCCATAAACAAGAGTGTCAAATTGTTAAATCAACATTAGGAGTCACTGTGTACTTACGTCTCATGAGGGATCTGTCCTTAATGTGTTATCCAATGTGAAGTGATGCTATTACTAGTACTGAAACAGTATTTTTACACTTTGTGTTTCTGAGTGGGTGCAAACTGATGAAATCCTTACATAGTATATATTGAATCGATCTTCTTTATATAAAGATAATTGCAAATGATTAAAAAATCTTGGTGTTAAACTGGAAATTGCATAGACAATTAATCAATTTTTTTAAAAAAAAATCATGTAGGATCTCTGTCCTTAATGTGCGGTACATTGTGAATTAATACTATAACTAGTACTCTAACAGTATTATCATTTTGTGTCTCTATGCGAGGGCAAACCGTTGAAATCTTTACGTAATATGTACTAAATTGATCTTCTGTGTATAAAGAGAATTGAAAATGAATCTTGATGTGAACAGAAGGGGAGAGGGAGCGGGAAAGGGGAGGGTGGGGGGAGGGAGGGAAGTTGTGGGGGGGGGGAGCCATTGTGGTCCATGAGCTGTTCTTTGGAAATTTATATTCTTTAAATAAAAGCTTTATAAAAAAAAAAAAAAGAGAGAGAATGAACCAGCCGATGAAAGATAAAAAAAAAATATATATCATGTAGGATCTCTGTCCTTAATGTGCTACACATTGTGAATTAATACTATAACTAGTACTCCAACAGTATTTTTCACTTTGTGTTGCTATGTGAGGGCAAACTGTTGAAATCTTTACTTAATATATAGTAAACTGATCTTCTGTATATAAAGAGAATTGAAAATGAATCTTGATGTGAAGCAAGGGGAGAGGGAGTGGGAAAGGGGAGGGTTGCAGGTGGGAGGGAAGTTATGGGGGGGAAGCCATTGTAATCTATAAACTGTATTTTGGAAATTCATATTCTTTAAATAAAAGCATTATTTAAAAAAAAAAAAGAAATCATGTATTTCATTCTGCCAGTGAAGGATTAATGGAAAACCAGAGAAGAGTGCCCCTCAAATGGAAACCAGAAGTCGTTGAGGCTGACTGTGCAGCTTTTCAGTATCCACCCGCATCCAGAGAAGCAACAAACTGCTTCTGGAGAAATCAACTCATTGTCATTTCTTTTTGTAAGACTGGCTGGTTGATGGATTTGAAAGGTACAGTGACAACAAGATAGAAAGATCTTCCATTCACTGCATCACTTTCCCCAGTCCCAACAGCGTCCAGAGTTGGGCCAGGGCAAAGCCAGGAACTCTATGTGGGTCTCCCACATGGGTAGCAGGGAAGCAGGATCAGAAGCACTAAGTAGCCAAGGCTTGACCCAGGCACTGAAATGTGGGATCCAGGCATCCCAAGCAGCAACTTAACACCTGCCTAGCAATTCATTCTAAAAAAAAAAATTCAATTTTATCTGTTATTTCACGCACTGATATTTCATCAGAGAAACCCCTCAGCTTTATAAATTCAACCAGCTCATTCTAACAGAGAAGCACCTCTGACATCTCTGATGATCTCAACTTTTGCTTTTTACCAGCCAACAGAACAGAAATTATATCAAGATAGCACAAAAAATATTTTCCTGAGTTATATGAATCGAAAAGCGAACTCAAATGGAAGCCACCTTGGGATTCGGGCATCCTCAGTGGCTTAGGCAAGTGTTAATCCAAGTCAACCCAAAGAGACGGCCCCCAAGTAGCCTCCTTCTGCTACTGGGACATCTTCACAGGATGCTGGAGCTCTGGTTATGAATCAGTGGCATCACATGTTTCCACCTTCTGCCACCAGGCTACCTATCCTAGAACTATTTCCTTTGCCAGTTCTTCCTCTAATCATCGTGAAAAGGAAGAAGACGAGTAGAAGGGGCGAACAAAGAGGAGGAAGAGGCGGTATAGAGAGGAGGAGGAAGAACACAAGAAGAGCACCGACGCAGCGCTTCTGTGGACCAGATGCTGACACAGTGCCCGTGTCTTCCAGAGGAGGGAACCTACGAACAACAGGTTAGGGGACTTGCCCAAAAGCATACAAGCGATTGGGTAAATCCCTTTAGATACAATCCTGCTCCTCTGGGACACTGTCTGTCCCTGGGAAATCATCACATTTTTCAAATAAAAGCCTATTTATGCATTTGTCTCCTCCATGAAAACTAAGTCCGCACAGAGTGAGAATGTTTAACATTGATCTGGTCATCATTCAGCAGTTTCTGATTAGAATGACTGATAAATGAGTGAATCAAAGAGTGAATTAATGCATCAAGAATCAATGATGGGTAACTTAAGACCAGAAGTGCTTTCCACTAAAGGCTACCTACTACTGATTCAGCAAGAACTTCACTTGAGAGAATCCTAAACTTTCATCCCACTAGAAAGCCTTTTAATGAATCTTGCCATAAAACAAATAACTAACTTTGAGCAAACTAAGAAGATAACAATTCTTCTTGGATACACATCCAAATTGTCATTTTTTTTTTAGTTCACTAAAAGAGCTAAATTTTCTCCGAAAGAATTCAAAAGAGTTCAAATTTAATTTGTTCGCAGGGGAAGATTTGCTGAAAGCTGATTAGCAGCAAGCTAATGGCAACAAGCGAGCAGGTTATTGCACTCTAAGAACAGTTTGGTGCAACCTACTTAAAATTAAGTAGAGACAAGAGGGCAGAGATGTGGGGAATTAAACTCAATATCAAACTAGATATACCAGGGCAGTAGTTTTTTAAAAAATAAAAATTCCTGTCTTGTATATCTTAGTCTGTTTCTATATATATATATATATATATATATAGAGAGAGAGAGAGAGAGAGAGAGAGAGAGACTGTTTATATATTATATATTACATATATTATTTATTTATTTGAGAGGCAGAGTAACGGGGGGGGGGGGGGGGTTCCAAGCGAAACGTCTTCCATCTGCTGGTTCCCTCCCCAAATAGCCATGACCGTCAGAGCTGGGCCTATCTGAAGCCGGGAGCTTCTTCCGGGTCTGCCGGCTCTGCAGGTGGAGGCTTAGCCTACTCCGCCCCAGCACCGGTCCCTGTGTTAGTCTGCCTTGTGTTGCTCTAACAGAATACCGAGACTGGGTAATGTATAAAGCAAAGAAGTTTGGTGCTGGAATCGGGGATGTTCAAGATCAGGCAGCGGCATCTGCTGAGGGCCTTGGGCTGCGTCAGAACATGGCCAAAGTCAGAAGGGCGTGGAAGGGGCCTGGCCTCCCACAAGAGCTCACCCACTCCACTGAGAAATCATGCATTCATTCATCAGGCTCCACCACGGTGACCCAGACACCTCTCGCTGGAACCCACCTCTCATCCCCACCACACCGAGGAGTTCACTCTCTAGAGGGGACATGGAAACCCCAGCAACGTGCTACCTGAATTTGGTCATGCACTTGGCCCTCGCTTCAAGGAGAACTTCAGGGGTGGGTCTTGTGGCACAGCAGGCTAGGCCGCTGCATGGGGCGTCTGAATCCTCCATCACAGTACCAGTCTGAGTCCCAGCATCTCCACTTCCAATCCAGCTCCCTACAAATGCATCCCGGGAGGCAGCGGGTGATGGTCCCAGCGCTTGGGGCCCTGCCACGCACGTGGGAGGCCCAGATGGAATTCTGCACTCCTGGCTTCTTTGGCACAGCCAGCACTGGCTGTGCAGCCATCTGGGGAATGAACCAGCATACAGAAGATATATGCTGGTTCTCCCTCACTCCCGATTCCCCTCCTAATCTACTTGCCTTTCAAGTAGATGAAAATAAACAGTTTAAAAAGGGGACCAATAAATACTCAATGGTACTATGACTAAGCTTTTATGGGTTTCTTTATTGACTAAGAATCCTATAAAACAAGAATAAACACATAAAAATAATTTTGCTTTGCTTGACATAAGGAAGTTTAATGTTCCAACAGTTATCACTTGCCACACTTAAGTCTTAATAGATACTAGCTAAATTAAGATACACATCCATTGAAGAACATGACGCAGATGGATCCAATTAGTAGGTTAAATTTATAACAAATGATTCATGGTTATCTTTTTTTGACTAGAAATTGCTTAAGACAATTATGGCACTCTAGGTCCAGTGTTGTGGAAGAGTGGGTTAAGCTACCACCTGTGACACCAGTATCCTGCTCCTCTTCCCATCCAGCTCCCTGCTAATGAGCCTGGGCAAGCAGTAGAAGATAGCCCAAGTGTCTCAGCCCCTGCACCCAACAGGGAGACCTGGCTCCATGCTTCAGCCCGGCTCAACCCTGGACAATGTGGCCATTTGGGGTGTGAATCATCAGATAAAAGATCTCTCTCTTCTTCTCCCTCTGTAACTCTTTTTTTTTGCAAGTAAGTAAATATATCTTTTTAATTCTATACATTTACATTTCTTAAAAGATTCATTTATTGTGAAAGTCAGTGTTAGAAAAAGAGGAAGAAAAATAGAAAAAGGGATCTTCCATCCACTGGTTCACCAACCAGATGGCCTCAAGAGCCAGTGCTGGGCCAAGCAAAGCCAGGAGCTTCCTCTGCGTCCCTCATGTGGGTGGCAGGGACCCAAACACTTGGGTCATCTTTGCTGCTTTTCCCAGGCCAGTAGCACAGCACTGGATCAGAAGTGGAGAAGCCAGAACACTAACGCTAACTGGTAACCATATGGGATGCTGGCTTATCAGGTGGCAGCTTTACCCATGACACCGCAATGCCAGCCCCCAGGCAAGTATTTTCTCTTAACATTACTGCTACCAAATCCCTAAGGTCAGTAAGTTATGATTTTTGGGACTTGCCACAATCAGTGCCAATATGCCTCAACATTAAGTTTAATCTCATTTTGGTTATAGGAAGCAAATAACTATGGAACATTCACCAAAAAAATTTTAAAAATCACCTATTAGGCCACAAATCAAAGCAAATACTAAAAACCAGAAATAGGACCAAATATTACCTGGTCACAAATCAATAAAACTAGAAATTTAAGTCAAAGCCTCAATTTTCACAAATCAGAGTGACAAGGACTGCATATACACCATTTTGATAAAGATTCTGCACTAACAGGCACTCTCATACACAGCCAGTCAAGGAGACTGGGGACGATTGGGCAACATTTTGTTTGTTTGATTTTAGATTTAATTATCTCAAAGGTATAGTTACAGAGAAGCAGAGGCAGAGAGAGACAGAGAGAGGAGCTATGCTGATCCAAAGTGAGGAGCTTCTTACAGGTCTCCCATGCAGGTAAAGGGACCCCAAGGCCCTGGGCCATCTTCCACTGCTTTCCCAGGCCACAGCAGAGAGCTGGATCTGAAGTGGAGCAGCTGGGACTCAAATCGGTGCCCGAATGGGATGCTGGCACTGCAAGCAGTGGCTTTGTCCAGGACACCACAGTGCCGTCCCTGGGCAACATCTTTCAATACTACAAATGTTTAGACCTGAGATTCTTCAACTTCTCTGTACAATCAGCAGGGGATTTCAGCACCCAGTGATGCGACCATCAGCTCTAGAGGTGGTGATTTAATGCTCCTGGCTTAAGACTCAGGTTTAGAATTTTTAAAAGATCCCCAAGTGATGGTAATATAAAGATATTCTTTGGGAATCACTGGCTCACACACCCTCTCATGAAGCAATTCCAGTCCTGATAACTTACCCTACTCATATATTGACACGAGTGAGAAATAACCTATGTCACCAATTGCAGCTTTTAAAAATAATGCTAGCAGCCGGCGCTGTGGCACAGCAGGGAAAGCTGCCGCCTGCAGTGCTGGCATCCCATTTGGGTGCCAATTTGAGTCCAGGCTGCTCCACGTCTGCTCCAGCTTCTGCTGTGGCCTGGAAAGCAGTAGAAAACAGCTGACGTGCTTGGGCCCCGGCACCCGTGTGGGAGATCCGTAAGAAGCTCCTGGCATTCCTAAAGTTATCTATGTAAAAATGCATTCATTAAATAAAAATTAAAAAAATAAAATTCCTGGCTTTGGATTGGCGCAGCTCCAGCCATTGCAGCCATCTGGCAAGTGAACCAGCAGATGAAAGACCTCTCTTTCTCTCTGCAACTCTTTCAAATAAATAATCTTAAAAATAAATAATGAAAATAGAATAAAAGTTGTTAAATAAAAATAATGCCAGGAGAGTAATAGATTAGAAAAAATACCCTCCAGGTGGGAATAGCCATAAAGTGCAATAAAGGAGGTACAGATAGCACATATATTGTTTTTCAAGAAGGCTACGTACAAAGAGGTGCAGAGCAGTTTAAATAGCATGCTGGCATCTGTGTGATCTGTCTCTCCCACACACACAGACACACACCCACACACTGGGAACAGTAGCTATCACTTTGAAAAAAGACTTGCTTTTCTCTGGCTACTCTTTCAAATGTTGATGTTTGCAATACCCTATGTATTAATTCTTGAAAAATAAATGTAAAACATAAAAATGAAACATAAAATCAATCCTATCAAATCATTCCCCAGGGAAACTGCATTTTTCCAAGCCAACATTTAGAGACACAGGAGAGCTCTGGGGGTAATGAAAATGCTCTATCTTATTAAACCTAATGTTTAATAAAGAACAAACAAAAAGCTTGCACAATACTCAGACTTCCAGAACAATCAGAGTAGGAATGTAAATTGCTTTAACCAATCATGGAAATGGCTGGGTTGTATCTATTGGATCTGGGCAGGCACCAGTGCTGTAGCCCAGCGTGTCCATTCCTGCATGGGTACCCAATAGAGGGGTATGCATTTATCCTCCACAGAGCATGCACAGAAGTATTTGAGGCCATGTTATTCGTGATAGCAAAAAAACCTGCGGCAACCCTGGCACTGCTGAAAGCCAAGAGCACTAGTAGACAACAGTGTGGTTGTACAGCGGAAAGCCAGGCAGCTGACTGGGTCTAGAGTGGTGCTGCCGAGACTAAAGAGCTGAGAATAAAGAACAGGACCAGAAAAAAGATGAACAAAGCATCCCTGACCGTGTGCACACATATCCGATCGCAATCGTGATGAGAGAAACGGAAATTAAATGAAATAACCTACCTCACTTGTCGCCCTGGCAAAATTACCAAGCTTGATAGCCAATTTTGACAAGACTACAGATGACTACACATGATATCCTGGGAGGTATCAAATGGCAAACCTCTGGGGGAGAGGGGGTAATTTGATCCTATTTTTAAAATATTCAACTGCAGTTGTCTTCGGAGACACCAGTACCATTTCTAGGAGTCATCCTACAAGATGCACATGTATACCCATACTGTGCTGCACGTATGAGGCTATCCACTGCCTGCACTACCCCAAGATTAGAAACAAGTGCAGCCATGAGACACTCATTAGATAGATTACAGTGCGGTCGTATAGTGGAAGATATTACCACTGCAAATCACAATGTGAAAGCTCCATGGGTACTGAGAGAGAAGTGAATCCTGGAGAGAGACCCTACTATCAGTGATAAAATTCAAAGGGCAGAAAAAAAAAGTCTGTCACGTGCTTTGTATGTAATAGGGAGAATGATATACAAAACACACATTTACATCAGCTTGCATTTTGTTATAAAATTAGTAAAAGCAGTTAGCCATGCAGAATGACACGAAGATGGAGAGAGAACAAAGTAGGTTAGGGAAGCAGTAAGGTGCGTCAGTATCTAACTCTTGATATTGTTCTTTTTCCCCTCAGTAAAAATGTATTACCCATGCTAAAATGTTGTACTCAAAACTCATTTTTAAAAAATCCTTTAGCGAGATAAGAACTCCAAAACCTAATTATTTATGGCTTTTCTTTCTCCCTTCCTTTCCTACCAAGTGGGTGAATGGACTTTGCAAGGTCATACTCAAGCTGATAAGACCTCCCTTTAAAGTGTATGGTGGGGGGAGGTGCTGGCACTGTAGCACAGCGGGTTAAGCTGCCACCTGTGGCTGCAGTACACCACATGGGTGCCAGTTTGAGTCCTGACTGCTCCACTTCTGACCCAGGTCCCTGGTCATCAGCCTGGGAAAGCAGCCACGTGGAAAGACCCAGAGGAAGCTCCTGGCTCCTGGCTCCGGATCATTCCAGCTCCAGCCATTGCAGCCATTTGGGGAGTCAATCGGCAGATGGAATATCTCCTTCTGTTTCTCTCCCTCCCTCTCTCTCTGTAACTCTGCCTTTCAAATAAATACATAAATGAATAAATAATAAACCTATTTTTTTTTAAAAGTGTATGATGGGGAACAGGGGAGGGAGAGGGCAGTAACTGACCTATGATGCTTTGCTCTTGACCTTCTGAGCTTAAGCTAACACTGACATAAGTGAAATCTTCCTTTAATATCTTGTTTCTTGAGAAGAGGCAAGCAGAACAAGATCTGGGGAAAGATTCCAAGCAAGGAGATGATGGAAACAGGAATGAAAAGCAATTTTAGCTAAGCAAACAATTTAGACATCTTTTCAAATGGGTATTCAAGATGTATCATGCCCTTTTAAACTGTCACATAGTATTTGACATTATGGTTATATGTATAACTTTTGTTTGTATTAAATCATGTCAATTATACCAAATCCTCTCATTTTGAAAATCATTTATCTCAATGGAAATCTTAGTGCACATGTGAGCTTTCCCTAGAGCAAATTCTTAGAGAACTGCAAGTTGAAGGTTATACACCTTGCACGTGTTAATTAAGCAGAGTGAATACACGGTATGAGAGATACAGTACATGTAGAATGACTACAAAATAAAATGAAAACAGGTTTTCATTATTAGTTTGGCAAAGGTATTGGCAAGAATACAAATAAATACTGATATGAAAAGATCTCCATCTTGATAAGCAAAAAAGCAGGAAAACATGTAAAGAATGAAACTAATGACACTATCTCTAATTTTTTTTTAAAGATCAGCCACTGGGGCCAGCGTTATGGCATCGCAGGTTAAGCTTCTGCCTGGAACACAGCATCCAACATGGGCATGGGTTCCAGTTCCAGTTGTTTCACTTCCCACCCAGCTCCTTGCTAATGCGCCTGGGAAAGCAGTGGAGGATGGCCCAAGTGCTCAGGCCCCTGGACTCATGCAGGAGACCAGAGGAAGCTCCTGGCCTTGGCCTAGCCCTGCTCTGGCTGTTAAAGCCATTTAGCAAACCAGCAGATGCAGGATCTCTTTTTCTCTCACTCTCCCCCTCTAACTCTGCCTTTCAAATAAGTTAAATAAATCGTAAAAAAAGAAAAGCCAACCACCACAAAGCAAAGCTACCCAATTCACTATACTCGTATGTATTGAATTTAAGTGGCCAGGAAAAGTTCAATTAGGATACACAAAAAAGGACAAATTATCTACTGGGGAGACAGCTGTGAGGCACTGGGGTTGGGACATAGGGAAGCTAAGGCGATCTCTTTGTTTTTATCTTAAATACTGGCACTAAAACCATCTATTCAAATACTGCTTATGTAACTAAAACAAAAAAATCATCAACTGAATTCTTATAAACTCTTTCTAAAAAACAAAAACTCGAGTAAATTCACTATCCACCTAGTCACTCATCATTTTAGCTTCTGTAGACCTCATCAATGATCTATTTCTACTTTTCTAGCTTCTCCTCCCCTCCATGTGAAGAAACCGAACTGAATTTAACAGAGAGCAGACAAGAAGGGGCAAGAGTCTAAGGCGACTAAGGCCACATGATTGAAAGTAAACGTAATCTGTTCAGCTGATGAAGGATACAAGCAGTAGACAGCATTTGTACTTGATGTCCCAAGCCCAGGAAGCAACGATCTACACTTCTATCCAACTTCCATAGTTTCACTCTCTGTAATTCAGTTTCTTCTTTAGGAAGAGTATGATGCCTTGTGAGTCATGAATTTCGAAGGCTTACTGGTCAGGCTCTCCAAAAGACCACAGACACAGAGCGCTTCAGATTGATAGGGGTGAAAACGATTCCAATGCAGGGCTCCCCAAATGCTTCTCGGACACAGCACAGAGAATACAGCATGACATTGGCATGGCACCCTCTGGAGAAAGCTACCACAGCCCCAGCCCTGTGGGAGTCCAAGCACAGAGCACCCTGGCCCCTGTCACTCAGCCAGGTACTTCCATGAGCCCTGTACACTGCCAGGGGAACTGGTACCAATGTTGACAGCCACTCCTAACAAAGCACTGCCTTCTGTGACGGGACAGCAGACCAGATGAAGTCCAGCTGGGTGGGACCCTGTGCCCTCGTTCTTTGTAAAAGACTGGCCAGCAACTCTGAAGGTATTCAGATCCCCAAAGGCCTGCTGCCCTTGCCTGCCTTAGAAAACCCGTGTCTCTGAGAGCAAGGGAGACCTCCTCCTCTCCTGGCCTGCTGTGGCCCTGGCCGTTTCCTCGGACACAACGTTCTTGGCAGGACTCTTAGCACCTCAGCACTTAGTGCTGAGAAATCTGTCATCCTCAGAGTTCCGGCTTGGTGGTAGGTGAGGTGTCCCCCAATCGCCCACGTGGTAAAACCCTGAACCCTTGAGTCCTAAGATAAAGGAACAAGGATGAAACAACCCAATTATGGTATCTGAAGCTGGGCCTCAGAAAGTGAGCAGAAGGACCACCGGGGTGAAGCTCCCGTGATACAGTCCCAGTGGTCTTATCCAAAAAAAATTAAAAAAAACACCAACAGAGGATGAGCACGTTCCCTGTCTGCCTATCTGTCTCTCGCTCGCTCTTTCTGCTCCCTGCTTACCGTGTGATTCTCCCACTCCCTGTATCCCACCACCCATCGCCTTCATCACCCACCAGACTCTGAACCTTTACAACGGTGACCCAAAATAAGTAACTTACCGCAGGTATTTACCTTAAAAAAAAAAAAAAAGGCCTAATACAATCTAATACAATCATGTCAGTTTCTTCAAGAAAGGTAAAAAAAAGTCTCTATTGATTGAAACAAGTATGTCAACCTGATATGATATGAGTAATAATCATTACTAAGTACCACTGGGACTCAGCCAACCGTTCAGAACAAAATGAAGCTCCAACTGACATTTTTTAAAATGTATGTATTAACGGTTCTTTTTTTTTTTTTTAGGAATCCATCATTTTAAAGCATCAAAGCTTTTCACAGGATGCAAACTCCAATGATGGATAAAATATGAGAACAAAAGCCAAACAGCATAAATGACATATTCCATGCCGTGAAACATGAGAAATCACCGCTTTGGCAGCTCAAGTATTGGTCTTTTGGAACCTCATCATCTCTTAACAACGTTTGCAGGAGACAAACAATTAACTTTAGAGATGAGAAACAAGAAAGAGATTTGAGCACACCGTACCTGGTCAACGCTGGGTTGTGTTCAGTCATTGCAACCAGCAGTTTCAGAGCGTACGCGGGCACTGGGTCGGGCTCCGTGAGAATGTGCTCATATCTGAAATGACACAAGATGATTGGAAAATGTGCAGTCGTCTGGCTCACTTAAGGGCTCCTCTGAACAAAGAAAAGCAATATGCCACAAGGTGTCAACATCTGGGGAAAAAACAGATACTGAAGCAAACTCATAAACTATAGGGCTTGCACAGTCTAGTAGCCCCCGAGAAGTGTCAAACAGCTTTCCTTGCCAAGGGTGACAGTATTAACTTACAGAATGTTGCTCTCTGGAAGTTTCAAAGTAGCAATCTAGATGCAACAGTTTTGAGCTGGGTATTGCTCTGAGCATTACAACAAAAGATCAATAGACAAGGGCCAATGTTTGGCACGGCTGTTCAAGACACCACTGGGGACGCCCACACCCCACTTCAGAGTGCCAGGATTCCAGTGTCTGAACCTATCTTCCTGTTACTGTGCACCCAGGGAGGCAGAGAGTGACGCCTCAAGTACCTGGGTCCACGCCACCCACATGCAAAGCCTGGACTGGTTTCTGGGCTTCTGCTTTAGCACGGCCCTGCCCCAAATGTGGCAGACATCTGGGGAGTAAGCCAGCACATCTGTCCCTCTGCCTTTCAAAAAAAAAAAATAATAGTTTTTACAAATACCAATCAAAAAGAAGCAGGTTTGGTGGGAAGACCACCCCCACATTCAGAGATTCACTAAAGGATCATGGGACTCAGCATACAGCTGTACCAATGGCTATGGTACTGCACAGCCACACAGCAGGGACACAGACCTGGATCGCAAAGGCAAAGGACTTAGGCAAAAGACTGGAGGAACCATGCGCCATTTCCCTCATTCTCTCTCTCCTGCTCCCAGCACTTGTTTTCCAGACAATAAAAACACAGCACGTGTATAGGCCAAAGCAAAACTGCTCTCCCGTGTTATCTGCTAGGCACAGCTTGGTTCATACACTAGGTCTTATCCACTGAGGTCCAGTTATCCAATATACAGCACCACATGGATGCTCAACCAATAAGCACTGAATGAAGCAGAACATAAACCAACCAACCCACTCTCAGGAATTCATCCTCTGGAAGAGCCAGCAACTGAAAAGGGAGAAAGGAATCTCTAAAAATCCTTAAGAGATATTTAAAAACCCACGACATGAAACAGATGGGCTTTTCATCCAGAGGAGAGAGCCTCAGGCTCACGCTCAGAGCTCATTCACTCTCGTTTTGGAAATCATTATGTAACAAGCTTCATTAGGTAGCCTCTAAGCCACAGCCATTAACAAGTGAGCCCAGATAGGACCTGCAGACACAGGGAAAGCCGAAGGAAAGCCATCCTCAGACCCCTAGCCAGAGGGCAGTGTGGGCAGCACTGAGCACGGAGCATGAGCTACTCACGTCTCAGGAGAGCACCCAAGTCCCAGGAGACACCGTGATCTTCCAAACGAATGCTGTGAGTCAAGACAACATCCAGCTGGGTACAGCGTTCTGTTCAAGGGACCAAGACATAACCTATTTCCCTGATCAGCAACAACTGACTGAGCACCAAAGGGGAAAACCTGTTGAAGTGAAATGGACACTATGAGAAACAGTGACTTGATCAGCTCTTGTGCTGACTGTTGATATACAATGTAAATCTTTATCCATTTTAGTATTTTTTTTTTGTCTAGTACTAGTGGTTGAACTTTGTAATTAACATACAATTATTCTTAGGTGTTTCAATTTTAACTGAAAAGTGATCCCTGTGAAATATAAGAGAGAGAGGAGATGTACAGTTTGGGACATGCTCAATCGGACCTGCCCCAAATGATGGAGTTAGAATCGTGCCAGGGAATTCCAATACAATCCCATCAAGGTGGCATGTACCAAGGCCATCTCACTAGTCCAAGTGATCAATTT
This sequence comes from Sylvilagus floridanus, assembly GCA_949820135.1. Classification (NCBI taxonomy): domain Eukaryota; kingdom Metazoa; phylum Chordata; class Mammalia; order Lagomorpha; family Leporidae; genus Sylvilagus; species Sylvilagus floridanus. The sequence continues at coordinate 17,686,898 of OX463226.1, forward strand.
CAGTTCACAATTGATCACACTGCTAGGTCTAAGAGTCAAAGGGATCACACAAACAAGACTAGTGTCTGCGAATACTAACTGATAGAATAAAAAAGTAGAGAATGATCCAACATGGGAATCGGGAGACACAGCAGACTCATAGAATGGCAGATGTCCTAAATAGCACTCTGGCCTCAGAATCAGTCCTTAAGGCATTCGGGTATGGCTCAAGAGACCATGAGAATATTTTAGGCATGCAAAGCCAAGACACTCTGGAAAAAAAAAAAAAAAAGACCTAAATGAAAGATCTCTGCGAGTGAGATCCCAGTGGAAAGAACGGGGCCATCAAAGAAGGAGGTACCTTTCTCTGAAGGGAGGAGAGAACCTCCACTTTGACTATGACCCTGTTGGAACACAATCGAAGTCAGCGAACCCTACAAGCTTCCATAGCCTCGGCAACTCATGACTAGAGCCTAGGGAGATTACTGACACCATAAACAAGAATGTCAAATTGTTAAATCAACATCAGGAGTCACTGTGTACTTGCGTCTCATGAGGGATCTGTCCTTAATGTGTTGTCCAATGTGAAGTAATGCTATAACTAGCACTGAAACAGTATTTTTACACTTTGTGTTTCTGTGTGGGTGCAAACTGATGATATCTTAGTATATACTGAATCAATCTTCTGTATATAAAGATAATTGAAAATGAAAAAAAAAACTTGGTGTTAAATTGGAAATTGCATAGAAAGTTAAGCAATTTAAAAAAAAATCATGTAGGATCTCTGTCCTTAATATGCTGAACATTGTGATTTAATGCTATAACTAGTACTCCAACAGTATTTTCACTTTGTGTTGCTATGTGAGGGCAAACTGTTGAAATCTTTACTTAGTATATACTAAACTGATCTTCAGTATATAAAGAGAATTGAAAATAAATCTTGATGTGAATGGAAGGGGAGAGGAAGTGGGAAAGGGGAGGGTCGTGGGTGGGAGGGAAATTATGGGGTGGGGAAGACATTGTAATCCATAAGCTGTACTTTGGAAATTTATATTCATTAAATAAAAGCTTTAAAAAAAGAAAGTTTGCATAAATTTTTTAATTATAGCAATTAAAATAGTTGCCAGTGTATGACAGAGACAATACTAACCATTCACAAAACAACTAGAAATTAATCAAAACAGCAATATGTTTAAAAAAAAAAGTGCACCATAACCAAGCATGAACACCACCAAGAAAGGAAAAAAAAATTAACATTCCTACACCAATTCATGTATTTTATCAAAAGAAAAAAACTGAGTAAAGATCTTCAGGGGAAGACCAAAATTGTGTTTTATAAACTTGAACATCCAATTTATTTTTTGAAAGGAACAACTTAGCATACGAGAAGGACAACCACTCGTCCTTTTCTCTAAGTAAATGTTTAAGAAATAAAAAGCTCCTCTCATCGCAACTTGGAGGCACCCAAGGATACTCTCAGTTTCAACAATTCACTAGAAGGACTTGAAGAACTCAGCAAAGTTATTAGATTATAAATCATGCTTCATTAAGGTGAAAGGACAGGGACTAAAATCAGCAAAGACAAAAGGAGCATATGGCCAAAGCCAGAAGCCAGGCCCGAGTTTCCAGCTGTCCCCTCCCCATGGAATTCCATGGTGCTTAATCCTCGTAGCAATGATGGGTGATGATAGGAGCAAAGCACTGCCCACCAGCAAAGCTCACCTGAACTTCAGTGTCCATGTCATTGACACAGAACTGGTCGGGTGGGCATGGGGCACCTATCTGGCAGACCTTGCTTACTATCTTAAGCCCCTCCAGTGGTCAAAGTGATGTGCTGTGACCGGAAGCCTCCCGTCTAATTCACAATGTTAGCATAAACAATCAGCATCGCTTGAGGCCCCAGGTATACATAATCACATTCTTACTGTTAGGGATCCACTTGTGAACAAAACTCATCATCGGAGAAAGAGACCGACACAAACCGTTGTTACACTATGTAACCATGCTACTATGACTATGGAGCCTGGGAGGTTGGCGCATGGGCGGGGTTGACCTTTAAAAACTGTATATAAGTAGACCCTCAGACGCTGTAAAGCAGAGGTTGCTCAGCCTCTCTCCCCGGTCCATAGCATCTTATGCCCATGGGGAAAGCTCCTGGTCCGCAGCACCTTTGGCCCACAGGAGTTGGCTTGAGCAATCTCTCCTCCTAGTTGCCTAGAATATCAATAGAGTGTGTTCAGCTTGACTTTCCTCAGTCTCCTCAACTCTTCCTTCACAGCAACTTGGCCAGTTCCCAGAGAGGGAGATCCTGACACTTATCAGGCAGCATTTTCCAAAGGCTAGAAAGTCATCTCCCAGAAGGTCAACAAAGGCCTGGCTCGTTGCAATGTGCGGGATTTGAACACCCCTTGCCTGCTGAGCTGATCCCTTCCAGCACACATCCTTTACATGGGTCACTGCCATCCAAGTCTCTACCATTGCTTGCTGGTGTCAGCAACTGTTGGTCAAGAGTCCCAACAAGAAGCAAGGGCAAGAACCTTCGGATGAGTCACCCGTGGACCCAGGATAATTCCCCTTGTCCCCACTCCCAGACTTACTAGAATGAGTGGGGGAAGGAGCCACAAACAACATGAATTTTTTAAGTTTCTGAAGTGATCTCCTTACTCATGTACTTATGTAGAAAGGCATCCTCCCAAAAAAGATGGACAACTATTTATACGTATAAATTTATACATATAAATAAAACATTCCTAACAAGTTAGAAAACTACATGCAAAAATGAACTTAATGCAAAATATACAGAATATATTTGAAAAGAAAATATTGCTAAAACATTAGGGACTGAAATGCAAGTGTCTTGAGATTGTTGGAGGTTATCTAACCTTCAAACAGGAGGAATAACTGAAATATGTACTCAACCATGTGTAACATTTTCCCAAAGAACATGGTGCTCAGTTGGTAAAAATGAAGGGTAAAATTCATAATGGATATGTTTAGAATACAAATAGTGAGTGCATTTTAGTTTAATAAAGATAGGTTTGTTGTGGTCAGCAAGACCTAGCCAAAAATACACTGTGATTTATTAAACTTGTCTTCTGCAGCAAGATCAAGCAGCTAAGCACATGGTCATTGGATCCCGCACTTCTCTAAATGCAACTCAGCAGAAAAACAGTATCAGTGATGAACCCTGATTTTTGAAATAGCCACAGAGGAAGTAACCTACAAAGGGCTGATCCATTCTGCTGGATGCCCGGCTCGAAAGGCGCATTCTGGTGGCCTGGATCTGGCAATAGCTTGGCAATTCCTTGTCCAGATACTGCCCATAGACTCCACCCTTCTACCTCCAGAGTCCTCTCTAACAAGGGGCTTAAGGAGCTGGAGCTCAGGCAGGAAAAGCCATTCATACTAAATTCACATCCTCATCAAAGAGTAGGCAACTCCCCAGAATTGATTACTTGTGACCCAGGATGACAAGCTCAAGAGTGGGTAGTCCGTGTCTCTTCTATCTTCACTCTTAATCCTAAAATGAATAAATTCCTTTCTTGCCGAGTGCCTGGTGTAGACGGTATACACCCGATGGAAGGGGATGACATTCAAACTGACTATCCAAGTCACTCTGGATTATCATGAGAAACCATCCTGAGGGTTATAACCAAGCAGAGAGATTTCTCTCCAATTAGGATGGAAGGCAGGAGGCCCTGTGTCACAAAGTGGTCCGATCTTGCAGGGGTGAAAGTACAACCTCTCATGTCCACGGAGTGTACTTTGAGAATCTGGGGAGAAGATTCCAGAACCTTCAAGAAACTCTAGGGTACAAATCAATGATGAAGATTTTGTTAAATGAAAAGCTCACCTACATTCTAAAGCCACAATAACCATTATGTGTAGAGTGAGATCAAAACTTTGTACAAAAATCAAATGGGAAGAAAGGGAACACTTGATGTTGGACAAGAAACAGATAAGACAAGAATTTAACTAAAAGACTGAATATCAGGCTAGACCTTAAGAAAATCTATCTCAATAAATTAGAAATTGAAGCAAGCATTTTCAATTCATTAGAGCATTAAAAATGAATATATTCTTGAGCAAGAATGCAATGAAAAATGAAAAAAAAATTTAAGTCTTTTTTAAAAAAATAACTTTCTCAATGGCAAACATACCATAAACAAATCATATGATGGAAAAATTATTTGCAGAATGCTGATAAAATAGATACCAGTATTATTAGTCATTGCTACTTAATGATGGGCTACATCCTGAGAGAGTGCTTACGCCAACTAAGATGGCCATGATGTGACGATGCAATGCAGTTTCAGAAATTACTGACCGAATAGTGCAACAAAGCTGTTAAGGTAAAATCTACCTTCTGGGATTCATAAGGCATCTTCCACAAACTGCTATGATAAAGGGGGGAGATAGATAAAGGGGGAGATAAAGCAACTCTTCTTGGCACTTTTAGTAAAAATCTCTTCTAAAATTTGAAATAGGTCCTGAGTCAACTCAGAAACTTTTTGACACAGGACTTTCCTGTCTTGTGATGTTTGTGTGCTCAGATTTCTGGATGATTCCCTTGATTTTTACATGGACAGATATCCCAATACCAACAGCTAAATGGACACACAGGTGGATGGACAAACGGACAGATGGGAGGGGAGTATAAGAGAGCAGGCACAGGAAGGTACAGGTTCCAAGAAGTGCGAGACATAAATTCAGATAATAAACTCTGCTCCCTTCTGGTTGCTTCAATTAAACAACAACAACAACAAAACACCTTTCTTATTGGAAGTCTCAAAGGCCAAAAGAAATGTCCTCAATAAAGCTAAACTCAGGGTCTACAACATAGATCCAAAGAGCAGGAATGGTAGAATGATCCTGATTCAGAAGCATCAAATAGCATTCACCTTTATTTTCTGTTACTGCTTTAACCTCTAAATTATTATAGCAGAATGTACTCTGGGGGGGTGGGGGGATTACAGTGCCTAAACACACAGATCTGAAACATTATGAAAGGACTAAGTAAAAGAGAAAACTAACACTATGATTTAATGTTATGAAGAATTTTGCTTTTTAGTTTTCAATAGATTCAATGCAGTTTATAGATAAAACTCTAAACATACTAGGATACTTTTGTCCTCCCTCTTTAAGATTTTGAGGTAACATTTTTAATTTGCATTACAGTCAAGGGTTTCATGCTCCACCAAATGCTTCTTTCTAATGCAAAAATTATTTGTAAGCTAAATTTTATTGGAGTGAACCAGCAGATGGACCATTCTTCTCTCTCTACTCCCCAACTCTCCCCCCATCACTTCGCCTTTCAAATAAATAAAATTTTAAAAAAATTTTATTTGCAAAAAATTATCTAAAGAAAGGTTAAAAAAAAAAAATGAAACATCCCTTTCTATTCTGACACGCAAACATGGCCAAGTTTACTATTATGTTAACACAGAATTCCTGTGACCAAAGAAGACAAGGAAGAAACAAAGATTATCCAAATGTCATAGGAGCCAAAGGACAAAAAAAAAAAATCAGGTGGCCAAATTTATCAGGGGATGTTACTCTGAACAACCCTACAGTATGTCACCAGCAAAGGAATCCATTTATAAACTGCTAATTCTAAAAGGCAATGCAATTCAATAGGGAAAATTTTCCTTTCAGACATTCTAAAAACGAAGCCTCATTATGATCCTGATGATTGTACAAGTCATGAGAAAATTAGAAAACAAGAATGGCTGTGCTCATTTTCCCCAGGAGAGAGATGCTAGGTGCCACACTGCCCTAACGATGTGCTGAGCGCATCTGTATCAATGGGACCCCTTTTCAATACAAAACACTCAACGCTAAGAGAAAATACGAGATGAACATGGACGTTGGCCAAATGGTTTCTGTCTACCAAAGGGCAAACACACAGCAAAATCTTGCCGTGGCTTATCACATCACTCAACACCTTCCTGATGGTCCTATCTAACATGTTTTTAACATGTTTAACATGTTTTTAACATGCTTTAACATGTCATTTCCCCTTACCACCATTCTCTGGGTTTTGTTTTGTTTTCATCCAAGGTAATATTAGCTGTAATCTTTTTGTATATGTCTTTGTTTACAACTTTGTTCCATCCACTAGAGAATTAGCTCACTGAGGGACTCAACCACTCCACCCCAGTGCCTGGCACATCAAAGTCACTCCACACATATTCACGAAATAAAGGAGCTAAGAAATAAAGGAGGGAGGAAGAGAGGGAGCATCTTACTCTGTACATACACAATCCCACAATGTGGTACAAATTAGACTGCAGGTACTTCTTGACTCACAGCGAGGTCAGTTTCCAATAAAACCACCGTAAGTTGAAAAAAATGAGGAATCTTCAAAAAGTTCACGCTGAATGTCTATTATGAAAAAACTTTGCAGGCCGGGGCCGTCGCTCACTAGACTAATCATCTGCCTGCAGCGCCGGCACACCGGGTTCTAGTCCCGGTCAGGGCGCCGGATTCTGTCCCGGTTGCCCATCTTCCAGTCCAGCTCTCTGTTGTGGCCTGGGAGTGCAGTGGAGGATGGCCCAAGTGCTTGGGCCCTGCACCCCATGGGAGACCAGGAGAAGCACCTGGCTACCAGCTTTGGATCAGTGCAGTGCGCTGGCCACAGCACGCCGGCCCCAGCAGCCATTGGAGGGTGAACCAACAGTAAAGGAAGACCTTTCTCTCTGTCTCTCTCACTGTCCACTGTCAAAAATTTTTAAAAAAAGAAAAAATTATGCAAGGATCTCTTTTTTACATGAAAATAAATTTATCCTACTTTCCATAAAGTCTTAGAAGTACATCCACATTTTATTTTTTATTTTTTTTTATTTTTGACAGGCAGAGTGGACAGTGAGAGAGAGAGACAGAGAGAAAGGTCTTCCTTTGCCGTTGGTTCACCCGCCAATGGCCGCCGCGGCCAGCGCGCTGCGGCCGGCGCACCGCACTCATCCGATGGCAGGAGCCAGGTGCTTTTCCTGGTCTCCCATGGGGTTCAGGGCCCAAGCACTTGGGCCATCCTCCACTGCACTCCCGGGCCACAGCAGAGGGCTGGCCTGGAAGAGGGGCACCCGGGACAGAATCCAGTGCCCCAACTGGGACTAGAACCCGATGTGCCAGCGCCGCAAGGCAGAGGATTAGCCTGTTGAGCCACGGCGCCGGCAGTACATCCACATTTTAAGTGAAAGTGTACTAAATACATCAGCTCTGGGACACCCCAGCTTAGCAGCACAGCACATGGTAGAGCATTGGTGGTTACCCCCTCATAAGCGCAGGGCTGACTGGGGGTTATGGCTCCCAACTTCTGGCTCCCAACATCAAGACAGTATCCTATCTCCATATCCCTAGACTGAAAGGGGATCAATGTTTCAAAATAAAGAGCATGGATCCTACTCAATGCATTTGGCTTTTGCACCATGAGAAAGCCAAAAAATCTTAAGTCAAACCATTGTTAAGTTGGAAACCAACTGCATTTATGTTTTAATCAACATTAAAATTCCATTTATGCAAGAGTAACAATGGTGTTATTCTTCCTAAGAGTCAAATACTGAAAGAGAAATGTCCTCACCTTATCTAAGGAGACAGGGAAAAACACATTCAAGTAGTCAGTGTAAGACTTTCAGTACTAACATTTTGCTGATAAGGACTTTGATATTAAGCTTCTAAGAGGTGTTGATTTTAATTAATAAGGTCAATTTGGGCTTACGTTCCATTAAACACTGTCTCCTCTGCATAAACTGTTACAACTAAATCTTGTCTCTGCCCAACAAAAAAAAAAAAACAATAATTTTTTGAGTATATGTGGTATCTTTCTTCCCAGAACAGAAAAAAACAAAAACAGAAAACTTTTTCTCATTAATCACTCAGACAACTCAGTTACGTTGCTGGCATCCTGAACAGCTTGTAAAAAGGAGGAAAAACTGAAAGCAGGCAAGTTAAGAGGAGATATACACAACAACATACGACTGGAGCAAGATGTGAGCCCAAGCCTCTGAGCCACAAGGTAAAGACTACACATAAACCACCAAGTCAACCGAGCTTAAGAAGCAAAGAGTTTCTTCAAACCGGTGGCCACACAAGAATGCAGACTCCAACTGTGCCACCTTAAGGACAGAAGGGGGTAGCTGGGGAGATGCCAGCCTCGCAGGGCAGGTAGGGCTGCACACAGGTGAGTACTGCGGTCCTACGACTGGAGACGAGGCCAAACACCACCACATGCACACCTCCCAAAAGACGGAGCCCAGTCCAGACACCCAGAACCTGTGCCTGTGACCTTCACTAGAAAAAGGGATTTTACAGATGTGAAAAAGGATCTTGAGACAAGAACAAACTGGAACTTAGGCTGTGCCCAAACCCATGGAATGTGTTCTTGTGAAATACAGCCAGGGGGAAATGTGAGAGAGACAGAGAGCAGCGTAAGCCCCATGAAGACAGAGGGCAGCCAAAACGCAGAGAATCGCCAACAGCCAGAAGGCGGGAGAGACAGGCAAGCAAGGATTCCCCCTCAGAGCTTCCCCGGGACCATCCTCTGCCAGCGCCTTCATTCCAGACTTTTGGTCTCCTGAACAATGCCAGCATCAATCTCTGTTGCTTTCAGCTGGAGAGTGTGGTCTTTTGTTAGTCCTAAGAAACTCACGCAAACCACAAGGAACTGCAATCTGCCGACAGCCGGCATGGGCCTGGAAGCCGATTTCTCTCCCAGGCCAGGCAGCTGCCCTGCCTGCAGTGAGAGGAGAACCTGAACAGTCACACTGGCACACTGTGAGCAAACGCGGGAGTGCCGCCTGAAGCCGCTCAGTTTGTGGTGCTGCGTTATCATCAACACAGAACTGATGGAATATCAGAGTTTGATTTGCTCACATCCAATGTTACACAAGCGTTTCAATGGTCAACACTTTGCTCGCGTCCTTAGGTGAGCAGTGTTTCCAACATCATGACGGCAGCAGCTCCAGAGCCCAGGGAGCCATTCATAGGTGGGGCACAGGACACGGAGCGACCCCGAGCTTTACAAAGTACATGGGTGACTGGTCCAACTCAGAAACGCGACACAAGTTCTTGCCAGGCTGCCCTCAAGAACATGTTCCCTGCAGGTTTAACAGACAGCATGCAGGCCCACAACGTAAGAAACATAGCTTCAACACGTAATACTTCAATGGACGGTTGGCTCACATGACTTCCAAACTTCTCGACTTAAAAAAAAAAAATTCTGTAATCTTTGGTTCTGTCAGAGACTGAGTCCCATAGAGGCAGAGGCTGTGCACACCTTGGTTGCTCAAATGCCCAAGAACTAGAACTACGCCTGCGGAATACAGTGCATTCAGTACTGGCCGAGGAAGGAGGCCAATGGAGAGAAAACATTCCCTCCCAGCTCACTTCCCGAAACTCTCACAGGCAAGAACTACCAGCAAGAAGCTGGCCTCTGCCTCTTCCACACCACTGCTTGTCCCATAACTGCCTGCAGTGCCCATCCCTTTCCTAAACAATCATACCCAGGTGTCAAGGTCAAAATCACCACCCCTCCCTGCACGGCATTCTAATCTAGCAGAGTGGGCACTCAACAAGCACAGAGTAACTGAAGTTCATCTCATTAGAAAGGGAAGCATGCAACCTGAGAAAAGGTGACGATTCTCTGAGATCGATTCACTCATTTACAGAGTAACTCGTTCATGATACACTCCGTGTACACTGTGATGGCCGCTAGTATGTGCCAACCTGACCAGGCCACGGGTGCCCAGATATTTGGCCACACACTACTCCAGCTGTGTCGGTGAGGGTCTTGCTGAATGACATCAGCATGGAATCAGCAGCATGCGGTGAGCAGATGGCCCTCCTGCTGGAGTAGACCTCATTCAATCAATCAAAAAATGTAAATACAGAAAAAGGGTATGTCCAAGGGATCTCCCCGACTGCTCTGAGCTGAGGCACTGGGCTGCTGCAACCTCCGAGCTGGATCCAAGACCCTGGCCCTTCCCAAGTTTCAGGCTGGTCAGCTTCCGGACCTGGACCCCATCATCAGCTCTCCTGAGTCTCTGACTTGCCCACTGCTTCTCAACCTCCCTGACCATGGGAGGCATCCCTTATAACCAGTCTCTTCACACACACACACACACGTGCACATGCACACTTATAACCAATCTCTTCATACACACACACTTGCACACTTATAACCAGCCTCTTCACACACATACACGCATGCACACACACTTATAACCAATCTCTTCACTCACACTCACACACTTATAACCAATCTCTTCTCACATTCTCACACACACACACACACACACACATGCACACACACTTAAAACCAATCTGTTCACTCACACACTCACTTATAACCAATCTGTTCACTCACATTCTCTCTCTCTCTCTCTCTCTCTCTCTCTCTCTCTCTCTCACACACACACACACACACACTACTGGTTCTATCTTTCTGGAGAGCCCTAATCCAAATGTTTATTCTTACAAAAGAGTTTTCATTCATATCACACAGCAATTCTGATAAGCACCAGGGAAGCAGATATTACATTAGCCTAGCAGGGAAAAGCTACCATCTTCCCGGAGAATTCTGTCCGAGCTGTTAAGAAAAGACACTTACCCTTTTTCCAGAATCACCTCCCAGGAGCCACTTAACTACCACGTGGTAGTGCAGGAGGAGGTATAGTACAGAGGTGGTGATGCATAAACTGAAAACCTGAATCAAGCTCTATTTGATGCTAGTACAAGTCTTCATCTTCACAGTTATATAAGCAAACATTATTTTCCAACTTAATTTGGAATTACTACTTCTATCGAATAATCTTCACTAATGCATGCACAAGCTAGGAAACCCATTATACACCCACAAAAAAACCTACCACCTTGGTTTTAGCCACAGTACTTTTGAAGATCAAAGGAGAAACCAAACTTGAACAAAATTAAAACTATCACCATCATTATGTCTGCTTTCCAAACCGAGGTGGACATTATATAGCTCCTGTGAACTCTACAAATTTCATGATTCCTAAACCATTACATTTATACACTGAACAGAGACCATGAATCGACCACTATTACCATTTCTAAACTTACAATTACCCTGAGTTATCTTCAAAGAATGAACTCCTTACCAAGCCTCTAGTTTTCCAGAGTTAAGAAAGTTAAATGAACATATTACTTATAGTCCATTAATTTTTTTACATTACACTTAACTGAGTCCTTATTACACAAAGGTGCCCCCATAAGTTCTTGAAAAATACATATTATAAAAAAACTATGTGTACATTTCAAACATTTTTTGTACCAAAATAAACTTCGCCCTCAATTCCATTTTTCTGTCAACTTTTAGAAGCGCCTTGTAGTCAACATTATCTATTTTGATGGCACTTAATTTCTATGTATTAGGACCTATTTACTATTATTGTAACCTTTAACTTTTTATAGCAGATATTGAAATAATGAGCCTGGTGGTAGTGGTGCTAAATCCTTACTGAGAGTGTACTATGTCACACGCACTGTACTGAGTGTTTTATAAGAGGCATCCTATTTCAACCTTCACAATTATCAACCTGCACAATTGTCATCTGAGATACGTACTGTTACCCTGTTCAAGATGAGCAAACTAAGGCTTACAGACTGTAAACACAGAGCAAGACCTGTGCTCCACAGCCAATTCAGTCCACAAAGTGTGAAAACACTGCGCTCTATACTCCACTAACTTTCATACCATCATCCCACGTATATTTCAAGCTATTTAACAAACACCCGAACTCATCTACATTATTTATGCTCTCGAATTGCCACATGGTTTCCACATGTGTTTTCCTCTTTAATTCCTCATCCTTGGAAAAGGTACCTAATAAAGGAATTACATATTTATTTCAACTCAAATAAATAACACAAGAGCACTGAATTAGAGTTGACTTTTTTTTATTTACAAACTGCACAAAAACTGGGCAGATTTTAGCCATAAAGAAATTTGTTTCAGATTTGCAGAGCTGCTAACACTCTATTCCTGACCTTGGAATTCCCTCTGGAGTCAGTCTAATCCCTATCGCAAACACAGGGTCCTGCCATCTTCGGTCCTAAAAAAATGCTTGTACAAGTTTTTAGACAGCAAATATTCAGAACACGTATCTTTAAAAAATCATGTTTTGTGTAAACACTACTTTTTAGGGCCTTTTCTTGGCTAAAGATAAGTTTGATTATTATTGAATAGCTTGAGAAATCTAAGGTGGCACATTCATACATCTCATTAGACGGGTTGTAACCCCATTAGAAGATTATAATACTTACAGAATCCCTGTAAGCATAGACTATATAGATGCACTCACATGTAACAAATATAACTGACAATTTATTTGATAGTTTACCACTGAAAAAGCTCCATGTAACAAAGCCTCAACATTTTTGATACAGGTAATCATTTCTTTAGTTTGAGCATCACAAGTATCCTCACTGTAGAAACACATTTTCAGAGATCTCCCAAAAGCTAGCCACAGAAGCACAGCAAGGGAAAAAGCTCCAAGCGCCTGGCCTGCACACCAAGTCTTGCAGATGCAGCTCCCTTCAGTCCACACGGGCTCCTCAGCCCGCAGAGCAAGGCTTGACGGGCAAGAGCTGCGACTCAAAGACTCGCCTTTCTGAGCCAGCGGCTGGTCGTTTTAATCATTGTTGCTGTTCATATGGACATAATTTTACAGTTCAAACTCTCAACGTTGACCAAAATCAGAACGGAATGACATTCTGATTATGTGGCTTCTACACTGTGATTTTTTTTTTTTTTTTTTTTGGCATGGAGACACATCGTGAGAGGGTGAGCAGGGAGAGAGGAGCACTAGGAGAGGCTGCCACCCTCGGTAACCTGCTCAGCTGATTCATGTCGCAGCTGATCAGGCTTATAGAGCAGCGTATGATACACAATCTAGCATTTAATTTTGAAAAAAAAAAAAACCTTCTTTAATAATGACACATGGCACGCTTCTAAAATGTAAATTGTCCTGGTTGATCAAAATCACAGTGCTTCCTGAGTGGAAGGGGCCGTGTTCCCAGTGGGTGAGCTCAGCAGGCATCCTACTTTGGGTTTTGCTATCCTGTGCCACAGACTAAGAGGGGAAAGAAAATAACTTTCTAATGAACTAATCTCATTATCTGTTCCACCACCTCTTCCACTGCCCCCACCCCAAAAGCAAATCCTGTCTGTAACTAAACTTAATTTCCATTCCAGAAACTGTGGGGGAAGAAGACGTTCTTCCCTCTAAGAGTCAGGAAAAGCTTCAATTTCGTGTTCCAGCAGTCTCGTATTAATGACCTTGACTTGTACACCTTGCTCCTTAAGATAAACATCTTTCAATCTGCATAACTTGACAGTCAAGTGTCTGGCAGCAAACAGATTAGGCTCAAAATAGATGCTTTTCAGGTGGGACGGGGGCTCTCTCAGGTTCTCTGCAAGGTGACAGCCTGCGTCTCTGTCTGCAAAGACCATGTGCACACGGGGAGTTCGCGCTTGAAGGCAGGAACACAAGGACTGGGGGCCACCAAGCCCGTCCCTGGCAGCAGCTCCCCGGGCCTCCCCGTGCAGATGCGGCTGCGTGATACTCACTGTGGAAGCAGGACGTCTCTGATGAGGGCCAGCAGACTGCTCTCCGAGTCCACGACGCTCGCTTCCTCCCTGCAGTCCCCGGCCTCCTGGCTGACCAGCAGAGAGGTGGTTTCCGAGAGCAACCGCAAGCTGAAGAGCCGCCACTCCACTTTTTTGAAACAAGGGGAAGAGATGGCCAAGAACGTGACTACGTAGAAACAGAGCAGGGAACACGACATGACGCGTAGGTGGTGCAATCCCCAGGGATGTGGTCACACTCACCATTCTGGCTTTGAACCAAGGACACCAAGGGCGGCAGGATGTAGTCCACAACCTAAAAAGAAGCGTGGGAAACAAAGGCTCGGTCCCAGTCTCTGTAAATGAGATGCCGTCACCGCTTCTTCAACGCACATAGTCACTAATCAAAGGAGTAACAAAATCAAATGCTAAACTTATCCTGGGCTGAAATTCTGACATTTAATAAAGCATCATGTAACTTTGAACAAGTCCTTGGGCCAAAATGACACTGTGAAAATTTTCAAGACCGTATTTTCTCAGAAACCTCCAGAATTTACAAGAGGAAATTTGGTGTGTGTATAATGTGAAATCGGGCTGGCATCAAAGCAACGAATCATTATACATAAGCTGATGATCATTACTTATGTCTAAGCTCAAACAACGATCACAATGTTAGGGACAACACACACACATAATCCCCATGTTGTATCAAACAGATCAAATGACTATGACAAACTAATCTTGAGTATTTTAGAAATGGACTCACAAGATGTAAATCTACTATATAAACAACCCAACATTTCCCAGCTACCTGAGACACAGCCCAAACAAATATGGTTCAAAACTTGACCCAAGAATCACAACGTTTTTCTCCAAAATACCATAGAGGAAAGGGCAAATCACTACCACAGTCTAGTTTCTGAAATCTACATTTCATGTGAGAACCTATCTTGGTGACAATAAACAGAATCCTGGCATTTGAGTGCTTGTTCTCTTTAAAATGCAGGCGAAGCTACACGGAGTCAAATGACACCTTGCATCCAAACCCAAGAATGAAGTTCTGCAAAGGTGAGGATTTACATACAAGGGTGGCCCTTGTACTGATCCGCTCTACCTCCATTTCCAGGAATAAATTTGTTATCTAACACTGTATAAAGATACTTGCAAGTGGATGCTTAGGAACTAGGGGTGTTTTGTTCATCCACTCCCACTAAGAGATGCCACATCAATCAAAACACAGACACCATGCTGGACCAAGGTATTTTGCAAACTCCAAACTTCCAGGTGGTGTCAACAGCAACAACTATGCAAAGAAATAAACCCCACAACCAACAGTTACCAACACCTATCTTAAAGGATAGAGAGCATAGAATTTGCAGAGATGAGAACTGAAGTATTTAAGTGTGTATTTCAAGAAACCTGTAAAATAGTAATTAAACATGGCTAAAAAGATTGTCAGAAGATGAATACACACACAAATCAATGGTATTTCCATGTACCTACAACCACCAATTAAATAACATAATTTGGTAAAGGCATCATTTCTAACAGCAATAAAATTCTATGCTTCTTATGATGGCATCATGACCTTCAGAAAGAGTTGGGGGGAGGGGCAGAGTGTTACAGGTACCAGGGCCACGGATGGACTGGGTTCCAGCATGACAGCTAAAGAGCTTGCAAATCATCATAGCCACCCTCACAACAAGAAAAAAAAAAGGGTGAACAAACTGAAAACCACGAACTTCTTACACAGGGCAGAGAACTGAAGGCACAGAGCAAAGTGTCACCCTCGAAGCTGCACTGAGACAAATAAGAATCATAAACGATCAGGAACAGAAATCCCAAGTAACTGGTATAAAAACAAGAAGTCTCCTGGCACTTCTGGCAGAGGGAGGGGAAGAGGAATCGTTCGGAAATATGCACAGAGTATTGTTTTACACTTAAAAACTGCCTTTATTCAAAGAAACTACTGTACACCTTCCACAGCCCTACCTACTGGGATTTTACTGGAATTTAACTGATCCGGAGAAAGGGCAATCCCTACCCCCCAGTCCCCTCCAGGCTTCCTGTCTCAACCATAGGTAGAAAAAAGCCTACAGGCTCATCACTAGTGTGAGAACTATCATATAACAATGGAACACTTCTCTTTACCACCACCCCCAACCCTCCACTTACCACAGCATCACTAAGGCTCTTGTACAATAAAACAATCACGATGGAGAAATCTACAGGATACAGACTTATTTAAGAAGGTGCTCTTACGGAAACCCAAAGACAGCATGAGAGAGAAAACTAAGGAGACTATTAGCACAGAAAACCTACAACTACCATAAACATTAAGCCTAGCCCAGCTCCAAGTTCTCGGTAAACATAAAAGTTCATACTTCCCATCTACCTTCCTACTAATGCGCACCTTCTGTGGCAGGAGGTGATGGTCTAAGTACTTGGCCAGCCACTCAGGTGAGAGACCCGGATGGGGTTCCTAGCTCCTGGCTTCAGCCTGGAGGTGAGCATTTGGGGAGAGAGCCAGTACATGAGAGATCTCCAGCTCTCCCTCTGTGTCATTCTTTCATATAAATAAATATATCTCAAAAAAAAAAAAAAAAAAACCACGGAGATGCCACCTTGCACATAACCAGTTATTAAAAAAAAAAAAGCAGGCCGGCGCCGTGGCTCAACAGGCTAATCCTCCGCCTTGCAGCGCCGGCACACCGGGTTCTAGTCCCGGTCGGGGCACCGGATTCTGTCCCGGTTGCCCCTCTTCCAGGCCAGCCCTCTGCTGTGGCCCGGGAGTGCAGTGGAGGATGGCCCAAGTGCTTGGGCCCTGCACCCCATGGGGAGACCGGGAAAAGCACCTGGCTCCTGGCTCCTGCCATCGGACGAGCGCGGTGCGCCGGCCGCAGCGCGCCGACCGCGGCGGCCATTGGAGGGTGAACCAACGGCAAAAGGAAGACCTTTCTCTCTGTCTCTCTCTCTTTCACTGTCCACTCTGCCTGAAAAAAAAAAATAAAATAAAAAAAGAAAAAAAAAAAGCAAACAAAACGCAAGACTCTGGAGAAGAAGGGGTCATACACACCATGATAAATCAGTTAACAAATTGGAAATACAAACAATTCCATAATACTAACCACGACTGGAGATAAACACATCGTACAACTCATCAATTCTGTATCTATGTGTTATGTGACACATTTATATACTCATTGTCTATCTTAGCTCCAGAGTAAGACAGGCAGACAGAGCTCCCAACCACTGGTTCACTCCTCAAACACCTATAACAAGCTGGGAGCAGGGACCCCAGTACAGGTCTCCCACCTGGCTGACAGGGAGCAAACCACTTGATGTCTTTTAGGGTACACAAAACAGAAGAATTGGAATTTGGAGTTACGGGGGTCCCAACCAGTATCTTAACCACTACGCCAAACAACTGACCCACAGTCCTATTTAATGAAAAAAAAATAAACACTTTGCAAAAGCATATGGACATTACGTATCCTGAACAACACACATAATCTTAAATATTAAAGTTCTTTACAGAAAACTTCTTTTAAGAATGGACATTCGGCCTCATGGTTAAGCCACCAATTAAGATGCCTTTATCCCATGTCAGAGTGCCTGGCTCCGACTCCCAGCTGATGTAGACCTGGAAGGCAACTGTCATCATGGAAGTGGCTGTGTTCCTGCCATTCATGTAGGAGACCTGGACTGAGGTACCAACTCCTTTCATCAGCCTTGCTCAGCCCTGGTCCTCCCTGGCCTTTGGGAAGTAAACCAGCAGATGGGACAGTGCTCTCTGGCTGAGTGTGTCTTTCTCCATATATATATTTATACACACACAAACACACACACATTCTGTCTTTCTCTCTCTCTCTCTCTCTCTCTCTCTCTCTCTCTCACACACACACACACACACACACACACACACACTTGGTCTCTTGGTTTCTCTGCCCTAAACATTTTAATCGATTTTTTTTTTATTTTGTAAGCTTTAAATGAAGACATCAATTTAATAAAAATAGCATTTAATTTTTCAATTAACATGGTTTTTCTATGACTAACTCAAGATGATTTTAATAGTAATACAAGATGATAAAAACCTGGACCTTCCGTGTGAAAAAGATCTTTTAGAAGGTGGGAGATGACATTGTGAACATTAAATGCTTTCTATCACATGTAAATGCAGACTGAGAAAATTTAGAAGATAGCCTGATTATTCACCTTTAATGCCTATTTTCACTAAGCAAGACGGTTGATTATCAAACAAAAGCTACTCAGAAAGAGAAGAACAAGAACTGAAAATGCTCACTGAGTTAAACTGGGGAGAAAAGGTATCATCAAAGCTGAAAAGCAGTCCTACAAATTTTATTAACATTACATTTAATTACTGTATAGATAAAAATGTAAGTGAAAAAGATTATTATTTTAAAACCCTAATAAAAAATGAAGACCATGTATAATTTGGCAAAATGTGCAAAATGAAATATACAACAATCTACCAAAAAAGGAAGGTACAAAAATAAAATTTTAAATATATTACTTCAGGACACAGAGCAAAGAAGCATATTTGCATCTTGGAGTAGGTTTAGGCATAAAATACAAAGAAAATTCAACAAAGGAAATTTAAGAAAATATTTCAACGTATCTCCACATCGACGTCCAGGTTTATTTTTATCAACTCTCAAGAATATGTAGGAAAAAAAAACTGTGTCAGACACATCCCAGCACTTGTGCAAACATGAACTTTATGTGCTGTACATGAGCTACAGGTTTGCAAACAAAAAGAGATCAGATGAGCTGGTAAGGGAATTTTATCACCATCAAAGCTTAATGGCTACTGCCAGTGTTGTAGTGTAGCAGGTAAAGCTGCCAACTCTAACCCTGGCATTCCACATAGGTACCAATTCCAGTACCGGCTGCTGCACTTTAAGATTTATTTATTATTTATTTGAAAGTCAGAGCCACACAGAGAGAGAAGAGGCAGACAGAGAGAGGTCTTCCATCTATCTGATGGTTTACTCCCCAATTGGTCGCAACAGCCAGAGCTGTGCCGATCCAAAGCCAGGAGCTTCTTCCCGGTCTTCCATGCAGGTGCAGGGACCCAACCACTTGGGCCATCTTCCACTGCTTTCCCAGGCCACAGCAGAGAGCTGGATCCGAATGGAGCAGCCGGCACTCGACTCGAACAGGCACCCATAAGGGATGCCGGTGCTTCACGCCAGGGTGTTAACCTGCTGTGCCACAGCACCTGCTCCACTTCTGATCCAGCACCCCCCCCTCCCATATGCTTGATGGCCAGAAATAAATGGCTGCGAAAGTTACCTTTAGAGAGCTCACTCAGAGCTCGGGGGGGGGGGGGGGGGGGCGGGTCACTTGAAAAAAAAATTTTTTTTTTTGGTAACATTTAGAGGAATTTAATTTGAAATCAAATGAAAATTAAAATAATCATCCAGGTATATAATCTACCAAGGTGGCAAAAATAACTCTAAATTGATGGATAAGTCTGGCAAAGGACGCAGATTTAACAGAAGCTGTAGGCTCAGTCTCTGGCCCCAAATCCCAGAGATCACTCCCACCCATTGCTGGGAAGAAAGAGCTCCCAGGGTCAGGGGGTGCTCAGTGTGATGCTTCAGGGCCGGGGAAGGCCAGGGAGGAGCTCACCAACGCTCGGTGTGAGTACTGGGGCCAGCTTCAGGGCACAGATGCGCCTTTGCAATTTATTTTCATCTACTTCAAAGGCAGAGCAACAGGGAGAGACAGACACAGAAATACCTTCATCTGCTGGTTCATTCCCCAAATGCCTGCAACGGACAGGGGAGGCTCAGGTCAATGCCAGGCACCTGGAACTCTATCCGAGTTACCCTCAAGGACGGCAGGCACTCAGGCACCTGAGGAATCACTGCTGCCTCCCACGGTACACACTGGCAGGAAGCTGGATTGGAAGCAGAGGAACCGGGACTGGAACTCACACCCCAACATGGGATGCAGGTGTACCAAGTGGCAGCTTACCCCATCGTGCCGCAACGCCCATCCACACACAGTGTTTTTGACAAGTGTATTTTAATAGCAGTAGTTCCCTATGTAATTCTATGCACTTTATGCTATGTACTGAAAAAAAAACATGATTCTTGGGGCCGGCGCTGTGGCATAGTAGATTAAGCCTCCGCCTGCAGTGCCGGCATCCCCTATAGGAGCCACATCAAGTCCTGGCTGCTCCACCTCAGATCCAGCTCCCTGCTAATGGCCTGGGAAAACAGTAGAAGATGGCCTAAGTGGTTCGGCCCCTGCAGCTGTACAGGAATCCGGAAGAAGCTCCTGGCTTCAGATCGGCCCAGTCCTGGTCATTGCGGTCAGTCTGCGAGCAATCCAGAAGGTAGAAGATCTCTGTATTCCCCTCTCTCTAACTCTGCCTCTTAAATAAATAAATCTTTAAAAAACGAAACAAAACATAAAAAAAAACCATCATTCTGAGAATGAATTCTTTAGCCTCACCAGACTGTCAAAGACTTGTAAGGAACAAGGACCCCTAAAGAGCCAGGGTAGATTCAACATAGGAACCAATCAGTGCGCAACACCGAGGAAACCACTCAGCTGTGTGGACGGCATCCTTGAACCCTCACTATACAGGAGTGCAGGGGCAGTGTGCCTGCGCAACACCTCCAGCAATCCATGCATCTTCAAAAAGGAAAAAAAAAAAATCACCACAAAAAGCCCATTTTTAACACAAGGGTCACCATTATAATTAGACTTCCAAAATGTAGACTTCAGATGAGGTTCTTTCAAACGCTGCCCAACCTCTCCTGAAGGTGTCTGTCACGTGGAAATAGCACTCTACTAAGGCAGAGATTAAAACCAGTTCATGCGTGTAATTCCTCACCTCTGTGATGAAGCATTTTAAAATAAATTACTCTAAATCGCTCACAGTAACAGGGGGAGAAGCTTTCAGGTGGATTAGGAATACTTCACTTGTTTCCCTTCGCACGTGTGGCTCTCCCTCTCCGCACTGGCCCCACCAGTGAGTTCTCCACCCTCTCCACCAGCAGCCCCCTGCCACAATATCCTTTCGCAGCGAGTTTGAGGCTAGGGCAGCATGGGAGCGGCTCCTTTCTTCAGCATCTCTCCCCCAGGGATAGGAGGTCTGGGTTCTCTGTCTAGGTTGGCCCTCTCTCCAAGAGGAGGTAGAAGCACACACAAATGCTTCTGCCTGGAACACCACTCTCGCATCCCAAAGCTAACATCTACTTGGGGCCAATACTTGGTTCAAGAATCCTCCTCTAAAAATTGCCTCCAGATCCTGTTGGACAGGGCACACCCAGTACGCACTATCCCTTCCTGTGCTTTCCGTATTGGTCTCTTCCCCAAGCCCCTATGCCTGGCACTCCCCAACGCTACTATTTTGTTATTCTATGTTCCCCAAGAGCCAACACTTCTCAGTTGCCGACCTGTATGGTGTCACCTTCAATATACAGACAGACCTGTCCAGCTAAGTCCTCTTTGCCTTCACCTGGAAAAACCAACAGCACACCTAAACATCCCTTCCCCAAGGATATACAGCAAGCCGCATCTGCATCTCAAATCCTTCAGATTGACATCCCTAATGTTTCTTTCCAATTTGACTTAGCATGGGACCATACATGGTTCTCCTTTTGCACACCCCATTCCAAGAAACCTTGCCAACAGCCTCCTCTTAACCCCACAGTATGGCCTGTATAGGGTACACAGTCTCAAGTGAAAAGCCCACTCTATCAGACCTCAGTTAAATTTGGGGGCTATCTCTTGAGACCCAATAGTCTACACCTCAACCCTCCACTCCTTTCAAGGCATACTGGCTTTTCATCTTCTTCACAGAGGCAGTCGCAGGGATTTCTAGAATGTGTAGCTCATTGCCAAAATTGGCTACCATGGTTATCCTCGATGTCTCAGCCTCTTTGACAATTTACTAAAAAAAGTCTTCCCTTGACCCTGTTTAATGCTCCTCTGATAAAACACAACCCTTTGAAAACATAAATATCCAAGTAACTTTGGCCTCCACCCTGGAGAACCCCACTTAGCAACCATCCCTTCTGCTTCTTCACTCATCAATGAGAAGGGAATGCTCTAGAGCCCTCAGGCCAGGCCAGCCCAGGGAGGACACACTACGTGGAAAGGGTACTGCAGTCAGCAGGGAGGCCCAGCAGCCCAGGGGTTGCCCTCTCGCTTAAAGGTAGCTGATGCCACCTCCACTCGCATTAATGACATGGGAAAGGATGCTATGGGATTTCCCTTCACAATCTACAAGTGTACTTTACAAAGTGCTTGGAAAATAGCATTAGAAGATGAATTTACTTTGGTGCAAAAATATCCTGGAGTTCATGCATTCAACAATCCTCTAAAAATTTTATGAAAATGTGTATTTTAAAAACATCTTGCCTGGATTTCAAAATCTTTGTACTAATGAAAACTTAGCTTGTCATTACATCCTCTATGAACTTTTACAAACACCCTCAGGTTCTCCACTCCGTGGAAGCCCACGCTGACGCTCACCACGCTTGTCACCTGTTCACTAACCACCTAACCAATCACGAGGTCCTCTTCAGCTCCTCACCTGTCACCCGATGCAACCCACTTGGCCCTCGTATCCCATCAGACCGCGACTCCTCTCATGACAGCACCACTTTGCTTAACCAGCTCTTCACCTTTCAACCAGACTAACAAGGCACCCCTGTCCCATTCTCGGACTACGATGACGTACAGACAGAGGACCTAGAGGACAGTACCTAGGCTGGATACGCTGCAGTATTCCTTCACAAGATAGTAGAATCTGGACCCCTTCCTGAGGCCAGATCTGTGGGACAACCTGGAATCCAGGACCTCACCAGAGCAAGCCTCCAACACACAGACATGACTGCCGACTTCTCTGCACACAGCATGTTTGCTTCTGGTGAGGTTCATGATTTCTGGCATGCTCTGAAAACACAAGGGCTTTCTTTCTCAGGGCAGCCAGGGAACAAAGACCAAGCCCTTGCCCTCTCCGATGCAATTTGGACTCCACGAGGTCTAGCTGTCATTCAAGTCCAGGGTCACCCCTCTGTTCAGGCAGAAGAAGGCAAAGAAAATAAGTAAGCTGCTGCTGCCAGGGCAGCTTCGCCGCTAGAGCCCACACCCCTCAGGACCCCTCTAACCCTGGACCCCTCTACCAGCTAGTGAGAGGCAAATGGGAAAAAAAATACAGCTCTTTTCATTAAAAGAGTCATTTTGGGATAGACATAAAGAAAAACCTCATCCTCCCAAACGACCTCCAAAAAGAAATTTTAATCTTCATACATGTCAGGGTCCATAGGCCAAAGCAATAAAACTGGAGGCCCTCACCCACTTCTCACTAAGTGAACCAACTTCGGAAGATGTGTTCCCAATGCAACCCCGGGAAGCTAGTTCATGTTTCCAGGGATCATTTCCCCTCGTTAACTCCAGCAGTAAGATTCATGCAGTTCTCCATCTCCAAGGACGTGAACACGTGCTGGTTATGATCTTCATGTTTTTGCATTTGCTTGAAGCTTTCTCCTGTCACCAGGCCACAGCCAGGACAGCAGCTCAAACCTACTTAGAAAAGACTGTACCAACCTGGAGAGTGTCTGAGGAACTTCAAGGTGACCGGTGACCTCATTTCACAGGGAAAATTATAGAAAATATTTATAAAACCTGCCCCATCCATCCTCAGTCCTCTGAACTAGAAGAAACTAACAGATATTTAAAAAAAAATCCTTGTGGTTGGCACTGTGGTGTAGTAGATTAAGCCTCCACCTGTGGGGCTGGCATCCTATTTGGGCACTGATCAAGTCCCAGCCATTCCACTTCAGATCCGACTCTCAGCTAATAGCCTGGAAACACATCAGAAGATGCCCCAAGTACTAGGGCATATGCACCCAAGTGGGAGACCCAGAAGAAGCTCCTGGCTTCAGATCGGCCCAGCTCTAGCATTATGGCCATTTGGGGAGTGAACCAGCTGATGAACATTCTCTGTCTCTCCCTCTCTATATATAACTCTGCCTCTCAAAAATAGATAAATAAATCTTTAAAAAAAAAAAAACTCCCTCTGTAACTCTGCTTTTCAAATAAATAAATCTTTTTTTTTTTTTGACAGGCAGAGTGGACAGTGAGAGAGAGAGAGAGAGAAAGGTCTTCCTTTGCCGTTGGTTCAGTTCACCCTCCAATGGCCGCCGCAGATGGCGCGCTGCGGCCGGCGCACCGCGCTGATCCGATGGCAGGAGCCAGGTGCCAGGTGCTTTTCCTGGTCTCCCATGGGGTGCAGGGCCCAAGCACTTGGGCCATCCTCCACTGCACTCCCGGGCCACAGCAGAGAGCTGGCCTGGAAGAGGGGCACCCGGGACAGAATCCGGCGCCCCAACCGGGACTAGAACCTGGTGTGCTGGGGCCGCAAGGCGGAGGATTAGCCTGTTGAGCCACGGCGCCGGCCTCAAACAAATAAATCTTAAAGGGGTTGGGGGGCATTGTGGTGCAGCAGGTTGAGACATGGCTGTGACATCAACATCCCACATGAGCCCAAGTTTGATTCCTGGCTATTCTGCCAAGCCAGCTCCCTGCTGACGTGCCCAGCAGAGCAGCAGAAGATGGCCAATATGCTTAGGCTTCAACTACACACATGGGAGACCCAGATGGAGCTCCAGGCTCCTGGCCTCAGCCCAGCCCAGCCCTGGGAAGTGAACCAGGGGATGCAAGTTCTTGGGCACACACTCTCTCTCCCCCTTTCTTTCTGCAATGCTGCCTTTCAAATAAATAAATCCTTAAAATATATATTATACTTATTAATAACGTTACAGGATGTTTCTTGATTTAAAAATAATTGTGGAGTATCCTAAACTCAAGGTAAATCTCAATCTGTATTTGAAAAGTCACATTAAAATGGCATGTTTACATGACAACCCAACCCCACAGAGCAACAGTACAGCAGGACAATAAAGAGGAACACAAACCTCTTTCTTTTTACCAAATCACTTCCAAGCCACAGTGCACAAACAATAATGAATACAACAGGGAGCATGTTCTCAACTTCCAAATTGGCATGGCTCTGTTCACTGGCCCCAGACTATGCTACCACTTGGGTAATAGCCGGTGGGCTAAGGGCTTGATTTCCAGTCTTACATTAACAGATTAAGAATGGAACTTAATCCAGCTGCTGCAGCACCTGAATATGGCAGCTCAGCAGGTGATGGATTAGCTTCTGGGTGTAGAGCCCTAGGACAGAATCTTGGTGGCTTAATCGGGAAAGGCCACAGAGCAGGAGGGTGATGGGGGGTGCGGTTGCTTGGTACACCGTGTCATCTTTCCTCTACACACACGTGTCATCCACTGCCCTCATCAGATATGCAAGAGGTCACCTGATCTTGAATATTGAGCCTCCGCGGCGTGAGGACAAGTACACCCTTTCCCTTGTAAGTTATCTTCTCTCAGGCCTTCAAGTTACAGTGATGAGCAGATGACTAACAGAACTCTCTCTTAAAAAGAGGCGGCTGAGCAACCTGCCAGAGGGAGGACCCTTTCGCTGCTGCACAGAAGGGTCATTTGCTCCCCAGGGCTTTGCCCTTCCAGAATCATCCATGGAATTCAAGAACGTACACACCGTAAAAATAAATACTACTTGGGCCAGCGCCGTGGTGCAGTAGGTTAATCCTCTGCCTGCGGCACTGGCATCCCATATGGCCGCCAGTTCTAGTCCCGGCAGCCCCTTCTTCCAATCCAGCTCTCTGCTATGGCCTGGGAAAGCACAAGAGGGCCCAAGTCCTTGGGCCCCTGCACCTGTGTCAGAGACCAGACGGAGCTCCTGGTTCCTGGTTCTGGACTGGCGCAGCTCCAGCCATTGTGGCCACTTGGGGAGTGAACCAACAGATGGAAGACCTTTCTCTCTGTCTCTCCCTCCTACTGTCTGTAACTCTTATCTCTCAAATGAATAAAATATTTTTAAAAAATACTACTGCAACTGTAATCAAGCTCCTCTCACCAGTGACTTCCATCATAAAACCACATTGTGCAATATTTATTTCAGGTCTAGGGATTATAGCTCTGTACAATATCATCAAACTACAACATTTAATGCAGTCATACTGATTTCTTCAAGACATTCAGCCATACTAAAATTCACGGGAGGATATGTCCTAAAACCAGAGACCTATTGAGCTCTTCTTGAAAATTCAAACTTCTAAGTTTAGCATTTTTGCTTCTTTGCTAAAAAATTGGACTCCCATTTCGTGTGTCTGTGCACACATGTGTGTGCGCGCGTGCATGCACGTGCGCATATTAGCAACTACTTATGATCCTCAGTGTCGTGTCTCAGATGAAATGTCTGTGTTTTAGGATTACTAAAGACAGTTCTGGGCCATTTAAGTCCAAGAATAACAAAGGCATGTGACATGTGTAAATAAAACTTGCATCACGTACCCCTCATTTCATTTGCCCTTTAAGTTACTGATACCCAAGATGACACTCTGTTTACAATTTAACATTTTCTATTTTAAGAGATGACAGTGAGATATTAGATATTAGATAGGCAGCTGGGCCAGCTGGGCCAGCACTGTGGTGCAGTAGGTTAATCCTCCGCCTGTTGCACCGGCATCCCATAGGGGCGCCAGTTCTAGTCCTGGCTGCTCCTCCTCCAATCCTGCTCTCTGCTATGGCCTGGGAAAACAGAAGATGGCCCACGTGCTTGGGCCCTGCACCTGGAAGAAGCTCCTGGTTCCTGGCTTCTGACTGCTCAGCTCCTGTCACAAGTCATAGCTACTCATTAGGCAGCAACAGTAAACAGCAGGCCAATGCTGTCAGGCAGTTGCATGGGGTACTACTTCTTCCATCAGCGAGCTCTTGCCCCATGGCTTCTATTAGATAGTAGTTAGAGGACTCCCTGTCTGAGACCACACTCCAATTCTGGTATTTCCTACACCTTTTAAGACCTTTCAGCAGCTTGTACTGTTCAGAAGAGTGGCCTGTCCCAAAGATGATGGATGGTAAGGGCTACTAAACTTCAACCTTGCAATGAGCTATTTACTGGACTACAAGGCCAACGGTTCAAATTCATTCAACAGATACAATGTGGGTGCTCCTGGCTTTGGCTCAGCTCCGGCTGTTGTGGCCATTTGGGGAGTGAACCAGCAGATACAAGATCTTTCTCTCTCTGTCTCCCTCTCACTGTCCATTGCTCTACCTCTTAAATTAAAAAAAAAAAAAGAAGAAGAAATGCAGCTTTAAACTATGAATAACGATGCTCAAATTTTCTTCATTTCACGGAAAAAGCAACAATCTCAGAACTTGTGGGAAAGCCCATTTCTAATCATTGATGATGAATCTGTGTTTATAGTGTTACTTTTGTAGAGGAGTGATTTTTCTATTTTATCTTTATTTTACTGGTGAAAGCAAAACTTTTGAAAACAGTACTGTTCTTTTTTTAAACACTCAACTAAAATACTTACTCTACATTTTAATACTAATCATCACTGCCTCCATTTCAGTAGGCACAGCAATGAACAGCACAGTAGTTAACAGTGACCGCCCACACGGCCAGTCCCCTCCTCTCAGCACCAAGTCATGTTAGACTCATGGGCAAAGCCACACCTAGGACATGACAGCTACTTCCACTGCTCGCAGAGCAGGTCCTTCAGACAAACTCTTTTGGAGGACACCTGATAAAAGTAGACAGAACACTGTGATGGCTTCTTCACAAAATGCAATGGCTGAAATAATATTAAGGAATTCCCAAGGGCACATCAGATTGGCAAAATCGAAAAGCATAACAAGAGGCAATTGACAAGACCGTGGAGAAACGAACTCCCGTGGATGTCGCTGACAGAAAAGACAAATCTAGTCTTCTTTGTACAGCACCCTGGCAGAATCTTACAGAAGCAGATGTGCACCTGGCCTCTGACCCAGCAGTCACCCTTCTGGGGATATACCCTGAAGACACAGCTCCACCAACAGGAAGCTGCACGTGAACAAGGTCACTCTTCATAACTGCAAAATATCAGCAATGAGTTAAAGGCCCAAGCACAGGACAATGGTTGATCAGCCTGCGTCTTAATAAAGGGTGAGGAAGACCTCCAGAGACCGAGGTGGAGTCACATCCAGCATTCATGACAGCAAGAAAAAACAAACTGCAAAAGAGCACATACAGCTCACTTGGCTAATCCTCTACCTGCGGTGCCAGCACACCAGGTTCTAGTCCCGGTTGGGGCACCGGTTCTGGTCCCGGTTGCTCCTCTTCCAGCTCTCTGCTGTGGCCCGCGAGGGCAGTGGAGGATGGCCCAAGTGCTTGGGCAGTGCACCGACATGGGAGACCAGGAGGAAGCACCTGGCTCCTGGCTTCAGATCGGCACAGCACACTGGCCGTAGCAGCCATTTGGGGGGTGAACCAATGGAAAGGAAGACCTTTCTCTCTGTCTGCCTCTGCCTGTCCCAAAAAAAAAAAAAAAAACACATATAGTACCTCACCTTTTACATAAGTAAAAGGGGAAATTTTTTAAGTATTCCTGTTTAAAAAAAAATTGGAAGGATAAACCAGAAAGCAGCCTACCTGGTTGAGGGAGTGGTGGCGGAGTAGAATGGATATCAGAATTTATCTGTTTGGATAGCTCTGTTTTTTGTGGAAATTTAACTGCTCTAAATATTAAAAAAAAATCAAAATCAGTAATGACAGGAGGGATAAAAAGAAAACCTAAAATTCAAGTCAACTGCATGTCAAATGAAAATAGAATCACACAAAAAGGTGAAGAAAGGCAAATACAAGTGCCAATGAAACACACCCCACCGCTGCGTGGTGGGGCAGGGCATTCTGCATCCTAGCATAGCTTCACAGAAAGGCCTAGAAGTGAAGGCACCCCAGGAGCGAGGAGCACAAAAGCGTCCTGGTCTTGGCCTCGAATACTGGTTCCCACCACCTGAAACCAAGGCTCTCAGACAAATGACTATTTCCAGAACCAACCAAGAGTAGCCAACAACTAAGCAGCAAGATCTTGCAGTACGAACAACGAAGGGTATGTCTCAAGGACACAGAAATCAATCTGTAAGCGTTGGCACTGCCCACATACAGCAAAGCTGAGCATCGAAACAACTAAGCACAGTAGTGAAGCCATTGATACAAACAAGAATCTGGCAGACAGAATCAACTCCCCAGCCTCTGGCTCCATGTCCATGCCCCGATGCCCAACACACGCTGATGTGTTACTTTACACGGCAAAAGGGACTTTGCAGATGTGATTAGGTTAAGGGCCTTGAGAGGGGCAGGACCCATATAGTAAGGGTCCCTGGAAGAGGGCAGCTGGAGGGCCAGTGTCCAGGAAGTAAGGTCAGAGAAATCTGAAGGTGCTACTGATGGTTATGAAGCTGAAAGGTGGGAGCAGGAGCCAAATGTAGGTGTGCTCCAGCAGGCTCCGCCCTCAAAGGTGTCAGCTGACACCTTGAACTTAGCCCCAAAGACCCCGGTTACAGAAAAACAAGATAGCACATTTGTATATGCAAATATATACCAGAATACTTATTTTAAGACAATAGATGTCTATTACCCAAAAGAAATATAATACGGATATATCCTTGCAGTGTGTGTC
This sequence comes from Sylvilagus floridanus, assembly GCA_949820135.1. NCBI lineage: Eukaryota > Metazoa > Chordata > Mammalia > Lagomorpha > Leporidae > Sylvilagus > Sylvilagus floridanus. The sequence continues at coordinate 17,716,043 of OX463226.1, forward strand.
TGTGAGAAGGCTTACATTTACCAAACTCTGAAATTTTCCTTGTATATATGTAAACTTTCTAATTCAAATATAAGGTACATACGTAAAGGGATACTGATCCTAAGTACACAAATGCAGTTAATTCTCACAACGGGCACACAGCCACACGGGCAGCAAGCATTCAGATGAAGGAGCAACTTAATACAAGGCCATATCAACCACCTCACTGGTTACCATCCAAGGGTAGCCACAGCCCTCACTGGTAATAGAGGAACTTCGGCTGGTTTTAAAACTGCATGCAGGCCGGCGCCGTGGCTCAACAGGCTAATCCTCCGCCTTGCGGCGCCGGCACACCGGGTTCTAGTCCCGGTCGGGGCGCCGGATTCTGTCCCGGTTGCCCCTCTTCCAGGCCAGCCCTCTGCTGTGGCCCGGGAGTGCAGTGGAGGATGGCCCAGGTGCTTGGGCCCTGCACCCCATGGGGAGACCAGGAAAAGCACCTGGCTCCTGGCTCCTGACATCGGAGGAGCGCGGTGCGCCGGCCGCAGTGCGCCATCCGCGGCGGCCATTGGAGGGTGAACCAACGGCAAAAGGAAGACCTTTCTGTCTGTCTCTCTCTCTCTCACTGTCCACTCTGCCTGTAAAAAAAAAAAAAAAAAAAAAAAAACTGCATGCAGATGGGGTCATGGTATTTTGCACTTGTTAACCTTAGTTCAGTATTAAACCTCTGAGATCCATCCATGTTGTTTTAAGACTAACTGCAGGGGCCAGCGCTGTGGTGTTGTTAACGCCCTGGACTGAAGCGCCGGCATCCCATATGGGCGCTAGTTTGAGTCCTGGCTGCCCCTTTTCCCATCCAGCTCTCTGCTGTGGCCTGGGATAGCAGTGGAAGATGGCCCAAGTCCTTGGGCCCATGCACCCACGTGGGAGACCTGGAAGGAGCTCCTGGCTTCTGGCTTTGGATATGTGCAGCTCCAGCCGTTGCAGCCATCTGGGGAGTGAACCAGCAGATGGAAGCCCTCTCTCTCTGTCTCTACCTCTCTCTATAACTGTCTCTCAAATAAATAAAATATTAATCTTAAAAAAAAAAAGAGTGACTACAGCCCCTCTCCTTCTCTGCTATTCGGTGTTCTGTTGAATGATGGCATCGCCATGTATTTATCCATCAACTGCTGTTGAGAGTTAGGATGGCTTCCAGGAGGAAGCAAGGAGCATTCTCAGTGTGTCTGCTGGGGCACAGCCACGTCTCTATGGAATATATATTTAGAGGTGAAACTGCGGAGTCCTGAGCATCATGATAGTGTGGACATGCGGCTCTGCCTCCGTGGCCACTGCCAGGCAGTCTTCTAGAACCCCTGTCCGAATTACACTCCCACTAGGAGTTGCTGAGAGCTCCATGTGCTACACAGACACACCAGCACTTAGTATTCACACCAACGTTAGGCTGAATTAAAGCCAGATTACTCGATATCAGCCTCTGGGATTTAGTTCTACATTTTACATAAAGGAAGGAGTTTCATTTTAAAATGTTACGGTTTAGCTTATTTTTTTCAAGTTAAAGAAACGACAGTAAATTGTAGGCACATTACGTGTTTTACTGCCTGAAATTTCCACTAAAGAAATCACCTTAATGTCTCCCTTTGCTATTAATAGTACTTTTTGAAACTACATGAATGGGAACAAATTCTCTGAACCCAATCATTGTGGTTTTCTGTCTGCTATGTAGGCCAGACTGGCAAATTCTGACTCTGAAGTATTCAATGGTCTAAAAACTCTGGGAAGAATCTGAGTTAAGCGCTTGTGCTTAGCAAGAATTAAATGCATTTAGCAACTTCCATAGAATAAAGTATTGATCAGGAGCCTTGAATGTGGCATGTGCTACATTTCAAACAATGCTATGCTCCCCGGGGGGCTGGATCTTCACCTTCTTGTATTCTAGTCATGCTCAAGAAGAAGTAATTAGAAGATTTCCCATGAGTTGTAGACTGAAAGATATTTTTATCAAGTTAGTAGGTTGCAATGATACATTCTCTATCATAATAGAGCTATAGTCCAGTAATTAGTACACTTGTGTTTCATGATTAGAAAACAAACTAATTAAGTTTCCATTTAAATGCGATATAGATAATTGTAAACACTGGATCTTAACAAATTAGCCATGAGGTTATTGTTCATTAGGCAAAAGAATCAATAAGCAACATCCCAGCAAATAATATCTCAATTGAAGGCTTAGAATTCACTGCCACGGAGACGACCGTGAGAAACAGGACTTCTAGTTATGGTGGGGGTGGTTACTTGGGTTGACTCTTGCTGGGCACATCCGAACTGCTGCATAAAATACAAACATCCACAACAACACAAAGATTTCTGCACTGGAAACACAGCTTGCAGGACAACCTCTCAACTCCAGTGTTCAGTAGAGAGCTGGGGAGATCAGACAGAGGGTCTGATTGTTGCCAACAGGCATTTGCCGTGGATGCAAACTCAAGAGCTCCAAGAGGGACACTGGGCCCAGCACCATGCACCATGTGCAGTTTTATGAGTCTCCTCCTACTGAGCAGGGTACCTGCAGAGAGAGAACTGCGCTCCCACAGTAAAGAAAAACAGACCGGGTCTTCAGTCCTTCCACACATATGTGCATGTTGAAAACCCAGAAGACAGGAGCCAGCGCTGTGGCACAGCTGTTTAAGCTGCCACTTACAACACCAGCATCCCGTGTCAGAATGAGAAGCCAAGTCCTGCTCCACTTCCCATCCATCTCCCTGCTAATGAACCTAGGAGAGTAGCAGAAGACAAGCCAAGTACTCGGGCCTGTGCCACCCATGTGGGAGACCTGGACAGAGCTCCTGCTTCCTGGCTGCAGCCTGGCCTGCCCTGCTGTTCCAAGTATTGGGGAAGTAAACCAGCCAATGGCACCATCCATCCCTCCTCTCTCAGTTCACCTCCTTGTGTCACTCTGCCTTTCGAGTAAATAAATGAATAATTTTCTTAAAAAATGAGATGCCTGCCCTGGCGAGTTCAGGCACCAAGTCTGTATTCCCAGGGATCTAAACACTGGGTAAAGATGACCTCGGTCTGAGGCACTGTCCCATTGGGCAGAGTCCTCAGCTCCCTGGCAAGTGTTCCTTGCAGCAGGAAGGAGCATCATCACCCACAGTGGATTTGAGGAACGGCTCACAATGCATTTCAAAGACAATGAGAGCCAAAAGTCAACAACCATCAGACCACCATGAACAAGATGACCTGGGCACAAACAAGATGTAACTAACACCAAAAGCAATTGTGAAACACTTTTACAGTCCTCTCATATTAGAATTATCAGTCTTACTGCACAATAACCATTTTACAAATGTGAATGAGTAAATCACACAGTGAAAAATATCTACAAGAACTATAAAAAGCAACATAGATTAAAAATAAAAATACAAGCACACTTTCCAACGACAGAACTTCCACAAATGAAAAATAGCAAAAACATGCAACGACTGTATCTAACAGTCAAATGGACACAATAGATGACAGAAACAGAGCAAATGAAATGATTCAAATAAACAGAGAAATGGAATATACAGAAAGCTGATATAAAGGGCACTGAAAAACCAGTGGGAAAGTGAAATTTAAAGATAAATGCAGGGGACAGGTGTTGTGATGCAGCATGTTAATCCACTGCTGGCAATGTCTACAGCACTAACAGAGAGCCAGTTCCAGTTCCAGTTAATGCAGTTCTGAGTCTGGACACCCACATGAGAGACTCAGATGGAATTTGTGTCTCTTGGATGCTGTGGGCCTTTGGGGAGTCAAGAGTGAAACAGTAGATGGAACGTGTGTGTGTGTGTGTGTGTGTGTCCATACTACTCTTTGAAATAAATACATATTTTCATAGGACTGTCTATCTACATAGAAAGAAGATTTAAATCTACTTCCTTTTTTAAAAAGGATAGATTTCCTGGCCCGATCCAGTACATCTCTCTGGATATCTGCTGAAGGAACAGGCATTTCATTAAGATATAGAGGTACATTTCAAAGAACAATGTATTCAGAGGAGACATCAACACGTGTTTACCCAGATGCATAATAACAAATGTAGAGACACAAGCAACATGAACACAGAAAACAATATGATCCCCAAAAGAAACACAACAACCGTTTAATATTAGACTGCAAAGACAAGGAGATTGACAAAACAAATGCCTGAAAAGGAATTCAAAAGGATGATCATAATATTTCTCAAAAGCACAGAGAAGCAAATGCATGAGTTATAAAATCTGTACATGACATGGGTAAGAAATTCCGCCAGAAGGCAGAGATAGTAATGAAAAATCAAATTGGAATGTTAGAAATGAAGAATTCAGTAGGTCAAGTAAGAAAGTGCAGTGAAAAGCCTTAACAACAGACTCAGGGAGGCAGAACAAAGGATACTTGAGCTAAAAGACAAATTTTGGAAATATCCCAAAGAAAAACAATTTTAAATGAAGAAAAATTAGAAAAATCAAAAACAGTGTTCGAGATCCATGGGATACCATCCAACTACCAAAGGAATGGGTTTTAGGAGTTCCTGAAGGAATGAAAGAAACAGAATGGCTCAGAAGACTTATTCAGTGACATAATAGCAAAGAATTTCCCTAGTTTGGCAAAAGATACGGACATCCAGGTACAGGAAGTGCAAAGAACACCTGATAGACAAGATCAAAAAAGATCTTTACCACAACACATTATATAATCCAACTTTCAAAGAAAAAACATCCTAAAATGTTCAAGAGAGAAACGCCAAATTACCTTCAAAAAGGAACTCTAACTATGTTGACAGATTTCTCATCAGAAACCTTACAGGCTAGGTGAAGAATGGAGAGACCTCCATTCTCCAAGTCCTAAAAGAAAATCACTGCCAACAAGAATACTGTGCCCAGTGAAGCTCTCATTGATAAATGAAGGTGAAAGAAAGACCCTCCAAAACAAACAGAAACTGAAAGAACTTGTCACACTATTCGACCAGATTTAAATGCTAACTGAGGACAAAGATAGCATCTTGAAAGAATGTAAAGGCAGAAAATTTCCCAGTAAAAGACATCCAAAACCAAAAAATATGATTATTTGCGGGAAAAAGGCAGGACCAAGTCATTACTTATCAATAATAACTTTGAATGTAAATGGACTAAAAGATGCAGACTGGCTGAATGGATTAAAAACCAAGACCCATTTATTTGCTGCCTACAAGAAACACCTTACCAACAAAGATACACAGACTCAAAGTGAAAGGATGGAGGGAGATATTCCATGCAAACAGAAATAAAAAAAAAAAATGAGCTGGAGTAGCCATCCAAATATGAGACAAAACAGACTTTAAGACAAAAACTTGGGGCCAGCAATGTGACACAGTGGGTGAACTACCACCTGCAGTGCTGGCATCCCATACGAGTGTCGGTTCAAGTTCCAGCTGCTCCACTGTTGATCCAGCTCTATGCTATGGCCTGGGAAAGGAGTAGAAGACAGCCCAAGTCCTTGGGCCCCTGCATTCTCATGGGAGACATGAAGGAAGCTCCTAGCTCCTGGCTTTGGATCAGCCCAGCTCCTGCCATTGAAGTCATTTGGAGAGTGAACCATTGGGTCGAAGACTGATCTCTCCCTCCCTCCCTCCCTCCCTCTCTCTCTCTCTCTCTCTGCCTCTCTGTAACTCTGCTTTCAAATAAATAAATAAATCTTTAAAAAAGAAAGAAGTTGTTAAGAGAGACAAAGAAAGGCATTATGTAATAAGTTATCAATTTTAACAGGAAGATTTGACTATATAGTAAATGTATATATGTGCAATGCTAGGGCACCCAGCTATTTAAAGCACATGTTAATGGATCTAAAAGACACAGGCTCTAAAACCATAATGGGGAATTTCAACATACCACTTTCATCAATGGACAGATCAACTAGACAAAAAAATATCAACAAAGAAACAACACAGTTAATCTATATTATTGATCAAATGGACCTAATACCTACAGAACATTTCATCCCACAGCTGCAAATAACATATTCAATTCATCAGTGCATGGAACAATCTCTAGGACAGACCACATGCTAGGCCATGAAACAACCCTCAACAAACTTCAAAACACTGAAATCACACCATGTATCTTTCTTAACCACAATGGAATGAAGCTGGAAATTAACAACCTAAGAAACACTAGAAAACATGTAAACACATAGAAACTGAACAACATGCTCCTTTATGAGCAGTGGGGCACAGAAGGAATCAGGGGGCCTGCACTGTGGCACAGTGGATATATCCCAACTGCTCTGCTTCTGATCTAGCTTCTTGCTGATGTCCTAGAAAAAGGAGAAGATAGTCCTAGTGCTTGGGCCCCTGCCTCTCACGTTGACAACCTGGATGAAGCTCCTGACTCCTGACTTGTATCTGACTCAGCCCTGCCCATTGCAGCCATTTGGGGAGTAAAGTAGCAGATACAAAAAATCAATCAATTAATTAATCAACCTCTCTCTCCTCCCTCCCTCTCTAAATTTAACTCTGAATTTCAAGTAGTTTTCCTAAAAGAAAAACAAAAATATCCCTAAAAACAAATGAAGATGACAATACAACATATCAAAACTTATGGAATACAGTAAGAACGGTAAGATTAGTGCCTGTATCAAGAAAGTGGAAAAGCATCTAATAAATGATCTAACAATGCATCTCAAGGCTCTAGGAAAAAAACAAGAAAAAAGTAAATTCAAAATTAAGAGCAAAGAAATAATACAAATTAAAGAAGAAACAAAACAGATTTAGAAAATCATATGATGGCCGGCACCGTGGTTCAACAGGCTAATCCTCCGCCTTGTGGCGCTGGCACACCGGGTTCTAGTCCCGGTCAAGGCACCGGATTTTGTCCCGGTTGCCCCTCTTCCAGGCCAGCTCTCTGCTGTGGCCCGGGAGTGCAGTGGAGGATGGCCCAAGTGCTTGGGCCCTGCACCCCATGGGAGACCAGGAGAAGCACCTGGCTCCTGGCTTTGGATCAGCACAGCGCGCCGGCCGCAGCGCGCTGGCCGCGGCGGCCATTGGAGGGTGAACCAACAGCAAAGGAAGACCTTTCTCTCTGTCTCTCTCTCTCACTGTCCACTCTGCCTGTCAAAAAAAAAAAAAACAAAGAAAGAAAATCATATGAAAGATCAATGAAATTAACAGCTGATTTTTTCAAAAAATAAAATTGATAAACTATATTGGCCCAATGAACAAAAAGGGGTTGGATGAGACCCAAGTTAATAAAATCAAAATTGAGAAGGAAACCTAACAGATACTACAGAAATAAAAAAGAATCCTCTGGAATTATGACAAATAGCTGTATGCCAACAAACAAACTACCAAAATTGAGTCATGAAGGCACAGAAAATCTGAACAGACCAACAGCCAAGACAAAGACTGAATCAGTAAAAAAGACCCTCCCAAAGAAAAACCTATGACCAGGTGGCTTCACTGCTGAATCACACCAAACTTTTAAAGAAGAACGAATCCCAACTCTTCTTACACTATTAAAACAACTGAAAGGAAGGGGATCCTCCCAAATTCCTTCTATGAGACCAGCATCACCTTATTTCCAAAACCAGAAAAAGATACAACAGTGAAAGAGGAGTGTAGGCTAATATTCCTGATGAAAATACATACAAAAAACTTCAACAAAATACTAGCTAATCGAATCCAACAACACATCAGAAAGATCATATACCTGGATCAAGTAGGATTTATCTGTGGGATGCAGGGATGGTTCAACATACACAAATTACTAAATGTGATATTGTATAATGTAAACAATAAATATAAAATTGATAATGTAGTAACATTCACAAATTGAACAATAAAAAATATATGATTATCTCAACAAATGCAGAGAAAGCATTTAATAAAATACAACATCCTTTCATGAGAAAAAAAGAAAAAACAGTTTGCTGGTTATAAAAGGAACATACAGGGGCTGCCGCTGTGGCATAGTGGGTGAAGTCGCTGCCTTAAGTGCCGACATTCCATTTGGGCACCGGGTCGAGTCCCAGCTGCTCCACTTCCAATCCAGCTCTCTGGTATGGCTTGGTAAAGCAATGGAAGATGGCTCAGGTCCTTGGGCCCCGTACCCACGTGGGAGACCCGGAGGAACCTCCTGGCTTCGGATAGGTGCAGCTCTGGCTATTGCAGCCATCTGGGGAGTGAACCAGCAATTGGAAGACCTCTCTCTCTCTCTCTGCCTCTCATCTCTCTGAATGTAACTCTTTCAAATAAATAAATCTTTTTTTTTTTTAAAGGAACATACATCAACACCATCAAGGCAATATATGACAAATCCACAGTCAGCATCATGTTGAATGGGAAATACTAGAAGCATTTCTAGTAAGATCCTAAACAAGAAAAACAGTCCCACTCTCACCATTACTATGCAATATAGTTCTTTAAGTTTGAGCCAGAGCCATTAGACAAGAAAAAGAAATCAAATGGATACAAATGGGCAAGGAGGAAGTCAAGTTATCCCTGTTCGCAGAGGATATGATCCTACACACAGGGGAACCAAAAGACTCCACTAAAACACTCTGAGAACTCAGCAGAGCTTGGCATAGTTGAGGGATATAAAATAAACACACAATCAACAGCATTTGTATACACAAACACTGCCATGACTGAGATAGAACTTATAAGATCAGTCCCATTCACAATACCTATGAAACATTTTAATAACTTGGAATAAAATTAACCAAGGGTGTGAAATCTCTACAATGAAAATCACACAACATTAGCAAACAAAACACAAGAACACACACACACAAAAATGGAAAAATCTTCCACGTTCATGGATTGGAAGACTGAATAACAACAAAATGTTTACACTATCCATGACGTATTCTTTAGAGTCCTGGGCTAACACGGAAGAAGACCCCCCTTCTAAAGGGATGATAGACAGGTGGGGAGGGAGGGCCCCGAAGCCTCCGGATGATTCCAGCCCTGGGCATCACCTAACAAACCACACGAACTGCCTTGCTGAGCTCAATGGATCACCAGCAACATGAAACGCAATACAAAATTGATAGTTGCTGAAAAAAATAGTATTCCTATGTATAAAACTATGTTAAAACTATTTGTGGTACAGGAATGGGGCCACTCAGAAATCAGTGATCAGTAGAGTAATATCCAAATTCATGACCATGGCCAAGAGCCCGACCTGGTGCACTCCTGTTCCCAACCTGCTCACCCTCAACTCCCACAAGGCTGCTCTACTCCAGCCACATCGTCACCCTGCTTTTGGTTTCTGTACTTGCTACTCCCTCTGTCTAGGAAGCTCTTTCCCTAGGCTTACCAGGTCTCTGCCCAAATGCTCCTTAGTGAAAACACAATGTCGTCTACAAAAATCATTGCTATTCACCTAGATGTTCATCCCTTTTTTCTGAGTGCCATTAATTGTCACCTGATAGCATCATGCATTTCTCTGCATGCTTCTTATGCTCTACCCTAAGCATCTCTAGATTAAACTGTAGGTTTCATAGGGGCACTTCCACCTTTCCTCTGTGCCTAGCATAGTAGTTGCAACACAATAAGCAGGGCAATCAACAAATATTCAATCATCACACACAACGGTAACTCAATGGTAACTCAATGTGAATAAAATAGGCCTGACTTGTGCCTTGGTTTCAACTTTTAAATCAGATCCCAAGAACATTAAGGAAAATTCACTGAACTTTATATTTCCCACGGTCCTAGTACTTCCCTTTTTCTTAAGATTTATTTATTTGAAGGGCAGAGTTATAGACAGGAGGGGAGGAGGTAGAGAGGGGGAGAGAGAGAGGGAGAAGGGAGGGAGAGGGAGAAGGAGAGAGAAGCAGGGAGGGAAGGAGGGAAGGAGGGAGAGGGGTGTCTTCAATCTATTGGTTCATTTCCCAAACAGCTGCAATGGCCAGAATTGGGCTGATCTAAAGCCAGGAGCTTCTTCTGGGTCTCCCACATTGGTTCAGGGGCTCAAGCACCTGGGCCATCTCACCTTGCTTTCCCTGGCACATTAGCAGGGAGCTGGATCTCAAGTGGAGCAGCCAGGACATGAACCAGTGCCCACATGGGATGCTGGTGCCATAGCCAGAGGCTTATCCTACCACGCCGCAGTACCAGCTCCATCATCTTCCTCTTAGAACAAAAATAAGACAAAGAAAACTGGAAAGTCACAGTCAAAACTCTAGCATTCCTAGATCATCTTTAATAAACTTTCTCTAATACAAAAAGCCAAATGTATCTAAACAGGCCTTAAAATGTCAACTACAGGGGCGTACGTTCGGCTGGGCAGTCACGACCTGCACATCCCATAGCAGAGCACCTGGGTTCAACTATCTGCCTCCTGCTCCTCATTTCAGCTTCTTGCTGATACAGACCTGGGAGGCAGGAAAGAGAACTCACATAACTGGGTTCCTGTCACCAAAAATTTGGGAACTTGAATGGAGCTCACGGCTCCAGATTTCTGCTGTGGCCCAACCCCTCGCCGTTGTGTACATGTGGAGAGCAAGTCAATGGCTGAGGACACTCATGCTCACTCTCTCTCTGTGCCTCTCAAACAAGTCAATATTCAAAGTTCAGATAGAAGAATTCTTGATACTTTAATATAACATCGCTGTTGTCCCCACTTTCACTATCGCTGAAGCATATGTGTGTTCAAGTGTTAATAAAATTTTACTGTTGACCATTTGTGTTTCTTCTTTTGCAAACCACTGAAGAAAATGATAAATAACATTAGTTATAACACTAACATTTGCAGATAAATGCAAATAAAAATTAATGAAGTATCATCTCACTCCAGTTACAACAGCTATTATCAGAAAAAAAAAAAAAGGCAAACACAAGCAAAGTATAGAGAAAAGGGAATTCTAATACATTTGTGAGAATGCAAATTAGTAGAGCCATTATAGAGAACAGCATGGAGTCTCTTCAAAAGGCTTAAATTAGATCTACCACATGACTCAGCTATCCCAGTTTCTCGAATATAGCCAAAGGGAATGAAAGCAGCATACGAAAGACGTAACTACACTCCCATGTTTACTGCAGAACTATTCATAATAGGTATCAATCTAGATGCCCAACAATGGGCGAATGGATAAAAAAAAAAAGTTACACACACACACAAACACACACATGCAAGGAAATACTACTCAACCATTAAAGAGTGAAATCCTGGCATTTCCCACAAAACAGAAGGAATTGGATTTCACTGTTAAGTGAAATAACCAGACATAGCAGGAAAAAACACTATGTTTCATGTCATACATGAAAGTTTGTGTGTGCGTGTGCATGTGTGTGTCATGTCAATAAGTCGTGAAAAGGGAAAGAGATCTTGGGGAAGATCTGATAGTGGGTACCCACTGCACACGAGTGAGGGTCATGGGCTCTTGTGTTCCACACAGTAGGGCAAGGACAGTCTGTGACAGAAGAAACAGAAGAGCTAATTGTCCAGGATGACTGCTTTATCCTCTGTGCCCCTACTGAAAATTACATGCAACGTACATTGTCCTCATCTAAAAATTATTTGCATTTAATGTATATTTATGTAGTTGAAAGAGGGAAAGGAAGAAGGAGAGTTAGAGGGGGAAATAGAGAATTTTCTATCTACTGATTCACTCCCCAAATGCCCGCAACCACCAGGATGGGACAAGCCCAAGCCAAGAGCTCCAACCAGGTCTCCCAGTGGGTGGCAGGACCCCAAGCATTTGTGCCACCATCTGCTGCCTCCCGGGTTAAGTAGCAGGAAGCGGGACCAGAAGCAGAGGTGCAGCTTCATCATCGGCACTCTCTCATGAGATGGGGTATCTCACGGGGCGGCTCAACCCACTGCACCACATCTACCCCCAAAACTCTCAGACGACATTTCATAAAGTTTAAATAAGAGCATAACAATTTAATGGAAACAGTTCGAAGCTAACTAGAAAAGAAATAAGGATCTCTATGAAGGGTCTATGAGAAAACCCTTGAACATGAGACACAGGGGTTGTCAACTCTAAGAACGGGGTGTCACGGTGTTGCTACTTTAATGTTGTACCATGTGGTGAGTCAGATATTCTTCCCAGGACTATTCAACAAGTGCTCTAATGTTAGCCAGCCACTGAAACTCCAAAATTAAATGGTTTGCACCTGATTTTAATATTTCCTAATTAAGAAAGCAAGATGTAAACTGTCTGGCATTCTAAACCATGCTTTGTACATTGTAAAGCAAACCCAAATCAGAGATAAGCCAATTCCTAGACCACACGAAAACCAAGGAAAACACTTTGTGAAATGAAGGTGCAGCGCCACAAAGGGAGGAGGTGGAGGCAAGAAGAGGCTGGAGAAAACCAACGCAAGCAAACAGATCCAGATCCGAACACGACAGTGGCATCTATGTGGATATTGAAGGTGTCCAAAAAGTAATGGTTTCTTTATCTCCCAATTTCCCCCAAGCAAATTCTCAATTCAGCTTTTTGATTCATTCCTGTGACAGACACTTCCCATCTCAGGAGGGACTCCTGTCTGAAAACCTGCCTATTGGTTTAGTTATTGGAAATTTTAAGAACATTTGGAGATCAAAACCTTTGCTAGGAGCCAATGCTGTGGTACAGCAGGTTAAGCAGCCATCTGTAACACCAGCATTGCATTTAAGTGCCAGCTCAAGTCCCAGCTGCTCCACTTCCAATCCAGCTCCCTGCTAATGTGCCTGGGAAAGCAGTGGAGGATGGCCCAAGGGCTTGGGCCCCTGCCACACACATTTGAGACCCAGATGGGGTTCCAGGCTTCTCCCTTCAGGCTGGTCCAGCCCTGGCAGTTGCAACCTTTTGGAAGTGGATAGAAAATCTCTTGCTGTCTCTTCTGCTCCCTGTTTTCTCAATAAATCAATCAGTCTTAAACCAAAGAAAGAAAAAAACTTTTGCTGGATTATGCCCTAAATGCAAACATCATTTCCCATCCCAAAGCAGTCGCTAATGCTGGGTTACTGTTTCAGGCTGGGGTAGAGGTTGGGGGGACCAGGGAGGGTTCAAGAGTGAAGGTTTGGGGGGCTGGCACTGTGGTGCAGCGGGTTAAGCCGTCGCCTGCAGTGCCGGCATCCCATATAGGCCAGTGCTGGCTTCCCATATGGGCTCCAGTCCATGTCCCGGCTGTTCCACTTCCAAACCTGCTCTCTACTATGGCCTGCAAAAGCAGTAGAAGATGGTCCAAGTCCTTGGGCCCCTGCACCTGCGGGGGAGACCCAGAAGAAGCTCCTGGCTCCTGGCTTCCGATCGGCTGAGCTCTGGCCATTGTAGCCAATTGGGGAGTGAACCAGCGGATGGAAGACTCCCTCCCCCCCACCTCTCCTTCTCTCTCTGTGTAACACTGACTTTCAAATAAATAAATCAATCTTTAAAAAAGTGAAGGCTGGGACCACAACTCTGCTCCACGGCAGTGTCAACAGCAGACACCACCCTGCAGAACCTGTCCTTGTCCTGGTCCTCCAGCCTTGGTTCCCCTCTCCCCGGCCCCTCTCTGTGGCAGGTGGAGGCTTTCTGCAAAAAAAAAAAAAAAAGAAAGAAAGAAAGAAAGAAAGCAAGAAAGACCCCCTTCTCTCCTCTGAGGTCAGCCTTCAGCATTCCTAAGGATCACCCTAAGGCAGAGGTTCTCAAGTGGGGCAACTTTGCCTCTCATCATACACAAACCAGCGTGGAGAGACATTTTCAGTGGTCACACCTGAGGGGAGACAGAGGGGGCGGGACTAGCATCTGGTGGGTGGAGGACCAGAACTGGTCTAACATCCTCCAGGGCACAGGACGTCCATGCCACCAAGAACTGTTCATTTCAATGTGTCACGGCTGAGAAGCCAGCTCTACGGCTCTGGACTGTGGGTTAAACAACCAATAATCAGGCAAGAAGTAGGACGGAAGTAGGGCCGGGCAAAGACACGGACCGGGAAGGGCATTGATGTGCAAAGTCCCACGAAAGTCAATCAAAAGGGACACAGCAGATGTCCTGGGTTCATCCTGCCAGAGGGGGGCAGCACTTGTGCGCGGTTATTTCACGCCAAGAACACGTAGGAGCCCAGCATACATGGGTACACTCCAGGTCTTTCTATAGAGAGGATTACCCGGTAAATGAACAAGAGCTATGATGGAAAGCAGCCAGAACTGACCGTAGAGCGATAGTCTTTCAATAAAAGGGGATACTGTATTATTGCTTCAAAAGCCGACAACGTGATCTTGATAAATTCTTCCGATGCCGTCAGTCCTAGAAATACAGTTAAGGTCGAAGGTGTTTATTAAGCATGGCATCAAAGTGCCTCAAGCAAAGACAAAAGGTCCTGTGGTCTACTCACCAATGGCTCCGTCTATATTTGTTTCTCCTGAGTCTACCGATGTAATATGACTCTGGAAAAAAAAAAAAGTACTGTTTTTAATAAATAGAACTATCAAAATAACTCAAATAAAACTTAAGTAGTATTTTACCCTAATGTATACTTATCATTCTTCATAAAATAATTCATGGGAGGCATTATATACCCCATATAAATACCTGTTTTTACACATGGTTATATTAAATACTAAACATAAATTATCAATTACAATAGCTTTAAAATGTACAAAACACTACCAGTGGGATTTAATGTTGGAATAACTCAATAGGGACACAAACACATATAGAATTGAAAGTGATCCAACTGATGTGTGAGCATATCCAGTAACAAGCCACACTCACTGTCTCACAATCTTGCACGTCAGTGAGAACAGCACCTGCGCAGATCAAAGCATCATCTCAGAGGAACGTCAAGGCTTGGCCAACTTGAACTCAAACTGACTGGAGACGCAGGTTAGAGCCCGAAACCTGTCCTCAGATTTCACCCATTTTCAGTTCCTCTCGGAAACTTCCTTCCCCCAGCCCTTGGACCCCCCACACTCCGTGCCGCTGCCTGATTGCAAGGTGACCCCAATGCTGTCTGATAGGCAGCCTGAGCCACTGTGCAGTGAGCTCTCTGCAGGCCCCGGTTCCTAGGTCAGGTGCTCCATGAACATGATCTCAGTGTGAAGACCACGGCCATGGCTGGAACAGGCTGAGCACTCGCGGTTCTTATGAGCGGAGTCACAGCAACAGAGTTCTAGTCCCTGCCCCCAAGGCACTAAGCGTAAAATATTTTCTATTTAACAAATAGCAAATAAAACACAAGATGGGCCGGCGCCGTGGCTCAACAGGCTAATCCTCTGCCTTGCGGTGCCGGCACACCAGGTTCTAGTCCCGGTCGGGGGACCGGATTCTGTCCCGGTTGCCCCTCTCCCAGGCCAGCTCCCTGCTGTGGCCTGGGAGTGCAGTGGAGGATGGCCCAAGTGCTTGGGCCCTGCACCCCATGGGAGACCAGGAGAAGCACCTGGCTCCTGGCTTCGGATCAGCGCAGTGCGCCAGCCGCGGCAGCCATTGGAGGGTGAACCAACGGCAAAGGAAGACCTTTCTCTCTGTCTCTCTCTCTCACTGTCCACTCTGCCTGTCAAAAAAAAAATTTAAAAAAACACAAGATGACCTTGGACTACAAAAGAACTCAGTGTAAGCAATTAGCCCAGAGTGGAAACTGGTGCACTACTATGTGCCAAGGGTTCTTCCTAAACATAAAAGAACATATGTAATATACATAGAACAACTTACGCTTGCCTTTCCAGTTAAATACAGAAAACCCTGAGATCTACCATTCAAGAAACCAACCATTCAAGAAACACTCCCAGTTCAATCTCCCTGTCTCACCTGCCTTTCTCTCCCCAAGACACAACCACCTTCATGACTATAATTTCCTTCGTATTTTAAAAATAGCTTTCCACATATATACCATGTGCTTCCAAACAGGATGCTGTTTGGATGTGTTTTAACTTAATTGTAATTGTATGAAACCATATGCAGCTGAAACAAATAAGATAGTATACAGCCTTTAAGATGTTTAAAAAAAAGAAAATAGTTATGATACAATGTGAAATTAGAAAGGCAGAATATTCATCTGTCTATACTATACATACACAACATGGTCTCAACCACACGTATTCACAGATATCATACATAAACACACGACCTATATAAACAAATGCAGACATATGAATAGAAAACATTCTTAAGGACACAATACGCTGACAATGGTTGTCTCAGAGGTCAAGTTACAGATGATTTTCTTTCCTCAAATTTATAATTTTCCACATTTTCTTCAACAAGCATGCACTTTAATAAGCACAAATTACCTTTAAAATAAAAATTTTAAAAGACTTGTGTTTTCTGTCCAGCTTAAAAAAATACAAGCACTCTCAAAGTAAAAAAAAATAAACTTCTGGATAATGTAAATGTTAATTAAGTAAGCAAAGAGGGGGAAAAGATTAAAAAATAAAGAATAGAGTTAATAAAAGAAGGAGGTACCGTATACTTTTTATGAAAATTTGGCTGAAATCCTATCTTCATAAAATTCCCAAACAGGCAGGTACCTTCTGATAAATTTGAGGTTGAATTTTTAAAAAGTCAGAGGAAAATATGTCTTAAGCCTTAAATCTACATCGAAGTGTGTGGGTTACTAAAAAGGCTAGCACAGAGCAGTGTGGCTGCTCGGGTACTAATTGTGCTGAAATAATACGTAGATGATACACAAACCCTGGGAATACAAACCATCATTTCTGAGGAAGGATCCCTCAGAGAAGAATAGCACGTCACTGTGGACCTGAGACAGCAGGTGGACGTCCCCTGTGTATCTTTGACTTCTCTGCCCTTGGGATTTCATAACCGCCTTCAGTGTCCTTAAGGGTCCTCTAGATGGTAAACTTACAGGTTTCTTTCTTTTCTTTTTTTTGATAGGCAGAGTTAGACAGACAGGCAGAGTTAGAGAGAGAGAGAGACAGAGAGAAAGGTCTTCCTTCCATTGGTTCACCTCCCAAATGGCCGTTACGGCCGGTGCACTGTGCCAATCCAAAGCCAGGAGCCAGGTGCTTCCTCCTGGTCTCCCATGGGGTGCAGGGCCCAAGCACTTGGGCCATCCTCCACTGCCTTCCCGGGCCACAGCAGGGAGCTAGACTGGAAGAGGAGAAACCAGGACAGAATCTGGCGCCCCAACCAGGACTAGAACCCAGAATGCCAGCGCCGCAGGAGGAGGATTAGCCTAGTGAGCCACGGCGACGGGCTTCTTCGAACTTTCTTTCTTCCTTACACTCCCCCTATTAAATTAAAAAAATAAATAAATAAAGTCCCACTGAATACTTCATCGATTTCCTATATTGAATGTTCATGGATGTATTTCTTCTTCATTCTTAGCGTAATGGAAGTAATGAGCGAAGAGTGACGAAAGGGTGGCAATGTTTAGCGATTTAAGGAAGGGGACATGAGTGGCCATCTCGATGAGCACGAAGGTGCGCCTATCAGGACAGCCGAGTGGACATGCCCAGTGCACAGAGGGCCCCTTGACACGAGCAGTCAAGAACTTAAAGTGAGACCAGTGACTTGCAGTGTGTTTTTCTCTAACTATACTTAACCAATCAAAGCAGAGTAGGGTAGGTGGGGAATTTTATTTAACCAGTCTGAGGTTGTTCTAGAGAGATAGAGAGAGAGAGCAAAGGGAGTTATGGATATCCGCAAGGCCATGACGGATGCTAAACCAGGCCATCTATGCCCAGTAAAAAGAAATATAAAGGACCAAGCCACGGAGGGCATGGTGATGCGTGGAACGCTGGGGAGAACGATTCGAGTCTCAGAGGGGCTGCAGGGTTACTGGAGTTGGGGAGCGGAGGAAGTGAGTTGAAAGTTGGGGGTGATGGTCAGACAAGGGGAGGCTGACCACAAAGTCAGGGGCCTGACCTCAGGGGCAGGCAGCCAAAGACGACCACACCACAGGCTACCTGGAGGTTTTCACAGCAGACCTAAGACAATGGACCCCTGGCTCACCATTTAGGAGCGGAGGGCAGGAAACAGCACCACCTAGAGGCAGGGGACACAGCTACACCTTGAGGGTATGCCTGTGCTCCTCAGAGTCATTTAATATTTCCTCCAAGAACATGAAAATAACTCCTATAGCAACCATGGGAGATCAACTCAAGATCTGTTTTTTTTTTTTTTAAATCTCCTAACAAGAGCAGTGATGTGGCGTTGAGTAAGTATGCAGCATCCTGTTTTTAAAGATAGGCATGCACTTCGTCTGTTTTACCTACAACCGAAGCCAAAAATCTCTCAGCCACGTGGTATTCACCAAAACTAAAAATGTGTCGAGGGCAGGAAGTGTGTCTCTACATCATTTTTGTAGAAAACTATCACCACTGACCGTTGTCCATTTATAAACTAATGAGGCCAGAACCCAGGAACAAACACAACAAAGTCCTCCTCCTGAGCTCCTTGGTGAAGACCATTTTCTTTTTTTTTTTTTTTTTTTTTGGTCAGGCAAAGTGGACAGTGAGAGAGAGACAGAGAGAAAGGTCTTCATTCTGTTGGTTCACCCTCCCGAAATGGCCACTATGGCTGGCGCACTATGCTGATCTGAAGCCAGGAGCCAGGTGCTTCCTCCTGGTCTCCCATGCAGGTGCAGGGCCCAAGCACTTGGGCCATCCTCCACTGCCTTCCTGGGCCACAGCAGAGAGCTGGCCTGGAAGAGGAACAACCAGGACAGAATCCAGCACCCCAACCAGGACTAGAACCCGGTGTGCTGGCGCCACAGGTGGAGGATTAGCCTAGTGAGCTGTGGCGCCGGCCAATGAAGACCATTTTCAAAGAAAGATAATGATACCTACAGCATGTCCCCTAACGCATTACTTCCCGGTTCCCAGTCCTTTCAAGGCGAGCCAGAAGCAGCCCTGTGTTCACTGGACAATTTCCTCACCAGACTTCGCCCCCAGAGACTTCACTGCCTAAAACCTGCACAGGGGAGTGTGAGGGAAGGCTGCTTCTGCCAACAGGAGTACAAACAGCAATTATCAGCTCTTTTGCCTGCAGCCTTTGAACACCTGATAATGGCTTACACATACCCTGCAAAATTATTTCTAAACCTCATCTCTTTAAACCTGCAAAACTTCATTTACTTGGAGAAAAACATTAAAAAAAAAAAGGAAAAGAAAAAAACTAATTCCTATATTCATGCTTCCAATGTGAAGATCCTGAATTCTTCTACCTAAACAAATTCTATCAAGAGGTATTCCTTGCCCATGGAGGCACCATGAAAACTGAAGCCAACAGCAGCCGCAGGTCCAATGCCTCCCCCAGCTGCTCTATAGAGACCTTCCTTTGGAGTAGTAATCACGCCAGCCCCTGCCTGAAGACTCCACAGCCATGCCGAGACATGCCAGGAGCCCAGAAGAACCGGTTTAGCAAAGCCCAAGAAGTTCGTGGCTGCAGCATGGTGCTACTGGATATAGCTACTCAAAGAGAACTAAGCTTGAGTACTCAAATTAAGGTATGCTTTTTAAAAAAATATATAACAGGACAACAAATGCCTTAACACCGTAGCTACTCTACCAAAAATTCTTTGGCAGATATTAAGACTAACGGTTGTCTCCAGATGCACCTGTAAGGCTTGGAAAACACACTGCTGAGTGCGTACGTGTGAATGGATAGCTTCCTGATGTCACAGAGTGCTGAGCTCTGCAGACTGGGCTGGCGGGCCTTTACGCCATGTAGCAACCACCTACCCCAAATCAACCCAGGGTATCTGTGCTGAAGCAAAACCCTCAACCCACTCTAAGGCAGAAAACACAAGAGGCTTTAGTATGTTCACCTGCACTCTACATTTCTAAAGGGCTATGGGATGTTGGGCAAGTTGGCTGTAGCGCAAGAGGTCAAGAGGGCATTGTAACTTGAATAATACTTCTGGAATCTTCAAGAAAGATTATGAATTAACTCAGAGAGGCAACAACCAATCCTCAAAGGTTCACCATAATGTGTGTAGCAACTTTTTTTTTTAAGATTTATTTACTTACTTATTTATTTGAAAGTCAGGGTTACACAGAAGGAGAAGGAGAGGGAGAAAGAGAGAGGGGGAGAGAGGGAAAGAGAGAGGGAGGGGGAGAGAGGGAGAGAGAAGGGAGAAGAGGTGTCTTACATCCACTGGCTCACTCCCCAACTGGCCACAATGGCTGGAGCTGCACCAACCCAAAGCCAGGGGCCAGGGGATTCCTCCAGGTCCTCCACACGGGTTCAGGGGCCCAAGGACTTGGGCCATCTTCCACTGCTCTCCCAGGCAATAGCAGAGAGCTCAATTGGAAGTGGAGCAGCCAGGACTCGAACTGACAGCCGTATTGCCAGGGCTGCGGGTAGCGGCTTTACCCGCTATGCACAGCACCGCCCCATGTAAGTACTTTTGATGGACAAGGAAACCCAGGTCCTGAATTGTAGTCAACACTTCTCTAACTTTACCAGTATTTCACGGGTGTCATCCACACTGAGCATAAGGAAGAACACACAGGCAAGGTCAACAAACAAAATCAATAAGAAAAACAGTCAAAGAGTGCTGGAACGATCTACAATTACCCTACTAAAACAGCCTGTGCAGAGCCAAACAACCTTCAGTTTATTTGCTAAAAGCCATCTACTTGGGTGAGCTGATACAGGATAAAATGTACTACAGGTTTTTCAATATTAAAACAACTTGTGCATCAGGGTTAGTTTCTGGTCCTGAAGGTGCCCATATTGAGAAAACCCTAGAGAACACTGAGCACCTGCTAGGACACCCAGCGGTGGGATAAGACAGCCTGTCCGCAGCGTGCCTTCCTCCCTCGTCCCTGAACACAGTGTGGAGAGGAGAGGAGTCGTCCTAAAATGCATACGCAGTTCCAGAAAGACTTTCACATAATTTCATCGAAGAATTTTACCTAATTCATCAACAGCTCTATGTTGGAGCCATTTGGTGGTTCTTTGAAAACTTACAAGTGTACCCAGTAGGTATGTGGGGAAAAAAATACTACACATGAAAAAAAAAAAAATGCCACAGGAGGAACGCAGGTCATCACACCTATCCCAAACAACCACTGTGCCAAAGTATCCCAAAGTGAGCTGTGAGGGGAGCAGAATGACTAATTTCAGGCAACATAATGCCAGAGCAATGGAATTGCACATACAGAATCACAGCCACATGCGAGCGACGCCCATGCTCTACTTAAAAACAAGGAACGACTGAAGAGGAGGGAACACAAATTTAAATAATGCTCATAATGATGAATGTAATACCACAATTAAACATTTTCTACAATTCAGAATTTAAATTGCTAGAGTGTTAAGGATTTAAAATGGATCACAGAAGGACCCTTCACCGAACGTGCTACCCGAAACACTGCGTCCTATTGGTAATCTCCACTCAACACTTACATGTAAAAATACAACATCACCTGGTGATGAACTCTCCAAAAACCCCCATTCTCTCTTGGGAGTAGCGATTTTTTTCTTAATTCTCAACTAACAATAAAATTGAGATGCCTACTTTATTTTATCAAGATCTCTGCAGTATTTTGAGAAATATCAGCTCAACTTTCTAGTACTATCACAGTAAGGGCCGAAGTGCTACGTGACAAATGTTTTAGCTTCCCCTTTGCACAGCTCCTCACTATCACTGATATATATGCTAACTATTATCACTGTTATATATGCTAACTATTATCACTGTTATATATCCTAACTATTATCACTGATATATATGCTAACGATTATCACTGTTATATATGCTAACTATTATCACTGTTATATATGCTAACTATTATCACTGATATATATGCTAACTATTACGGGTGAGGGGGAAAACCTAATTCCTAAGCCACAACCTAAACAAGGTGACAATTTTGGGGAAGAAAAAACTGAAGTGTAAGGTAGTCCAGTGATTTTTCATTTCCACTTGTGTCATCGAAATTAAACTAAAGGCTGAACTGGGCTTCATTTAGAGAAATGCTATCATAAAAAGAGACCCTGCATATGACTGAAGAACGTAAGCCACTGTCAACAACCAGCATAATACAGTCTTAGCCTTTTGTTTTCCCCAGTTTTATTATTTTAGATTTTTTCCTGACGTCCAATTCTAAAATCCAGCAAAGTGTTTCTGCGGGCTTATTTACCCTATTTGGGACTGTTCCTGAACAAAATGCATTATCAGGAGAGAATGTGTTTTTCTCCAAATGTCAAATTTTATTACCGTCAACAGATAAAAATATAAAAAGGTCACTTCCCTAGGGACAAATAAATACCACTAGGATTTTTAAATTACTTCGTTCTGACACCAAACTCCACACACAGCAGACAGAGCCACATTTTTATTACCAATGTGCAGCGTTCGCTGTTGCTCACCAGAATAGTGCCGTAAGAGAAAAGGAACTCTTCTGTCACAACTTGAGGTCGAAACACCTGGAAGGACAGAGTTGCCGCAGATTAAACGTTGAAAGCCCGGTGCAACCTCCGTTTAGGGAGAGAGAGAAATGGAAACGGTGCAGCTGAGCCGACGGTGCTCAGCTCCCGTGTGCAAGGAAGGGAGCGACACTGATACTGTGCTTCCCAGAGACAGGGGTACCTGGGAGGTCACGAGGTGCAGAACCACAGGCATCAGAGGCAGACACAACTTCAGCTGCTTCACTTGAACGGTGGACGGGTGCTTGCGGCCAGACACGTTAGCCAAGGCGGTAAGGACGTCCCCTGGGAAGCACACCGCGGAGGACAGGCGAGGTTAAAGACCGCGCAGGCGGAGGCCCCGCTGGTCACCGCTCCTCTCCTACTGGGGATTTCTAAGGCAGCTCAGCTCCAAATACAACCAGTTGGGAAAAGCGGTGCCATCTCTACCTGCAGATATTCAAATTATTAACAGACCATCCATTGTGCCACTGGGGGACAGGATGTGACATTCTGCGTGTGTACTATCAGTTAACTCAACCGCTCATCTGCAAATTGAAAATAGATTTTATAAATGATTATGGATGGTAGTTTTAGATGTTTTTTATTTTCTAAATTTCAACCCTGAGTACTTATTATTTTCATAAATGATAAAAGTAAGTTGAAATTATAATCCATTGTAGATCACAATTTTTTAAAATGTTATATGATGGAAGTAAAAAACAAAATGCCAGGGCTGGTGCTGTGGAGTAGTGGGTCTAAAGCTACCATCTGCAGTGCTGGCATCCCATTTGGGTGCCGGGTCAAGAATCAGCTGCCCCTTTTCCAATCCAACTCCCTGCTAATGTGCCCAGCAAAGCAGCAGAGAATGGCGCAAGCGCTTGTGCCCCTGCACCCATGTGGGAGAGGTAGAGCAGCTCCTGACTCCTGGCCTTGGCCTGGTTCAGCCCTGGCCATTATGGCCATCTGGGGAGTGAACCAGTGGACGGAAGATCTGTCTCTTCTCTTACTGTCACTCTTTCAAATAAATAAATCTTTTAAAAAATCAATTCCTGAAACTTTTCATTGGATGATAAATCCAATAGTAATAAAACTTGCCGTGTGGATAGCAGAATCTTATTTATCCTAAAGTAACATAAGTCTGGTAACAATGAACTCAGCCACCAACCGCCCGGATTAGAGTCATGAGGTTGGAGACTTTTCTTAATAACATTGTAATTGGGAGTAAATTTTGTGATCTCAATGTAGAAAAGTCTTTTCTAGAAAGACACACAGCCTGGAGGGAGATGGGGTAACAGGAGCCAAAGCACCGCTTACAGAGAGCACCGTGTCGGAGCTCCACGGCACAGGGGGGCGACAACGACTCACGGTAACTATGTTTTTATGAATGAACACAGGAGAGGAGCTCGAAGACTCCACACGTGAAATAACGACAAGGAGAGCGAAGCATTCACTACTCTGACTCCATCGGTACACACTCAACTCATTTACTGTAATGTCACACGCTGCCCCATAAACATGTAGGTACAGTCGGGATGTCAACCAAAAAGTTGTTTTTCATCTTAAGGAGATGAAACAGTAAGTAATCCGATTTGCTCATCACACACTGAACACATGTATCAAGTTATCACAGGGTAACCGAAGCTAGCTAATAAATGAATTGAAAAATCAATCTGGAGATGTTTTACTTTCACTCATTAAAAGGTTAAAAAAAAAAATCTCCTGAAGTATTAGTAAGGATCAAAAGGTTACTTTCAATTAGCCACAGAGATACAAGTGTTTTCAGAACTTTGATTTAATATTCTGAATTTTTAAGAACACTTTACTAGAATGCCTTGGAGCAAATTTAACATTTTAAACATTTCTGGTTTATAGCTACATCTGCTGGAAAAGCATGGAATGGGATAAGCTACATTTATGATTAAGCTACATTTATGCATTCCTTGGATTATTTTAATTTTGCAAATAACAATGAAACAAGGGATTTCGTTAGCTGCAACATACATCCTTTATAAATCATTTTTAGATATTGTATCATAAAGGTAACTTTTTAATTTTTTTTGTTTTTGTTTTTTTGTTTTTTTTGTTTTTTTTGTTTTTTTTGACAGGCAGAGTGGACAGTGAGAGAGAGAGACAGAGAGAAAGGTCTTCCTTTTGCCGTTGGTTCACCCTCCAATGGCCGCCGCGGATGGCGCGCTGCGGCCGGCGCACTGCGCTCATCCGATGGCAGGAGCCAGGTGCTAGGTGCTTTTACCTGGTCTCTCATGGGGTGCAGGGCCCAAGCACTTGGGCCATCCTCCACTGCCTTCCCGGGCCACAGCAGAAGGCTGGCCTGGAAGAGGGGCAACCGGGACAGAATCCGGCGCCCCAACCGGGACTAGAACCCGGTGTGCCGGCGCCGCAAGGCGGAGGATTAGCCTGTTGAGCCACGGCGCCGGCCATAAAGGTAACTTTTTAAACCAAAGAAATTTCCAAACTTTAAAACAGTATCAAAATTCTTATGCATTAAATTTTATCAACTTAATTAAAAGCTAAGCACTTTAAAGTTTTTTTTTTTAACAAAATAGTGTCAATCTAATTTTAAGCAATTAAGACGCTTTCCTTTTGTCTATTATCTAAAATTGCCTGCCCACATCAGATAATACCTAAGTAGATAGGTAGGGAGATGATCCCTTTAGCCTGCTCAATGACACTGATGGAAAGTAAGAACAAAGACAGGTGAGGCTAACTTAAATCTTGAAACTACACACTCAAGTAAAAAAAATATTGTGCTGGCCGTCCTGTGGGAACAGAAGAGAGTGAAAACACAGGCCGCGCCGCAAAGTCACGTCCCCGAAAGGGAAGCAGCAGCGGGGCCCAGGGCCCAGACGCCACAACTTACCCAGGATCCCTGGCAGCTCCTGCACGACGTGGCAGATGAGAAGGTCCAGGCATCTGGACAGGTACTCAGTGCCACTCTGCTGCTCCTTGCCTGGAGTGGTCTTTCTGCTGTCTCGCTCGATGTACATCACCAGTCTACGAACAGAAAGTGCCAAGATTACCTCTCAACATGAAACCGTCAAGAACATCTGTCCCAAAACGCAGCCCGGGCAAGTGCTTCCCGAGGGCACGGTCCCAACCATGTGGGCGTCAGGATGTCCACCACCCTGCCAGGTGCAGCCTACCTGTGGGCCTTGGAAACCTTGGAACGCTTATGCAGAAAGAACAGGGGGCAACTTTGACTCTCTCTGCCGATGTATGAGAACAACCACCTGATTTCATTTGCACCATGGAGAGACACCGCTGTCTCCAAAAGATAAATCAAAGGCAGAGATCCTGGGGCTGCAGAGGGCCCCTGGGGTTCCTAAGACCCAAAGCAGCAGCGCACGCTGGCTGCACTTGCAGTGGCCACTAGTATTAAACCTGCTCGGAACCCCAGGCAACTTGCAGGAGTTCCAATTCTTTCAGTAAATCGTGCACATAAATCCAAAGAAAAGGTTTCATTTTATAGACACCAGACGCTGTCTCAACATCAGGGCTGGACGTGTCTTTTTTTTCCCCTAGTTTTCTGAGACCTGCCTTCTAAGGACAACCTATTTCTTTTTCAAACCACAGCAAATCTGAACCAATCACCTCCAGTCCACAACCAGGGAAATGGGTAAAGGTCCATTTCCCTTCCCTAGATATTTAGGGCCAAGCTGTGGGTCCTCCTGACATTCACCCCCTCTTTGCTAGGCCAACTGTTCTCCAAAGTTCCCTTTAACCTTCGACTCTCTCAACAGAGTCCACCAAAATCTCTTTAGGCCAATCTCCCCAATTGCCATCATCCATCTCTCTCCATTTCCATTGTTCTCAGACCATCCACTTTTTACTTAGAATTTCCAATCAATTCCCACTGTCAACTGGAGATGGTTCTCTAGAGTGTGAACACACACACTGAAATCTTGACACTTGGCATTTACGTGGGTCTCTTAGTAGGTTTAATTCATAGGTTTGTCTTTCTTGCTATTTGGAGCCCTACAACTGAATACGCGAGGAGCAAGTTAGTCTTGATTCTGCATCATCACCAAGTTTCCTCTGCTCCAGTCACAGATCACAGCCCAATGCACATTCTAATAAATACACGATGCTGGTTAAGAGGCAGAGAGAATACTGATGCGTCAGCTGAAATGAATCGGTAATACTCAAAAATAGCCCAAAGCACAGAACTTCCAGGTAATGGGTAAGCCACTGAAGAGTGAGACCTCCCCCACTGCACGATGAACTGGGCACCAAAAGCAGCAGCTGTATGAGGTGGCACAGGGCCAGCCTGGGCCTCCCAGGGACCCGCAGCACAGCCCACTACCAGTGTGGCCTGGAGCTTCCAAGACAAAGGCACTGATTCCAAGAACCTACCACCAGGCACCTGTTTCATCAGGCTGACTAATGAGCAGGATGCGAAAAGAGCGGGGCGGCGGGACCCCTCACCTCCCTTTTCTGCTAGGATGGGGAGCTTGGCCTCTCGCTGCCCAGCCTTGCCATCTGTAAGGCAGCACTTGCAACAGCGAAGACTGGACACGTAATTGCATCTCCCCCAAGATTCGCATTTCAGACATGCCCGGTAACTACACCTGCTCTTGCTGCTGCTCACTTGTGCGAGTGGGGCAGTTTTCCTCCTGCCCTGACACTTCCACCCAGGCCCCCAACCCTTCTTGGTGACAGGATCGTATCCCAGCACTGCATCCACCTCCCCCTTCCTTCTGAACTTTGCATCTCATTCCTTTCCATCTTCCCAGAATCTTCAAACGGCCAAAGATTTCTCATTACGTGTCATTCCTTCCTATTTAACAAAGCACTGCTCACGCGCCTTATGCCTCGGTCCCCCTTCCTCAAACCGTCTTATGTAAAGATTTATTTCTTTTAGCTTTATGTATTTTTTAAAAGGTTTATTTAAGGATTTGAAAGGCAAAGTTACAGACAGAGGAGGAGTTTCATCCACATCTCCCACAAGCGTGGCAGGGGCCCAAGTCCTTGGGCCATCTTTGGCTGGTTTCCCAAGCACATAAGCAGGGAGCTGCATCAGAAGTGGAGCAGCAGGGACTTGAACAGGTGCATATATGTGATGCCAGTGGCATGGGTGGCAGCTTAAAGTGTGCCACAACGCCAGCACTATAAAGCCTTATTCGTTCATTTTTATTTGAAAGAGCAACACAGAAAAAGAGATCAAGATCTTTTATCTTCTGGCTCACTGCACAAATACCCACGGGAGTGGGGTTGGGTTAGGCCAAAGTCAGGAGCCCAGAACCCCCTGCAGGTCTCCCATGTGGGTGGCAGGGATCCACGCATGTGAGCCATTATCTGCTGCTGCGCAGGGTGCACACAAGCAGGAAGCTGGATCAGAAGCAGGGCTTCACCCCTAATCCACAACACCTGCCCTTCAGCCAAACAGTTTAAGAGAGACACCGGGGGCCGCCACTGTGGCGTAGTGAGGTAAGCCTCCATCTGCAGCAGTGGCACTCCACAGGGGCACTGCTTCATGTCCCAGCTGCTCCTCTTCTGATCCAGCTCTCTGCTGTGGGCTGGGAAAAGCAGCAGAAGATGGCCCAAGTCCTTGGGCCCCTGCACCCACGTGGAAACCCCAGAAGTTGTTCCTGGCTGCGGTTCAGCCCAACTCCAGCTGTTGCTGCCATTTGGGGAGTAAACCACTAGATGGAAGACCTTTCTGTCTCTCCCTCTTTCTGTAAGTTTACCTCTCAAACATAAAATATTTAAAAAAAAAAAAAGACATCCATGTGTAATGTCTACACTAATCAAACTACATTTCCTCCATCTCCTACAGTAGGGCTTTCACTCCCATCACTTTCTCTAAGGTCACTGAAAACCTCCATGACATCAAATCCAATGGGCACTCATTTGCCTTCACCTATTTTGACACGTCAGCCACATTCAATTCTGTTGCCACTTTTGTCCCTCTACCCATCATGCCATTGTACTTTCCCAGGTTTATTCTCCAGTTTCTCTGGTGGTTCCTTTCCTGCATCTTTTTGCTTGCTCATGTGTCTAAATGCTTAGTTTTTTGTTTTTTTTTTTTTTTTTGACAGAGTGGACAGTAAGAGAGAGAGACAGAGAGAAAGGTCTTCCTTTGCCGTTGGTTCTCTCTCCAATGGCCGCCACGGCCAGCGCGCTGCAGCCTGCACACCGCGCTGATCCGATGGCAGGAGCCAGGTGCTTCTCCTGGTCTCCCATGGGGTACAGGGCCCAAGCACTTGGGCCATCCTCCACTGCACTCCCGGGCCACAGCAGAGAGCTGACCTGGAAGAAGGGCAACCAGGACAGAATCCGGCACCCCGACCGGGACTAGAACCCGGTGTGCCGGCGCCGCAAGGTGGAGGATTAGCCTAGTGAGCCACGGCGCCAGCCTAAATGCTTAGGTTTAGGTACTCTCAGTACCCTCCAGGCTTTCTCATCCCTAACAATGACTTCAATTACCACCGATATCAACAGATGGCTTCTGTAGCCCACACCAAGTATCCAAGCTACAGACCAATATTCAACTGCTGCCTTGACTTTACATACGTTTTTGTCTCTCCGAAGTTCTTCAAACTCTCTATATGCAAAGCAAACACCATCACCACACCGAATCTGGTTGTCTTCCAAACTACAGTGTCTCACTGTAGAGCATCAATTCTTAAACCAGAAACCTAGGAGATTCTTCCTTAAGATCTCCCTGTCACTTCCCGTATCAACTTAATCATTAAGTTTTCCTCATTCCCTTTTATGTACACCCAACAGAGAGCAAGCCACCATACTTCACTTCTCTAGAACTACTGCAGTAGCCTCTTAGTCCATTTGCTTCTACTCTGTCATGCTAACCCTTGCACACCCCGTATCAAAATGATTCCTATCAAGTTGCTCACCTATTTAAAACCATGCAATAACTCTTCACTGTTTCTGACATGCAAATTCTCACAACTTTCTATGAAGGCCTACAAGGCTTGGACCCCAACTATCTTTTTGACTTTGTCTTGACTCCTCTTAAATTCCTAAACTCAGAACCTCCCTGGAAACAAGCCATTGCCTGCACCTGCAGGACTCTCTTCTTTCTTTGGCAACGAATCTCTACACATATTTTATACTCCGCTGTAGCTTTCACAGACTTCCTTAATTAAATCCAACTATGATACTGACTCACAATACAGAACACACTAGAGTTGTATCCAACTGCAGCTTTATAACACATTTTTGATTATCTGATAACGTTTGTCATCCTGGTAAACTTATAAAAAATCTAAAACCTAGACTACACCTTGTTTTGCTCACCGCATCCTTGCATTTCTGGGCACGGTGACATGGCATCAGCTCTCAGAAAACATTCCCTCAACAGGTAAATACGACTGTGGAACCTCCTGTAAGGTTGGCCATTCCTTGGACCCAAGAGTGTCTGCTTGAAACTTAACACTGTTTGAATACAAGTTTAAAAACACAAACTTCTACTTAGAGAAATATACCAGGAGCAAAATCTAAAAACAAACTGGGGGAAAATATTTCCATTTCACACCACAAAAGGTTATAATACACATGTACACACACACACACACACACACACACATGCCTCTCAGATTAAGAGAAGATTAACAGATCAAGAGAAAAAAATAGCAAGGAATAGGAAAAGGTAATTTATACAGAAGAAAATATGAATGGGTCAAACAAAAGTTTGTCCCATTTTGCTCCTAAATGAAATATACATCAAAAAGACTTATGTGTCTTGTTAACCCCTTGCATGGCCATAATTCAGGAAGGCTGCTAAGACTGTCATCAAGGCTCTGAGCATGGTGAGAACGTTTAGCCTGGAGGCTAACACGATGATCTGGACAACCATATCCTGCATCATAGTGCCCGGGTTTTGACTCCAGCTTCCTGATAACGCAGACCCTGGGAGGCAGCAAGGATCACCCGAGGGGTCGGGTCCCTGTCACTCTGTCGGAGACCTGGCTGGGATTCTTGCCTCCCAGTTTGGCTCAGTTCAGGCCCAGCCACTGTGGGCATTTAGCAAGTGAAGCAGCAGATGGGATGGCTCACTCGCTTTCACACACAAACCAAGGTATATACATATTAGGACTGAGGGCACTGCTGCTCTTACTACAGTGATGCTGGACGTGGAAACAGGAACAAATCCCACAGAGTAAACTGGCAGTTTATCTTAACAATTCGAAGTGTCATAATTTCACCTGCACAAAGAAATTATTCCATAGCTATCCCTGTGCACACATGTCATGACCCGTATTCATAGTGTGCTACTTAAAAGAGCAAAGGATTGGAGTGGGAGGGGTCCAGGAAGCGGGAATGAGTTGAGTAAAATATGGTACAGCATTAAAACACAGACATTAAAAAAGGACAGCTCTTTATACACGGCATGGAGAGAACTACAAGATGTGCTATTAAGTAAAATAAGTGATGATTAAAATAAGATGGTTTTTGTAAAGAAAATAATTTTCATTAGTATTTGCTCGGACCAAAAACAATTCAGAGGGTACACAAACAATTAACAGTGATGTTTTATTTGCATGATGGCAACCTGGGGCAATGCGGCAGAAGGAGAGACATCTTTAAATTTTTTGGTCTTTGAACCACGAACATGCATTACCTACTCAAAGCTTTAACACAAGTGTTTTTTAAAGATATTAAATAATACTTTTGTCCTAGTATTTTTTAGGTAATAAACACTCAATTACACAGGCTACCCAACCAAATGATGAATGCCAAGCACAGGCAAACAGACGACTCCTGTTTCTAAGACCTGTGCTTCAGGGGCTGGCACTGTGGCATAGCAGCTAAAGCCACCGCCTGCAGTGCCTGCATCCCATATGGCTGCTCCACTTCCAATCTAGCTTTCTGCTATGGCCTGGGAAAGCAGAAGATGGTCCAAGTGCTTGGGCCCCTGCACCTGCGTGGGAGACCTGGAAGAAGCTCTTGTCTCCTGGCTTTGGATTGGCATAGCTCCCGCCACTGCAGTCAATTGGGGAGTGAACCAGTGGATGGAAGACCTCTCCTTCTCTGTGTCACTCTGACTTTCAAATAAATAAATAAATCTTTAAAAAAAAAATAAAGACCTGTGCTTCAGAGGGTCACACAGAGGGTCATGTGCGAGGCTACCTTTCGAGAAGTGAACCAGCAACAGACTACACACAAAGCTATATTACAGTATCTGTTGAGTGTGATTCCCAGATTCTCTGCTGCAGTGGGCTCCATCTATTAACTTGGCAATAAAGGGACAGGGAAAACCTGGATATCATCCCCAGCTTTAGCACTTTCTAACAGTATTTTTTTTAAGATTTATTTATTCAAAAGGCAGAGAGAGAGAGAGAAACAGATAGACATACAGGAGAGACAGACATCTTCCACCTGCTGGTTCATTCGCCAAATGGCACAACGGCCAGGGCTGGACCAGGCCAAAGCCAAGAGCTTCATCTGGGCCTCCAATGTGGGTGCAGGGGCCCAAAGACCTGGGCCATCTTTTGCTGCTTTCCCAGGTACATTAGCAAGGAACTGGTTGGGAAGTGGAGCAGCTGGCACTCAAACCAGCTCCCATAGAGATGCCGGTGCTGCAGGTGGTAGCTTATCCCATTATGCCACAGCAGCACCATCTTGAACAAACTGCCTAGACTCTTAAGAGCTGTAGTCCTCTAATTGAAAATGGGAGATTGATGTCTGCCGTGCAGGACTGCTTTGAGGAATGGAATGAGAAACAGAATGAGATGTGGGGAATACCCAAGATGTAGTAGCAGCTGTCACCACCACCACACCTAGGACCATGTTTTCTTGAGGACACAAACCTTAAAGACAAATTTCCTGGAGTCTTTCTCTCCATCTCCTTGTCTCTCTCCCTTGCTCTGTCTCTCTCTGAATCTCTCTCACTTGCTCTTACGCTCTCCTCTCTTTCCTTTTTTGCCCCTTCCCTCCAATCTGTCCAGTTCGCCCCAATAAACCCTTTCCCTAAAAAAAAAATAAATAAAAAATAAAAAAAATCCAAGAGTTGGCTAACTCTGCTTTCCCTCTGATTGACTTACAATCACCATGGTCAAAACCTCCACCTCCAGTCCCCTCCCCCCCCCCAGTGGCTCCACACTACAGGATCTGTTGTCACAGGCTATGGGGGAACAGAGCAACTCGGCTGGCAGGGGAACACTACTGACCAAAAGAATTCATATTCTATGAAGGAAATGAAGGGTGGAAACATTTAAGCGTGGCATCCATGAACATTGTACAACTGTTCTACAACAAGGCTGCCATGGTTATTCCTTAGCATTCTACAAGGGCATCGAGTTAAAAGACCCATTCTCTCAATGGTAACCCAAGGGACCTGCCATGAACCAGATCCGTTCTTCTCTCCACACCTCCACTATCTTTAACAGAAAGACTTCTGATTTAGACTTGTTTCCCAAACCACCCACCTTCTGGCTCCCTATGTCTCTCCAATTATAGCTCTAACCCTAATTCTCTTTGCCTCACCTCTGTAGGAATCCTCATGCTCATTCTAAACCTTTGTGCTTTCTTATCTGCCTTCTGTTTTGCCTTGTGTCATACCTCTGTGCTCTGGGGCCAAACTCACCATGTTCCATGGCTGTTCCTATCTCTGGTACCCACTGCAGTGCAGAATCTGTAATAAAATGAGCTCTAGCAGCACACGGACGATGATGTTCATTTACTCATTCAGTAATACTCTATGTACTGCAAGGACGGACAGAAGAGAGCTAAGAAAGGTTGGCTACAAGCAACTATAATAGTTCAAATGGAACGCTGCGGGGGCTCTGGATGTAGTGGCAGTGTGGAAATGGTACAAACTGACAGTAGCTTGGGTATCTCTCTAAGTTAAAAATCATTAGATTTGTTGTTGCTTAAGATGTGAGATACGAGAGATGGGAGTCAAGAACGAACTCCATAAAACTGTGCTCCACGAAGGGCAGTGAGGCCATCTACTCAGATGCATCAAGCCTGATGGAGCAGCAAGGCTGGGGCAGAAAAGTCAGAGTTAGGGAAGCATGGTTGCCAGCTGAGATGTCAGTATGTGAGTTCTGAAAAGAGGAGGTCTGAGCTGATGACATGCATCTCATAGGAGGTCACAGGTGGATGCTCTCAAAGGCCATCAAATTCAGTGGGATAACGTGGGGAGCCAGTCGTCAAGAACACAGCCATGGGCCTGCCACAGAGGCTGGGATGACAAGTGAGACCCAGCACAGGTCGAGAAAGGTGGCCAGGGAAGAAGGCAGGCAACCTGAACCTGCCCCGGGTACCAGGTCAGAAAGCTCTGCAGGAAGCAATACAGTGGGCATCGCGCCTCTGGTCAAGGGGAGTGAGGTTATTCAGACTAACGTCCCCACTGTGAACACAACAAAAGTAGTAAGTGCTGAAGAACATATAATTTGCTAAAGTAGAATGCTACTTAAAATATAATCACATCAAATTACGCGGATCACACAGAAACTGTAGAAATGACTGAGCTGACCTCCGTTACAGGAACACTTGTGACACCAAGTGTTCAGCGACAGCTTCACACACGGGTGCAGGAAATGCTGTCTCTTAAACAATTTAAATGCAAGAAAAGATGCTACACCCCGGAACACTGTCAGATGCAATAGAAACAAAAGAAACCAATGTCAAAGATGCAGCGGTGACTCTTCAATGCTGAAGTTAAAGATGCACATAGAATGTCAAACTAAGGCTATCTGATGAAATGGAAGAATAGAAAAAATTCTGAGTGCAGTATCTTCTATACATACTTGTAAGTATATATGAGTAACCAGAGTAATAAATTAAATATTTACAGGTGTCTGTTTAGTTCATCAAATTCCTTTTAAAATTTTACATATTTACCCTACTCCCTTACCCCAAAAGTAATTTCTGTTTTTGGACATTCCTTTCATAAATAAAGCTTTCGTACAATCAGAAATGCCTTGAATTCAACTAAACGGATAATTCAAAAAATTAATATCAAAATGGCAATTTTTTATTCCATTTTCCATTAATTTTTTTGTAATACCTTCAGACCAAATGTTTTTATCAGATTATTCTAGCTCTCATGTAGAAAATGGATTCTACATGACAGTAGAGAAACCAGTTAGGAGGCAGCATCACGGCCTAGAGGAGATTTGCTAGCTTGGAGGGGATGGGATAGATGGACAGAACTGGGTGCACACGGGGATGCTTTCTGAAGGAAGAGTCAATGTAACTGGCTGATGAACTGGACTGAGTAATCAGAAGAAGAATGTCTATGTGAGCTCATCAGAGGGCAGGGCTGATTGGCCTGGATGTGAGGAAGTCTGGGAATCAGAAGGCAGATAGGAAGCCAATTTGATTTGTTTATGACAAAACAAAATTCCTCTTTGTGGGCAGTGGGATGTGTATGGGATGGGGCAAGGGTCAGAAGACCATCACAGCACACAGGTGGTCCCTGAAGCCACTGGGTAACATGGAATCACAACAGGACAGTAATGAAAAAGAACACAGATAGGACCTCAGGGGAAGCAGAAAAGACAGACCCAGCAAAGGACAGAGAGGTGGGAAGATAGCGAGGAATACCGAATTCCTCCTAGGAGAGTCACAGGGTTAGGGGCCACAAAGGTTCACACTGCCAAGCTGAACCCAAGAATATCACTTTGCTTTTTAATATAGTCACACTAGTAAGCTGCGTTCAGCCTAAAGACAGGACACTGTTCCAATCTCAGCCAGAACTTGCAAAGAGTTTCCTTAAAGTGATGCTACAGATTAACTGGCCTAAGGAAGCCCCAAGCACACAGAGGAAAAGAACCTGCCTGGTTAGTGGGCAGAACCCAGTAGCTCTCTGAGCTCTAAACAGGAGACCAAGACAAGTTTAGACTGAAGGGCTTATAAGAAGGGGCGAGTTTTTCAACCTTATGAACATTTTTTTTTTTTAAAAAATTGTTGCCAGCAAACCTAACGAGAGAGAGAGAGAGAAAGAGAGAGAGAGAGAGATCGATTGATCGATCGATCACAAGGGGACTGAAGGAATGAAGGTTTCGCAATGAATGACTTTGTGAAAGTGACTTTACGGATTATTAATCTGATAGCATCACAGTGAACAGATGAGAGAGGGAGGGAGCCACAGGCTACTGGGAGTGTGCAGGTGAAGAGGAGAGGCCAAGGGACTGTAAGAAAAAAAAAAAAAACTGATGGCTTGCAAATGCTGGCAAATGCTGGCAAATGTGAGCAGAAGGCAAGGTTGCAGTTGCCTAGTATGGACAAAATGGCAGGCTGGCACTGGGAGAAGTCTACCTAAGGGGTTTTGGGGATGGAGAGTTCATTTTCCTTGCTTTAACTCAGCCTGGTTCCTCCTTAGAATGTCTACCCACCTCTCCCTCGAAGACCGATACTCCCTACCAGTTACATGAAGCTCTATGTGTCCATCAAGAGAGTGTCCACTGCCCATTTCTATGCTGGTCTCAGTGGCTCTGTGCCACTGGAGTACAATGCACACTGTGGACATGATCCCATTTAGATGCCTGCTGGGCAAAATCCTTCCTATGGCCACACACGATTTCCACACTATCAAAACACCACACTTTTCTTTGCTTCGCTCCACTCTGAGTTCATTTTTATCTGTGACCTGCACATTCTGTAACTTTTACCTGTCACTTTCTCTCACACCAGACAATTTGTATTTTAAAGGTGGGGATGCAGTTTTCCTCTCCTCCATGTCTGCCAAAATCCTCAACAAAACTCATTGTCCAATTCAATGCCACTGTTTGCAATTAAAGCTACTGTCTTTTAGCTTGTCTTGCGCAGGTGATAAATTCAATTCTGCCATGAATTTAAATTACAGGGATCCCAGCTCATTTATAGGCCGATCCTATGATTGGTTTCTTATTTCCGAAGTACATAACTGGAACAGACATACTCAGCAACTAGCAGGATTCACACCTGGGCTATATGATCTGTGGAATGAGGCCACATATGATGAAGAGACAAAAATGGAAGTTTGCACTGTCCCCTCTCTACCAATACAGCACACCACTCAATAGAAACCCAAATCATATAAGTGGCAGAAACTTAAAAGGTACAGGGTGATATCTATTACATTCCCATTTAAGGTATCTATTCAGCCTGTACAAAAATATTAGAAAATTACTGTGATGGATCTTGCAGACAGACAGTAGATTATCCAAAATGTAAACATATCGTGACTCCAATTGAAGCTTCCATTTAAGATGTAATAGCTCTGTTGGAACAAATCAACATCACATTGACATCTTAGCTGCTATCAACCTGGCAAAGGCTTCTGCTCTATACCAACTGGGAAAAAAAAAGACAATCACTAACTTCCGTTGGCTTTTATTCACCAAGAAAAATATTCACGTTCCCTGCCTTGCCTCAGAGCTGTGTCAGCTTCCCCGGTCCAGAGCACGCAGAAGGCTGAAGACACTTGGATCATCTTGACATGCCACCAAATACCACCCTTGCACACTATGGTGAAGACATTAAGCCAAATGAATCTGAAGAACAGTCAGCACCAAATACTTTCATTAAGATACATGGGAGGGGCCCGTGCGGTGGCGTAGCAGGTCAAGCCACTGCCTGCAGGGCCCGCATCCCATATGGGTGCTGGTTTGAAACCCAGCTGCTCCACTTCTTTTTTTTTTTTTTTTTTTTTACAGGCAGAGTGGACAGTGAGAGAGAGAGATAGAGAGAAAGGTCTTCCTTTGCCGTTGGTTCACCCTCCAATGGCCGCCGCGGTCGGCGCGCTGCGGCCGGCACACCGCGCTCATCCGATGGCAGGAGCCAGGAGCCAGGTGCTTTTCCTGGTCTCCCCATGGGGTGCAGGGCCCAAGCACCTGGGCCATCCTCCACTGCACTCCTGGGCCACAGCAGAGAGCTGGCCTGGAAGAGGGGCAACCGGGACAGAATCCGGTGCCCCGACCGGGACTAGAACCCGGTGTGCCGGCGCCGCAAGGCGGAGGATTAGCCTGTTGAGCCACGGCGCCGGCCTGCTCCACTTCTGATCCAGCTCTCTGCCATGCTCTGGGAAAGCAGTGGAAGATGGCCCAAGTGCTTGGGCCCCTGTACCCCTGTGGGAGACCTGGAAGAAGCTGCTGGCTTCAGATCAGCTCAGCTCCAGCCATTGTGGCTATTTGGGGAATGAACCAGCGAATCAAAGACCTCTCTCTTTCCATACCTCTGCCTTTCTGTAATTTTGCCTTTCAAACAAATAAATCTTGAAAGAAAAAAATTTTTTAAAAAGTTACTTAAAAAACAAAGAAACGTGGGAAAGAGATAACTCCCTAAAAATTCAAGGGCCTCCTACCTCCATGCATTTTCTGGGGCTCAGTGGTCTAGAGCATTGGGACATCCCTTCAAGTCAAAGCAAGTTATTACACCTTACACAGATTACGACCAAGAAACAGGTACAATACTTCCTGCATTTCTGTGGATTTAGGAAGTATAAACTGTTACTATTCCATCTCATCTTTGGACATTTCCCTCTCATTCATTTTTTCAAGAGCCCATAAACTTGCTACGTGTGCACGGAGTTGGGCGAGCAATGGCTCTACAGTGATTTCAGGTTGCACTACCGGCTGCTCTGGGACTTGAGCTTCACAGCCCAGCCTATCGAGCGCTGCCCTGAGCGTCTGTGACAGACAGAGCTCCCGCCGAGCATCAGCCAGTGAATTGCAACACGCCACTTCGGGGGTTTTGTGCAAAGTCACGTTCTCTTCAGATTTCAAATTTCTCCTTTTGACAAAGACTTCCTGATTGAGAGCAACAGTGACTGATGACCGCAAATGAATATGGGATCAGCGGCCTATCATTAACCTGACTCACAAAGCCACTAGGTTGTGCACACACACAGTAACCCGCCATTTGGAAGGCTCATCACTATTAGATGAGGATCTTAAGCAGTCTGGAATCAGCCTAACCAGTCACAGGGTACATAGCTCCAATTACTCTGACACATGCCCACTCCTTTTGAGACTTGGATCATGAAATTCTTAAGTTTTTCATGTGTTCATTACCAGTCTATGAACAAGCGCACTGAGCCTGCTTAGTGAGTGCTACGATATGTTGGGATCAAATCCAGGTGGACTGCTGTGCTATAAACCTAAGAAGTATCAACAGCCCAAGAAATTCAACAACACAACAGACAGTCCAGTTAAATGAGCAAAAGACCTGAACAGACATTTTTCAAGAGAAGAAATCCAAATGGCCAACAGACAACTGAAAAAATGCTCAGATTCAATAGCCACCAGGGAAATACAAATCAGAACCACAATCAGGTTTCACCTCCTGCTAGTTAGAATGGCTTTCATACAGAAATCAACTAACAGTGGGAAAGGTACCTTAATCCACTGTTGGTGGGAATGTCAACTGCTACAGCCACTGTGGAAGACAGTATGGAGATACCTCAGAAATCTGAATATAGCCCTACTATAGGACCACCCATCCCACTCTAGGGCATTTACTCAAAGGAAATGTAATCAGCATATGAACAGAGTTATCTGTATCCTCATGTTTATTGAAGCTCAATTCACAATTGCTAAGATGTCCATCAACTGAAGATTGGAAAAAGAAATTATGGTATATGTACACCATGGAATACTACACAGTGGTAAAAAAAAAAAAAATGAAATCCTGACATTGGCAACAAAATGGATGCAACTGGAAACCATTATACTTAGTGAAATAAGCCAATCCCCAAAACACAAATACCTTATGTTCTCCTTGATCTGTGGTAACTAACAGAGCACCTAAAATGTAATTTATAGAAGTGAAATTGACACTTCGAGATGCAATGATTTTGAACATTTTGAGGAATTTTGAACATTTCTTGAGAAACAGTTTTTTTCTATACTATTTGTTGAACTCTTTACTTCATGTAGAGTTAATCTTAAGAGTATCAAGTTAATTGAAAAGAGATCTTTGCTAAAAATTAAGAATAAGAGAGGGAGGATGAAGAAGGATGAGAGTCTGGGAGGGAGGGTAGGGTAGAAAAAAATCACTATGTTCCTCAATTTGTATACATGAAATGCAGGAAGTTTGTATACCTTAAATAAAAGGTTTCTAGATAAAAAAAAAAAAAAGTTAGTAAATGTCCCTGAAAAAGACATTTTCCCAGCATGTATTCCAAACAATACATTCTGTCATACACTGTTTCAACTGAAATAGGACTACAAGTACAGATGCATGCTGACTTGTGACACTGCCTAACAGCCTCAAAGGCTGGTCAAGGACTTCAGAAGAACAAGATCTCAACACTGGGGACAAGAAGTTCTAGGCGGAGCCGTGTGGATAGATGCCTTAGAATGGGCACAATCACAAATGCAGTTAGGTGTCAGGTGCATTTTCTCTAAGACGAACCGACTCAGAGGAATCTTTTGCTAATCCGGGAGACAAGACAACACATTGCAAGAATGTCAGTGAAGACCCCTTCTCTAACTACCCCAGGGTTTGCTCACCGGGCCTTCAGGAGCCAAGATGGAGACGACGCAGAGGCTCAGCAAAAGGCGTCGTCCTCGACCACAATGACCTAGACGCTGGCACCCCCACCACAAGGAGAGACAGTGCTGAGCCTCCAGGGAGGCTTTCCTTTCTGCAAAGACCGGTCAGTCACCTGGCAACAAGTTGGTTTACAGAGGCAGCAACGAAGCGTCCTCCCTGGAATCACACATCCTAGATCCGAATTTGCTTTCCTTGCCCTGAAGAGTGTGCCAGCACCAGTGAGCATAAACTGAAGAAACGCCTCATTTACCACCATGTTAATCAATACAACAATGTCTTATTAACAGTAAGCAGGTGCAGTGAGGGACTCGAGCCCATGAAAGTCACTGGGGTTTTAAGTACCCCAGCACCCAGCAGCACAGGCTTCACACAATGAGCCACCGAAAACTCAGCCATGGCACCAGCTGGGAAACACGCTGACAAAGCAGTTCTCTCACAATGTGAAAAGTATGTTTTCCATCAACAACCAACATACACCTCCTTGTCTCTCCCACAGTCAAGACACACAAATCTGGTGTGCATTTTTCTTTTCTTTGCTTCCACTCTCTGACTTTGAGCTCTGTCGGGTTGTTTCCTTTGGTTTCCAATGATTACATTAAACTGAAGGGTGAATCGGGGGGAACAAACAGGTTTAAATCTGTAAGGCAGGACACAAAACTCTGAGGACCAAGGGACAGTGGACTGCAGCTACCCAGTTTGGATAAAGCAGCCAGAACTCAGGGGATGATCTCTGAGGAGCCTCAAGGTACTACCACAGCCAGCAGCTCAAGTTTTCAGGGTCACAGACAATGCAGCTTTGAGTCTAACCAAGTATAAACCTGTAACTCAGGCTTATTTATAGCTGTGCAACTACTTCATCGGAGAGGTTTCTGATACACATTCCCAAAACACCAACAAAAAGGTAGCTTCCCCACTGGATAAAAAGTTGTCCACTGGTGCAATCTGGATATATTAGTTTTTTTTTTAACCTATTTTGACAATACTGGTAGAAACAGTATTTCTTAAACTACCAATTATACTAAATACCTCTTCAATATTTATCAATCTCTGTACAGTATACAGATTATTACATATGATATAAAAATTCATAGCTTTTGTTAGCACATAAATTATATTTATGATTTTAGGGGGATATAAAAGTATCTTATTTATATGTAGCCAAACCATCAGGATTTCCTTTTATGGTTTCTTTCATTGCTTTTCTACTCAAAAAAGCTTTCCTGATCCATATTTACACATTTTCTTCCAGCTGTTTATGATTTCTTTGGGGTATATAATTCTTTAATCCATCTGGAATAGACATTTGTATGGTATAAGGAGAGAAAATAATTTTTTCCCATCCAGTTAACCAATTATCCAAAGTAAATATTTCTCTTTTTTTAAAAAAAAATATTTCTTTTAAAGGATCAAAGCAATTTTTTTTTTTATTTCACTGATTACCATAGCAATGCTAGGGGGAGGCAGAAAAAAAAATTCTAGGGAATGCATCAGGAGTCACTTGTCAGGCTCACAACCAACCTGTGTACTGAACTCACAAGACGACTCAGCCTCTAAAAGATCTATCATTTTTAGAGACATAAAAGGCCCCACTTTATCATTTGTCTTATTCAGTGTGAGTATGGAGCCATTTGGAGAAATAGGTGGACATCTGGGGGCCTTCCCACCATTGTCGGATCCTGACAGCTCTATTTCACTGCCTGTCTCATGCCAGACAGATCTGAGAGCTGCCGCAGCTGACACAAACCATGTGCTGAAATGCAATGCCTAAGAGGCTGATGGTGGTGGCGGTCGGCAGAAGAAAGCATCCGCCTAACACAGCCAAGGTTATCCCGGGCTCCTGATGGGCAGCGTCTGCTCTCAGGCAGAGAAGCGGCTCGGTGATCTGCTCCCAACTCCAGCTGCTAGGGAGTTTCCGGGGCAGTAAGAAACAGCGAACACCTTTCCATACAAACTCATCCCAGGGAATTGTGCCTCTCCTTTGCCCATTTTTATACCCAACCTTAACATCTGATAGGCACACCACTACTATAGGAGGCCCTCAAAAATCTCATGACAATGCTATCACAAAAAATAAAAACATTGGGGCCGGCGCTGTGGCATAGTCGGTAAAGTTGCCGCCTGCAGTGCCAGCATCCCTTATGGGCACTGGTTCGAGTCCTAGCTGCTCCTCTTCCGATCCAGCTCTTTGATGTGGCCTGGGAAAGCAATGGAAGATGGCCCAAGTCCTTGGGGCCCTGCACCCATGTGGGAAACCCAGAAGAAGCTCCTGGCTCCGGATTAATGCAGCTCCAGCCATTTTGGCCAACTGGGGAAATTAACCAGTGGATGGAAGAACTCTCTTTCTCTCTCTCCCCCCTCCACCCTCCTCTCTCTATATAACTCTTTCAAATAAATAAATCTTTAAAAAAATAAAAACATCAACAATAAACACTATGCATGGATTTCAAATAGTTTTTGCAGCAGAACAAACCTCTCCTTTAATTCTATTTTTCCCCAAGAACTTTGGAAATCCCCTCCAACAAGGCATGGACTGAAGACCACACAATAGGACAACTATCAGTCATTTCCCATGGTCTACACTGGCTGTCTACTCGTTTCTGAGTGTAATTCACATTACTGAGATTTCACCTCAAAGTGAAAGAATTTGCAATTTCACTGCCTTAAGGATCTCATTAATCCTTCAAAAACTAACTGGTACTTACTACTAACAGTGCTTTTGTTTTTTCTTGAAATTTTTTTACATTAGATGAGTGAAACATGCTTATACAAACAGCCTAAAATTGCAAGCAAATGTAATAAATAACCCCCATACCCTCCCCCTCCTTAGACAGCCAGGGTGGCATTACTCTTCCATGTGAATTTTTACACAAGTACAAATGGCAGAATTTTGTCATCTTTGTTATTTTACCAAAGTATCTTCCTAACATACAATTTTGCCCTTCTA
Organism: Sylvilagus floridanus; assembly: GCA_949820135.1. Lineage (NCBI taxonomy): Eukaryota > Metazoa > Chordata > Mammalia > Lagomorpha > Leporidae > Sylvilagus > Sylvilagus floridanus. The sequence goes on from OX463226.1 coordinate 17,758,720, forward strand.
TTGACTTCACTTATCTATATACAGCCTCCAAGTTAAGCCAATGAATTGCTTATATTATCATCATACATTCATTTATTGAAACATTTCTTATCAATGGATATGAACTATAGGAGAGGTCTTCAAAGAGTTCATGGAAATATGTGTTATCAAAAAATCATGCATGGATTTCAATTTTTCTGTATCAAACTAATCTTCTAATTCTTTTCTTTAAATAGGCATTTTGAAGTTCCCACACATCTCCTAGTACTCACCACTAGAGGCAAGGCTGCGCTGGACTAAATAGAAAGGTAGTAGTAACAGAAAGCCAGGCATAAAGAAGCCACGAACAACATCAGACTGTGCAAATTAGGGATGGCTGTAACAGTCCCCACCACCTCCAATAAATTTCTTAAGCCCCAATTGATGACTGGACCAGAACGATACACATCAGGCCCCTGACCCATGGTCTTGCACTCCATGATTTTAGTGACCTGGGCTCAACAGTGGTCTGAAAATACAGAAGGGTAAATTCCAGAAACAATTGATAAGCTTTAAACCTCATGCTGTTCTCACCAGCATAATGAAATCTCACCTCCATCCTGATCTGTCCTGCCTGGAACGTGAGTCCTAATCTTGCCCCACGTATCCTTGCTGTATATGCTGTATATGCTGTATATGCTACCCCATCACGTAGTCACCTAGAAGCCATCCCCGTTATCAGATCAGTGACTGTGGTATTACAGAGCCTGTATTTAAGTAACCTTTTTAACTTAATACAGGACATGATGGACAAGACCAATGATGCTGGTGATTTGGAATGCCAAAGAGGAGCTGTAAGGTACTTCCTTTAAATAAAAAGGCCAAAGTTCTTAAAAGGAGAAAAAAAAATTGCTGAACTTGCAAATAACTATAGTAAGAATGATTTTCTATTGACAGATTGCTAAAGAAAGAAATGTTCATGCTAATTTTGCTGTCACACTTCAAACTACAGCAGGTACAGCCACAGTGCCTATGTGCTTGGTTCAGCTAGAAAAGCATTCAATCTATACATGTGTGCACATCGAAAGACAACATCGAGTACACACAGGGTGCAGGACTGCCTTAGTCTGTGTTCTGCTGCTGTAACTGAATACCTCAGACTCAGTAACGTATGAAGAGTGAAGGCGTGCTCAGCTCACAGTTCTGGAGCCTGGACCGCCCAGGGACCAGGGGATACATCAGGTGACTGCCATCCTGCTGGTGGGACTTTTGTTCAGAGTCCCAAAGCAGCACAGAGAATCGGTTAGTGAGGAGGAGCATATCCAAGAGACGGCGCCAAGCTTGCTTTTCTCATCCATTATTCCACGAAAGGATTGATCGCCTCGGAAAGATCTCACCATGAGGGTTAAATTTCGGGATGCTGCTCTTGTTGCTGTTTTTTCTGGGGTTGGGGCGGGCACTGTTCACAGTTTCTACCACGCTTTGAGGGTCTTGGAAATCATCCCCACAGATAAGGGAGGCTACTATAACTTAATCTGGTAATGTGTTCAAAATATATGGAGAACATACCAAAGAAAATTTACTTTTTAAGTGTGGAGAGTTAAAAAAAATTAAGTGTTTACTTTCCACTCAATGGTGAAACACTAAAAACAGTGGTCTCTTTTAAGTTAAAGATGAATACTGCAAAACCTGAAACAACAGCTAAGGAGATGACGCCAAGTGATGTAATCAACAGTTATCACACACAGGGGCTGGCACTGTGGTGTAGCTGCTAAGGCCACCACTGGCTAGCTAATATCCAATATGGGCACCAGTTCTTATGCTGGCTACTCCACTTCTAATCCAGTGTCCTGCTAATCTGCTTGAGAAAACAATGAAAGATGGCCCAAGTGCTTGGGCCCTCACCACCCATGTGGGAGACCCAGAATTCCAAAGCTCCTGCTCCCAGCTTCCCACCAGCCTGGCCCAGCACCAGTCATTACACCCATTTGGGGAGTGAACCAGCAGATCTGAAAGAGAGCTCACTCGCTCGCTCGCTCTGTCTCTCCCTCCCTCTCTTTTTGGTAACTCCACCTTTCAAATACATAAATAAAAATTTTTAAAAGCATCAGGAATAAACCTAGGAAACCTAAATATGTTTTACTAATTCATAGGAAGGTAAAAAAATAAAGCCAGGGAAAAGAATAAAATGCCAGACTTAAATCCTGGCATATCAAATCATGTACACCAATTAAAATATTGCAAATATGGCAATTAAAAGGTAGAGACCAGCAGAAAAGAAAATAAAGTCACTTCATATGTAATAACACAGGCAGGTTCAAGGTATAAGTATTGAAATGGGTATAAAATGCAGACATTAATTTAAAATAAAAGCAGGAGTGGCTGTATCAATATCATAAACTTTAGAGAAAGAAAAATATTAGAAATAAAGAGGGACTAACATGATAAAAAGTCTACACACCAAAATATGAAACTAAAAACATACGTACTCATCAACAGAGCCTCCAAAATAATTCAAGTAAAAATTACTAAGCTAAAAAGACAAAGCTGTAATTTTATTTTTTTTTAAATTACTTAAAAGGCACAGTGACAAGAGGGAGACAAGAATGAAGAGAAGGAGGTTATATCTCCCAGCTGCTGTTTCATGCTCCAAATGCCCACAACAATTGGAGCTGGGCCAGGCAGAAGCCAGAAGCCCAAAACTCGGTTCAAGTATCCCATGTGGGTGATTTGTATACAACTATGTGAGCCATCACCTGCTCCCTCCCACAGTGAGCATTAGCCCGAAACTGGGTGGGAAACGGAGCAGGGAGTCAAACACAGGCATTCCAACGTGGGATGCAGGCCTCCTAACCACTGGACTTTCAACCATTCACCCCCAAGCTTTTAACTATGGCATCAATATCCTATTTTCACAAGTGGAAAGAAGTACCAGAAAGAAAAACAGTAAGAACATAAAATATCTAAACGATGAAACAACAGAGTGTAAATGAAATAAAAGAATATTCCACCCAACAAGTAGCACATTTTTTCCAAACACTCATGGACCCTACACTAAATCAAACCAACCTCAGCAGATCTACAGGAACTGAAGTGATGGAGAGGGTATGTGCTCTGACCATAAAATCAAACTAGCAATCAGTTAACAGACTGATAGCAGAAATCTCTCCAAACACATAGAAATTAAGTAACACATTTCTATAAAGCCAGCTTTTTTCACAGCTCTCTGCTGTGGCCTGGAAAGGCAGTAGAGGATGGCCCAGGTCCTTGGGCCCTGCACCCCATGGGAGACCAGGAGAAGCACCTGGCTACTGGCTTTGGATCAATGCAGTGCACCAGCCGCAGCGGCCATTGGAGGGTGAACCAACAGTAAAAGGAAGACCTTTCTCTCTGTCTCTCTCTCACTGTCTACCTCTGCCTGTCAAAAAAATTTTAAAAAAAACTCTGAAAAACCAATCTTCAGGTCCAGATGGAATCCACTGGAAAATTCTACCAAACATTAAAATAACACAAATTTTATGAACTATCTTCCAGAAAACTAGAGATACATTCCAACTCTTTATATGAGGCCAGGATTATACCGATATTAAAATTACAGAATGGATGGAAGCAGTGGGGGAGAGAAGCAATAAGCCAACTACAGAATAGTCTCTGGTGAGCTCCGTGCACCAAGAGTCAACACAGTATTAGTGTTCAAACCTGTCAGGCCACTGAGGCCTCATAGAACCCATTAGGTCACTGGGCCTGAACCCCCAGTCCTGGGACAGAGAATAACCGAAAGGCTAGTGAAATGTTTTTGCTCGGGGGAAACCCAGCACGTGGGACATTCCAAACTGCTGAGACCACGCACCATAGACCTCACATGCCTTTCTGCACGTCTCCCAGCCACCTTATCTGCGTCCTTGGGGCCCTCTGCACCTCCCCCAACAAGCAGCTCAAGGGACACTGCCTGCTACACAGACAGAATAAAGCCGAGCTCAAGCCCCACTCTTCACCTCGCCCCCTAGTTGTGTCCTTCCTACTTGAACTGTCTCTTCACTTTCTTGGAACGCTAGAATCCTAAAACCTAACAACTAGGCAATCAAATCCAGCCACATATAAAACCATTACATGCTATCACCAAGAGAGATTTATCCTAGGTATACAAGGTCCATATAACACCTGAAAATCAATCAATATAACACATCATACCCACAGTTTAAAAAACTTATTACTGGGCCAGCGCTACGGCACAGTAGGCTAAGCTTCTGCCTGTGGTGCCGGCATCCCACACACGGGCTGGTTGGTGCACTGGCTACTCCTCTTCCAATCCAGCTCTCAGCTATGGCCTGGGAAAGCAGTGAAAGGTGGCCCAAGTCCTTGGGCTCCTGCACCCACATGGGAGACCCAGAACAATCTCCTGGCTCCAGGTAGGCCTAGCTCCGGCCGTTGCAGCCATCTAGGGAGTGAACCAGCAGATGGAAGACCTCTCTCTCTCCCTCTCTCTGTAACTCTACCTCTCCAAGAAAGACATAAAAATATGAGTTTAAAAGCTAAAAAAAAAAATTTTACAAAAGGTATTACTCTATTAGTTGATACAGAAAAGGCATTTGACACAAGCCAACATTCATTTATGATGAAACAACAGTTATCAAGCTGAGATTCAAGAGTAGGAATAAAGAGGATCTTTTCTTCCATTGGATAAAGGGCATATCCAAAAAAAAATCTAGAGTTAAAATCCTATTTAACAGCACAAAACCACGTGCCTGCCCTCGAAGATGAGCGACAGAGCTGGGACGTGTGTCCTCAGCACTCCTGTTCACCACAGTACTGCAATTCCCAGCCACAGCTGGAAAGCGAGAATGTGCCGTTTCTTTGCTGTATCCCGGATGAGTCTGGTCTTCATCACTGACTAAACAATGGAGACAAGCTAAGTTCATGAAGCACCTGACTCAGCTCGCAGCTGTGGAGGCCAGAGGTCCAAGCTCAGGCGGTCCTACACACCTGGCCTCTGGAGACGCCAGGCTGGCAGATGACACCACACCAGGAGCACGGGGAACAAGATCACATCATCAGATATGAAGCCCGAGAATGACACACATTAAGTCACTCTTGTGAGAACAAACCCAGGGTCCCCAACGAGCAACCTTAGTCTCCTCCAGAGGCAATGCCCCCAGGGACTCAAAGGCTGCCCACTAGACCCTAGCTCTTCAAGGTCCCATCCCCTTCAACGCTGCCCCGGCCTGAAGCTTTGCTGGACAAAACACACCCGAACCACAGCAATCCCAGACGTGAGTTAGTTGGGCCAAAAGGCAAAGGAGTATGTCAATCTTTCTATATGCTGGCCAATAAACTTGCAGTCTGAAATCTAAAATACTCTTAAAATTGGAAACAATTGGAGCACCAACACAATGCCACAAGCAGAAAATTCCATGCGTGAACTCAGGGGATGAGGTCAAAGCACAGGCGGACCAAAGATACCCCACAAAACCACCTTCAGGCTCCGTGTATAATATGTGAATCCCTAAATGAATTTCATGCTCAGACTTCGGTCCTATCCCACCAAGATTTCTCATTATGTATCTGCAAATCATCCAAAATAAAAACAAAAAATAATCAGATCCCAAGCATTTCAGACAAGGGCTGCTCAAGCTGCACTGCCTAATTCCTCTCCATATTAAAGAGTGTTTTGTGGTTCCCCACCTCAACCCCACAATGTGTGGGAGCCCGAGTTTCCAGAGCCTCACTAGAACACAATGTCCAACCAGCCAGGGCGCTGAGTAAGGAATGGTACCTCAATGCGCCTTTAATTTGCACTTGTGTTTTAGTGAGAAAGATTTAGCATTACCTCATGGGTTTAAGGGTCATCTGCTTTGCCTTAATGCCATGAGCTGGCTGTGCATGGCTCTGGGCTGAGCATGGCTCTGGGCTGTGTTTCTGCCTCGTCCCCTTTAATCTGTTGGTGAGTTTGGGTTTCTTCGCTCTGTGATTAAAGGCTTCACGCAACTAACTGGAGATTCCTTGTTGTTCTTTCATACTACAAACTCACGCACTCTAAGTCTGCTGTAAGATTGTGTGCGGGAGTAGGGCTTATGAGAGATGGGCTCTCCTGATGGGACGATGTTTCACCGGCTGCAGTGGGCAACACTCAGATGTCAGCCCCTCGAGAGCTTTTCATTGGGGATCAGTCAGCTTCCCCAAGAGGACACGCCCACATGTAGCCCAGAGAATGGAGGCCAGATGGCCAAAAATCTAAGACTCAGGAAGGGGAGGGAAGAAGAGGCGGTCACCTTGCAGAGGAAGCTGCCGGTCCTCAACTGTCCTGATGTTCAGGACAGAGGAGGAGAGTGGGGGGCCAACTCTCCACCATCCTCCTGTCTGCAGGCTCACCTTCCTGCCACCAGTGCCTGCAGACAGCTGGGACGCCAACTCTCAAGCTTCCGGAGTTCTGCCGGGCGGTAACCATGTCTCACACGGGCCCTTCCCTTTCCCCTTGCAGACCTGCAGAGAGAGCATTCTGCCCAAGAAGCGAGCACTCGTCGACAGCCTCGCAGCTTCCGAAACACAAAGACGGGGACCAGCAGTCACCTGCCGGAGCCATCCTGGCCTTCTGGCCCTCAAAGCCCTGTATTACCTCTACTCCTTCACCGTCATTGGACAACAGGGTCAGGGGAGAGCATGTTCAACCAAAGGGCACCTGCTGGGGTTCCCTGAATTAGCAGCCTCCCCTTATGCGTTCCTTGCCTTCTCCTGGACTCCATCCCCTTTCCATGTGAGCCCTCCTGGGCTGACTCCAAGTCTCCTACTGTTCTCACACACCTGCCATGGACTCTGTAGTGTTCAATGTGCTCTTTTTTTTAGCTCTTCTGCTGACTTTCAATACATACATACATACATACATACATACAACTCCCTCAGCACAGACGTTTCCTTAATTGTTGACATTCTGTCTCTCCCATTAGTTCTGCGTCAGTAAGAGCTGCTTGGTCTTACAGTTCTTCCTCCTCCGAGTACTGTGGTTCCCTACATGGGCTGGGACACACGTCTGCCTACTGACTTCTTCACCCACCCAGCATCTGAGACCGAGAGGTGTGGCAAAGCAGCAGGAGGGGGAAGGACAGGGAGGGGGAGGTGGTCTCCCCTCAGCCCTGCCCCAGAGCCCCTGGTGCCCCAGCAACCACAGACCCAAGTCCTGTGCATTGTAGACCATTCAGAAGCATCAGAGTCTACTATTCACCCAGAACTTAGGGGCCAGAAGACAGAGGTGTCACCTCGGCCATACAGAGCAGAAAGGCGCGTACCTCTCCCGCAAGGCCTGGCTCACCTACCAGCCCCCTCTCTACACTCAGCCTGCTCACTGTGCTGCTCCATAGAGGGAGAGGAGAGGAAGCGAGGGTCCAGCGTGTGCCTTCAGGCTACCATTTTCCCACCACTGCAAAACATTTCTAAATGTTCAGAGACACAGAAGTCACAGCAACTGCCCAGAAAAGCCAAATGTGTAACACGCAGACTGTGATGGTCCAGTTCAAGAGTTTTCAGAGCTGGAGGTCATGGAGGGTATTTTAGATAGGGTGATGGGGGTCACTTCTGGAAAAAGTAACCTTTGAACAGGGACCCAAGTGGCCCGAGCAAGGCAGCCATGTCAATGTCTTGGGGAGGAAATCATGGGCACAGGGAACAGCAACTGGGACAAAGCCCTGAGTCTCAGCGTGCTACAAAAGAAGCCAAGAAAACCCAGGTGGCTGGAGTCCGTGGGGCACGGAGACTCAGAAGACAAGGGCTGAGGGGGGCGGGAATTAGACAAGGAAGGGCAGGAACAGCCACAGAGAGGAGAGAGCAATGTTATGGGAAGAAACCAAAGTGCGCAGACGCACTAGCTGCTATAGGAAGACCAGGCTGCAAGAACAGGAAGTGACATCAGAGCATCTGCTGGGCAACCACAGGGGCTCTTCTGGTGAAAAATGGCAGAGCCAAGGGGAGAGCAGAGGCAGCAAGGCCCACGGGGAAGTCTTTAAAAACAGACAACAGTCACCTCCACTTCTGGACACAGTGGACTAGGAGGAACAGGGTTTATCCTCCCAAAACAATCAATGCAATGCATGAGACATCGGTTTTCAAGACAAGGATCATATTTTCATGTTAATTAAAGAATACACAGAGATTTTTCTTCTCTTTTGTCATATAAATATCTACAAAGGATCCACATGTCCTCCCATCACCTCACAAACACTGAAATATTTATTCTCTGGCTATCTATGGAGGGAGGAGGCCTGCCAATCGTCATTGTAAATCTCAGCTCTTCCAGGCTCTCCTCGTTATGAGTAAGCAGAAAAACCTCCTAGATCTAGAAAGAGACATTAAAGCAGATTCTCAGCCGCCTCCAGGCTCCAGGGCAGCATGGATCGGACGGCTCGCAAGATACTGGCATCACAGTGTGGGGGGGACTGTGGAGCACCCAGGGTTGGCAGGGAAGGGATGGGTCCCTTTAGGAGGAGTAGAAACCCCAAGAGAGAGGGATGCCCAACTTAGGAACAGCCCATCAACTCCTGCCTCCTGCCCCGCTCCTCCTCCTCCCTCATCAGTCTGCCTCTTCCAGTCCTACAGCTCCTCATTCCAGAATGTTAAAATAACACCAACAAAAATAAATAATTAAAAAAAAAACCAAATGGCTGGTTCAAAAATAACTCCCAAAGCTATAAACCAGTGCCCACTTCAATACGCTGCCTTGGGTTTGCCTTTGAGCCAGGACACATCAGGTATTCCAACTGTGCTGTGTCAGAGCCCTCTCCGGGGGCATGGTGGTTCCCAGCGGGGAGGGAAGACACGTGACATTTTTTTTTTTTGATAGGCAGAGTGGACAGTGAGAGAGAGAGAGACAGAGAGAAAGGTCTTCCTTTGCCGTTGGTTCACCCCCCAATGGCCACTGCGGCCGGCGCGCTGCACCGATCTGAAGCCAGGAGCCAGGTGCTTCTCCTGGTCTCCCATGGGGTGCAGGGCCCAAGCACTTGGGCCATCCTCCAATGCACTCCTGGGCCGCAGCAGAGAGCTGGCCTGGAAGAGAGGCAACTGGGACAGAATACGGTGCCCCGACCGGGACTAGAACCCAGAGTGCTGGCACCGCAGGCAGAGGATTAGCCTATTGAGCCGTGGTGCTGGCTGAGGACACGTGACATTTTACACCCTCAGGAAATCTTAGGACAGGTTTGTGGGGGGCAGTGTGGAATAGGACAAACTCCTGCACCAGGCCCAGACAGGGACCAAGGAAAACCCCGTGAGGCAGGTATGAAGTCCCCAGTGAGACAGGCATCCTATGGAAGGCGCTGAGGACCAAGCACAGAGAGCCATACCTTGCTTGACAGCAGAGCAGCAACATCTCACGGTTATGAAGCAGAATGTACAAGAGTACCAGGAAGGCTTTGGCTCTAATGCAAGTGGACGGGCTGTCGAGCAGACGGATAATTGTGGAGACAAAATCCTGTGGGAGACATGGAAGAAAGACATTTTTTGAGAAAACATGAAAAAAAAAAAAACAGTAGCATCGCCTCTCAGAATGAGGACATTATAATAATCAAACGGACAGGCCGGCGCCGTGGCTCAACAGGCTAATCCTCTGCCTTGCGGCCCCAGCACACCAGGTTCTAGTCCCGGTCCGGGCACCAGATTCTGTCCCGGTTATCCCTCTTCCAGGCCAGCTCTCTGCTGTGGCCCAGGAGTGCAGTGGAGGATGGCCCAAGTGCTTGGGCCCTGCACCCCATGGGAGACCAGGAGAAGCACCTGGCTCCTGGCTCCTGCCTTCGGATCAGCGTGGTGCGCCGGCCGCAGCACTCCGGCCACAGCAGCCATTGGAGGGTGAACCAACAGCAAAAGGAAGACCTTTCTCTCTGTCTCTCTTACTGTCCACTCTGCCTGTCAAAAAAAAAAAAGAAAGAAAGAAAAAAAAGTTAAGTAAAATCTGCCCAAAATCTGAGGTGAATTCAAATCCAGATCAGTAAAAAAACAAACCTGTCTCCTGACTACGCAATCCTATAACCAGCAATACCTAAGTAAACAGTTGGGAATCACAACTATGTGTAGATTTGATGCTCTGAGCAAACCTGCACATAAAGAAACAAGATCTCTTGTCTACATATCTGAGGCTTAACAGATATACAGTAAAATGAATACCCAATACACTATGCATAAGAAAAACCTATACTTCCGCAATGTTCTTTAATTAAAGCTGTAATATCTCATTTAGCAATAACTTCTGGCAAATGGTTATGGTATTTTTTCCTTTAATACCCAACTTGTACATCATTTCAGGTGCCTATTGAAAATACAAATATTCAAATAGCACACACACACACACACACACACACAAATGTGCACGTGCACATGCAGAGATTGTTAATGAATGTTAAGTAGCCAGGAATACAGAATCATAGGGTTCACAAGAGTCCTTGCCTAAGACAAGCCTAGCAGTAACACTGTGAGTCCAAGGCAGAATTTACAACCTCAACTTCTTTTTGACACACCTGGTCCTTTTATCTTGGGTGCTACGTGGCCAGGTAGGCAGAATTTGCAGTCCTGAATATGCTTCTATTCAGGGAAGGTACACCAAGAAGCATCAGTCTCACAGAGATCCTGAACCAAATCATCAAAGCCAGGTAACCACCTGAGGAGGGAAAAGGCAGACTCACTCCCAGGGCGTCCTAGAACAGATCTGTTTCCAGCTTTCAGCTTCCTGACAGGAGAACACTCATCTCCCCACTGGCGATTCCATAAGCTAACTGGTACTCTGCGGTACAGGGACCCCAGTGGCCAATCTGCCTTCCACACCAATGCCAACACCTGTGCATCCACGCACACACATGCACATACACGCATACACACACACACATTGCAAAACCACTCAAATCTGCCTGTCAAAAAAAATTTTTTAAATAAAATAAATAAATAAATAAAGGACTGGGGCCAGTGCAGTAGCATAGGTTAGGCCTCCACCTGTGGTGCCAGCATCCCGTATGGACTCCAGTTCAAGTCCTGGCTGCTCCACTCAGGATCCAGCTCCCAGCTAATGCCCATGGGAAAGCAACAGTGGATGGTCCAAGTGTGTGGGCCCCTGCACCTATGTGGGAGACCCGGAGGAAGCTCCTGGCTTTAGACTGGCCCAGCTCAGGCCACTATGGCCATTAGGGGAGTGAGCCAACAGATAGAAAACCTCTTTCTCTCTCCCTCTCTAACTCTGCCTCTTGAATGAATAAATATATCCTTAAAAATAATAAAGGACTAATTTTCCAGAGTATGTGTGACACAGTGATTAAGTTACCAACTGAGATGCCTACATTCGTCATCAGCCCCCAGTGCTGTAGGCCTTTGGGGTGTGAACCAGAAGATGGGTATGCACATTTCATTTCTGTGTGTGTTTCTGTCTCTCCCTTTCTCTCTACCTGTTAAATAACTTTATATATGCAAGAGAATACTGGCAGTCATTTGCATGGAATCAAGAAAAGATTATGTGATACGACTAAGAAATTCAGTAAATAATAAACAGAGATCTTGAGAAAGAATGAAACATAAATCCTGGAAATAAAGAACTCAATATGTCAAGTAAAAAAAAATACAGTTGAAAGCCTCAACAACAGACTAGGTCAAGCAGAAGAAAGAACATCTAAACCTCAAGTCAGATCTATTTAGATAATAGACAATACAAGACAGTTTCTAACACATCTGGGACACCATTTTATGAACACATATTTGAATTCTAGGAAACTCTAAGTGAGAACACAGGAAAAAAGCAAAGGAAAGTTCTTCAATTAAACAACAGTGAAACTTCCTCAATATGGAGAAAAACGGAAACATCCAAGTTCACAGGCCCACAGCACATGAAATGCATCCAAACAGAACAGATCCTGACTGTGACACACGTCAGTCCAACTCTCAAAAGTACAACACAAAATAATTCTAAAATCTAGAAGAAAAAGGAATGTAGTTATGTTTCAGGGAACCCCCAATAGGCTAACAGGTTTTTCAACAGGAAACTTATGGCAGGAGGAAATGGAGTGATATATTCCCAGCAATTAAAAAAAACAAAAACTCCCAACCAAGAATAATATACCCAGCAAAGCTATCCTACATAAAGAAAAAAGGAAAATGAAAAAAAAGGGGGGGGTGGTACTTTCCAAGACAAGCAGAAGCTATAGAATTTACCAAAGTTTTCTTGCCAAAAATACTTAGGGGGTTGCTGCATAGAGAAGCAAAAAGCAGACAGCCATCATCATAATATATATATATATATATAACCCACTAGACGAGCATAAACCACAAAACAGACATGAAAAGGGGGAGAAAAAAACAAATTATATTATATTCAGAAGAAAAAAATGTGATAGTACTGGGTCATTATTTATCGGTAATAATGTTGAATGTAAATAGACCAGCTTCCCTGATGAAAAGATACCAACTGGCTAAATGAACCAAAAATTAAGATCCAACAATACGCTGCTTACAATAAATTCATTTCACCAGCCAAGACACACACAGACTAAACTGAAAAGATACTTTGTGTAAATGGTATACTCTTTATCAGACAAAATAAATTCTGCAATGCAAACTGCAAACAAGGATCATGTCATCTACAAACAGGCACAATTTTACTCCTCGATTCCTATTTCCATGCCCTTTATTTGTTTCTTTTGCCTAGTGGCTCTGGCTGAAAGTTCCAGGAGTATATTGAGTAAGAGTGGCGAGAACAAACATACTGTCTGAATCCAGATCTTAGTGTAAATACTTCCAGTCCCTCCCCCCATTAAATGTGAAGTTGGCTGTGGGATTGTCATATATAGCCTTTGTCCTGTTATTTTCCTTCTATGCCTAATTTGTTAAAGGTTTTTATCATTATGGATGTTTAATACTTTATCACTTTATTGGCATCTTTTGAGATGGTCATATGGCTTTTATCCTTTATTCTGTTGATGTGTTACATTACATTGCAGTATCATCGGGAATATATAATTGTAAAATGTTGTCTTCACTGAGTTATACCCCTTAAACACTAATGTGCCCTTTTCCTCACTTTAAGAATCCCACATTATGTGATATCAACAAATCTGCCTGTGACTTAAAAAAAAAGTGTATAATGTCTAAACAAGAAGCAAATATAGAACAATGTTAAAACCATGTGAGCTAACTGAATGGTTCTTTACACTTTTCTGTATTTGAAAAATGCAAAACTGTCAAAATAAGAAAATCATCAAAATTAGACAAAAATAAAATTGTAAAATATATAAAAGATAGTCATTATATAATGATCAAGGGATAGTTCCACAAGACTGATGAACATAAATGTATATGTACCTAATTCTGTAGCACACAAAAATTCTATAAAATAATCATTACTATATCCAAAGGGAGATATAGACTCCAATGGAACAATAGTGGTGGACTTTCATACCCCACTTTAATCAACAGACAGAGCATCTAGACAAAACAAAATCAACAAAGAAATATCAAAGCCAATCTGTATACTATAGGTAAAATGGCCCTACGAGACATTTACAGAACATTTTATCTGACAGCTAAAGAAATAAAAGATAAAAAAAGAGGAAATGAAGTCAAATTATCCCTGTTTACAAAAACTACATTAGACCATTAGATGTGATAAATTCAGTAAGTTGCATAGTACATAATCAACATACAATTATCAATAGTATTTTTATTCAGTGACAATTAACTCTTTGAAAAAGAAATCATAAAAGTAGTCCCACTCAAAATAGCTTCAAAAATTAAATACCTAGGAATAAATTTAACCAACGTAAAAGACTTCTAAAATGAAAATTACAAAACAATGATGAAAGAAGACTCAACAAAATTAAAATTCTCCCATGTTCATAGATGGGAAGAATTACTGTTGTTAAAATGTCCATACTGCCCCAATCAATTTAAAGATTCAATGCAGTCCTCATCAATATACTCTATGATACTCTATGCAGAACCTTAAAAAAAATCCTAAAATTCATATGGAAGCACAGGAAAGCCCATACAGCGAAAGCAGCCAGGAGCCCAAAGTACAAAGCTGGAGGCATCATAATGGCCAATTTCAAGACACACTGCAGAGCTACAGTAACCAACAGACGGATGGAAGAGCATAGAAACTCCCAACACAAATCTACCCATCTACAGCCAACTGATTCTCAACGAAGGTGTCACCATCATGTACTGGACAAAGGACTGTGTCCTCAATAAAATGGTGTTGGGAAAACTGGATGTTCATATTCAGAAGACTAAAATCTGACACACACAAATACACACAACCCATCTCTTACCCTATATAAAAATCAACTCAAATGGGATCAAAGACCTAAATGCAAGCCCTGAAACAATGAAACTACTAAAATGAAACATAGGAGAAAAACTTTAAGATACAGATAAAGGCAGCAACTTTATGGCAAAGACCACAAAAGAACAGGCAAGCTAAGAAGCCTCTATAAATCTACACAGTAAAGGAAAACAACCAACAGAGTGAAGGGACAACCTACAAAATGGGAGATAATTTCTGCAAACTATTTTTCTTTTAAAAGATTGATATTCATTTTGCATAAGGAATTCAAAATCTCAGCAAAAAAAAATTAATCGATTTTTGCTCATTTTAAAGTGCGCAAAATTGGACCCAGGATTTACCTTACTGATTAAGATGTCCACACTGCACAGCGGAGATCCTGAGTGTCATTCTGCCCTTGGCCCCTGACTGCAGCTTCCTACTAACACAGACCCCGGGAGGAAGAGGTCATGGTTCCAACAGCTGGGCTCCTGCCACCCAAGCGGGAAACCTGGATTGCTGTGCCCAGCTCCTTGCTTCAGGCCCAGTGTAACCCCAGCCTTTGCAGGTTTCTGAGTGGTCAATCAGCCAATGGGAGCTCTCTCCTTCCACCTATCTCCATCTCTCTCCCTCAAAAATACATTAGAGGGAAAATGACATGAATAAACCCTCATTAAAACAAATTCGAAAGGCCAACAATTTATTAAAAAAAAAAAAGTTCAGTAACATTAGCATCCAGGGAAATGTCAATCAAAATGAGCTATCACCTTACTCCTGTGACAAAGGCTATTGTCAAAAAGAAAATAATAAACGCTCGAGAGGATGTGGAGAATGGGGAATTTTTTTTATATATAAAGCTTTTATTTAAAGAATATAAATTTCCAAAGTACAGCTTATGGATTACAATGGCTCCCCCACACACAACTTCCCTCCCTCCCGCTACCCTCCCCTTTCCCGCGAAAGGGGAATTTTTACACATTGTTGATGGCAGTGTAAATCCGTGCAGTCATTACGAAGAACAGTAAGGAAGCTCCTCAAAACACTCAAAACAGATATATCATCTGTTCCAGCTATCCCATTTCTGAGTGTCTATCCGAAGGAAATGAAACCAGCATGTCTCAGGGATGCCTGCACTCTCCTAGTAACTGGTGCATTACTCACAGTACCTAAGATACGGAATCTACTCAGATGCCCATCAGCAACTGCATGGAAGAACATGGGATACACACACAATGGGATATTACCCAGCCATTAAGAGGAGCACTATCCTATTACTCTCTGGAAAATGGATGGAATTATAGGGACATCACATTATATGAAATAAACTGGAGTTAGGAAAATTAAGTTTTCTCTCATATGTGGCAACTTGAAGTTGATCTAAGGGTAGAATAGTGCTAACTAGAGGAAGGGAAGACAGGAGGATGAAAGACCTTGAATAATGGCTACAGAAACTCTGCTGGAGACAGGCTATACATTCTAGTGTTCTGCAACACACATCCACGGTAACCTACCCTGTCTGTTATGAGAGGATTTCAAAGACTCCAATCACAGAATGGTAACAAAGAGAGCATCAATTGTTTTGATCCAATGCATTCACATTGTGGGCATTGTTGAAATGTTACACTGTACCCCACAGATATATACAACTGTGGTTAGCCTTAAATATTTAAGGAGATGCAAAGGCTAACTAACCTCATTTGATCATCACCCACTGAATACATTTATCCAATTGCTAAACAAAAAAAGCTCATGGAAAATTCATGTTTTGAAAAACCTGTGCGTGGATTCAAAAGTATGTTGCATCAAACTAAACTTCCATTAATTATGTTTTTCAGTGAGTTTTAAAAAAATACGTATTTAAGAGGCCAAGAGATGGACATATAGACAAATAGCAGGAGCTCTCCTCCACCTTCATTCCCATATGCCCACAGCACAAACCAAATCTTCCAGCCAGGTGCCAAGAACTCAACTGCATGATCTATCACTGCTGTCTTCCAGGGTCTGCATTAGCAGGGAACTGTAGTCAGCAGCCAGAGCCTGGGATGCAACTGAAATACTCCACTGATAGGGGACAAAGGCATCCTAACCAAGGAACCAAATGCCCACCTCTTACTAATTTTTTTTTGAAGTCTTCTCATATGGTGTCAACATAAAAATCTCAGTAACAGGGGCCCGAGCTGTGGCATAGCGGGTTAAGCCTCTGTGGTGCCAGCATCCCATATGGGCAACATTTCTAGTCCTGGCTGCTCCTCTTCCCATCTAGCTCCTTGCTATGGCCTGGAAAAGCCTTAGAAGGTGGTGCAAGTCCTTGGGCCCCTGCACCCGCATGGGAGACCTGGAAGAAGCTCCTAGCTCAGAATCGGCCCAGCTATGGCCGTTGTGGTCATTTGGGGAGTGAACCAGCACATGGAAGACCTTTCTCTCTGCAACTCTACCTCTCAAATGAATAATTAAAAAAAAAAAAAGATTTGTTTAAAAAATAACAGCAACAAAACATACAAACCATTTAAGGAAGAGGAAAGAGAAACACGTAGGACTTACACCAAGAAAACTACAGACTTCTGTAACTGCTAAGAGAGCAACTGAGTAAACAGAGGAGTGGCAGGACTTGAGACCTGGACTTGGGAAACCCTACGTATAAATACCCATGGCTTCATGCAAGAACTGTACTTCAGTTTCTTCAATTACAAAATAAAGCGGAGACCACTCCCCAACACATCTCCCTCCTAGGCTTGATACAATGACTAGATCCTGAGAAATATCATAATGCACCAAGTTCCAAGAAGCACACTTCTGAAAATTTATGCAGAAGACACATAAACCAAGACAAAGAAGAAAACACACAAAACAGTAAACAAGACTTTACACAACAGCAGAAACAAAAGGGATGAAATGCTATTCTACTTCTTAAACTAGGAAGACTAAGTACAACTGCTGAAATTTTAATTAAGGAGGGTGGTGTGGGAAAGCAGTTGACAAAAGACCTCTGAGCTGTCAACAGGCAAGCTAAAATACAGTTGCCCTCACCAAGTAGTCAAAGAAACGCAAACTTAGGAGGAATTCATTTTTAACACAAAACAGATCAGCAAAGATGAAGATGGACAGTGGCCAGTGTTGGCACAGCCGTAGGAACATGGAAAGATCTCTAATTCAGCCAGCTGGAAACTAAGCGTCCACCCTTCCCTTCTGCAGCAGGAAAGAGAACTGGTAAACCTCAAAAGCCTTTAACATGGTGTTTTCTTCTGGCACACCTGTTACAGCTACAGAAGTTTTGCCTTACGGGGTGATGAGCGAGTATGCTTTATCTAAGAGAATGCACACAGCACTATTGTGTGTAAGACAGAAACAGACATAGGGAAGAATTTTAACATCTAAAATAGGGTAGGTGTCTGGCACAGCAGTTGAATCACTGCTTGGGACACCCGCAACCCACATCGGAGTACTGGCTTCAAGTCCCAGCTACTCCAATTCGTATCTAGCTTCCTGCCTAGTACATGTCTTGGGAGGTAGCAGGTGATGGCTTAGGTACTTGGGTCCCTGTCATTCATGTGAGAAGCCCAAATGGAGTTCAGGCTCCTGGCTGTGGCAAGCATTTGGGAAGAAAACCAGCACATGGAAGATCTGTTTCTCTCTGCCCTCCTTTCTTTTTTTTTTTTTTTTTTTTTTTTACAGGCAGAGTGGACAGTGAGAGAGAGAGACAGAGAGAAAGGTCTTCCTTTTGCCGTTGGTTCACCCTCCAATGGCCGCCGCGGTCGGCGCGCTGCGGCCGGCACACCACGCTCATCCGATGGCAGGAGCCAGGAGCCAGGTGCTTTTCCTGGTCTCCCCATGGGGTGCAGGGCCCAAGCACCTGGGCCATCCTTCTGCCCTCCTTTCTTTCACATTAAATGTAAATACGTAAGAATTTAAAATACAGGATTTGTTAAATAAATCCTAATTCTCACCAATAATCCATCTACCCGATGTTCAGACCAACCAGACTCACGCCATACTGTGATGACAAATGCTAATGACATACGGGGGGGGGGGGGAGGTTGGGCAGAGGAAATGGATTCAGGAAGTAGTGCTACCTGACCTTACAAACTTGGAGCAGACCTTGCAGGGGCTGGCACTGTGGCACAGCGATTTAAGCCACTACTTGCAACACCATCATCCCTCTTAAAAGTACCAGTTCGAGTCCTGGCTGCTCCACTTCCAATCCAGTTCCCTGGTAACGCAACTGAGAAAGCAGCAGAATTTGGCCCAGGTACTTGGACCTCTGACACCCATGTCGAACACTCAGATGGAGTTCCTGGCTCCCAGCTTTAACCGGGCCCAGCTCTAGCCATTGTGGATGTTTGAGGAATAAACCAGAGAATTAAAGATCTTTCTTTCCCTCTCTCTCTCTCTCTCTCTCACTGTACGTTTCAAATAAACAAATCTTGGGGGGGGAGGGGGGATAACAGAACACTCTCCTATGCTATTATCTCCTTAAAAAAAAATGAAAATACCACGCATCATCTGTTGATCCCCTTGGGACACTCTCTGTTGGACCCAGCCACCGTACTATGCACTGAGACAGCCCAAGTAGCCTGCGGAGGCCCACAAAGAATGCGACCAAGGCTCACGGCCAAAGCTCTAGCCGAGTTCCCAGCGGACAACTCGTACCAACTTGCCAGGCATATGAAAGACCATCTGGAAAGTTTATCCTCCAGCCCCTAACACAGGCTTGCACAAATTACAGATTTGTGAGCACAACAACTTACTGTTCTTGTCTAAGCCTCTTCATGTCGCAGTGGTTCCTTACTGCAACAGATAAATGTAACATAAGTATGTAAAAAAAAAAGCAACACATCCAGCCATACAAAGTTCCCTACAGCAATAGACATAATTTTAAAACAGAAATATCCAATAACACGTATGACGAGGGATATTTTTGCAGTTCTTCTTGATGTAATATTATTCAGCCATGACTAACAATCCTACGAAATTAAACAGGCTCACAACTTTGAGTGAAACAAACTAGACAAACTATCATATCAAAAATTAAAAACAGTGTCTGAGATTTATTTGTAATGTAATGATCCGAGTCCCTTATGATGCTGCAGTAAACTGTGGAGCTGAGCCTAAAAACAGCTTATGCTCTAAATAAGTTCTTAATCATTTCAAAAAACAAAACAGAAAGAACAACGACGACTTTGACTCCCTACAACTCAATGCTCAGGGCTCCTTGTTTAATTTGAAGCAGTGTTCACCACATGTCTACAACAGTATTAATTTCCTAACAGTTGAAGAGGGAAGGATTACAGGCTACAGGCAAAGACTTGGTGCCTAGGATGAATAATCAAAACTACCTTTTGAGAACCAAAAATGACCTCGGGTCACTTCAGTTTGCAACCCACTATGTATTCAGCTTTGATTTAAATTCATCTTGTCACACAGCTCAACATACCTAAATAATACATGTGGAGGAAAGGGGCGGGAGCTGTTTAGTTCTATAACTAAATGACAGTGCAACCAATTTGTGTCCAACATTCACAACCAGGAGCCAAAGGCACTAAGCACTGCTTTCAGAATGGACATTTCTGTCTGAACAAAAAGAGGGTGGCAGAAAATACTCAAAACATTAAATATATGAAGCTTCCATCACAGATCAAAATATCTATCTCTGTCAAAATTAAGCAAAATGCTGAAGCATCCCTCTAGGACATAAAAACTAAATTATCGGATGAACGAAAAGCAGCAATGAGGCAAAGAATCTCCAACTCCTCTCTTACACATTTTAAGAGGTAAAATTGATCTGCTTTTGACCGACTGTCACAGCTGAAAATCAATGAGGACAGACTGGTCATTAAATAATAGTCTTAAGAAAAACCAATGAGAAATCTTGTCGGTAACTTTGCTGGCACTATTTTGCTGTGTAATATTGAAAAATATGGCCGGCGCCGTGGCTCAACAGGCTAATCCTCTGCCTTGCGGCGCCGGCACACCGGGTTCTAGTCCCGGTCGGGGCACCAGATTCTGTCCCGGTTGCCCCTCTTCCAGGCCAGCCCTCTGCTGTGGCCCAGGAGTGCAGTGGAGGATGGCCCAGGTGCTTGGGCCCTGTACCCCATGGGGAGACCAGGAAAAGCACCTGGCTCCTGGCTCCTGCCATCGGACGAGCGCGGTGCGCCGGCCGCAGCGCGCCCACCGCGGCGGCCATTGGAGGGTGAACCAATGGCAAAGGAAGACCTTTCTCTCTGTCTGTCTCTCTCACTGTCCACTCTGCCTGTAAAAAAAAATAAATAAATAAAATAAAAATAAAAAAGAAAAATAAAAAAAGAAAAAAAAAGAAAAATGTACTGAATAACTCTAAAAATTTTAGATCGCACTTTCCTTAAAGAACTTTAGTCAAGCATCTGCATAATGGACTGGTGCTGTGGCATAATAGGTTATTCTTCTACCTGCAGTGCCAGCATCCCATATGGGTACCAGTTTGAGTTCCGGCTGCTCTGCTTCTAATCCAGCTCCCTGCTGACAGTCTGGGAAAGCAGTGGAGGCTGGCCCAAGTACTTGGGCCCCAGCACCCACATCGAAGACCTGGAGGAAGCTCCTGGCTCCTGGTTTCAGAATGGCCTGGCTCCAGCCACCGTAGCCATTTGGGGAGTGAACCAGCAGATGGAAGATATCCATTTCTCTGTCTCTCCCTCTCAAATAAATAAATATTTAAAAAGAAAAGTATCTATATAAAATATCTTTGACAAGTTTTATACACGTGGATGAAAAAATCTCACAACATAAATTCATAATCAGAATAATATGTACAGATTAATTTCCATTTTCTAAATGCTTGATTAGCCACCGCTGAGTCTGTATGCCTAGCAACATTGGGGGAAAAAAAGAACACCTAGTAGACTCTCAACATCTAACTTTTTTACATTTTCACATCATGAAATTTCACAGTGATCAGTCACGGTACTTTCAAGTAATACGGACATCAGTTGCTACAGGCTTATTTTTAATCACTGTTGTGTACTTGGTCAAAACACTAACGCTAAAGCACCAGTTACAATCAGATTAGACTCCTAAAATAAAATCGGACAGCAACTAGCGTGGACATCAATCAGGAAAGCCAAAAGTGAAAAAGGCAGCATCTGTAGTCGGTATCAACGTTGTTCCAAAGGCAGCCGTCTCACCAGGGAGCATCAGCAAACTCACCTGAGAAATGTGGTGTGGCTTTAGAAAGTCATGTTTGCATTCATTTGATGTGACCTCCGAAGCACACGCAATCCAAAGTACCCATGATCAGTTATTCAGCTACAAAGTGCACTCAAGGTTCTATCTCTCAGGGGAAAAAAAAAAAATACCTGAGGCAGGTGTGTGAAGCTGTGTCACTACACAGCTGTGTAAGTGGTGTGAGCTCAGTTACAGCGAGCACACCTCCAGGAGTTTACACACTTTGGGATCCGTAACATGCAGAATCTGGCACTGAGTTTTACTATATCGTCTTATTTCTAAAATCACACCAGTGATTCATACACAGAGCTGTCTACTGGTTCGTGGTCATTCCCACTGCTGGTGCCGCTTCTCCCTGTATGCGTTCAAACGCACACATGCACGTCCACGCATACTTAGCATGACACACTCCTGTATCACCCACGCTCATCATCTGGCCGCAGCTCAGTCCACTGTTTCTGGCTAGTCTGACACTCATTCTGTGACAGCTCCCTCAGGAAGCACTTGTAGGTGCTCTCCCAAGTTCACACACCCATCTGTGACCCTTCTAACTGAAGACCCAAAGTGACTTCGTAAAATATATATATATTTTTTCCCTTGGTTCACCTCCTCCTCATTTCTCAAAAATTGCACCTGCCTTACTTACACTGAATTCTGGCACCAAAAGAAAACTAATACAAAGTTTTCTGAATTTTCTGTAGTAAATAATTTGCTTTATTGAAAAGGAAGGGGAGGGACTTAGTTGGGGAAGTGATTCTAAATTAAAAACAACAAAATACACAGGCATTGGTCCCCCATAAGAACCACAAGTGCAGCTCCTTCTCTCTGTCCAGTAGGAAGCCAGAACCTTTTTATTTGTTTCCAGGTTGCCTCCTTTCCCACTCATGCCAGTCTGTCAAACCAAACACTTGGAGAATACCTAAGCTTTTCCATAATAAGGTTGGTAAGTCAGCCCTTCACTCATGTGTAGACAAATGTAGGCACTATTCTTTAACTTAAAATAAAACAGGGGCCAGCGCCGTGGTTCATTTGGTTAATCCTGCGCCTGCGGTGCGCACCGACATCCCATATGGGCACTGGGTTCTAGTCCCAGTTGCTCCTCTTCCAGTCCAGCTCTCTGCTGTGGCCCGCGAGGGCAGAGGAGGATGGCCCAGGCGCCTGGCCCCTGCCCCCACATGGGAGACCAGGAGGAAGCACCTGGCTCCTGGCTTCAGATCGGCGCAGCGCTGGCCGTAGCGGCCATTTGAGGGGTGAACCAACAGAAGGAAGACCTTTCTCTCTGTCTATCTCTACCTGTCAAAAAAATAATATAAAACAATGGCTGTGGTGCTATTACCCATTAGGAAAGCCAAACACAGCCCTATACAGTCCTCCAGGCGCCGGGTCAAGGTCATCTTGCAAAGTTTCCAGCCCTTTCCTCTCTGCTCACCATACTCCAAATCCACTGCCTTCTGTCTCTCCCCTAATCACTAAGCATTTTGCACATGGTAAACGTTCCGTAAGTGACAGATTTCTTTTTCCTTAGTAAAAACAGAACCTTACATTTTAAACTAAAATTTCTCATACATTATTGAGCTGTCAGAGATACATTTAATTAACTAGAGGAGAAGATAGAGAATATGCCATTCTCTCTGTTGCTACCATGAAGTATAACTAAAAACTCTGGGCATTATACATAAGCAAACATAGGGAGACTGACAGGTGGGGAGAGAGCAGACCAGGCCAGCTAGCAACCCTGGGACCTGAGGACCAACACAGCAATGCATTCACTTGGTCACATTTTGGCTTCACATATCCCAGGAACCTGGAAATACCAACAGGTGTCACACATAAATACACAGCTCAAACCAGATGGCTTAAGCCTAAGGAGGAAGAAAGGGATGGTTACTCCTGTGGTGGAATGAGAAGGCCATGCCAAGATGGCCGCTGGCAACAGAAACTGCCTGGCAACAGGCTGTGATTGGATGGTTTCGGAAACCACATGACAGTGGAGTCTGCCTGGCAACTGGCTGTGATTGGATGGCTTCAGAAACTGCCTGGCACCAGGCTGTGATTGGTTAGGGCATAGACCGCCCCTTGACCGGATTGGCTGCCTTGGCTATATAAGCTGTTGTAGCAACTGAAATAAATGAGTCTGCAGGCTGCCTGCCTCAGGCCTGCTTTCACCTGACTCCCGGGGTCTGTGTGGTGACTCCGCACCTCTTGCCCCCACCACGCTCCTCCTCTCAGAAATGAATCCACAGCAACATACTCCCCTGTAGCTGAACACCATGGAAAAACCACATCCCCACTGCCATCAGCAGAGGGCAAGCAGGAAGCCCAGGACAAGGTCACATGATCACAACAAGCCATCCCAACACCATTCACCGGCAGAGCCGCATCAATAGAGACGAAATAAGAGCCATGGAACTCCCACCCAACATGAGGAGCCTGGAGCCCCACCCAGGCACAGCAGTGACAGCCTCCCCTTCTCTCTCTCCGCCGTGATCGTATCAGGAAAGGCAGAGCGGAGCTGGTGCTGTGGCGCAGCGGGTTAATGCCCTGGCCTGAAGCACCAGGATCCTATATGGGTGCCGGTTCTAGTCCCGGCTGCTCCTCTTCCAACCCAGCTCTCTGCTATGGCCTGGGAAAGCAGGAGAAGAAGGCCCAAGTCCTTGGGCCCCAGCACCCACGTGGGAGACCTGGAAGAAGCTCCTAGCTCCAGATTGGAGCACTCCAGTCTTTGTGGCCATCTGGGAAGCGAACCAGCAGACGGAAGACCTCTTTCTCTGTCTCTCCTTCTCTTTGTAACTCTTTCAAATAAAAGCAATCTTTTTTTTTTTTAAAGCACAGTGAGGAGCCTACTCCTTCACCACCTTTCATTAGCAAGGAGGCACCCCACCCACATCCCACCAGCATCAGTGGACACAGGAACAAGAAACCCTCCCTCTACCAGCAAAGGTGGCAGCAGAGGACGCCTAAGGAAGGCCTGAACTGCCGCTCTTGTCAGAAGCAATGAGGGTGGCTCCCGTACCCCTGGGGTGTCAAAAGTTACCCAGCAGGGCCCTGGATGTCCACCTCCACCTGACAGTGGCCTCCTTCCCCCTGCCATCGTGGTGTCAGAGGAAGCCTTTGGAAACAGAACACTTGCCTAAAATCCAGCGTCTGACAGCACACCAACACCCAGAGTGTTTCGTGAATGCCAACTTCCAGTTCTGCATGATGGCAAACTGCTGAGGGTCTGGCTCACTGCAACGTGAATACACTTTGGCCTTTGGCCTGTTTGTTCAGACAACAGTTAGGTGCCCCATCAGAGTACCTGGGTTCAACTCCTGGCCTGGGCCCCTGACCCCAGATTCCTGCTAATGCAGACCTGGGAGGTCTTGAATCACTGACACCCACATGCAAGACTTCGACTTCCCAGCTGCTGGCTCCAGCCTTCGTTCGGCCCTGCCCATTGTGAGATCTGGGGGAGTCAGAGGATGGGACTCCTCCCCCTACCTCAAATAAAAAACAGATTTTTAACACCACTAATACTAATTCAAACCAAAAGATTTATCTTTCTGTATACTTAATTGTACAATCATTCATTTCTTTAAGATGCATGGAGTAATGCCATACATAATGAAACAGCTAAAAATTAGCAAATGCAACTCATTTTACTGCTTCCATGAATTAAGATATTTGAGGCTTAATCAATGCATGCTTGTGCCAAGGGTTAGGAACTGCAATACAACTCTCAGCCTCTTATCACAGCTTCACCAGCAAAGCCACTCCTGTGTCACTTTTCCTAATTTCATGACTTAGAAAATTTAATGGCAAAACCTGGAAACACAAATGGCTGGGGGGAAAAATCGCTTTAAGGGACAAACTTAGCAAAATCTAAATTAGAGCAGTTACAGTAAAAGGTGGTTGACTTTCTATTTGGATGAAGATTACTACACAAATCTTCTAGTTATTCACAATAGTCATGAAATTTTAACTTCCCTTATATAAAGCAAAATTTAACATGTTGCATTTAATGCAGAATAGCCATAGCTTAGAGGATCCCACTCCACAACTCACAGAACCATTACTTTTAACAGGATTCACAAAACAGTGACTGGAAATATGTAACCCTGTTCTCAAACCAAAAAACAAAGGTGGGGGGAGGGTGACTGGTTTAAAGAACTCTGCACACTACACTGCCTCCACAGTACCAAATTAAAAAATAGAAAAAGTTGCACAACTGAAAAATCTCTTTCAACTTTGAGTCATCGCTTTCCAAATATTAAACATGGCCCTTTTAAAAAAATTTTTTTTCACCTAACTAATATTCTCAAGCAAGGCTTCTCAAATCACAAAGTTAAAATGAATCACCTAGCAACCTCATTGAATTATAGACTGGGGGCCTGCACTGTAGTGCGGCTGGGTAGGCTGAGCTCAGGTTTAAGTCCTACCTGTTCCACTTCAGATCCAACTGCCTGCCAATGTGTCCGAGAAGGCAGCGGACGATGGCCCAAGTGCTTGGGCCCCTGGCGTCCACACTGGAGACCCAGATGGAAGTCCAGGCTCTTGGGTTCTGCTTGGCCTAGCCCCTTGGCTTATGCCTGGTCCAGCAATGCCCACTGTGGCTGTCAGGGGAGTGAACCAGTAAATGGAAGATATCTGTCTCTCCCTTTCAAACAAATAAATAAATCTTTAAAAAGTAAAAATAAAAACAAGTAAAATCCAGGCATCGCTGGCATCCACACTGAAGTTCCTGGGCTCAACCCCCACCCTGTCTCCTGACTCCAGCTTCCTGCTCATGCAGACCCTGGGAGGCAGTAGTCATGGCTGGACTGAGTTTCTACCTCCCACGTGGAGGTGTGTGTTATTTTCCTGGTTCTTTACTCCTGCCCTAGTCTACCCTCTCATCCCCTAGCCTCTTCCAGTGCGTGGAGAGGCAACAAGCAAAGGATCCCTCTCTCACACAACATTCCTTGTCTTCCTGCCTCTCAAGTAATTCTTTTATAATGTGCCTTCTGATTCAAGAACTCTGCAGGGGGCATTTCCCATACATACTCCCAGATGACACCAATGCAAGGCCCAGAGAGCAGGACTGAGGCTGAGAAGGCCTCAGAAAACCGTGCCTACAGGAAACTCTCCATTGTTCGTTAGTAAAATGGGACACGCTGGCAGAAGCCATTTGCTGGACTTCGGTTTTAATCACCCAAAGGCTTTTTTTTTTTTTTTTTTGACAGGCAGAGTGGACAGTGAGAGAGAGAGACAGAGAGAAATGTCTTCCTTTACCGTTGGTTCACCCTCCAATGGCTGCTGCGGCTGGCGCACCGCACTGGCCAGGAGCCAGGTGCTTCTCCTGGTCTCCCATGCAGGTACAGGGTCCAAGCACTTGGGCCACCCTCCACTGCAATCTCAGGCCACAGCAGAGAGCTGGACTGGAAGAGGGGCAACCAGGGCAGAATCCAGCGCCCCAAAAGGGACTAGAACCCGGGGTGCCAGTGCCGCAGGTGGAGGATTAGCCTATTGAGCCGCGGCACCGGCCACCCAAAGACTCTTACAACATCTTCAGATGTGTGGGACAAAACCTGGGTAGAGTTCAAAGAGGTCCCTTGAGATGAGAAAAATGAAATTCTGCCAAGGTGACATTACTTGTAGGGGAAAACAGCAGCATTTTAAAGCAGGGTGAGGGGTAACGATCCAAGTCAAACCTTTTCCTGGATGAGTCTTTGAAGATGAATCCCGCAGGACAGCATGGCGGTGAACAGGGTCAGCATGTACTGCTGGACCCTGCAGATGGCAGAGGCCAGGCAGCTGATCACGGAGTTCAGGCCCACCTTCTCGATGACATTCTGGAAGGCAGCAGGCGAATGCCGAGTGATCCTGCACAAGGCCTGCGGAGACAGCACAGCAGATCTGTGTCAAGTACAAGTGCACAACACCTGCTCCTGCAGAAAAGAACAGAAGGTACTCACCTTGCTTCCTTAGGTTTTTTTTTTTCCACACAGACTAAGTGGGAAGTTTTCAACAAAGGTAACAGGCAGACAATCAAAGATTGTCAAAGATGCCAAAGAAAAGCTAGTGGTATTTTAAGCCATCAGAAACGGGCTGGCGCTATGGCACAGGTTAAGCTGCCACTTGTGATACAGTTTCCCATACAAGCACCAATTTGAATCCTGGATGCTCCACTTCCAATTCAGCTCCCTGCTTATGGCCTGGGAAAGCAGCAGGGGGTGGCCCAAGTGCTTTGGGCCCCTGTACTCGTGTGGGAAAACTGGAAGAAGCTCCTAGCTACTGGCTTCAGATCGACCCAATTCTGGCCCTCCTGGGAGTGTGAACCAGCAAACACAAAATCTCTCCAGCTCTGTCTCTGTCTCCCTGTGTGCCTCCATGACTTTGAAATAACGAAAATATGTTTTAAAAAGACATGAGAGGCTATTACAACAACAAATTGGTAAGCTAATTCTATTTCAAGAAAACTTTCCTTTTAAGCAATGAAAAAGCATTAAAAAACTTCATGTAGACACTGAGTTAGGTGCTTATGATACAGTTAGACCTTAAAAGTTTTGAGATAGCACATTTTTAATTTACACTATATTCAAAGGCTTAATGCTCCAGTAAATAAACAGTTCAACAAACAAAAATGTATAAGACCACAGCAGAGCAGGAAAACGGCAAGGGCTATAAACAATCAAATTCAAAGATGTTCAAGGCTGGCACCACAGCTCACTAGGCTAATCCTCCACCTGCAGCGCCAGCACCCCGGGTTCTAGTCCCAATTGGGGTGCCGGTTATGTCCCAATTGTTCCTCTTCCAGTCCAGCTCTCTGCTGTGGCCCGGGAGGGCAATGGAGGATGGCCCAAGTGCTTGGGCCCTGCACCTGCATGGGAGACCAGGAGGAAGCACCTCGATCCTGGCTTCAGATCGGCACAGAGCGCCGGCCGTAGCAGCCACTTGGGGGTGAACCAACGGAAAGAAGACCTTTCTCTGTCTTTCCCTCTCACTGTCTAACTCTGTCAAAAAAATAAACAAAAGATGTTCAAATTCATTCATATCAAATAAATTGGAAAATAGTCATAATACCATTAAAAATATAGTAGTATATAATTCTTAACAATTTGACAAGGATTTATTCTTTATATTTACATATTCATTTACTTACTTGAAAGTCACAGTTACAGAAAGAGAAGGAGAGAGATCCTCCATCTGCTGGTTCACTCCCCACATGGTTCAACAGCTAGGGCTGGGCCATCTTCTGCTTCTGCTTCCAGGCCACTAGCAGGGAGCTGGATCAGAAGTGGAGCAGTCACGACACGAACCAGCACCCATATGGGATGCCAGTGTCACAGGCAGTGGCTTTACCTGGTGTGCCACAATGACAGCCCCAGTTTGATCAAGATTTAAAATGAAGTTTAGAGATTGGCACCGTGGCATAGCAGGTAAGGCCTACACCAGCAGTGCCAGCACCCCATATGGGCACCAGTTCCAGTACTGGCTGCTCCACTTCCAGTAGAGCTCCCTGCTAATGGTCCAGAAAAGCAGTGGAACATGGCCCCAGTGCTTGGGCTCCTGCACCCAAATTGGAGACCTGGAAGGAGCTCCTGGCTCATGGCTTCAGATCGGCCCTGCTCCAGCCATGTGGCCATCTGGGTAGTGAACCAGCGGATGGAAGATCTCTCTCTCTCTCTGCTTCTCTTTAACTCTGCTTTTCTAATAAATCAATCCTCATTAAAAAGTTTAACAGCATATTGTATTTGCAGCAAAACAGATACACACTGGCATTCCTTTTTGTTGATATTTTTGTTTTTTAGCTCCCATATATAAGGGAGTACACATGGGGTATTTTTCTTTTTGTGTCCAGCTTCTTTCACTCAACATGTTGCTCTCCGGTTCCAACCATTTTGATGCAAATAATAGAATTTCATTTCTATAGCTGCGTAATATTCCACTGTATATCTATACGACACTTTCTGGAACCATTCATCTGATAAGGGTTACCTAGCTTAATTCCTTAGTTTGGCTTTTAAGCTAATATCTATCGTTTATTGTTTACTATGTGAGAAACACTGGGCCAGTGCTACGGCATAGCAGGTAAAGCCGCCATTTGCAGTGCTGGCATCCCATATGGGCACTGATTCAAGTCCCGGCTGCTCCACTTCTGATCCAGCTCTCTGCTATGGCCTGGGAAAGCAGGAGAAGATGGCAAAATACTTGGGCCCCTGCACCCACGTGGGAGACATGGAAGAAGCTCTTGGCTCGATTGGCGCAGCTCCAGCTGTTGCAGCCAATTGGGGAGTGAACCAGTGGATGGAAGACCTCTCTGTCTCTCCTCTCTGTGTAACTCTTTCAAATAAATACTTATTTGAAAGATGTATCTGAAAAGATTTATTAATCCTTAAAAAAAAAAAAGAAAAGTTAACTAATAAAAACTATGAGAGGAAGATGATGGTGAGCCAGATTTTCAAGAGTCAGAAATAAATGGGAGTTCAAGAAAAAAAAGAATCCAGTCTTCAGAGAACAGGACAGACACCCGCAAGAAGATATGACGATGCGGATCATGTTCCAGGAAAGGCAAGCATTCCTATACAAATGGAACAGATCACTAGAGCAGACTTTTTTTAATTAAATATTTGCAGGAAAGATTGTCTTATTGATCATGTGCATATTTATCATTATTTCTGAAGTGACTAATTAAACAAAACCTTCTGCCAAAACGAGAATTTGCAATGCACTAACGATACACTTTGCCTTTTAAAGCAAAGTTTCCCTTTCATTGTGGAACTGTCACTTCAGACACTTAGAGAATTCTGTCGTGGCAGTAACTGACTCCATTTCAAATACAAAGACATAACCTTCAAGAAATTCATGGAAATGTGTACTTCAAAAACATGTATGCATGGATTTCGATGATTTTTATGCTAACATTTTCAATTCCACTTTCACAAACTACTTCAAGCATGTGCATACCAGGGATTGATATTCATTTATAGATAGTCAGATTGAGATTTCATTTGGACACCTTTCAACAAACATTTTGATCTCTCCTCTTTCTTTTAGGGAACAGGTGGTTAAGTCAGAAACTGTGGTACAGAAATAGTTAAAGTACAGTTCTTCAAATCTAAAGTCCAAATTGGGTAAGTTTTGGTACTGAAGCAACAATACCTGAAACTAGGAATATGAAAAATTAATTCAGTAACAAGAAATCTGGTTCTGATAAAAAAAAGATTGGCAAAAGTTCCTAAAAGGCATCCACAATCAATTTAAGATAATTGCTATTTATGAAATCAAAACAAATTATTTCAACTTTGCTTATCCAAGTATTTTTTTAAAAAAGCATTTAAAATGATGTCCCTTCAAGATTACATTATAAACGGGATTTTTCAAGCCGACTCTAATTCTCCCGACAGGGACTTCAACACAGCCAACAGTGAGTCTCGTTAGCACCACACAATCCTTGGAGGAACTGGCAGAGCAAAACTGACTCTCTGGATACCAAGTCCCTACCCAATCATAATGAGGGAGTTTCTAGATACGAGACTCGTCCGCACTACTGCTACGTGGTATTCTAAGCACTGGCAGTGCAGCTGGCGTCGCTCCTATTCAGTCCGCTGCCACGAAGTCTCAGAGACTTCTCACTTGGGAAAGCGCGAGCAGAAACCGGTCGCTAAGGAGTCCCCTCTACCAGCAGCCTCAGAGGCAGCCTGCAGCAGCCGAGAGGACGTGCACCCTTTAGAACGCATCAGAGTTTGCATTTTATTTATTTAAACGAAAATCACACATCAAGCCTGAACTTACTTGTTTTTTAAATATTTGCCGATTGAAATACAGTTTGAGAAAACATCCTAAAGTGGGGGGAAATGTCCCATTCAAAATTCACTTTGCAACTTGCTTCTGAAAGAACATTTAGCATGGCCTCCAGAATGTGGGTGTTCTTGTAGTCTACTGAATAAAACTAAGTCCCGAGGACTAGACTAACTCAAATGTCCACATGGGGTACCTATCCGAAACACGAAGGGATCACCGATTTCTTGTCTGGTGTTTTCAGTGACACTTACTGATGTCATACGACATTCCCCAGGAGATTTTTCAGATGATGCACCCTCACCTGATCCCTGGAAGACCCTGAGATGCACAGCACAGGGGCAGGGGTGGACAGAGAAGAGGAAGGAATCTATGCTGCTGGACAAAGCTGCGCAGTCCCAGCCTCAGCGAGAACCCCTGCCCCAACGTGCTGGTTCACTTCTTGACACTTCCGCAATTACCATTATGCTAATCATCGCCCTCATTGGGACCTTTCTGCTCAGTTCAACTCCATGACTTTCTCTGGTTTTATTTTCTATACAGAGATTCTCTACAATCCCCAAAATTTTAACAATTGTATTGCTATGCAATACACTGTCCAACTCAGGTCCACTGCTTCCAACAACCAATACCTCCCACTGATGCCAGTTCCAGGTCAGTAAGGCCAGTCAGTCATGGTGCGCTCCAAGCCTTGCCAGAGTTTCCTAGGAGCCTCAAGGCCTAGCACTGGTTTACTCAAATTTCAGCAGGCAAACAGAGTACTGGGCCTCTCCACCCAGAGATTCTGATTCAAGGGGTGTGAGTCCGGATGCAAAAACGAACAAGTCCCCAGGTGATAATGACGCTGCTGGTCAGGCAACCACACTTGTGTAGGGGAATCTGCTGGGGTCAAGAGGTCCCTGGGAGAAGTGGGTCACAACATTGGTGACAGAGGCAGCATATGCACACGCTCATTCATTCATTCAGCCAAGTCAGATCCACTGAGCACCCACCAAGTACTCAGGAAAGGGGCACTGTCCTGTAGCAGACACACTACTAGGGAAAAAAAAAAAAACTGTCCTTAAATAGACTAATTCATAGAGAAAACTGTTCATAGACAGGTTAATTGATGACTAGGGGAAAATGCCCATAAACAGATTAATCAATTAACAGGGAAAGCTGTCCGTTAAGTAGGCTGTGAGAAATCTCAGGGGTAGCGGAGGAGGAACCAGGAGCATCCTAAGCAGACAGCTGGCCCACGCATGCATCAGTCCATGGGAAGCGCACACGCAGAGAACACCTCGGGCACAAGCAACAGCCTGGGAGAAGGTCCTGAGGCAAGGTAACGCTTGGAATTCTAGAAAACGTCTGAGCGTGAAGTTTGGTTAGGCCAGTGAGTGAGGGGATGCGGGGAGGCAGACAGTACACAAGACACAGGCAGGGGCTGACTCATTCGAGATGCTCCAAGGACATGTTAAGAATTCTGATCTCAAAAATAAAAAAAAAAAGAAAGAAAAAGAATTCTGATTTCTACCCCAAAGGGTCCATGAACCTCAGGACGACTGCCTGGAAGGAGACTGCAGAGAGAGACACTGAGAAGGAAGGGCCTTGTGGTGAGGCCACTGCCAGTCCTCGCCAGGACGTGTGTGACCTGTCCTCAGAAAGCACTCAGGGCCCATGACCTCAATTCTTACTAAGTCCTCATAGAGATCTCTTATGGTACAGGTGCTGTTCTCTGAGGGCTGTGACACTGACATAACTTGGTGTGATGTCCTTGCTCTGGACTGAACACGACTTGGCTCCCAAAATTCAGGCAAAGATTTAACTCCAAGGTCTTATGTTAATGGTTGATGGATCAAGGGTGGAAACACGACCCCAATTATGGGGGCTTGAGAGGTGGGCCTGATGGGAGGTCTTTGGTCATTGAGGCCCCGCCCCCAGAGGGCAGATCCTGGGAGAGACCTGGCTGTATGAGCCCAGGGGGCTGCTTCTGCAACGAGCCCCCGCCAGGCTGCAGATTCACAGGGCTGCCTGATCCTCAACTGTGAACCTCCAAGTGCAAGCAAAGATAAACCTTTCCCTTCCGGAGAAGTCTCCTCTCTCCCTCTCCCCCTCTCTCCCCACTTCTGTCCCTCCTCCCCTCTTCTCCCCTCTCCACCCCCTCTCTTTTAGAGCAATGAAAATCTAACCCATACAATCCCCAAACAATGATCTCCTATTGACTTTCCCTCTTTTGTTGTTCGCAGGACTTCGGCAGCCTGTTTTTCTGTGACTCTTGGTAAAGAAGGGGCTTAATGTTATTAACTTCTTGCCCCGGGTTCACCCAAGAGACAAGAACCCTCAAATCTTTGCAGGAAAATTTCTAAGTTGCAATCAACAGGCCAGGAATAAGACAAACAGGGATGAACAAGACATGGTCCCGTACTTCATACAGCTATACTGTATCAGATAGATTAATAAACTAATATAGCTAACAAATTAAGGAACATGTGCTAAATGCTTTAATTTTCTTTTTTTGACAGGTAGAGTGGACAGTGAGAGAGAGAGACAGACAGAGAGAAAGGTCTTCCTTTGCCGTTGGTTCACCCTCCAATGGCCGCCACGGCCAGCGTGCTGCGGCCAACGTGCTGATCCGAAGGCAGGAAGGAGCCAGGTGCTTCTCCTGGTCTCCCATGGGGTGCAGGGCCCAAGCACTTGGGCCATCCTCCACTGCACTCCTGGGCCACAGCAGAGAGCTGATATGGAAGAGGGGTAACCGGGACAGAATCCGGTGCCCCAACCGGGACTAGAACCTGGTGTGCTGGCGCCACAAGGCGGAGGATTAGCCTATTGAGCCGCAGCACCGGCTGCTAAATGCTTTAAACATCAATGTCACTCTCCAAATCTAAGCACTCATCAGTTCTCAACTTCTACCTCGTACTCCGAATGAAGTATTGCCAAGTCTTCCAAAAATGAAAATGTGACTTGTTCCAGAATTTAAACAGAAAGGGCAGAGGAGGAGCTAAGATTTTATCAAATTCACTCTGGGGGGGGAAGGAGTTGGTGCAGCCCTCGGAAGACCACTGAGGAAGCTACACCTGCAGTTCAGGTGAGAGATGGGGGTGGCCTGGATCATGGTGGCAGCTATACAGCTGCAGAGAGGGAGACAAAGCTGACAGACGCTGACGCTTCCGTCACATGACAGGCTGACGAGCTGCTCATCAGTGGTGATGGGGAAGACTTATGGGAAGGCAAAGTATCAGAGATGACCTCTGACCTTTTTTTTTTTTTAACAGTTTTCTTTATTTGATAGAGTTACACAGAGAGAGGGGAGTCAGAGAGAGAGAGAGAGAGAGAGAGAGAGAGAGAGGTCTTCCATTGGCTGGTTCACTCCCCAGTTGCCCACAACGGCTGGAGCTGCACCAATCCGAAGACAGGAGCTTCTTCTGGGTCTCCCACATGCGTGCAAGGGCCCAAGCACTTGGGCCATCTTCTGCTGCTTTCCCAGGCCATAGCAGAGAGCTGGATCAGAAGAGGAGCAGCCAAGACTCAAACCAGCGCCTATATGGAATGCCTGCACTTCAGGTCAGGGTGTTAACCCGCTGTGCCACAGCGCCAGCCCCGGACCTTGCTTTTCTTAACCCAACTTCTCTCTCTTCCCTACTCAGCTTCAGTATGCCAGGGTCTGCATAAGAGAAGCAGTGAGGGAACGGACGGGGCTGAGCCACAGAGCAGCCACTGGTGTAGTGGGCAACGGGAGATGGAGGCTGACACAGAGGAGGTGGCCCCAGTGAGCGGGAGTGACACCAAGGCAATGAACTGCTCAGTCAAGAGAGAACAATGGCAACCAGCCTTGTCTCTGGAGAAGAAATCTACAAACACCAGAGGCATGCCTACCACGAATCCTGGGGCACTGGAGTAATACTGGAAGCACTAATCTGACTTTTCTAAACATGTACAAAATCAGATTTAAAAAAAAAACTAAATGCATGTGTATTTGTGGGGACATATATTTTTTTTCCAGCTGTTTCTAGAAAACAGGAACACCTCCAACAAGGAGCACCAAGATGTGCATTTCTGGCCTTCAAGGATTTCCCTGGAGAAGTGACAGATCCCTGGGCTGGAACAGGAGAAGCCCAAGACGAGCACGGGACACTGTGTGGAGTCAGAAGGTAAGAAGTGTCCAAGCCATGACAGAAGTCAGTCAGAAGGACACAGACCCCAGCTTAAAGGGATCCCAGCAGCCACACCTAGGATGACTTGGGCATGTAAACAGTAAGTAGCAGCAGTACCGGCAGCAAGGATACATTTCAATCCACTGAATGAAACGGGCATGTGTGGGTCCACAGTGACATTCACAGACACACAAATGCAGGAGGAGGACAAACACCTCCTCAAAAACAAGTTCCAACCAGAGCCTGGGGCCTGCCATTGCAGAGCTCCTGGGTAGCGTGGAAAGAATGGTTTCTGAAGGATTAGAAAACACAACGAACAAGAAGAACCTGCAAGAGGGAGGGGCAAGGTGACGGCCAAGGAAGATACCAGCAGTCGCCGCCGCATAGATGCACCGATTTGAACGGCTGCTCGTGTCCCCACGTCCCCTTCACAGGAGCCACAGAAGCCCAGTGAGAGGCCACAGCACCTGGCTTTAGTCTACTGGTCAGGAAGAACAGAGCCATGAAGGCAGCAAGGAGCAAAGAGCGGCCTGTGACGACCCTCCTTCAGTTCCAGGTAGACAGGGTGGACAGCGACAGCCCGCCTCTTGCTTGGGCCAGGGAGAGGGAATCAAGCCCAAACCTTCGACTTGAGACCAAGTACCAGGCCCACTACAGTGAAACTCACTGTCACACAGGACCCCATGTCCACTGCTCTCACGACAGTATCTGGACCATGCTTAGCCAAGCTACCAGAGGCCACGTACAACTCCTGAAAGATAGAAACGCAGAGGTTTCAATTGCTGGGGAACAGGACCAGAAAATGAGCACAGGACACTGCCCTAGAGGCCAGCGACTGTCAGCCACAGGAAGACCCAGCACCGGGCCACTCTTCCCAGGCTGGTGCTCACAGAGCCTCTCTATCTACTCCAGCATCAGGCAGAGGCCCGCACCCCTGCAGGATGAACTTCCTCAGGCACGTGCCACCAGCAGCCTCACGCATACCTGGTACACACTCCTGAGACTGGGCAAGACTCAATGACCACGTATCCTGGCATCGAAGCTCAGTGTCATCTGGGGAAGTCGCAGGACTGTCCCCACCACACCACCCCCAACCTGGGGTAGACAGTGCCAAGTCACACTTCAACCTCTGGGGAGTAGGGAGGGAAACTGATTAGGACTTCACCTTGGAGCCCAGGTCCACTGCCGCTACAGTAAGATCCAGCCCCAGATGCAGCCCAAAGGCCCCTGCACCAAGGACAGAATTAACAGAGCCTCCTGGACTTGGTCCAGCGCAAGGCCGAAGTCCTGCACTGTAAGGCAAACTCACGCTTCAGCATGCATCACCCCCAGCCTCACACAGTGCTGACACGCATCTGATAAGAGAAGTGCCCTGAGACAGAATCAGATGCAACTCGGCTGAGGGTCAAGGCTGCTGGTCAAGGGCCTGCCTTCACCATCCCTCCCAAATACCAGCAGACAGTAACAAAGAATACTTGAGCCACTGGATAGCAGTGAGAACAGGACAGTGTCTCAGAACTCAGTGCCAGGCTGACAAAACCCACACTAGACAAAGCTCTGTAGTCCCTACCTCCCCAAGAGTACCTGGGGATGGAGACTCTCTGAACCTGCTCTGGTGCCAAGCACAGACTCACGGTCAGAGCTGACGGGATTGAATCCCAGTCAGCATCACCTGTGGCTCGCTGCAGCTGCCAGGAACTGTGAGAGCATCTCCACAGACGGCAGCCCATAGCAGTATGAGTCTTGGTCCTACAACCATGGTGGGTTGGTATCAGCAGGCTGTAGGATCTGGGTATGATCAAGCACTGTAGCACTGGTGGCCATAGGACCAGGCATCTGAGCCCAATCTCAGAGAGAGCCTTGTAGGAATACGATATCCCTTTTCCAACAATTCCCCAGTTCATTCTCAACAACATACTATCGCAGACCAAGCAGGGCCGAGCCTGGGCTTGAAGCACCCTCTAGTGCTCAAAGAATAACAGGACAACCAACAGAAGACTCCCAGAAACCTCAATTTAAAACACCATCAATCTTTTCTGACACACCAAGAATGTTTACAGCCTTGGAGAAACTAAGCAGTGTGCTTAAAATTTCTCAGACAGACATGAACAAAGCCAGGTTATGAAAACAGGAAGAAATATCTAATCTTTCGATACACCAATGACACAGCACACAACCGAGCATCAAGAACTTTCAAGGAAAGATGAACTCAAGTAATGAACAAAATAAAGCACCAGACAACCGGTAAGAAAGCAACTGAAATATGCAAATTTTCAGGTGAAGAATTCAAAACAGCTATTTTAAGAAACTTCAGTCAGCTTGAAGGAAACACAATTCTAACATAATTAACAGAGATGAAAACCAATTTTAAAAAAAATCAAACAAACCCTCACATTGAAAAGTATACTAAACAAGATTTAAAATGTGACAGAAGGCCCTAATAGCAGAAAAGGTCACAGAAAAGAAAAACAAGAATTATCACACTCAAAGACGAGGAATCTGATAACACAGAGGGGACCAGCATTGTGGCACAGGGGGTTAAGCCACTGCCTGTGACACCAGCACCCCTGTGAGTGCTGGTGCCAGTCCCGGCTGCTCTGTTCCCAGTCCAGCTCCCTGCTTATGCACCTGGAAAAGCAGCAGATGATGGCTCAGGTACTTGGACCCTGCCACCCACATGGGAGACCTGGATGGAGTTCCAGGTTCCTGGCTTCAGTCTGGCCCAGCCCTGGCCATTGCAGCTATTTGGGGAGTGAACCAGCAGATGGAACAACTTCCTCATTCTTGTTAGCACACTCGCTGTGTGACTCTGCCTTGCTAATAAATATTTTAAAAGAAAATTAAAGAAGAAAACACACATTTGTAGGAGAAAAAAAATCAACTGGTAAGAAGAAAGTTTACAGGAAGAATTTTTTTCTCTTTTAGAGAAAATATCCAAGTTATTAGGATTCAAGACAGACTGGAAAAGGTAAAAGGGTCAGAGAGTACCAATGGTAGCAACAGAAAGTCCCCCAACCCTACAGCAGATAAAGCTGTCCAGGTGTGGGTAGGCCACAGATCACCAGTCTACCCAGGGCATGATACAACCAAGATCTCCAGGATTGAAGATAGAGAGGATTCTCAGAGCTTCAAGGGAGAAGATGACAACAACATCTAAATGGGTCCCAATTCGCCAGCCTGCAGATTTCTTTGAACAAAACATTACAGGCCAGGAAGGGATGGAATGATTCTCATACTGAACAGAAGTGAGTAAAAAAAAAAAAAAAAAAAAAAAAAAACCCTGCAACTAAGAATACTATACGCAGCAGAGCTATCCGTTAGATGTGAAGTAATAAAGACATTTCCAGACAAACGAAAACAGAATTTATCACCATCACGTCTTTCCTGCTAGAAATGCTAAAGGACAGCCGAGGCTGTAGTATAGTGGGCTAAGCCTCTGCCTACAGCACCAGCATCCCATATGAGTGCCAGTTTGTGCTGCATCTGCTGAAGTTCAAATCCAGCTCTCTGATAAGGTGCGGGAAAGCAGCAGAAGATGGCCCAAGTGCTGGGGCTCCTACAACCTTGTGGGAGACCCGCAAGAAGCTCCTGGCTTCGCATCAGCCCACTCCGGCCGTTGCAATCATTTGGGGAGTGAACCCAGGGCTGGAAGACCTTTCTGTCTCTCCCTCTCTCTGTAACTTTACCTCTCAAATAAACAAATAACTTTTAAAAAAAAATGCTAAAGGAAGTTTTTATTTTTATTTTTTGACAGGCAGAGTGGACAGTGAGAGAGAGAGACAGAGAGAAAGGGCTTCCTTTGCCATTGGTTCACCCTCCAATGGCCCCCGTGGCCAGCACACTGCGCTGATCCAAAGGCAGGAGCCAGGTGCTAGGTGCTTCTCCTGGTCTCCCATGCGGGTGCAGGGCCCAAGCACCTGGGCCATCCTCCACTGCACTCCCGGGCCACAGCAGAGAGCTGGCCTGGAAGAGGGGCAACCGGGACAGAATCCGGCGTCCCGACCGGGACTAGAACCCAGTGTGCCGGCACCGCAGGCAGAGGATTAGCCTAGTGAGCCACAGCGCCGGCTGGAAGTTCTTCTAATTCAGAGAAAAATATGCTAACAAGGAAGAAGAAAACACCAGAAACTAGAAGACTTACTAGTAAGAGTAATTATACATAGTAATAATCAATGCTCAAATATGATAAACGTGGTGAGTAGGAACACCTATTCATACCTTTAGTATGCTGTCTCAAAAGAAAAATTAAAAATAATAATGTATTAAGAGATAGGCAATACAGAAGATATAAAATGAGACAATAAAATTTTAAATGTGGAAATCAAAAACGCCAATGTGGAGGTCTGTTTCTAGTAGTTTTTTTTTTTAATTTTTCTTTATTTTCCTCTTTATAATCAGTGTTAAGTTTTTATTAGCTTCCAAATAGCTTGTTAAAACCAAAAGATGTTTTCAGTAAGCCTCATAGTAAAGACAAAATCACAAACCTATTATACAAACTGCAAAAATAATTAGCAAGGAATCAAAACACAGTACAGCTCCAGCGCTGTGGCACAGTAGGTTAATCCTCCACCTGCAACGCTGGCATCCCATATGGGTGCCAGTTCCAGTCCCGGCTACTCCTCTTCCAGTCCAGCTCTCTGCTGTGGCCTGGGAAAGCAGTAGAAGACGGCCCAAGTGCTTGGGCCCCAGCACCCGATTGGGAGACCCAGAGGCGGCTCCTGGCTTCTCCAGCTATCTTGACCATTTAGGGAGTGAACTAGCAGAATGAACACCTTTCTGTCCCCTCTCCCTCTCACTGTCTGTAACTCTACCTCTCAAACAAATACAATCTTTAAAAAAAAAAAAAAACTACCAAGAGAAAATCGGTTAACCACAAAGGACAACTAGAAGAGAAACAGAGGAAAAAACTGCCATAAAACTAGACAGCAAGTATCAAACAGCAGCAGTAAGCCCTTACCTGTCAATAACTGCCTGAAATATAAACACTTAATCAGTGTGACCAAAAAAAACCAAAAACACACACAAAAAAAACCTACATGCTGCTTACAAGAAATTCACCTCACCTCCAACTACACAGATGGAAAAATGACAAGATAGAGTAAGACATTCCAAAGAACTGGAGCCCATGAGAAAGCAGGAGTGGCCGGAAGCATATCAGGTCAAACAGATTTTAAATCTAAAGCAGTAAAAAGACATGGAAATTCATTTTATAATGATAAAGATTCCTGTTCAGCAATAATAAATCATTGCAAATACATACGAAGCCAATACTGAGGCACCCAAATACACGGAGTGAATACTTGTAGACCTAAAGGGAGACAATGGGCAGAGAGAAAACTCCACTTTGAGCAGTGGACGATGCACAGAACTGCTATGAAGAAATGGATGACTCTGAATAACCATGTGTAACAAACTCAAGACGAGAGGCAAACTGGATGCATCCGGTCAGCAAAGGAAGGTTTAGAAGGGAGAATAATGGTGGGAACAACCAGAAAAACTCTACCAGAAAAATAAACCATGCTGAATACAGGATTAAAATAAAAACAAAGTTAACTAAAGCAGGACAGATTCTTTTGAAGACCTAGGATCAAAATGAATGCATTAAACTATGATCCAACCGTATCTCAAGAACATTCACTGATACACTGTGTTGCTCTTTCTGGTGGTTTCTCTACACTTTTTAACACTTTAATTGTTGTGGGGTTGTTTTTAATTTTGAAAAAAAGCAGCTTCTAAGAAATGTGTGACAGGTGCAATACAAGGGACATTCAAAAACATCATGCAAAAATGTTACAAAAAGATGCTTACTGGGGTACAAAAAATTTTTAATTCACAATCTTTTTATAAAACACAATCTGGGCCAGCACCATGGCTCAATAGGCTAATCCTCTGCCTGCGGCGCCAGCACACCAGGTTCTAGTCTTGGTCAGGGCGCCAGATTCTGTCCTGGCTGCCCCTCTTCCAGGCCAGCTCTCTGCTGTGGCCCAGGAGTGCAGTGTAGGATGGCCCAAGTGCTTGGGCTCTGCACCCGCATGGGAGACCAGGATAAGCACCTGGCTCCTGCCTTCAGATCAGCACAGTGCGCCAGCCGCAGCAGCCGTGGGGGGCGGGGGGGTGAACCAACGGAAAAAGGAAGACCTTCCTCTGTCTCTCTCTCACTGTCCACTCTTCCTGTCAAAAAATAAAACTAAATTTCAAAAAAAATCTGCAAAAAAGTGAACTTTCTAAAAATCCTCTCATACATGTGGACCTCAAGATTAATTTTTTAAAATATTTATCCATTTATTTTAAAGATAGAGTTACAGAGAGGCAGAGAGAGACAGAGAGACAAAGACAGAGAGAGGTCTTCCTTCGCTGGTTTGTTCCCCAAATGGTCCCAATGGCCAAAGCTGCGTCAATCCCAAGCCAGGAGTCTCCTCCAGGTCTCCCACATGGGTGCAGGGGCCCAAGGACCTGAGCCATCCTCCACTGCTTTCCCAAGCCACAGCAGAGAGCTGGATCAACAGTCGAAGAGCCAAGACTCAAACTGGTGCCCACATGGGATGCCAGCACTGCAGGTGGCAGCTTTACCCGGGACAGTCCAGTACCAGCCCCCTTAACATTATTTTTTTTGGCATGAAAGTAAACTTAGCTTTCAAGTCCCTTTTCTATGACCTTTTGGAAACACCCTCCAATATACAAATGCAGAATTTTTAGCCCTTAACTTCAAGATTCCATAGATATTCTAAGAACTACATCGTATCATCGGATAGCCACAGGATTTAGCAACCGCAAACTCATCAGTGACTTAGCAAGATCATCTGCAGTGTTATGACAAAAGGCAGACTGGGTTGAGGAAGAAATGGGGGCCAGAGTCGCAGCAGTGTGTGGCCATCACTGATGGGCATGTGAAGGGCAGACATGCAGCTGAGAGACTGACTGACATGTTTCCGTCTGTGCTCGCTCTTAAATGGGCTGACTGAAAAACGCCTGAGCAGGCAGCACTGTGGCGTAGCGGTTTAAGTTCCCTCACTACATAGCGCATGGCTGTTGGTTCGTGTCCCAGCTATTCCTCTTCTGATCCAGGTCCCTGCTAATGGCCTGGGAGAAGTAGTGGGAGATGGCCCAAGTGCTTGGGCCCCTGCACTCACGTGGGAGATGCAAATGGAGTGCCTAGTTTTGGCCTGGCCCAGCCCTGGCTATTGCAGCCATCTGGGGAGCCCACCAGCAGATGAAATGTCTTTGTGTGTGTGTGTGTGTGTGTCTCTGTCTCTCTTTCAAACAAATGAATCCATCTTAAAAAAAAAAAAGTAATGTCTGAATGTGGATTAGAATGATCTAGTAGACAAGAGAGTCAAGATTTATGTAAGAGCAAAAGTGATCATTGGAGTAAAGTTCCCAAAAATAAGCCAGAAAGATTTGAAAAAACGCGAAGAGGTTTAGCTCTGGGAGGAGGGGCAGTGCGTGCACCCTAACAGGAGGGAGGAACTGAGAGAGGACAGGTGTTCGGGGAACTGGGTCTCATGGTGTGCTAAGAACAGTTGGGTCCCACTGGCTGCCTCCAATCACCTGGGGAGTAGGGGCAAAGTCGTCCAGTGAGGATGCAGGACACAAACACTGGACTGGAGGTGACAGGAAAGAGTATAAAGCTTTAAACTGCCACTGAGAAAAGTTAAGAAGGAGCAGACTAGGAGAACAAGGTGCCACACAATGTAATCAAAAGGGCTACTGAAAGAAATCCTACGGGAAAGGCTGGTGTTTAACAGGCCATTAAACTGACGACATGTTATCCCATCTTCATACATTACAACCATGCCAGCAGACAACCCATCAACACACAAGAATTGTAACACAACAGATGTCTCAAAGTCAAAATGAACTCATCCAAAGCACATGACAAACCCACGACACTCAAAATGTGAATGTGGATGCTGACAGAAAAAGTCAGCCAACACTAAAAAGTCAACAGACCAAACCCTGACCCCTACCTACTACCTCACCCCTGTTTTCTACTAAACCCTCCAAATAGTTTCTGAAGCCATGCTATCACGGCCCTACGAAGTCCTACTGGAAGGTATCCAGCCCGGTTTTTAAAATTCTTATTTCAGGGATGAGCATTTGGCAAAGCCATTGAAATACCAGCAGGGATGGTTGCATTCCATGTTAAAGTGTCTGGATCTGCATTCCAGTTCCATTCCTGACTCCAGCTTCCTGCTAATACAGACCCTGGGAGGCAGCAGGTGATGCCCAAGGAGCTGGGTTCCTGTCACCCACATAGGAGACGTGCATGGAGTTCTCAGCTCCTGGCTTCACCCAGGGCTAGTCTCAGCTATTGCAAGCATTTGGAGAGTAAACCAGACGACAGCA
The DNA here is from genome assembly GCA_949820135.1 of Sylvilagus floridanus. Lineage (NCBI taxonomy): Eukaryota > Metazoa > Chordata > Mammalia > Lagomorpha > Leporidae > Sylvilagus > Sylvilagus floridanus. Next base: position 17,802,385 of record OX463226.1, read on the forward strand.
TCTCTCCCCATCACTTTTTCTGTTTTTCCTCTAAAAAATTCATTAATTCTAGAGGTATAAAGATTTTAATTATTTGAGAGATAGAGTTTTACAGAGAGAGACAGACTGAGAGCAAGTTCTTCCATCTGCTGTTTCACTCTCCAAATGGCTGCAAATAGCCAGAGCCAAAGCCAGGAGCTGCCTCTAGGTCTCCCACAGTGGTGCAGAGGGCCAAGCACTTGGGCAGTCCTCCACTCCTTTCCCAGACACATTTGCAGAGAGCTGGAACAGAAGAGGAGCGGCTGGGATACAAACTGGCACCCCTAGGGGATGCCAGCACCACAGATGGAAGCTTCACCTACTACACCATAGCATGGGCCCCAGAATTAATCAATCTCTCAAAAATTGGCTTCAAGGAGAAAAATCAACTTATGCTTTCACCAGCTATTACTCTGTGATTTCTGTTTCCTACCTACTGAATTAAATTTATTTTGGTACATATCTCTAAACATGGTGTTTAAATAGAACCAAGCAGGTGCCCCCAAGAGACTATCTTACCGATATTGCCGTGATCCTGAGAGAGTCAACAGTGGAGTGTCTGAATAGGTACCACAGAACAGGTCCAATTTCTCCGGTAATAAAGCCTTGGGCTTGAGCAGAAAAGGTAGTACAGACGTTTTCAATTATTTTTGCAGCCATGTGATTCACGATACGTTCTTCCTAAAGTGAAAAAAAAGAGCAGAGGAAGGTTGAATTATTTTATGTAATATATACATGCCATGGCTTCATAATGACTGCCAATGATATACTCGTACAAAAACTATACCATCAGCCCCTTGGAGGGTTAGGCATCTTGGGAGGTATGATAATGCTTTGATTATTATGAAACTGTAACCAATAATCAGCTGGTTATTCATGAGCACAACAGAATTCTCCATGTTTTAATAAAAACTGAAATGACATGAGTATAATGTCAAAATTAGAAGACAGTTTTAAAATCACTGGGAACCAGTCAGTCCACAGACATCATCCCAGACTAGTGATGCAAAGACCACTTAAACCCAGGCTGCCCTCCAGAGTCCCAAGAAAAACGCAGTCTCAATGAGATGACCAAATCATAAAAAGACTAGACTAAAAGCTATCATGGCTATCCTAACAGTTTAAAAGTTGACCTGAAAAGATTAAAACTGTTTTCAGCCAACATAAGTGAGTCCATGAAAAGGCCCAAAACTACTTCAAGGAGAACAAAAAAAAATCTTCAGTACCCAACTACGTAAAATTCAGGCACCAATGCTGTGGCACTGTTTGCAATGCTAGCATCCCACAGCCAAGTACTGGTTTGATTCCTGGCTGTTTTGCTTCTCATCCAGCTCCCAGCCAATGTACCTGGGGAGGCAGCGGAAGATGCTGCCCCTGTCATCCAAGGTGGAGACCCAGGTGGAGTTTCTGGCTCTTGACCTCAGCCTAACCCAGACGGGACTGTTGTGGGGATTCAGGGGAGTGAACCAGCAGATGGAAAGTATCTTCTTTCTCCTTCCCCATCCTCCTCCTCCTGGGTTGCTCTGCCTTTCAAATAGGTAATTCAAAAAAAGTGTCTCGCATCTGATTAGTTACCAAGAATTCAAAAAGCAGGGAAATATAACTTAGAGAAGAAAATCCAATCAGGAGATAGCAGAAAGATGCTAAAATGACTATCACAAGCAGAGTCACGTACTCAAAATTACTCAGAATAAGAGATAAATCATGCAAATTCCTCTATAAAAATACACTGGATGTGGTTAATAGATTAGGGGCTGTAGATCAAACAGTGAATTGAATGAGAGCAGTTATCAATAAACACAGAAATACAACTGAGTAAAAAAAAGAACAGAGCCTAAGTGAACTTTGGGACAACTTTGAAGGATCTATAAATGTAGTTGGAATATAAGAGGAGTTGTCAGGCAGAAAAATGGCTAAAATACTTGCTGAATTATTTCTCAGATGCATTAACTATCAATTCCACATTGCTCAATGAGCCCCAAGAACCGGAAACAAACAACAAAAAAAAGGTACACCACAGTCAGAATACTATAAAGCAATAATCACAGAAAAAACTTAATAGGGGCTAGCGTAAAAAACACATATTCCACAGAGAGGAACAAAGGAAAGAATGATCGCAGATTTCTTGTCCAAAACAATACAAAGCAGAACAAGGCAGGCATTTAGTTAAGACGCCATTTGTAATTTCCTCATCCCATGTCTGAGCCCCTGGGTTCAAGTCCAGACTTCAATTCCAACCCAACTTCCTACCAATGCACACCCTGGGAGGCAGCTGTGATGGCCCAAGTACTGAGTCCTTGCCACCCACTCAGGAGACCAGAAATCAGTTCCAGGTCCTGACGCGGGCCTGTCTCAGCCTCAGCTGTTGTGGACAGAATGAAGATGTCTCGCATGCACTCTCTCTCCCTCTGTCCTTTTCAAATGGACAAAAATTTTAAAAGATGAGACAGCAGAGCAGTATCTTTAGAAATAACTATCAACCTACAAATCTGCAACCAAAAATAACACCATTGCAACACAAAGGTAAAAGCAAAACTGTGAAGTCTGATAAACAATTCAACACAGCTTCAGGATACAAAATCAACTTAAAAATATAAATGCTGTTCCCATATACTGACAAACAACTGTATGAAAAAGAAATTAACATTGCTATTTACAATGGTACAAAAATATGAGTAAATTTAACCATGGAAGTTAAAGATCTATACTGAAAACTATCAACAATGATTAAAGAACACTGACGATGACGCAAGTTGATGGAAAGGTATACGTCTGGAAATAATTACTTTTGTTAAAAGGTCCATGGGGCCAACACTGTGGTGTAGCAGGTAAAGCCACTGCCTTCAGTGCCAGCATGCCATATGGGCACCGGTTCGAGTCCCGGCTGCTCCACTTCCAATCCAGCTCTCTGCTATGGCCTGGGAAAGCAGTAGAAGATGGCCCAAGTCCTTGGGCCCCTGCACTTGTGTGGGAGATCAGGAAGATGCTCTTGGCTCCTGGCTTGATATCAGCACAGCTCTTGCCATTGTGGCCATCTGGGGAGTGAACCAGCAAATGGAAGATCGATCTCTCTTTCTCTCTCTCTCTCTGCCTCTCCTTCTCTAAGTAACTCTGACTTTCCAATAAATAAATCTTTAAAAAAAAAAAAAGCTTAAAAAAGGTCCATAGTACCCAAAGTAATCTACAGATTCAGTGCAATCTCTAACAAAATTTCAATGTCATTCTTTATAGAAATAGAAAAAAAATCATAAAATTTGTATGGAACCACCAAAGACCCCAGAAAGTCAACAGTATCTTAAGTAGAACCAAGCTGGAGGCAGCACCCTAACAGATTTCAAAATACATTATAAAACTACAGTAATCAAAACAGCATGACACTGTCATAGAAACAGATAAAACGGAGCTGGCACTGTGGCACAGCAGGTTAGAGCCCTAGCCTGAAGCGTCAGCATCTCATATGGGTGCCAGTTCCAGTCCCGGCTGCTCCTCTTCCAATCCAGCTCTCTGCTATGGCCCGGAAAAGCAGTCGAAAATGGCCCAAGTCCTTGGGCCCCTGTACCCGTGTGGAAGACTCAGAAGAAGCTCCTGGCTTCGGATGCGCACAGCTCCAGCCATTGCGGCCATCTGGGGATTGGACCAGCAGACGGAAAACCTCTCGCTCTGTGTTTCCACCCCCCTCTGTAGCTCTTTCAAATAAATTAAATACATCTTTAAAAAAACAGACACAATGACCAATGGGAAAGGACAGAACCAGAAATAAAACCACACAGCTATAGTCTATAGATTTTTGATAAATGTGGCAAGATCACACAATGAGGAAAAGATACTCTCTTCAATAAATTGTGTTGGGAAAACTGGATATCCACACACACAAGAATAAATCCAACGTAATCTCACGTCTCATACAAATTGAGGGGCCAGTGCTGTGGCTCAGCGGGTTAATGCCTTGACCTGAAGCACCAGCATCTAAAACCGGCTGCTCCTCTTCCCATCTAGCTCTCTGCTATGGCCTGGAAAAGCAGAAGATGATGGCCCAAGTCCTTGGGCCCCTGCACCCGCATGAGAGACCCAGAAGAAGAGATGATCCTCTGTATATCAAGATAATTAAAAATGAATCTTAATGAAGAATGGGATCGGAGAGAGAGTAGGAGGTGGGATGGGAGTAGGGGTGGGAGGGTGGGTATGGGAGGAAGAACCAGTATATTCCAAAAGCTGTACCCATGAAATTTATATTTATTAAATAAAAGATCTCTAAAAAAAAGTAAACTAAATGTTTGTATTTCCATGTTAAAAGGTTGAAAGTACAAGATAGCAGTCTAACTAAGATCCAGCCGTGGTTTTGCATTCCTGTGGCACTGTTTCATTATCTGCAAAATGGGTATAATGAAACACAAGGAAGCTTGATAATTGAGACAGCACATATGAACGCTTAACCTGGACCATGAAAAGCAGTCAGTTCTAAAAACTGTTAGCTTTTCTTCCTACTGCTGATACTATATAGCATGAGTTCTAACACCACTAGAAAATAAAGTTTAGAGATGCTTCCACCTCCTCAAACTTTGGCACGCGTCGTTGCTCAGAGCACTGGGAAGAATTCTTCCCCAGGTCCCTGCTGCCCTCCACGTGGCCACAATGAATGAATGTGACACAGCCTCTCTCCGCTCCTTTTTTCCTTCAACTCAAGGAGGGAATGAAATGTGTCATCCAGCTGGCACATGTGAAAAAAATAAACCGGACACAACAGCTCTTTCCCTCTTCCCTTGGGGGCAAGTCCTCACAGAGAGCTGTCTCCCCACATCCCCGGGATGTCCAGGCCTGTGTGCCCACCGACAGCAGCTGTGTGCTCACCCAGCTCTCACTGCACACAAATAGGATGTGCAGCTTCGTCCCACGCGTGTTCTGAAGCCCTTCCTCTGAATGCGCTGGGGGAAGGGGCACAGATCTATTTATGGGGGCCCCCTCCTGCACCTTCACATGTGCTCTCCATCACAGCTGTCAGTCAATTCCTAGAGGACTCAGGCCTGCTGCTAGAAGCCCACCACTATTTTAACACCTAGGATGGAACGAGGCCATGTGTCACCCCAGCGCTCTGTAAGCTCGGTGAGGTTGTCAGGCCAATTCTACTTGTGACTACCTGAAAACAGCTACTCTAGTGCCTCTGGAATCCCCTTGGGATGCCACACAGAAGTAAGATCCATACTATTTTCTGCTTAATTAACTCTCTGGAAGGATTAACTAGGACTAAACTATTATCACTTAAAACAAATATGTGTTTCATCATATCATGATAATAAAAGCTATAGTTATTAGAAAAAAGAGGCTAATCAACAAAGAACTGCAGGGGCCAGTGCTGTGGCACAGCAGGTTAAAGTCTTGGCCTGTAGCACTGGCATTCCATTTGGGTGCTGGTTCGAGTCCCAGCTGCTCCACTTCTGATCCGCTTCCTGGCGACCACACCTGGAAAAGCAGCAGAGGATGGCCCAAGGGTTTGGGCCCCTGCACCCACGTGGGATACCTGGAAGAAGCTCCTGGCTTCAGATCAGCTCAGCTCTGGCCATTGCAGTCATTTGGGGAGTGAACTAGGGGATGGAAGACTAACTCTCTCTCTCCACCTCTGTGTCTGTCTGTCTCTCTCTCTCTCTCTCCCCCCACCTCTCTCTGTAACTCTTCCAAATAAATAAAACTTAAAAAAAAAAATAATAATAACTGCACTGTGTTTTGATGGTGTAAGCAGATCTAATAACATTCAAGGTGACCTTGATAGGATGGTGTTGCTGCCAAAATAATTATCTACACGTCTACTTCTCTAAAGGATACTAAAAATCACATGTAAAATACTGACACTAATTATTTTCACATCTTTAGATTTATTAAAACTATAGTATTTCCTGTAAAGGCTTCAAGGCACCTCGAGTTTATTTCATAGAGCTTACTATTTTAGTATTTCATTAAACAATGAATACAGATTTTCATTTCTTACATTATTTGGGAGAAGATACCCAGACAACCTGCTCTTTCTCTTCTGTGAATGCAACCACATTATGCCCAGCATAAAGTAAGAGACTAAGTCCTCTAAAAATCACCAAATTCTTAGGCCAGTGATTACATAGCACCTAAGAGGTGCTCAGAGCTCTTCAGATGTTTGTCCCAAGAACACTGGTCCAACAGAATGCAAGAAGAATGAGAAGCAAAGCTGAGGACCCACACAAGGAGGAAGTCACATGATAACTCCCTATCCCAGCCCCGTTAAAGGGAGCCTACCGTGGCCATAACTCTGTGCAACAGATGTGAACAGCAAATAACTGCTCCTTTTACCAGATTCCCTGCCAACCTGTGGTGGTGACTGAGGGTGCATTTTGGAGGGACCAGAGAGGGGACACCGGTTGCAGGAGGAGAAGCCCCTTAGGAGCTAAAAGTAAAGTAGCCCCTCACTTGATTTGCAGAGTCCCCTTCAAAAGGAACCAAGGTTCTGGTGATGGCAAGACTTTCTCAAAGCTACAAATACACCAGGAGACAGTGAAAGAGTACCTCCAGGTACTGTCAGCCTTCAACTGTATTCACAAAATATTTGAAAAACAAGAGCAGGGGCCGGCACTGTGGGGCAGCTGGTTCATGTCTTGGCTGCTGCTCTCCCAGTCTAGCTCTCTGCTATGGCCTGGGAAAGCAGTAGAAGATGGCTCAAGTGCTTGGGCCCTCACACCCGCACGGAAGGCCTGGTAGAAGCTCCTGGCTCCTGGCTTCAGATAGGCACAGCTCTGGCCGTTGCAGCCATTTGGGGGAGTGATTCAGCAGATGGAAGACCTTTCTGTCTGTCCCTCTGTCTGTAACTCTACCTCTCAAATAAATACCTAAAATCTTTACAAAATAAAAAAGGCTCTGAAAAGAACTCAAAATAAACAAATAAAACCACCCAACCCTGTTTAACCCAGTGTGTTTCAACTATCTGACAAAAAAACATGCATTTATAAGGCTTATAAATACCCCATAACTAGCAAAGCTAGATTCTAGAATGAACCAAAATAATTATTTGATGGGTGGTGCTGTGGTACAGCAGTGAACACCCTGGCCTGAAGCGCCAGCATCCCATATGGGCACCGGTTCTAAACCCAGCTGCTCCACTTCTGATCCAGCTCTCTGCTATGGCCTGGGAAAGCAGAAGACGGCCCAAGTCCTTGGGCCCCTGCACCTGCGTAGGAGACCCAGAAGAAGCTCCTGGCTCCGGATCGGCACAGCTCCAGCCGCTGCGGCCAACTGGGGAGTGAACCATCGGATGGAAGACATCTCCCTCTCTTTCTCTGCCTCTCCTCTCTGTGTAACTCTAACTTTGAAATAAATAAACAAACCTTTAAACAAAAAAACAATTATTTGAAACATGGCCTTTCTTTTTATATTCCTCATAATAAATATATGTATATATTTTTTGAAAGGCAGCTCTAAACGTGATCAAGAATTCAAAGGAATTTAATCAGTTTCCATCTCATTCCAGGCTTCTAAAATCCAATGCATCATTCACTTCAGTGCTAGTCTTTAGACTGAGTCTTCCATTCCATGGTAATACCAGTTTCTTCAAACTCATTTACACATCTGATCTCTATCAACATCCCCCTAGGTGAACTCAAAAAGTCGATCTAAAAATTATATTCAAGTGAGAAAGAGTTAAAAACAAACAGTTGAGAGGCTCTTAGGGGGTGGAGATGACAATACTGAAACAATAACTTCCCATGTTAAAAATACTCATGTAGGCAGTGTGACACAGAGGTAATAAGTAAGCCGCAGAACCAAAAGGAGCCCTGGAAGAGGCATGGAACTGAGTAAGACAGCAGTGACACAGCAGAGCAATGGGGACAAGACAGATTTTCAGTAAATGAAGTGTGATCTAACTGTCCACTTTAAAATACTGCACATTCTGATCAGTCAGGGAAATGCGCATTAAAACCACAGGAAGACCAGGGCTACTGCTGTGACAGCGGGGATACGGTAGCCAGCTGTGATGCTGGCCTCCTTCTTGAGCTTGGGTTTGTGTCCAGGCTGCTTCACTTCCAATCCAGGCCCCGGCTGGCGGCCTGGGCAAAGGAGAAGATGGCCCAAGTGTTTGGGCACCTGCCACCCATGTGGGGAGACCCAGATGCAGCACCTGGCTACTGGCTTCCGCCTGACCCATCCCTGGCTGTTGCAGCCATCTGGGGAGTGAACCTTACAATGAATGATCTCTCTCCCTCTTTGGCTCTGGCTTTCAAATAAATAAATTGATCTAAAAAAAAAAAACTATTAGAAAAAATCAATTAATACCCATCAGGGTGACAAAGACAATGTTCAAGAATATGTGGATTAATGGGTATTCCCATTCCCAGCTGATGGGAATACAGATTGATACACAGGTGTATATAAATGAAAGTACTGCAACAAGAGCTTGGAAAACTGGAATTAATGGGGTTGGGGATATGGCCTAGTAGGTTAAACCTCTGCCTACAGCACCAGCACCTCCTATGAGCACTGATTCATGTCCCGGCTGCTCCTCTTCCCATCCAGCTCCATGCTAATGGCCTGGGAAAGCAGTAGAAAATGCCCAAGCGCTTGGGCCCCTGCACCCACACGGGAGACCCAGAAGGAGCTCCTGATCTGGATCAGCCCAGCTCCAACCGCTGCAGCCACTGGGGAGTAAATCAGCGAATCAAAGGCCTTCCTCTCTGTCTCCCTCTGTCTGTAACTCTGCCTCTGAAATAAGGTCTTTCTGAAAAATCAATTAAAGTTTCTTTTGGTTCAAAAACAATGAGATCCACACTTTTTTTTTCTCCCCACAACATGCAATTCCCATGAACTTTTTTAACATCCCCTTCCTATCCAGAGGCATATCCCAACAATATCATACTGCACAGTGGAACAGATAAGCTACTGTTCACACAATTAACATGCTATCAACCTCTACCTAGCTATAAGAAAATAATTAAGGCTAGAAGAATATAGCACCCTCCCTTTTACACATAGTTGAAGAACTAAGAACCAACCCATTTAATACACTAAGAACCAATCCATTTAATATTTAGCAATACATTCAAAGACACAAACACCATAAAGCAATACCTGGGAATGTTTTCCACCAGAAGTCAGCAAGGGGTTACACCATGAAAGAAAGGACAAGATGGAACCCAAGAAGCAAAGAGAAGCTTTCTCTAGGCCACCAGCCTTTTATAAATTAACAGAGTGTATGAGTGAGTGCACATTCCCAACCGAGCACACGCATCTGCTCTCTATGAGGTATGTTTCACAAGAGCCGAGCCTCCACTCAGAAATACCAGTGGCACTGGAAACGACTGAAGACACAAGGCTTAAAATTTGTTTCCATTTGCACTATGTCCAGAATATATTAGACAAATCTGCTATTTAAAAGAACCACTATAATTATTTTTGTAAGGATGCAAAGCCTTTTTAAGGAGAATCATCATCCCCTAATTTACCTTTTTGGTAGACAATGTTAGTATACAGGCTGCCAACGCAATGCTTAACAGCTTCTCAAAAATACAAGGTCCAATTTTCATAAATTATTGCCTGCTACAATTTTCTCTCTTGAGGAAACCACACAGACTTCCCATACATACCAATGCAATTAAAAGCAAGTGTGGTACTAAAATATGGAGCTACACAAGAATAGCAAACATTATTTTGTCTATTGACTATTTCGTCAATTGAATATACAGGGGTGAGAGGGGAAAGAGCTATTAGGTAAAAGATACAACCCTCAAAGTTTACAATTTATTGCATCTTATTAGGCAATAAGTTCTTTTTTGTTATTGTTGTTACTTAATAGAGAAACAGAGACAGTTCCATCCTCTGGATCACTCCCCAAATACCAGTGATGGCTACATCAAAGCCAGGAGCTAGCAACAGTTAATCCAGGTCTCCCACATGGGGGTCAGGAACCTAATCAGAACCTAATTACTGAAGCCGTAACTACTGCTTCTTGTGGTCTGCATAGCAAGAAGCAGGAGCCAGGCACCTTACCCACTAGGCCAGCTTCCTAACCCAGTAACTTCAGTTTAAAACTTAAAAATAGGGGCCTACCGCTGCATTTCAAAGCTGTACCTATGAAATTTATTTTTATTAAATAATTAAAAATAGGGGCCAGAGCTGTGGCTTACTAGGCTAAACCTCCGCCTGGAGTGCCAGCATCCCACATGACTGCTGGTTCACATCCCAGCTGTTCCACTTCTGACCCAGCTCTCTGCTAATTTGCCCGAGAAAGCAGTAGAAGATGGCCCAAGTCCTTGGGCCCCTGCACCCACGTGGGAGACCCAGAAGCAGCTCCTGGTTTCCAGCTTTGGATCAGCTCAGCTCTGGCCATTTGGGGAGTAACCAGTAACCAGAAGATGGAAGACCTTCCTCTCAGTCTCTCCCTCTGTAACTGTATCTCTCAAATAAATAAAAATCTTAAAATATACTTTTAAAAATTATTTTAAAAAATTTTTAAGATTGATTTATTTGAGGGGCCAGCACTGTGGCATAGCAAGTGAGGTCACTGCCTTCAGTGCCGGCATCCCATATGGGCACCAGTTTGAGCCCTGGCTGCTCCACTTCCAGTCCAGCTCTCTGTGGCCTGGGAAAGCAGTGAAGATGGCCCAAGTCCTTGGGACCCTGCACCCGCGTGGGAGACCCAGAGGAAGCTCCTGGCTTCGGATTGGTATAGCTCCTGCTAGAGAAACCTGGGGTGGGAAAACTCCCTCCAAACAGGCGCCAGAGATGTGGAGGATCCAGCAGTTTATTCTGCCAGGGGGCTCAGCTGGAATCATTTCCTGAGCACTGAGCAACAATCCCAAGTTTCTTACAATATTTATAGGTTGATCAGCATCACACCTTAGCCGTTACAGCATTGGTGGGTTTAAATTGCAGCCTACATGACTTAGGACCACACTTCCAATGGTCTGTGGGTCCGGTATGTTTGTAAAAGAGATACCAGGGGCAGATTTATTAGGCAAGATTAATGACTGGAGTTTACTGAAGCAGAACTTAGGACTTTATCCCTCCCTAGGGAAGCTAACAGTGAGCAGCTGCTTCACTAGTTAACTGTGAACAGCCACTTGTCAAGGTTTGTGTTGAAAAGAGGGGTCTGCTTTTCTTTGTCTCTGGTTGCTAACTTAATTCCTCTACACTCTGGCCACTGCAGCCATCTGGGGAGTGAACCAGCAGATGGGAGATCTCTCTCTCTCTCTCTCTGCCTCTCCTTCTCCGTGTACCTCTGCCTTTCAGATAAATCAATCTTTAAAAACAATTTATTTGAAAGGCAGAGGTACACGGAAGGAGAGAAAGATCTTCCATCTGCTGGTTCACTCTACAAATGGCCTCAATGGCCAGGGCTGGGCCAGGCTGAGCCAGGAATCCCAAACTCCACCTGGTCTCCCCCATGGGTGACAGCAGCTTACATACGTGGGTCATCTTCTGACCCAAGTGTATTAGCAGGGAACCAGATGTAAAGTAGAGCAGCTAGGACTCAACCTGGTACTCACACAGGATGCACCCATTGCAGGCATCAGCTTAACCCACAGCAACTTGACACCAGCCTCTCCAAACTGAAAAGCTTTAAGCATTTTCTTTAATACTGTTAAAGGGATCCACAGAGGACTCCATTCTCCTGTGAGCACCCATATTCTGTTCTCTTTGCATGTATGCATTTGACATACCCCAACCTGTATTTTTTATTTTATCACCCTCGAGCAGTGAGACTCATGAACAGGAATCCCACGTCTGCAATTCGGTGCCCAAAGTGTGCCTCTCTGAAGGCCTTGAACAGTGAACCCAAGACTTGTCTTGTGACTGTGGGTGAAAATGACTTAATTCTCATATTATTGATCAATACAACTCACTGGCTTCCTCATATCCTATAATGACGACTGAATAAGTATTCAAACCTACAGGCTAGGAAACACTTCAATTTCCCTGCTGGGTCTCCAGGGGCAAACCTTGGAGAGCGTTTCTACCTGGAAACATTACCAGGTTACGACAGAACGCAAGAAGAAGTGAACTCAAAAGGAAGATGTTTATCCTGATCTACTGTTTTCATTCCTTAAGGAATGTTTTTAGCCTATGGCTTTGCCTTGGGTGAAACAATGTCAAATGATTTAAAGCAAACAGAAAATGCCAAGCTTTCAGGTTGGTTGCTACGTCTTTTACCTAGAGACACATAGGAGCTGCAAACCTACCAGGCGGCTGGTGGGCCAGCTGGCTGCTCTTCACTGGTTACCGACAGCACACGAAACAATGTGAATAAATCGAGAAACCACATCACATAACAAATCCTACTTAATATTAAAATCAGTGGCAGCTACGGGAAGCTTCTCTGTGTCTGAACCTAAAGACAGCAACCTGACAAGATAGTTGAGGAGTGTCGGAGGCTCGCAGAGAATTCTCTGCACCAACCTCGCTTCCTCAACTGGTGTCCTGACGGCTTCAAAGAGGGGCACCGGAGTGTCATCAACAACATGTCATTGAAAGCTGGTTGCACTGTTTACGCTTGCCATTGGCATTGAAAGTAGCAGACTTCTGAACAAGTGAACGAGGAAGCTGGTTCATTTTTGCGCTTGCTGCAGTACAGGTCATTTGCTCGTGGTGGGCTGTCGGGATTATTTAAATTCAGGAGCGATGCTGGGTTGACAAGCCCCTGCACTGCTGCAGGCTACCATCCTCACACAGTGCCTGGAGGGTTATTACAATTGCAGGCATCTACAGACGACAACAAAGGAGTCTTACCCCTTCCCGAAGGCACCTCATTAGCACCGTGTATGCAGCCACTGGAACGGCCCAGCATTCTCTGGGGTTCTTTTTTTTTTCATCCTGAAATGAAGTGGAAGGAGAGAGAGTGAAGCGAACAGCACAAAAGATGTTAACCCATTCAAAAAAAAAAAAAAAAAGCAACACAGTTGCAAATCTAGGTTCTTCATAGTCTATGGTTATTTACGACCAGATCAAGGGTCTTGGATGCACTGCCCATGCAAGTTATTTCTTCCATTTCACTCTGTGTCACCTGTGCTGCTGATAAAACTCCCTCCTCAGAAGTCAGATATGAAAAGAATTAAGAGCAGTATGATCTGACTCAGAGTAGCACTATTTTACTGATAATGGTAGATATAATATAGATATCCCCAGATCAAAGCATCCCATTATCCAGAACGATACGTAAGCACAGAACACACAACTCAGTAGTATTCTCAGAATCATTACACAAAACACAAGTAAAACAAAGTCTGTCATTTCGTGGGACAATGTGCTAAACAGCAATCAAGCCACCACGGTTAGCAAGTACAATGATAAGGAGGACAGTAGCCATGATGCTGGACAGAGAATTAACCAAATTCATGTAGAAAACTGAAGAACACTCCTGCAACCTATCAAAGTCACCAAAAAAGCGAGGCACCACAAAGAAGGGTGGAGAAAACTCCATCTTTTTAATGATGTTTGTTTGTTTATTTTATTTGAGAGAGGAAGACAGAGAGGGAGAGAGAGATCCATCTTTCCGCCACTGGCTCACTCCCCAAACAGCCTCAACAGCCAGGTCTAGACTGAAGCCAGGAGCTCCATCCAGATCTCCCACATGGGTGGCAGGGGCCCAGGTACTTGAACCGTCCTCTGCTGCCACCCTAGGTGCATTAGCAGAGAGCTGCATTAGAAGTGAAACCAGCACTCGGTTACCGGGACACCAGCATTGCCCATGGTGGCTTAACCCTCTGCAGCATTCCTCCAGCCCCAAAATAAATTCTTCTGGACAGAAGAAATTAGATTCTAGTCACCTAAAATTTGTCTTCTAAGACAACCCAAATGATAAAATTCATCTCTTATCAATCCAAAAGTTTGTTATACCCTTGAAATTATGACCCATTACAAATGTACTCTTATTAAATCATACAGTTCCACATCTGGTCATATCCTGGACATGATGAACAGGAGCTGTTTGACCTAGCAGATCAGGCCAGTCATGACACCTGCATCTAATATCAGAGCACCAGTGGTGACTCCGGGCTCTGAATCCTGACCCCAGCTTCCTACTCATGCAGACCCAGGGAGGCAGCTGTGATAGCTCAAGTCCTTGGGTCCCTGCTGCCCACATGGGAGACCTGGATTGCGTTCCCAGATCCCGGCTTCAGGCCCTGGCCCGGTCTCACCCATTGCAGCCATCGGGGGAGGGAACCAGCAGACAGGAGCTCTTCCTCACTTTCTTTCCACTTCTCAAATAAGTTAATTATTTTTAAAATTAGAGTATGTGTGAATTCAGAGCCAAATTGAACTTCCAGACAACTTGATTCCCTTCCAGCTCATTTATTCAAAACACCTCTCACAGGGGCCTCTGCCTCCCCTCCCCCCAATACCTATTACCTGCTCTCCCTCACAGCCACATAGACTCCCTGGCCTATCACCAGTCACCCCTGCAAAAAACCTGAACCACCTGCCTCTTGTCTTCCCTCTCCCCTGGCCTTCAGAAACCCCAAGATTGAAGGAAGCAATCCTGCCTTTTTTAAACCCAGGCAGGACACCGAGTCCATGTCTGACTCATGATCTGCAACTCCAGGGCCTTTGAACATCACTCCCCGTCCTGCCTCCTCCAGGGTCCCAGGCTACACAACTTGTCAGCATCTTTCCTCCACTGGCTCTTTCCCACATCCACGCGACAAGCCGCCTCCCACTCGGGGAACAAGGCCACCCTCAGCCTCCTTCTGCTTCCACGACCAGCCTCCCTTCACCTTGTCTTTCTCTGCTTCCTCCCCTCCCACACAACCTCTCCCACTCCAACACACAACAGTGCTTCCAGTGGCAGTGGGTCCCTCACTGCAGTCGACACTTCCGACGCATGTTCCTGGGCCCTAAGCTACAAGCCACTGACTTTGCTTCCCCTGCAATACTCACTTCTTCCTATGTTCCTGGCTCTCATTTGGGCTCCAGAATCCTCTGACTGTGCCACACTCCATTCTGCATATTTAACTCAGGGAAATCATTCTGGCCTGTCAATCAGACGACGCATCTGCCCTCTTTAAAACTCTGTAATGACTTCCCTAATTTGGATAAAGAAAGGGGCATCCAAGTACAGGAAGCACATAGAACCCCTAATAGACATGACCAGAAAACATCTTCACCATGACACATTGCAATCAAACTCGACACACTAAAACATAACTAAAAGATTAAAATGTGCATGAGAGAAACACTAGATTACTTTTAGAGGATCTCCAATTAGATTCACAGTGGACTTTTCACCAGAAAACCTACAGGCTAGGAGAGAATGGCGAGATGCAGTCCAAGTCTTAAGAGAATGTAACTGTCAACCCAGAATACTGTATGCTGCAAAGCTCTCACTTATGAATGAACGTAAAATAAATTCCATGACAAACAGAAAGTCAAAAATTTTTTTCTCTACCCTTCTAGCCCTACAAACGATACTTAAGGATGTGCTGCACACAGAAACACAGAAACATAGTCATCACTACGAAAGAAGGTAAAGGAAGAAAATCTCTCAGTGAAAGTTCAAAGGAAATTCAAAGTAAAAAAACAGCAATATTTAGGCCGGCGCCGTGGCTCAACAGGCTAATCCTCCGCCCTGCGGCGCCGGCACACCGGGTTCTAGTCCCGGTCAGGGCACCAGATTCTGTCCCGGTTGCCCCTCTTCCAGGCCAGCTCTCTGCTGTGGCCCGGGAGTGCAGTGGAGGATGGCCCAAGTGCTTGGGCCCTGCACCCCATGGGAGACCAGGAAAAGTACCTAGCACCTGGCTCCTGCCATCAGATGAGTGCGGTGCGCCAGCCGCAGCGCACCATCCGCGGCAGCCATTGGAGGGTGAACCAACGGCAAAGGAAGACCTTTTGCTCTGTCTCTCTCTCACTGTCCACTCTGCCTGTCAAAAAAAAAAAAAAAAGCAATATTTTTGTAAAAATGGCAGGGCAAAGTTGTTACTTAGCAACACTCACCTTGAATGTAAATGGCCTCAACTATCCAGTGAAAAGACACAGACTGAATGAATTAATACAAAAAAAAAATATTTACTGCCTATAAGAAATGCATCTCACCAAAAAGATGCACACAGACTCAAAGTGAAAGGATAGAAAAAGATATTCCATGCCAACAGAAACCAAAAAAGAGCTGGTGTAGCCATCCTAATATCAGACAAAATAGACTTTAACACAAAAACTGTTCAAAGAGACAAAGAAGGGCACTATGTAATGATTAAAGGATCAATTCAACAGGAAGATGTAACTACTATAAATGTATATGCACCTAATTACAGGGCACCTGGCTATTTAAAAGCAATGTTAATGGATCTAAACGGAGACATAGACTCCAATACAACACAATACTAATAGGGACTTCAATACCCCACTTTCAGCAATCAACAGATCAACCAAACAGAAAATCACCAAACAGCAGAGTTAACTGGCACTACAGAACAAATGCACCTAACAGATATCTCAGAACTTTTCATCCTACAATTGCAGAATACACATTCTTCTCAGTCGAACATGGAACTTTCTCTAGGATTAACCACTTACTAGGCCATAAAGCAAGTCTGAGCAAATTCAAAATAAATTGAAATCGTATCATGCATCTTCTCAGATCACAATTCAATGAAGCTGAAAATCAGCACTTAGGAATCTCTAGAACATATGACAACACATGGAGACTGAACAACATGCTCCTGAATGAACAGTGGGTCACAGAAGAAATCAAAAGAAAAAAAACAATTTCTGCAAATAAGATGAGAACACAACATATCAAAACTCATGGGATACAGCAAAAGCAGTGTTAAGAGCAAAGTTTATAGCAATTAGTGTCTATGTCAAGAAATTGGAAAGGCACCAAATAAATGAACTATCAATACATCTCAAGGATCTAGCAAAACAGCAGCAAACCAAACCCAAAACTAATAGGAGAAAAGAAATACTTAAAATTAAAGAAATCAACAAAATTGAATCCAAAAAATACCAAAGATTAGCAAAACAAAGAGCTGGTTTTTTGAAAAAATAAAACTGACCAACTAACCAAAAAAAGGAGAGAGAAAACCCAAATCAATAAAATTAGAGATGAAAAAGGAAATATAACAACAGACACCGCAGAAATAAAGAATTTTCAGAAATTACAAGAGCTGTATGCCAACAACTGAGAAACCCAGAAGAAATGGATGGATTGGAAATATACAACTTACCTAAATTGAACCATGAAGACATGGAAAACCTATACAGACCCATAACCAAGATGGCAACTAAATCAGTAATAAAGGCCTCCCCACAAACATAAGCCCAGGACCAGATGGCTTCACTGCTAAACTCTATTAGACATTTAAAGAACTAACTACAATTCTTCTCAAGTTGTTCCAAATAATTGAAAGGGAGGGAATCCTAATTCTTTCTATAAAGCCAGCATCACCTTAATCCCTAAACCTGAAAAAGAAACAGAGAAAGATAATTATAGACCAATTTCCCTGATGAACACATACAAAAATCCTCAACAAAATTTTAGCCAACAGAATCCAACAACAAAAAAAAAAAAAAAAAAAAAAGAGAGAGAGAGAGAAAGAAAAAAAAAAAAAGAATCCAACAACACATCAGAAAGATCATCCACTCAGACCAAGTGCAATTTATCCCTGGTATGGAGGGATGATTCAACATTCACAAATGAGTCAATGTGATACATCACATTAACAAACTGAAAACAAAAACGATATGATTATCTCAATAGATGCAGAGAAAGCATTTGATAAAATACAATACTCTTTCATGATGAAAACTCTAAGCAACTTGAGTATAGAAGGAACATTCCTCAACACAATCAAGGCAATTTATGACAAACTCACAGCCAGCGTCCTAGTGAATGCGGAAAACTTGGACACGTTCTCACTGAGATCTGGTAGCATAAGGATGCCCACTCTTACCACTGTTATTGGATATAATCCCGGAAGTTTTGGCCAGGACCACTGGGCAGGAAAAATAAATCAAAGGGATACAAATTGGTAAGGATGAAGCCAAACTACCCCTATTCGAAGATGACACAGTTCTGTGTATAGCAGATCCAAAAAACTCCACTAAGAGACTACTGGCACTGATCAAAGAGTTTGGTAAAGTAGCAGGGTATAAAATCAACAGACAAAGGTCAACAGCCTTTGTGTACACAATCCTATGGGTGAGACTGAGCTTCTAGGATCAGTCCCATTCACAACAACTACAAAAAAAAAAAAATCAAATACCTTAGAATGAGTGTGATTGAGGATGTCAAAGATCTTTGCAATGAGAACTGCAGAACATTAAAGAAATAAAAGATTAAACAAAAATGGAAAAATCTGCCATGTTTGTGGATTGGAAGAATATCATCAATATGTCCATTCTTGAGAAAGCACTTTACAGATTCGATGTGATACCAATCAGAATACCAGGGACATTCTTCTCAGACAGAGAGAAGGTGATGCTGGGGTTCATATGGTAACGCGGGAGACCCAGAGTAACTGAATACATTTTCTGCAACAGAGACAGAGACATACAAGGCAATTGTGGTCGAAGCATCCTGGTACTGGTACAGGGATGAGTGGATGGACTGGCTGAACAGAACAGAAATGCCAGCAGTCAATCCAAGTGTCTACAACCAACTTTTATTTGACCAATGAGCCAATACCAATCCCTGGACAAGGATGGTCTCATTGACAGTCAGTGCTGGGAGAACTGGATTTCCACATTCAGAGGTTTGAGGTAGGATCCCTGCCTTATACCTTCTCCAAAAGTCACTCAAAATGGATCAAAGATCTAAATCTATGACCTAACAGCATCAAACTGTTGGAGAGCATCATACTTAGGGAAATAGGCCAGTCTCAAAAAGACAAATACTGTATGTTTGTCCTGATCTCTGAGAACTAATACAGCACCTAAAACAAAATCTGTGTAAGTGACACTGACACTTGGAGAAGGGATGACTTGAGCTGCCCTTGTCTTGACTGTCAAAAGTTTCGTTTTGCTTTTCCATCTTTTTTTTTCTTTATACTATTTATTGAACTCTTTGCTTAACAGAGTTGATTGTATCTGTATAAACCAACTGAGGATGGATCTCAATAAAAAATAAGAGTGTGATTAAGAGGGAAAAGGAAGTTTGTAACTGTAAAGCTGTATAGCTCTGCATACATGCCGATGCACTTACTTCTAAGGGTTCAGTTTAAAAACCTGTCACGGTGCACATTAGCAGGAAGCTGGAATCAGACGCAAAGCTGAGACTTGGACTAGGTAGTATGATATAGGATTGGGGGTGTCTTAAGCAGCATCCTAACCACTGTCTCAAATGTCCACCAGGACTTTAATTCTCTGTTCCCCAAGAAGCAGAACAGTTATCTGTTTTTCATGATGATGTGACCATCGCTTAGAAGAACTTGCGGCACATAGCATGTGTCCCCAAGAATAGACTGTGCCAAGGTCAGCAGAATCGCAGGCAAGTGAGCAGGGAGAGAGACTAGCAGGGATGTGAACATGAAGCGTCGCTTGGCCGAGTCAGGTGTCACATCTTGATCCTCAGAGCAAGGGGTGCGCTCCTTGTATGAGGCAGCAGGTGATGGCTCAAGTCCTTGGATCCCTGCCACCTACATGGGAGGCCTGGATGGAGTTCTAGACTCCTGCCTTCATCTTGGCTCCTGCCTCATCCCAGATGTCACAGGCATTTGGATAGTGAACCAGTGGATATAAGCTCGCTCTCTCTATATATGCCAGATCAATAAACTTTAAATAATACAGTGATGAGACCTATAATAAAACACAGCAGGGTGACGGGTTGGAGGAAGACTGTAGCCAGGCTGGCCCCACCTCACTGTGCTCATGGCCAACAAACAGCTCTTCAGGGGATCCATCTGAGCAGAGAAAACCCGAACACCTGGGAGCAACACTGAGGAGGAGTGAGGGTGCTGAGGTGGGAACATGGTGAGGAGGGCTGGAGGAACTGTACAGATAATAGGCAACTGGGAGGGGCAGGGTGGAGGGTCGTGCGGGATCAAGCGACAGACTAGACGAAGAAGGCAGCTGGAGGGGCTTTGGCCATGACATTGAGGCAGCTCAGACCCAGTGGAGGCCTCCTAGAGGGACGCTGTCAATCTCCCAGCTGTTTTCATAGGCTCACTCTGGCTGGTCTCCAGAAGACAGATAGTAATGGACACAATCTTGAACCAAGGAGACCATCTGAGCATTCTTACAACAGATTGGCAGAGAGATTATGGGATGGGGGTGGGGGAAGACACCATGGGAAGACCTAGACTCCAGGAGATAGGTTTCCTTGACAAAGTCAAAGAACAACTCAACCTGGGAATGAGCCGTCTCCCAGCATCCTCTGCAGGACCACAGCCTGGGCTTCTGTCGCTAAACCTGTTGCCTGCAGGTGTCAGGAGGGCGTCACTGGCAGAACTCCCATTTGTGGGTTACAGACAGTGTGTCCTACCACTTCACATAAAACCTGTCCTGAGACCGCAAGGCTGACGGTAACCCAAACAGAACAAATGCACAGAAGACCTCATCTCGAGAAAACTGACTTGTGTAGAGCCAGGAGCACCACTTCCTTTCCTGGTTTACCAAGATGTAGTCACATATGATAGCCACAAAAATCATGCCTTTATTAGAAATAACCTAGCTTGCATCCAATTGAAGTGACTACCAATGAGAATGACTGTACATCTACTTTCAGAAACAAACAGCAACAGGATTCTTTTTACATAAAATTCCAGAAAATCCAAAGTAGTCTAGTAGACAAAGTACCTTAGTGGTTGTAAGGAGGCAGGAAGGAGGCATTAACAAAGGGTTCTGAAAGGGGCCGGCAATGTGGCACAGCGGGTTAAAGCCCTGGCCTGAAGCGCCAGCATCCCATATGGGCACCAGTTCTAGTCCTGCTTGTTCCACTTCCGATCCAGCTCTCTGCTATGGCCTACAAAAGCTGTACAAGATGGCCACCAAGTCCTTGGGCCCCAGCACCCACATGGGAGACCTGGAGGAAGCTCCTGTCTCCTGGCTTCGGATCGGAGCAGCTCTGGCAGTTGCAGCCATCTGGGGAGTGAACCGCAGATGGAAGACCTCTCTCTGTCGCTACCTCTAACTTTTTCAAATAAATAAAATAAATCTTTAGGGAAAATAAAAAAAGGGTGCTGAGGAAACTTTGGGAGGTGATAGCTAAGTTCATAATCTTTAGTGAGATATACAGAAAGGTCTTCCTGTCACTGGTTCACCCCCAAAATGGCTGCCACAGCCAGCACGCTGCGCTGATCCGATGGCAGGAGCCAGGTGCTTCTCCTGGTCTCCCATGTGGGTACAGGGCCCAAGCACTTGGGCCATCCTCCACTGCATTCCCGGGCCACAGCAGAGAGCTGGACTGGAAGAGGGGCAACTGGGACAGAATCTGGCGCCCCGACCAGGACTAGAACCTGGGGTGTCGGCGCCACAGGCAGAGGATTAGCCTATTGAGCCATGGTGTCGGCCCATAATCTTTTTTTAAAGATTTTACTTACTTTACACGCAGCATGATAGAGAGATAAAGAGCGAGAGGCAGAGAAAGAGATATCGTCCATTTGCTAGCTCACTCCCCAAATGACTGCGACAGTTGGGCCTGTACCAGGCTGAAGCCAGGAGCCAGGAACTCCACCCAAGTCTCCCACGTGGGTGACAGGGGCTCAAATAATTGAGCCACCTTCCACTGTTTTCCCAGGGGCATTAGCAGGACGCTGGATGGGAGGCAGAGGAGCGAGGACTCACACCGATGGTGCAGTCTGAAATGAAGGAGCACTTGCAGGGAGTTGTATGGAAAGCAAGGCAGCTGGCACTCAAACCGATGCTACAATGCGGCACTCAGTGTCACGCGCAGTGGCTTAAGCTCCGGTCACGGGCTTCCCAAGTATACACTAACAGCAAATTGATCAAACTGGATTCTTTAAACGTGTATATGAGTGTATCATTGCATACCGATTATACCTCAGTAAGCTAGGGGGAAGGCTAAGTCAAAGAACAGGATAAAAAAAATTTTAATTTTTTTTTAATAGGCAGAGTTAGACAGTGATAGAGAGAGAGAGACAGAGAGAAAGGCCTTCCTTCCGTTGGTTCAACCCCCAGCTGGATGCTTTGGCCAGCGCGCTGCGCTGATCCAAAGCCAGGATCCAGGTGCTTCTTCCTGGTCTCCCATGCGGGTGCAGGGGCCCAAGCAGAAGGAGGATTAGCCTAGTGTAGACGCCCATTCTAAGAAGGCAGGCTGGTGTCTGACTATTCTAATAAGAGCACCTGGTTTTATTATAATTTCCCTAATATGAACCAAAAATCTGGTAAAAAATAAATAAAACTAATTAGGTAAAAAAAAAAAAAATAGACCACAGGAAGCAGGATAAACTGAGTAGTCATGTTTGATTTTACTTTGAGTCTGAAAAAGCTGGTAAACTTGAGCTTTGACGTCAAGGTCTTGAGCACTCAAGGCAATGGTAAAGTAGAAATCGCCTCTCTATTCCCACCCTTAAGGAACTGTAAGGAAAAGTGCCTTTCCCAGAACTTGGCACCCAGCGGGCTATCACACAAGGGAACACTCCACTACAAGAAAGCCTCAAGACAGAGGGAGCTCCAAGGACCTACTAAGAAACCCACCTTGGGGCCTGTGCTGTGGCACAGTAGGTTAAAACCCCAGCCCTGCAGCACCAGCAGCCCATATGGGCACCAATTCGAGTTCCCGCTGCTCCCCTTCCAATCCCGCTCTCTGCTATGGCCTGAGAAAACAGTAGAGGATGGCCCAAGTCCTTGGGCTCCTGTATCCACATGGGAGACCTGGAAGAAGCTCCCGGCTATGGATCAGCTCGTTGCAGTCATTCGGGGAATGAGACAACAGAATGGAAGACCTCTCTATCTCTGGCTCTACCTCTCTGACTTTCAAATAAATTAAAAAATCTTGGAAAAAGAAAAAAGAAAAAGAAATACATGTCCAAGCTGCTGGCGTCGGCCTGACTTAGTCTTGGATATTGTGGGCACTCATGGAGTGAACCAGTAGATCGCTCTCTCTCATTGCCTCTCAAATAGAATAAAACTAATTTAGAGATTAAAAAATAGGAATCCCTCCAGTGATTTATCTATATATGCTATTTTTAACGGCATCTAAGTACTAAGTTTAAAAAAATGAGTTTTTACCCAACACAAAATAATAATGTACATTTAAATTTGTCCATTTAATCAAAGAGAACTCTGTAAATGCAAGAACATAATTATTGAATAATTAGGCAGATAGGGTACTGACCTCAGAAAAAAGGATTTTCCCACCCTCATATTCCTTTCTTCCTAGTTTTCTACATGGGTCAATGTGTTGTCTCTTCACGATACAAATTACCAGGGCCAGCATTGTGGCATAGCGTGTAAAGCTGCCATCTGCAATGCCAGCATCCTATATGGGAACCAGTTTGAGTCCTGGCCATTCCACTTCCTATCCAGCTCCCTGCTAATGGCTTGAGAAAAGCAGCAGAAGATGGCCTAACAGCTTGGGACCCTACACCCATTTTTGGCTAATTGGGCAAACTGTTCCAAAAAAGAATTTTTACAAAAAAGGAATAGCCAAGACACTCATAAAAAGGAAGAAAAATGGAGATTTGCTTTATCAGCTATCAATACTAATGATGGGGGGGCCAGCGCTGTGGTGCAGCAGGTTAACACCTTGGCCTGAAGCGCCGGCATCCCATATGGGCGCCAGTTTAGAACTGTTCTACTTCCAGTCCAGCTCTCTGCTATGGCCTGGCCTGGGAAAGCAGTCGAAGATGGCCCAAGTCCTTGGGTCCCTGCACCCACATGGGAGACCCAAAAGAAGAGACCCAGAAGACGCTCCTGGCTTCAGACTGGTGCAGCTCCAGCCACTGTGGCCATCTGGGGAATGAACCAGTGGATGGAAGACCTCTCTGTCTCTCTACCTCTCCTCTGTATAACTCTTTCAAATAAATAAGTAAAAATCTAAAAAAAAAAAAAAATACTAATGATAGAACTAAATATCTTAAAATACCAATATTTTTGTAATAATTATGATAGTGACCGTGAAATGACGACGCTGCAGAAAGCTGATTTAATACTAACACGAAAGATATTCCGGTTATTTAACATTTTGAGTAAGTTACAGGACCAAAATTTAAGAATTCAAGAACGGAATTTCCTTTTAAACTTGTAACTTATGAGTATCTATATGAAACCACCATAGTATCACAAATGCCCAATCCCAAATCTACCAATATTCTAAAAACATTCAATATTCTGACTATTGATATTCAATATTACTCAGTGTACTATTTATATTGTCCTTGGATTTGGGCCAAGCTGAAGCCAGGAGCCAGGAGTTTCTTCCAGGTGTTCCCTGTGGTTGCAGGTACCCAAGTACTCTAAAAGTATTCAATATTTTTTAAAAATTATGGCAATATTAAGACTTCCCTTGTTCAACAGCACTTCCACATTATAGCTTTAGAAATAAGAAGTCAAATCCTGTCACCACGAATTCCCATAGTCACATTCAAAGCTCCATTTGTACAAAGTCACATTCTATTTAAACTGCACGGGGAGGACCGATGGTCTTCTCTTGCCTGAAGGAGTCAAAGATGGCATCAACCTAAGGAGCGCCCTGTGGACGTGCAGTCTCTCAGCTGCGAAACATGGCCTGAGAACTCTCTCCCCCAGAGGAGAAATTCCTCCTAAGTTCCTCAGGCATGCTCTGAGGGCCAGCGTCAGAGAACTTTTATAGGACATTAATGGTTGTCAGCCAGGATATGTCAGAACTTGTCAGCGGGCACCAGAGGTAATCAGACAGTCTCACCTGGGTGGCTACGAGATAGATCAGCTCTCCAAGGGCTGGCAAGAGGCACTGTTTTAATTTGCTGTTCCTGAAGTTCTCCCGAATTAATTCAGTTAAGAGAGCAATTGCCTAAAATAGAGGGGGAACAGAAAAGTTACAGTTTAAAAAAAATGATGTGAAAAGTCAGACATGGCAAATTCACCTTCCATCTTTATGTACTGCTTTCCAAGTGATTTGCAAAATGTCGGCTTTATTCTTTAAGAAAAATACAGTAATGCTTCCAAATGAGGTTAAAACTATATAGTGAGTGAAGTCACCCCTTGGTATCTGCAGGGAGTTGGTTCCAGGACACCCTTACCCCTGTTCCGTGGATAATAAAATCCAAGGACACGCAAATTCAGCATTATATAGCATTGCATAGTATTTGCACAGAAGCTACACACATCCTCCTGAAAGCTTTAAATAATTTCTAGATTACTATGTAGGGATGGTTCAACATAGGCCAATCAATAAGTAGGATCCATCACATTAACAATCTGAAGAATAAAAAACATATGATCATCTCAATAAATGCAGAGAAAGCATCTGCTAAAATACAACATCCTTTCATGATAAAAACCTTAAGCAAGGAAAATTTGGAAGCATTTCCACCAAGATCCAGAACCATTTGAGGCTTTCTACTCTCCCCATTACTATCCAAAATAGTAAGAGATCCCAAATAAACAACTAAGCCTGAGGCATTGCAATACCAGATTTAGAGACATAGTACAGGGCAGTTATAATTCAAACAGCCTGGTAATGGCACAGAAATAGACATGTAGACCAACGGAACAGAATAGAAACCCCAGAAACTAACCCATGCGGCTACAACAACGGTGCTGTTAAAATTGGGTCTACACATACAAAGGTTTGAAACCAGATTCCTTTCTTACACCTTATACAAAAATGTACTCAAAATAGATCAAAGATCTAAATCTATGCTCTGATGCCATCAAATTACTACAGGAAAACATTAAGCAAACTCTGCCAGACATTGGCATAGGCAAAGACTTCTTGGAAAAGACCTCAGAAGCACAGGCAATAATAACCAAAACTAGATGAACGGAAGCATACAAAGCTAAGAAACTTCTGTCCTGCAGAGTGAACACTCAACAAAGTGAAGGGGCAACCAACAGAATGGGAGAAAATGTATGCTAACTATGGAAGGGATAAGGGATTTTTAAAAATATATCCATGTTTTTTTTTTTACTTTATTTATTTCCAAGAGTTAGAGAGAGGTAGAGAAAGAGACAAGAGAGGTCTTCCACCCACTGGTTCACTCTACAAACAGTCTCAACAGGAGCTGAGTCGATCCAAAGCCAGGAACTTCATCCATTTCTCCCACATGAGTGCAGGGATCCAAAGACTAGGGCCACCCTCTGCTGCTTTCCAAGGTACACTAACAGGGAGTTGGATCAGAAGTGGAGCAGCCAGGACTGAAACCAGTGCCCATATAGGATGCTGGCACTGCAGGCTTTAACCCGCTGTGCCACAATGCCGGCCCCCTCAGAAAGGATTAATATCCAAGATCTTTAAAGAAATCAACAAATTCAACAACAAAACAAAAGACATGAACAGACATTTTTCAAAGGGTGAAATTCAAATAGCCAACAGATACATGAAAAGACGCTCAGGATCACTAGCCATCAGGGAAATGCAAATAAAAATTACAATTAGGTTTCACTTCACCCCAGTTAGAATGGCTGTCAGCCAAAAATCAAAATACAATAAATACTGACAGGGATGTGGGGAAATATGTACCCTAATCCACTGTTAGTAGCAATGTCAACTAGTACAACCACTGTCAAAGACATTATGGAGAAATCTCAGAAAACCGAAATAGATATACCATGTGACCCAGCCATCCAACCTCTGGGAATTGACCCAAATGGAAAGAAAGCAGTGTATGAGAGAGTTATGTGGACCTCCATGTTTATAGCAGCTCAACTCACAATAAGTAAGATATGCAATCAATCCAAATCTCCATAAACTGATGACAGAGTTAAGAAAATGTGGTATATATATACTGTAAAATACTACTCTGCCAAAAAAATAAATAAATAAAAAATAATGAGGCCAGCGCCACGGCTCACTTGGCTAATCCTCTACCTGCAGCGCCGGCACACCGGGGTTCTAGTCTAGTTGGGGCACCAGATTCTGTCCCGGTTGCACCTCTTCCAGCCGAGCTCTCTGCTGTGGCCCGGGAGGGCAGTGAGGGATGGCCCAAGTGCTTGGGCCCTGCACCCACATGAGAGACCAGGAGGAAGCACCTGGCTCCTGGCTTCAGATCTGCACAGCACACAGGCCGCAGCAGCCATTTGGAGGGTGAACCAATGGAAGGAAGACCTTTCTCTCTGTCTGTCTCTGTCTAAATCCTTTCAAAAAAAAAAAAAAAGAATGAAACCCTTTTTCAACAGAATTGATTTGACTGCAAATCATCATGCTTGGGGAAATAAACCAGTCCCAAAAAGACAAATATCAGGTTTTCTCTAAAATGTAGCAGTTAATATAGATATTAAAAATGTATAGGAATGCAATAGACATCTTGTTTTCATCCCTTGTTTATACTCTGTGAAACGGCAGTCTTCCTACTTTTTACTTGTTGAATATCATGATTAGTGGTGAATTAAGACTATGACTATAGAGTAGATAAAAATTATGTCTTTGCAAAAATTAAAGGGCAAAAAGGAATGAAGGAGGGGACTGAGGGAGGGAGAGACGGAGGGAGTAAGCATGGTTACCATCTTAGAACTTTACCTATGAAATACATAACAACTATTTGCTTTATATTACAAAATTTTAAAAATTTACTGCTTGCCAAGCCCACATGCTAGATAGAATGCCTGGTTTCAAGTTCTGAGTTGACCCCTGCTAATACACACACTTGGTGGCATTAAGAGATAGCTCAGGTACTTGGGTCCTTACCAGCCACATAGGAGACTCAGATGTAGTTCTAAGCTCCTGGCTTTGGCCTGGCCTTGCATTGGCTATTGTGGGCATTTGGGTAGTGAACCAGCAAATGAGTTTTCATTCATATTCTCTCCCATCCTTTCCTTCCCTTCTCTGCCTTTCAAATAAAATTTTGAAACTTTTCCTGTTTATTTAAAAAAGCTAACAAAAGAGCTACACAGTAAATGTACAGACATCAAAAAAACCATAAGGGACTAGGATGAACAACTCTACACCTACAAATTTTGCAACTATAACAAAATGTACCAATTTCCCAAAACATACAAATGGCAAACGACATGCTTGTCTACATGGAAAGTTCAATGAAACCTACATAAAAAAAAAAAAAGCTCCTACAACTAGCAAGTGAGTTCAAATAGGTCACAGCATGTAATATTAAAAAAAACCTCATGTCTACATAATAAACAATGAACATAAGGAAAAATAAGTATTTCAGTGTAATTTTCACAAAAACATATATAGGACTTGTAGGCTGACACTGCACAACACTATGTAAAGCAATCAAGAAGATCTAAATCAAGAGATGTACTATGTTCATAGACAGAAGACTCAACAGTGCAAAGATGCCAATTCAGCCCAAATTGATGACCAAGTTTAATGCAATTCCTATCAAAATACTAATCTTATTGGGAACTCCCATCAAGCTAATTCTAAAATTTATATGGAAAGCCAGAAGGATTAAAATATCAAAAACCATTCTAAAAAGGAATAAAGTAGTTGGAGTTATTCTCCCTGATTTCAGGATTTATCACTTATCCACAGTGATCAGAACTGTGTGGCACTGGTAGGACAGACACACAGAGCACCGGAACACAATACAGCATCCAGAAAAGGCTCCATTCAGGAACAGCCAGTGACTGTTCACAAAGAAGCACCAGCAACCCAACAGAGAAAAATAAGTCATTCCAGTGTATGGTGCTGGAGCAATTGGATATCCAGAGGAAAACCAAAAAGTGAACCTGAGTCTGATACTTCACATACACACACACACAAATTTGAAATTATCACAAATATAAACACAGAACTATGAAATTCCTAGAGGAAAAAAAAATCTAACACAAAGTCTTCAAAACCCAAGGCTAAGTAAAACATAGACATGGCACCAAACAGCACAGACACCCTGTTATCAAAAAATACAGCAAGCAAATAAGCACACGTGCACACACATATACACAGTGTTCAACATCATTAAGGATTAGAGAAAGACAAATTCAAAGCAAAGTAAGAAAAAAACCACACAACTATCAGAATGGCAGAAATAGAAATAAAACAACATTAAAAGTCCCTGAAGGTGGTGAAAAACAGGATCATGTGCGAAATGGTAACAGAAGTAAAAAACGGTACCGCTGCTTGGGAAAACAGGTGGGCACCTTCTTATAAAAGTAAACATTTTAAAAAAACAAAACACACTTGCTTTAAGATCCAACAACTATGTTCTTGAGCATTTAACCCTGGCCAAGGACGATGTGCATCCATACCAAAACTTACAAATGCATGTTTATAGCAAGTTTATTTGTAACTGGAAATAATCCCAGGTATCTTTCAGTGGGAAAATGGTGACATAAAAACAGTGGTACAATATTCCATGGAAATGACTGCAGCAATAAGAAGGGATCAATACATGAAATGTTCAACAGCCTAGTGCATCTCCTGAGAATTTTGGCTCAATTTTAAAAAAGCAAATCCCGAAAGGTTCCACACCATATAACTCTACGTGTATGACATTCTCAAAATGACAGAAGCACAGAAATGCAGAACAAATTTTAGTGGTCGGGAGAGGCACAAGCACTAGGGGCAAGTGAACCTGTTCATACAAGGGGCAGCAGCACGAGGCATCCTTGGCCTTGACACAATAGCTCCTTCCCTTACCTGCTTCCCCATCAATATCCTGGCTGTGCTGCTGTCCAAGAGTTCTCCAAAATGTTCCCACTGGGGAAGGGTTGAAGCACACCCTATATCTTTTTTTTTTTTTTTACAGGCAGAGTGGACAGTGAGAGAGAGAGAGAAAGGTCATCCTTTGCCGTTGGTTCATCCTCCAATGGCCGACGCACCGCGCTGATCTGAAGCCAGGAGCCAGGTGCTTCTCCTGGTCTCCCACGTGGGTGCAGGGCCAAGCACTTGGGCCATCCTCCACTGCACTCCTGGGCCACAGCAGAGAGCTGGCCTGGAAGAGGAGCAACCAGGACAGAATCCGGCGCCCCGACTGGGACTAGAACCCAGTGTGCCAGCGCCGCGAGGCGGAGGATTAGCCTATTGAGCCGCGGCGCCAGCCCCTGTATCTTTCCTATATTACTTTTTACAACTGCATGTGAATCTATAGTTCTCTCAAAATAATAAAAGGTTGTTAAAAAAAAAAAAAAAGTCAATCTCAAACTAAATTCAAAACCTAGATCTGGCTTTCCGCTCCATGAAGTCAGTGGCAGGACTCACTGCATTTTTCCGTTTTCTAATCCACTGGTATTTCATGTCAGTGAGCATCACGAGAAATTTAAAACATTTCAATGCTACAGACTCTTCAAGTGATCAAACTGCTGGGACTGCCTCCAGCACAACACAAATTGCACTGGAGCTCAGCTGCTGGTAAACACACACACATCAAGTAATTGATTCGGTAATGCTTACAACAAGCTTAGGTCTCTCTTGCAAAAGTTCACTTTGCATGGCATTCGATAGCACTCAGCAGATAAGGGTTCCCTCCAACATTAATCCTTACAGGTTTTTTCATCTGTCATCTTACAAATCAAGAAATATTAACGGAAAAACTCTAATAATGAACAATTACAACATGTAAGTCACATATAACGAGGAGTAATGTTTTTTCTGACCTAGCTACCTAGTGGTGAAAATGCCAACACTAAACAGAATGAAAAAAAAAGACTAACTTGGGGCTGGCGCTGTGGTGTACTAGGTTAATCCTCTGCCTATGGCGCTAGCATCCCATATGGGCACTGGTTCTAGTCCCAGTTGCCCCTCTCCAGGCCAGCTCTCTGCTGTGGCCCAGGAGGGCAGTGGAAGATGGCCCAAGTGCTTGGGCCCTGCACCCACATGGGAAACCAGGAAGAAGCCCCTGGCTCTTGGCTTCGGATCTGTGTAGCTCCAGCCGTTGCGGCCATTTTGAGGAGTGAACCAATGGAAGGAAGACTTTTCTCTCTGTCTCTCACTGTCTGTAACTCTGTCAAATGAATTAAAATCTTTTTAAAAAAAATTAACTTTTCAAACTCACAAATCTAAGTAACACATGGATATTGTTATTCTGCAAGCTTTTCTGAAGTTTCTAAAAAAGTCTTCAGGCCTTCTATCTTTGAAACTCAGAGATCATGCAGGATGTTGAGATTCTGTGCTATTATTATGTGTATTTTTGGATAAACTCTACGAAAAGAAAAATGAGGGTTCTGTTTTTGGTGCTTTGGATTATTTTGCATTTCACCAAAAGTAGGTTGAGTGGTGTTAGAAAGAGGGCCTGGATGTCTGGTGACCAAAAAAAAAACAACAAACTTCTTTCTCAGTTGACATCTGCTAACATCTAATTAAAGCACAGGAAGCTGATGAAGTTTTTGTACTTGGTGTTTCCAAACTTCTTAAATGACTGTAAGTGACTACTTGACAAATATCCTTGTGTGTTTTATTTACCTCTCCTGACAGTTCATTATTTTAAGTAAAAGAATCCACCATTTATGTATTGTTTACATTTAGACCTCAATGAGGACATGACAAGATAATAACCCGTGCCTCTTCTCCCAGAGTATTCCGTTCTAGGAGCAGGATGCCAATTATGGATGCAAATTGGAATGCAGCTACCCAATTAACATGCAAAGAATTAGAGATAATGTTAAAACTTTAATGTCCAGATGTCATCCAACAGAGTTTCTTACAGACAACCTTGCAAGGACATTTTCAGAGTTAAGAAACACAAAATGGTGTTTTCAAACAGTTCTGCCTTCTTCCTGCATGAGAGTCACCACGCCTCACTTTGTCCAGGGTTATCACCCCCCTCTTTTTTTTTTCTAACCAATGTTCATAAAAATCAGGATTTGAAGCTTGAAGTATTTACTCATGTGATTTTACTTATCAGGACTTAATCAGATACACAGAAACCAAAGGAATTTAAGTTGAAGAAATAAAACAGAAAATGGAAGAGGAAGAGAGGCTATTATGATACAGGATATTTTTTTTTTTGACAGGCAGAGTGGACAGTGAGAGAGACAGAGAGAAAGGTCTTCCTTTTGCTGTTGGTTCACCCTCCAATGGCCACCATGGCCAGCGCGCTGCAGCTGGCGCACCACGCTGATCCGAAACCAGGAGCCAGGTGCTTCTCCTGGTCTCCCATGGGGCACAGGTCCCAAGCACCTGGGCCATCCTCCACTGCACTCCCGGGCCACAGCAGAGAGCTGGCCTGGAAGAGGGGCAACCGGGACAGAATCGGCACCCCGACCGGGACTAGAACCCAGTGTGCCGGTGCCGCAAGGCGGAGGATTAGCCTATTGAGCCACTGCGCCAGCCATGATATAGGATATTACATGTTCTCATTGCACATGTACAAGTTGTGTCTGGGATACCGAAGTGGCATTCTAAGAAAGAAAAAGCCTGGGTGAGGCGCTGTCAAATGAAAACCGCTCTTCATTTCAGACTTTGCAATGTCTCTAATTTCAGGGTTTGGGGGCGTATACTGAACAATGTGATCGAAAAAAACGATGTTGTTGGTCTAATCGCTGTTACATCTCCCACTGGTGTTATTTAAGTGCAGTTTCAAGAAGTCCCTTTATTCCATTAACATGGATATTCAAAAACTCCATTTTGAGGGCAAAGGAAACTATCTGAACAAGAATCTGGAGTTTTCTCAGCTGCAGAGTTTCTAAGCTTCCATGCTGACACCAGAGAAGCAGCTGGACTGTTCCAAACTGCCTCCGGGAGCCCTTGACCTGCCTCTTTTCCTCCTGCTCTGATAAAATGCCGTAGAATGAGTAATTTTAAAGAAGAGATTGATTTATCGTATTTCTGGAGGCCAGAAAGTTCAAGACTGAGGGCCCTGCAACTAGCAAGAGGCTTTGGATCACATCATCCCATGATGCAAGGCATTCGGGAGAGAAGAGACCACATTCACCCTTTTTTCACAAACCTGCTGTGGAACTAACAGTCATTCTCTCTCATTAGGCCCCTTCCCAACACCATTTCATTAAGTTCCCAACGCATGCTTTTGGAAGGGGACACATTCCCATCACCACGACGTACAGTACCAAGAGTGACCTGAAATGCAAACACTGCGGACTTTGGGGGATGACGACAAATAGTGCACATTCATTGACCTTAGCACACGTTCCACTCTGGTGTAAGATATGGATCTTGGGGGAGGTTGTGCACATATGGGGGAAGGAGGAATAACAGAGTATCTCTATACCTTTCTCTCAACTTTGCTGTCAACCTAAGACTGCTCTTAACAAACTCTTTAATTTAAAAAAAAAAAAACACAGATTTTGCCATTTTGCAGGTTAAACTAATTTAAGACTGTGATAAATGTGTAGTTCAATAC
Organism: Sylvilagus floridanus; assembly: GCA_949820135.1. Lineage (NCBI taxonomy): Eukaryota > Metazoa > Chordata > Mammalia > Lagomorpha > Leporidae > Sylvilagus > Sylvilagus floridanus. The sequence continues at coordinate 17,835,705 of OX463226.1, forward strand.
CAGAACACTCATTAAAATCCCTTTCTCTATCTGGTGGATCCCAGGTGAGATATTCTGAGAATTCTTCCCACTGAAATTAAAAAAAAAAAAAAAGGATAAAAATATTCTTATAAAATTCAAGGCTGAATTGGCAAGCAACTAAGGGTAACTCAAAGATCAAAAATAAAGCAGAGAGCAAAGAGGAAATTAGAGATACAGGTAGGCACTTGGGATACTTAACCCATGGGGACAGGTGCTGAATCCTGGTGTTCACCTTGAAATGACCTTTCAAAATGATAAAACAAGATAAAAACCCCATGGACTGCCCAAAGTGTGATATGAGTAGGAGACCATTCACATTAAATTGAGACTCCAAGGATGTATGAATAAGAAATGAACCAACCCGCAGCAAGGATTTTGTATTCCTAGTAGTAAATCAAGTAGTAGGGAAAAAAGCCTCACCTTGAAAATCCAAACAGGCCTCAGAAGTCCCACCAGGATGTTTGCTAGGCTGAGCAATGGAAACATGGCCTCAGGTTAAGGAGGTCAGAATGCTGCAGTTTCCAGAGCATTATCAAGTAGCAGTTCTCAAAGGGTAGTGTACATCAGAGTCAATGAAGAATTTGTAAAAACACACATTGCCAGCCCTACCCTCAGAGTTTCTCATTCAATAGATCTGCAGTGAGGCCTGGGTATTTGCATTTCTAACAAGTTGCCAGGTGACACTGATGTTGCTGGTCCGGGACGACACTTTGAGAGTAAGTATTGTGGCACTCCACACGGCTTGCATGTTAGAATCACACATGTACCACACAATACCACCTCCATTTACTCCGGAAATTCTGATCTAACCGGTCTGGAACACAGCCTGGACATCATCATGTTTTGTTTTGTTTTATTTTGTTTTTAACTCCCTAGAGAACTCTACTGTGCCACCAAGATTGAGGGCCACTGCTCTAGGGAACAGAATCTGAAAACTCAGGGAACTGGCAATGCTGGGATGGTTTGAGGCAGTACAACTGGCCCATCTGGGTGGCCCTGGAAGACAGGCTTTGGCTAGGTGGGACATGAGCATCTGAACAGCTCTGGTGTCACTCCAGGCCAGAGTTGGCATCCCACAACACTAACAATAGAACTGGCTGCACTGATCACAATGGGAGTAGTGGGATTCAGGACCCTGAAAGCCAGTGGCAGCATCTAAACTGAGCGACAAAGCGGGGGCAGCTGCCCCAGTGAGCCACAGGGCAAGGCAGTGGTCAGCAAAGTCTGACCCACAATAATGTGAGACAACAGTAAGATGACCATCACAGCAGGCTACGAGCTAAGGCAAGACCCCGTACCAGGAATTCATTCTTACCTAGGTCCCAGATCCAAGTTGGTTCACAGGCCTAGGGTTTCTCAATTAAGCTGGGGTTCCTTTCAAAGAGACCCCTCTGAAGTAGCGACTGTTTCACAACACATGCCTTCAGCATTTGTCATGCAACTGAGCGTGGGGGCAAGACAAAGACCCAGACACTTGGAGGTTAATAGATATTGGCCCTGAACTTGAGGCAATCTTTGGAAACCCACAGTGCTGCATGGTTCAGGAATCAGGTTAGGAGCCTGTCAAGGTCAGATGCTACATGGACTCCTAGCCAAAGTCCATCTCACATCTGTCCAGTGGATTCCTGGGCCCATCCTTGGTTCTTTCTCTTAGTGCCAGAACATATAATGGGAGAAAACATACCTCTTCACTTGTACAGTTCCCATACTGGACCCTGACCAGTGGACTGAAGACTAGTTATCATAGGAAAGGCCAAAGGAGAAGCCACTGAACTCCTACACCTGCCCTGCTTACATTCTCAGTAACAGTAAACCAAGAGCAAACCCCGTTTAACTTACCTGCTAACTCAGTGATGCTGCAGTTTCAAATATGGCATCTTAACTGAACTAAGTCAACACAGTGCCCAATACCTGGTTTGCTTTCTTTTCCATACCAACCAGTAGGTCAAGTCAGAAGCAGTTTCTACTCGCTGAATTGTCTCTCTGTCAAGTCTCCTGCTGTGACTCAACACAGGCCAGAGGAACCTGAGCCTCTTGCTGACCTAGAGGGCACCACGCTGTTCCAGTGCACCCGTAACATTATGCTAACTGAATCTGGCATGCAGAACTCTGAACTATATTCCAGAGGGTGGGAGAGGAACCCTGAGAAAGTTCACAGTCTACCACACTGGTGATGGTCCTAGGAGTCCAGCAGTCTGGGCATATGAGGATCACCTTTCCAAAGTCATAGATACTGCACCCTGCTCTGGCAACTAAGGCACAGGAAGACCAGTGACCAGCCAGCCTCTTGAGATCTTGGAGGCTCCAACCTATTTACTCAGAACTGATTATGTCTTTTTTTTTTTATTTGACAGCTAGAGTTAGACAGCGAGAGAGAGAGAGACAGAGAGAAAGGTCTTCCTTCTGTTGGTTCACTCCCCAAATGGCCACCACAGCCGGCACTGTGCCTATCGGAAGCCAGGAGCCAGGTACTTCTTCCCGGTCTCCCATACGGGTGCAGGGGCCCAAGCACTTGGGCCATCTTCCACTGCCCTCCTGGGCCACAGCAGAGAGCTGGACTGGAAGAGGGGCAGCTGGGACTAGAACCTGGTGCCCATACGGGATGTTGGCACCGCAGATGGAGAATTAACCAAGTGAGCCACGGCGCTGGCCCCCCTGTCCATTGGTTGAGAGGGACCTCAGATAGGGTTCTGCAGCAGGTCCAAGTTCAAGCAAGCTGATCTACCAGCTGGGTCTGAACCCCCACACATCTAATGCTACTGGCACTGTCTACAGCCAACAGAGATAGTGCAGAAAGCCTGTGGCAAGCTCCAGTGTCAGAACCACAGCACAGAGCCCCACAGTTCGGGAACAAGGTTTTGCCCTCCCCTTTACCAACCATCATTCTCCATCTGAAAATCAACTCTTGACTGGTTGTGGGACCCCAGTTGAGCCTGGATGACTGACCCTGGAGTACTGCAAGTCCTGTCCAACATGTTTGGGTGTCACCATAAAATTGGTCATGCAAAGCAGCATTTTGTTCTAAAATTGAAACAGGATCTAAAGGACCAAGCCAGGCATGGATTCACTTACTCTAATGTGCAGGTGACTAAGACCCACGGCTCCACTCTGCTTAGCTGCCTTCCCCTCTTCTTCATCCCACACTTTTGTGACTGCATAGAAAGTTGTTCATTTCCTCTCTCAGAAGGAAAGAGCACAGATGGGGTTCTCATACACATCTGTGAGGTCAGCACCAGCATAAAGCGGGTGGTCAATTCACTGCAGCCCCACTCAGAGGCAACCCAGAAAGACAAGGGTAAAATGAAGTCCTCAGGTGTAGGGTGCACATCTACATTTACTGTAGACACACTCATGGACTAGGGAATGGATCTACACCAACTCAGAGGCAGTCACTACAAAGTTAGCCACCAAGTCAGGAAGTTGGAAAGGACAATATTATACTTTAATGGGGTAAGGGGCAGGTGATGAAGAGAAACAGAGCATGGATGGAGCTCTTGGAATGGGAACAGAATGTAAAGCCATTCATAATCCACCCACCCAAAGGGCCTCTGGGGCATGCGCAGTGAGCTGGAAGAGTGGAAGCATCCTAAGGACGCCACTCATCATCTTCCAGCAGCTCCCCTGTGCTTGCTCAAGGGTCCCACTTACAAGTAAAGCAGCACAGAGCCAATAGTGGATGACACCACGGGCTCCTGCTCACAAAAGCCACCTTGGTTACTGCCAGTAGCGAGTACCCAACCCACCAAGAACAGAGGCCAACACTGAGCCCCGATATGGCTCCACTTCCTGGGGCACCCAGCTGGCCACCAAGTGGCCTGTTGGCTACTCTGGAACCCTCCCACTGTGGAAAGGACAGCATTTTGTCCTCTGATGGGTAACTGCCTAGTCCTGTATGGTTTAGCTATCCCTGCTCCCTGCTCTGGTGCCAACTCCTTCATCCATGCATTTTCCCTTCTATCAGCCTCCCAAAGGGTCTTCGAGAGTTCTAAGAGCCATGCCTTCTCCTTGGGCTGAGAGTGAAGAATGGGGCTGGCACTGTGGTGCAGTGCGCTAAAGCTTCGCCTGGGGCGCCAGCATCCCATATGGGCGCTGGTTCATGTCCCTGTTGCTCCCCTTCCACTCCAGCTCTCTGCTGATGGCCTAGGAAAGCAATAGAAGATGATCCAAAGTGCTTGGGCCCCTGAACCCACGCAGGAGACCCAGAAGAAGCTCCTGGGTTCGGATAGCCCAGCTCTGGCTGTTGCAGCCATCTGGGGAGTGAACCAGTGAATCGAAGACCTCTCTGTCTCTTGCTCTGTCTACAACCCTTCCTCTCAGATAAATAAATAAATGCTTTAAAAAAAAATAAAAGAGTGAAGAACAATTCCACAACTACTAGCCCTACAGAACTATAGCCCCGCTGAGTTAACTCCATCTTGGTAATAACCTCTCATTGAATTATCACCATTTGAGCATATCATCTGCTGGGGGCTGTACTGATACGTACCCTCTGAAAAGGACCACCTTCCCATTTTCCCCTTATGTGCTTGTGAAACCGACTAATACTGAGACTGGCAGCCTCCCCTGGAATAGGCAGATTCATCCTTGGCTTCTTGAAAGCAATGGGGCAACACCGGTACTGCACACCTGCACGGACCAGTGAGTAGGCTGTCCGGTCCCAGCCTGCCTAACAGCCTTTGAAGCTTTCCCAGACTACCAGTTTTGTCACTTGGAACTAGTTTTACTCCAATTTTTTAAAAAAGAAGAAACGAATGCAATTGCCAGGGACCATGGATCCATAACATCTCAGCATCAAAGAACCCAGCCTCTCAACTCCCATTTGTGATATGGGAGCAATGACAGTCACCGAGGCTCACTGTGTCGCAGTGCGTCAGGGAGGGACGCAGACGAAGACCTTGGCAGGCCCTAGAGCCCTCGTGGGCCTGGAATCTATCCACAATGACAACACTACTGTTCAAATAGACCCTTTTTTCCCCTCAATCCATGATTAAGTACCATGGCCAGGAACCTTAGCGGCCATACCATATTCAACACAGACCCCCTTGTTTGTACCCTTCACTGGCTGCCTGCTGCAAACCACAAACCAAACCCGACGAGGACAGAGGGAGAAACACTGCAGACAGAGGAAAGCAGGCTAGAGGCAGAGTTTCCAGGTGTCGCCTCACCGTCGTGGCTGGTCCCCTCTTCTGCATCTAATGAAAACACGTACTAGGATGTAGGTGATACATGTTTCTCGAGGGGTTGAATTGCATTTTTATTTGAGAACAGAACACCCTACAGACTCACTACAGCAATGTTTCCTTAAGAAGCCAGGATACCAGTGCCCTATTATCAAAACCGGGTCTTTTCGATGCTCCTATAATTTAAAAGTTATGGCACAAAGAACATCATTCCAGTACTGTGATTTGTGAGCTTGCTGTATGTAACTAGTATTATTTACTTGCTATATATTCTTAGAAGCTGTATCTTCCAACACTGCACAAATGGTATGAATCCAAAGGAGGCTCCTTCTAAATTGCATTTTTCTGCTTCAGGGATCAGCTCTGATTAGTTGTGTTTTGTGCAATTCCTTCCATCCTGAATTCACTTTTCATGTTTCTTTCATCTAATAGAAAAATGAAATGTGATGCTTTGCTGGGTTCCCAAGGATTACTAAATTACCTTGCTTTCAAATGCATAGGCCTCATAATGGCTGCTCTGAACACACAGTACAGGTACATTCATAGCCCAGGTAAAATGAGCCCCAGAATTAGAGCAGAAAACACACAGGCTAAAAATTGTTCTACAAGATGTCAGATAAGGAACTAAATCAATTTTACCATTCTACAAAATTAGGAAGCATGGTTTGTAAGAATTCTTTGATGCGAGATATTTAATTTGCCTGCAGAAATGATTCAAATAAAAGCAATTCCCCCAAATGAAATGCACTTCAGCACCATGGCTTAATATAAGAGAAAAAAAACAGCATGTTTCGCATCATTCGACATTAAGAGTGAGTATTATTCATCTCCTGATTTATCTGCAGCAAATTGGCCTCTCACGCTTTCACAAAGTCACAGAAAAAAAAAAAAGTTTAACAGGTAAATCACAAGGGTGTGAATTCACCAAAACAACATATGGGGAATGAACAAGGACCTCACTCTGAGCTCAGCACAATAGACAAGGCACAAAGGTAGAGTCTGAAGTGATAGACAGCATCTCGCGGTCCCCAGCAACCGAGAACCCCCAGGAGGCCACGTCTGTGACACCAGAAAGGCCAAGAGCAGGAACCCGACTTTACTTCTGAGTCCAACAGGATGCTCTCTCCTAGGAAGCATCCAGCTTGCACAACTGCCATCAGCACCCAGACGCCACGTACTCACACGACCTACAAGCAGCATTACTCGCTGAACGTGGCCAGCGGGGCACCTGACCACGCGGCTTCTCAGCCCCCTTCTTCAGTCCTGACCATTTCCTCCAGCTCAACTCAGCCACTGACCCCCAAGACACATACCCCAGACCCCGGCACCTCTGACACTGCTTCTCAAACACTGTCTCACCTCCATTTACATGTTTTAAAGCTTCTTTGTTCAACGCCTTTCAGCAACAGACGGTTAAACCCATCAGCACTAAGCCCATTCGTTCAGGACCTTCTCGGAGCATTTCCCCCTTGCTCTTCTCCACGGGCTGGGTTAGCAAAGTCCCACCCCCAGGGCTCCTCCAAGCAGGTTTCCAAGTGGCCCCTGTCCCCTTCCAGAGACCCAGCCCCTGCCTTCACTGAACCTAACTACATGAACGGGCAGAGTGGGTCCTTCACCCGAACAGCGTCACCTCAAACCCGGTGACCCATCCCGGTCAGCTCTGACCCTCCATGCATCTGTGCCTTAGCCTTTTCTTCCCATTGCAGTGCATGAAGAATCCAGTCTCTGATGTAACAGCAGTCACTGTAGGTCATTCATTCCCATGTTGAGGACACCACCTCGATATGGCTTCTGCTCCTACAAACTGGTCTTTCTGTGTCACTGCTTACCCTCATCTCTCCAAACCTAACCGAAAAGTAGGTTTAGCATGCGCCTGCGGCACTGGCTTCCGCTGTGGGTATCGAGTCATGTCCTAACCCCTGGTGATCACTCATCTGTTCTCCTTGTCTACAATATTGCAGTTTCAAGAATGCTATGTGCATAGGAGATTTCACTCCTCACAGACCCCTCTATGCTGTTGTGTGGACCAATGGTTCATCTCCCTTTACTGCTAAGTACTACTCCACACTAGGAAAAAACAATCTCATCACTCACAAATTCAGTAAACGTTCATTTTTAGTCTAGGGCTATCACAAATAATGCTAACACAGTCACGTACAGACTTCTGAATGAACCTAACATTTCTCTGCAACAAAGCCCAGGAGTTTCTGTGTGTGTGTGTATGTGTCACACACCACACGGGCCTTCAAAAAGCTGATGGAAAATATGCAGGATGAAAAAATTATTTATGGATTCCAAAATTTTTGTGCAGCAAAATAAACTTAACTTTAACTTCACTTTTCTATGATGCCCCTTCATATAATATGGGAAGCAGAAGCATAAGGTAAGCATGGCTTTTTTTTAATACAAGTACCAAACTATTTTCCTGAATGGATGGACAATTTTACACTCCCAGCATTAATGCACATACATCCAGCCTCTCAGCATTCTGGCGGCACTTGGTATTGTCACAATTGATCATGTGAATTATTTTCATAGGCGTCCTGCTGCGGTCTTCGTTTGCTTTTGCCTGACAGATAAGCATGTTAAATATCTTTTCCCACACTTATCTTACTTACTCTCTAGTGAAACACATCACATGTCTTTCGGCCATTTTCTAATTGTTTTAATTGTTGAGTTTGGGGAGTCCTTTATGTGCTCTTCTATGAGATTTTATAAGGATGGCTCCAAGTGTGTAGCTCGTCTTGTCATCCTTTCTGGGATAGACTTTTGCAATGCAAAAAAATTTATCAAGTACAATTTATTAACTACTTTCCTTTCGGGAACATGCTTTCAGTGCCACGTCTAAGAACTCTGACTCAGGGTGACAAGTTTCTCCTCTGAACCCTGTGGATACTGAAGACTGGCTCATCTTATTTCCCTCTGAAAGTCCTGAGCTTTGTTTTTGGCAAGCAGTTCAAAGACTTCCAAGCAGTGACGTCTTGTTTTTCATTTGTGTTAGGAGCAGTATCTTTTTGCTTCTCCCCCTAGTCTTAGAATGTAGCCTCTGGGTTGCAGGGCATGGTCCTTGGTCCCAAGGCGTGACCCTCCCGGAACTGCAGTATCAAGTCCACGGTGTTGGCCAAGCCCCTGTACAACCGAGGGGGACAACCTTGGGAACTCCACTTCCCCTGCCCTGGACGGCACCCGGATCTGTAACCTTTCACTGCTGCTTCCTGTGGGGTTTCATGGGCTGTCCCTCGGTGCATCAGGAATTCCAAAACTAACCAATGATAGCAGAGCAAAGTTATGACTCTGCTTGTGCTAAGATTTCCCCTCCACTCACTTCCCATCCCTCTCTGTAAGGGCAGAATTTTAACCTCTGTTCCTCGGCCCCCAGTGTTGCCTTCTACCTGAACTGAGTCCCTTTCTGGTAACTTCTAGCAACGGCTAATCCTTAACGAAAATAAAAAATGGGGGGCGAGGCGGGAGGCGTCTTTGTGGACAAAGGGTGAAGCTACCTCCTGCAATGCCTGCATCCCACATTGGAGCAGTGGTTCAAGTCCTGGCTGCTCCACTTCTGACTCAGCTCCCTGCTAACGTGCCTGGGAAAGCAGAGGAAGGTGGTACTGGGCCCCTGCCACCCACATGGGAGAGTCAGAAGGAGTTTCTGCCTCCTGGGTTTAGTCTGGCCCAGCCCCAGTCACTGTGGTCATTTGGAGAATGAACCAATGGACGAAGATCTGTCTCTGTCACTCCACCTTTCCAATACATAAAGCTTTAAGAAAAAAAAAAAAAAAAAAAAAAAAACCCTGCTGAAAAATCAGCCCAGTTACGGGGCAGCTGAGCTCCCTGCTTCCTGTCTCCCAGGTGGGCCCTCCCCCCGCCCAGTCTCCACCTGCTCTTCTGTTCCTCATCCTGTCCAGATTTATCACTGTTCCTGGCACAAGTGCCACCACGTTACAGCTCCTCACACATGAACAAAACCAGAATCCCAGCCCAGGCCTGCTTTTCAAGTCCATTTCCCAGCCTGGAACAAGTGCAAATTCATATCCCAGACACGGATGAAAATTCCAACTGTAGTTACAAACTTTTAGACGACGAGCAACAAACTGTCTTGTTACCTCTCATCGTAGATGGGTGACTTGTCTTTATTTTTCCTCCCAAATTCAATTCTTGGCTACAACCAATGGCCTCAGCTCAATCTGTGGCCTCATCCCATATTTGTAACAAATACTGAACCTCAGAACGACAAAAGCAATAACCACTATTCCACCCTGTCTTGTTTCAGATTCCAGTCCCCTGCCCCCGTTTCTGGATTTTGAGAACTTCCATTTTGTGTGTGTGTTCAGCCTTGCATTCTGTAGCCTTCTTGTTATCTCTTCTCGTGCGTGTCTAGCTATTGTGTCCACTTTTGTGAGGAAGGAATTTCAGGTTATCTAAATGGTTAGAATTATCACAGCAAGAAAAGTACGTATCCTTATTAGAATAGCTGTAACATCATCATAAATGCTGCATGCAACAATGACAAGGGAAACAAGCCTACATTAGTACATACAACACCAATATCCCGGCAAGTTCCAGAACCATTTGTTCTAAAAAGAAGTTAAAAATTCCAAGTATGGAAATTAAGGACAATGACCAAACTTACTGTGTGCAGCTGTATTAGCTACAAAAAGCTACACTGCTCCAGCGAGCAGGAAGAAAAGAGGAAGGGGTCCAACTGTGACCCTTAACAGCAAGCACGATGGCCAAATGGGCCGCACCACACTGCAGCATTTAACACAGAACCAGGGCCAGTCGTCTGTCCATCACATCCTCTATGTCCAGCTATGTCCAGAGAACTAAGTCCAAGAAGGCTTCAAATCCCCATCTGTCCACTGCTTAACACAACACTCAAGTTCTAGAACCCATTTAGCAGTGACTCAAGGCAGTAGTTCACACACTTCACTCTTCTGACCAACTCAACCAGAAAATAGGAGTCTTCTACAAGTACTGGGATAAGCAGTGGACAATTCTAAAAATCAGATTTGTTTCAATTCAATAACAGTCATAGTGCCTCATAGCACAGTGAACTCGGTCCATTAAAAATCTGTTGAAGGACCGTTGCCATAGGTTAATCCTCCACCTGCAGCGCCGGCATCCCATATGGGTGCTGGTTTGAGTCCCAGCTGCTCCACTTGCGATCCAGCTCTCCGCCATGGCCTGGGATAGCAGAAGATGGCCCAAGTGCCTGGGCCCCTGCACCCACATGGGAGACCAGGAGAAGTTCCTGGCTCCTGGCTTCAGATTGGCATAGTTCCAGCTGCTGCGGCCATTCATTTGGGGAATAAACCAACAGAGGGAAGACCTTGCTCTCTGTCTCTCCCTCTGTCTAACTCTACCTCTCAAATAAATAAAAATCTTTTTTTAAAAAATCTGTTCAAAGTGAAAAGACAAAAATGAAATGTGAATTGATGAGTTAACACAATGATTGACATTTCCTGAAATCACTGAAATTATGTCTTAATTAGAAAAGGTTAAACAAAGCGATAATCCATGTGATTTTTACAATTACTTTCCTATTGTATACATCACACACATGATACATCAAGTGACACTGCAAAGGAAAATGTCCACCTTACAATGGAGCAATTGGGCAGCACCATTTCAACCCAATCATCAAGGAAGTGCAACAAATGTGGGAAACCTGACACTGTCCGCCTCCTGATTTTTTAAGAAAAGATTTACTTACTTGAAGGCTAGAGTGAAAGAGTAAAGGTGGGAGGGAGAGATGTTCCATCTGCTGGTTCACTCTTCAAAAGGCTTTACCATTCATGGCTGGTTCAGGCCGAAGACAGGAGCCCAGGGCTCCAACTGCATCTCCTACGTGGGTGGCAGGTGCCCAAGCACCTGGGCCATCCTCTGCTGCCCTCTCAGGCTGATTAGCAGGGAGCTGGTTTGGAAGCAGAGGCCCCCAGGACTTGAACCAGTGTTCTGACATGGGATACCAGCGCAGGAGGAGGGAGCTTAGCTCACTGCACCACCACGCCAGACCCATGCTCACTGATATGCTGAAATATGAAGCAGCCGCATCATCTATGACACATTCTTATAAAAAGAGTTTAGTCTGAGTCTGATCAAGCTTCTAGACCTATCTCACACTTTACAGCAGACCTAGTGAGCAGCTGAATGAGTTTCATGATATCAGGAAAAAACATTTAGACAAATGCGGAAGATCTACAAGGCAAACAGCCTGCAGTCTCCGAGAAATCAATGCTACGAGGCAACAAGAGATGGAGAGGCCATTAGAGAAGAAATGTCAGCAAGGCGACTGCCACGGTCACCTTCTAAAAATCTGAGTCAAGACGAGTTCCCTCTAAAAAGACCAGCGTGGTTTCAGTTTGAGCAACTCCATTAGTTAATCCACTTATTAACAGAGATAGAAAGTGAAATGATGTGGTCACTGACACGCTGAGACTCAATTCAACGCCTACTCACGGTAAAGATGCAGTGGAAAGTCCTAAGTTCTTTTTAACATGATTTTATACAATCACCACATATTAATGCGAATACAGGGCCCTGTAAATTCATCAGCCAAAGGATTTTAAATGTAGAGAACCTTCTTGGAGAAGTTCACATTACACCAAATTGAACACACACATATCCTGTAATTACCAATTCTACTCCAAGGCATGCCCAACAGAAAGCCTGCACACATGCATTCAATCATGTGTAGAAGAATTATTTTTTTTTTTTTTGACAGGCGGAGAGAGAGTCAGAGAGAAAGGTCTTCCTTCTGTTGGTTCACCCCTCAAATGGCTGCAACGGCCGGCGCACTGTACCAATCCAAAGCCAGGAGCCAGGTCCTTCTGGTCTCCCATGCGCACACAGGCCCCAAGCACTTGGGCCATCCTCCACTGCACTCCTGGGCCACAGCAGAGAGCTGGACTGGAAGAGCAGCAACCAGGACAGAACCTGGGACCCCAGCCTGGTCTAGAACCCGGGGGGTGCCAGCACCGCAGGTGGAGGATTAGCCAAGTGAGCCACGACACCGGCCAAAAATTATTTCTATCAGCCAAGTACGATAAGCAATCCTGATATCCATCACCAGGGATATGGAACAGTCATGCAGTGAAAATCCACCAGAGGTACAGGCACCAGAACTAAGTTCCACAGATGGAGAATATGGCAAAGACGACGACAGGTAGCCATGTTTAACATGTCAGATCGTCCAACCTAAGAAAAAAAAAAAAAATGCACACACACACAATCACAGGAGGCAAAATAACCATTGGTAGTATTTGGGCAGGAGAGGGCACAAAGGAATCTCCGATGTGGGCCATCTTCTATTCCACACTGGCAGCTCCTGGGTTTTCCCTTCGTGATAATTCATCAGGCAGTACATTCACGTCTTGTACATGTTTTTTACAACATTTCCATAAAAACAGTGTTTTAACCAAAAAGAACCAATAAAGCCCAAAGGCCCTAACTCCTGACTATCTAAAACAAACCAGGGCTGGTGTCCCGGCACACCAGGTTAAGCCACCACTTGCTACGGCAGCATCCCATATGGGAGTGCCAATTCAAGCCCCGCCTGCTCCACTTCTGATCCGGCTCCCTGCTGATGTACCTATGAATGCAGCAGCAGACGGCCCAAGTAGCTGGGCCCCTTGGAAGACGCAGATGGATTTCCATGCTCCTGGCTTTGGCCTGGCCCAGCCCCTGCCATAGCAGCCACTTGGGGATTGGTTGGATCATTCCAACCAGTGGAAGAAAAATTCAATCATCATTCATTGTCTCCCTCGTGCCCTCAAATATTTTTAAAAATATTTTTAAAAATAAAACAACCTAGGCTGGTGCCGCAGCTCACTAGGCTAATCCTCCGCCTGTGGTGCCGGCACTCCGGGTTCTAGTCGCGGCTGGGGTGCCGCTTCTGTCCCCGTTGCTCCTCTTCCAGGCCAGCTATCTGCTGTGGCCTGGGAGGGCAGTGGAAGATGGCCCAAGTGCTTGGGCCCTGCACCTGCATAGGAGACCAGGAGGAAGCACCTGGCTCCTGCCTTCGAATCAGCACAGTACACTGCCCAGTGGCCATTTAGGGAGTGAACCAACAGAAGGAAGACCTTTCTCTAACTCTGCCTGTCAAAAAAAAAATTTTAAAAATAATAAACCTAAAAACTGATGTCTGTACACTGCATTTAGACAGAAGTACAAAATGAGTTATTGGAATTGACGCTAACACTCAGTATTATCACTGTGTTTATAGTCCAGGGCGTTAGATCCAAATGACCAAAAAAAAAAAAAAAAAAAGACAAATAACTTAAAATGCACTGTGGTGCTTCATTGTTAGTAATATTTATAGTAACTTTTGAAAACCAACATAACAAACCTTAGGTTACAGAAAATAAGTAATTAGCTCACCAGTCAAGATTCTCACCCTGAACCCACGCGGCTCCCACCGCCCCGCTCCAGGACCAACCCTGAACCCACACGACACCCACCGCCCCGCTCCAGGACCAACCCTGAACCCACACGACACCCACCGCCCCGCTCCAGGACCAACCCTGAAACTCCACAGGCCTCCCTTGGAGGCCCCAACAGTACGCACCTGCCAAGCCCAGGACAGGGAGTGATCAGAGTATCCACAGCTCCCCCCAGAGACTTCACCCACCCAGGAGCCTCCTCCAGCAGCTCAGCCCAAACAGCCCACGTGACCGAGCCAGGGGGCCCCACCTGCCCTCACAATCCACGGACGCACGTGAGCATCCCTCCGAGAGGCTCAGCCTGCAGAGACCCCGGAAGAGCAGAATGATGGCCTTACCCACCTACTATACCAGGCAGCAGCTGAGCAACTGGGCCCACCGAGGCTCCATAAGCCAACAGGCAGCCCCCCACACACACCCAGGAAGAAGCTGGGAAGTTGTCCAGGTCACTCCACAGATGCCCAAGGGACATGCCGAAGATGCTGACAGGTGCCTGGTGTGGGCCCACCGCTGCGGCCATCAGCTACTGACAGGCGCCCTGCTCCAATGCCGGGCACGCTGCACCACACTCCCTGGGACCATCAGAGAAGCGCTGCCCACACTGACAGAGTTCCCCCACCTCCACTGCCCCATCTCGTCTGCTCGCCATCACGGCAGCCTTACGCCATGTGAGCCTTGCTAACTGACAGGCACCGAACTCCTGCAGCCAGGAGCACCGCCCCCAGAGCAGCTGGTGCACCTGCCCCAACCTAGCAGAGCTACCACCCACAGCCCCTGCAGCTGAGGCCACTGAGATGCCACAGACACTGACCGTGGAAGTGCACATTCGGAAACAAAGCCAAGTACCCCATCCCAATAGCAGACACCCTAGGACACGGCGCTTCATCTTCTACTTCAAAAGCCACCCTCAAGGATCAAACTGGCAAATACACGTGACCTCTACGAGACGCACAGATACTGATGGAGGGACACAGGAAGCATCCAAAGAATGAAGGTACCACAACACCTCCAGACAAGCGCAGTCCCTCTGCAGAAACGCAGCAACAGGACTGAAGGAGACGTCAATGGATGAACTGTCCGTAAGAGAACTCAAAATAAAGACTTGAAGGAAATTTAATAAGATAAAAGAAAACAGAGAAAAAATTCAAGGACATTAAGATGATGATTCATTATTTGAAAGAGAAACCTAGCGAAGAGATAAAGATGATGGAGAGAAACAAACTTGGAGCTACGTAATTCAATGAACAGAGGGAAAAACAAAGAAATCAAGTGCAGGGGCGTGGGTCTGCCATGAAGGTTAAGATGCTGGTGAAGACACCTGCAGCCCACCTCAGAGCGCCTGGCACAGCCGGCTACCCCACTTCTAACACTGCCTCCTGCCACTCATGTGGGGAAACCTGGACTGAGTTCCAAGCACCTGGCTTTGTGTGGCCCAGCCCTGGCAGTCGTGGGCATGTGGAGAGTTAATCAGCAGATAGACAATCTCTCTCCATCTGTCTGTCTCTAATAAATCAGTAACAAAAATGCTAACCTTAAAAAGAAAACCTTAAAAAAATCCTTATGGGATCTTTAACCAATGTCTTGATTGCTCACGGGTATTCCATGTATTGAAAAAAAATCGGGACTCGCCACATGCTTGAAATTTTACTCATGGTTTGCTGACACATTAGCCACATACACCCAACTGTGAGTTGACAGAAAACTCACCTCCAGAGCTCTGGACCTCAGGTGCACCCTGCAAAGGGCTCCAGGATTCTGAAATGTGTGCCTGGCACCTACCCTGCATTTTTTTGGAGAGGTCAATAAAGCTTTCATGATTGTCATTCATCTGCAATGCTAACAACCAGGACGGACCCGAAGAACATTCCGTGTAGGCAAAACCGCAAACATCAGGAAGAAGGTGAAACGCAGGACCACAGACTTGTGAGGCTTCTACAGATCCTGCTTCTTCCAGGAGTCTAAACACAAGTTCTTGCACTTGTATAACATCGCACAGTGTTTGAGTGCCCTCTAGTGGCTGCCTGAAGTATCACAACTGCTCACAGGATGGCTGGGTCAAAGGCTCTCAGCGGCGGCCAAGTGGGCCACAGGCATGGATGGGGGTAGGCGGGCACATCACCCGGGTGACTGGCAGGTCCCAGGGTACTGCAGATGGCCTCTACCCAGGCTCTTGAGAACAGCGACAACAGGACCATCTCCCAACCACTGTCACAGGATGGCCGAGCATAAAAACTCCAGGAGTGTGCAGCCTCTCAGTCCCAGCCCTGGCCTTTGTCCCCCAATACCCCCTCCTCATCTAGAGCCCGGTCCATGGCCCCACGCTCTATCAGCTCTCCCCTACGGCATCTGGCCCCAGGCAGAGCTGACCTCTGCGCGAGAACCATCCCAGTGTCCAGACACACCTGAGGACACAGAGGAGTCTCCCCCAGTAAAGACCCTACTGCCACCTGGGACACGAGTCCGTGACCCGGCCGCTGGGTGCCGTAGCTCATCAGCACCCGTGCCACTTAGCAGGCCACCATGTGAGCATTCCACATGCTGTCCACTCAGCTGTGGATGGACACTGGGGTTCAACACAGGGCTGTTATCACGTTGCTAATACAAGTTCTTGTACGTGTCATTTGGGACCCTAAGACCCTGAGGATCCTAAGTTTTTTTGGTTTGGTTTGGGGTTTCTTGTTTGCTTTGGGCCACTCTGGTGACTAACTTCATACTTCACTTCGGTCTGGATTTGCATGTCTCTGATGACTCAGCTTTGACTATGCACATGGATACGGGCCACTCTTCTTGGCTATTCATGTCTGCCTGCAAGTACTATCAAAGCAAGCAGCTCATCTGTCACCACGCTTCCAACTATCCAGGAAGACAGCATGTATGTTTGGGGGGAGGGGTCAGAGGGTGGGTATGCCTAACTACGTGGTCCAGGGCATGGTGATGCAGCAGGTCAAGCCGCCGCCAGAGGCACCGGCATTCCACATGGGCGCCAGTTCCTAGTCCTGGCCACGCCACTTCCTGGATTCCGACCAGCCCAGCTCCAGCTGTTGCAGCCATTTGGCAAGTCAACCAGAGGATCAAAGATTTGTCTCTTCCTCTAACTCTGCCTGTCTTTCAAACAAGATAAACAAATCATTTAAAAAAATGACGTGAATCACAATCATCTTCCACCTCCTAAATTAGTCTCTTGGTTCTGCCTGCCCCTCTCCTAGTAATAGGCATGCTTTTCTTTTTTTCTTAAGATTTTATTTACTTGATATAGAGAATCCATCCTTTTTTTAATAAAGATTTTTTATTTATTTATTTGACAGGTAGAGTTACTGACAGAGAGAGGGAGAGACAGAGAGCAAGATCTTCCTTCCGTTGGTTCACTCCCCAAATGGCCGCTACGGCCGGCACTAAACCGATCCAAAGCCAGGGACCAGGTGCTTCTTCCTGGTCCCCCACGCAGGGCAGGCACCCAAGCATGTAGGCCATCTTCCACTGCCTTCCCGGGCCACAGCAGAGAGCTAGACTGGAAGAGGGGAACCTGGGACTAGAACCTGGTGCCCACATGGGATTCTGGCACTGCAGGCAGAGGATTAGCCAAGTGAGCCATGGTGCCGGCCTGAGAATCCATCTTCTATCTACGAGTTCACTCTCCCAATAGCCATAGCAGCTGGAGCTGGGCCAGGCCAAAGCCAGAAGCCAGGAACTCTATCTAGGCCTCCCACATGGGTGGCTGGAGCCCAGGCACTTGGGCCATCTCTCAGTGCTTTCCAGGCCTGTTAGCAGGGAGCTGGATGGGAAGCCAAGCAGCCAGGACTTGAACCAGCACTCCGGTAAGGTGTGGCGGCATGGCAAGCAGTGGCCTCACCCACTGTGCACGCCAGCTCCCAGAGCAATACTTTCCGAACATTAACCAAGCCAAGGCATGATCTCATGCTCACAACTCCCCCATGTCCTTCCTTCTCATTCTCAGTAACGTCCCAGATGCTTAGGTGACTTGCAACAAAGCTCTGCCCTGGCCCGGCCCCCAGCTCCATCCCTGCCACCCTGCCTCCCTCCACTGCAGCCAAACTCCCCTGGAAGCCCGCCGACCAGTTTTCTTTGCCCACTCAGTCCTCTGCCAAGGCCGTCCACCCTGTCTGCAACCCCAATGGTCCAGAGAGCAGAGCTCGTGCCCACAGTCGCCCCTGGCTTCCGTCAGCGCGTCGCCAAAGGCTTTCCCTGAGCAAGGACCACGGCCACCTCAGAGATCCCCAATGCCGTCATCCAACCCACCTCCTTCACAGAGTTCATCATCACGCGACACTTCATGCATTCCTATTTGTTTTCTCTCTTCCCACGCTAGAATGCAAGCTGTTAATCTACCACATTCAACACTGTGCCCTGATGCCCAGGGATGGTTCAGGTACTCCTAGATATCTGGAAATAAATGGACAGAAGAGCACTGGAGACAGGAAAGCCAAGTAGATTATGAATGTCAAGAATACAACACTGGGGGCCAGACCTGTACCATGGCAGGTTAAGCCGCAGCCAGCAACACTGGCATCCCATGTGGGCACCAGTTCAAGACTGCACTGCCCCAATCCAGCTTCCTATAATGCCTGACAAAGCAACCGACGACGGCCCAAATGTTTGGGCCACTGCACCCCATGTAGCCCCTGGCCTCCTGGCTCCAGACTTCCGCCTGGCCCAGCTCTGGCTGTTGCAGCTGCTTGGGAGTGAACCAGAGGGCAGAAGACTTCCTCTGTAATTCTGCTTTTCAAATAAATCTTAATGAAACACTACCAACAAATTTCTTCTAAAACCAACTAAGAACTTGACATTGCCTACTCTATTGCTTCCTCACCCTTATAGATCTTCTAAAATAATGCCGAATTTATTTACATACTAGCAATTTCTAAAGTATTTATATTCTTTTTTTCAAGAATTCATGCTTTTTAGAATAAGCTTCAAAACATTCAACAGCTATTAGTTAGGCTCACATTTTACAGATTCATTTGTTTAAACCTACTTATTCTGTACTTTGTCTTAACATCTATTGCTTTCAGGCAGCTATAGCTTGATCAAGTAAATAATCAATGGATGTTGGTGCAATTCAGATTGAGGCCTTAAATTTTTAAAAATGCCTCTTCCCCCCTCCAAACTGGCAAATGTAATATACTGGGGTGAAATGGACATTTGGAGATTCAATGACTGTATACAGCCCTTGGCTCTTGCTTGAGGAAAATTTTTTTTCTTCATTATTTGTTGAACTCTTTCACTTAGTGCAGCATTAACTTTATGATCATGAGGTAAAGTTAATGCTCATCTTTGTGAAAATTAAGAGTAGGAATGGGAGGAGGAGGAGGAGGGAGAAAGGCTGGAGTGTGGGTGGGAGGGACAGCAGGAAGGGAAGCATCACTGTGTTGCTAAATCTGCACCTATGAAATACACCAAACTTGTCCACCTCAAAATTTAAAAAAATGTATTACCACATTAACTGCAATACCAATTAGCAGGACAGGTCGGAAGTCGTTTTTATTATTCAAGGACACTAGAACAGGCCAGATATTCACTTCACAGGACTTGGAATTACTGATTCAATCAGAAAGACTTCCTAGTATTGGTGCTGGAAGAAATGACCGATGACAGAAAGTATCTTTAGTGCATGCACGATCATTAAATATTGGGACTGGTTGTCAAGGAATGATTCGCGGTGGGTGAGCACGAAAACACTGAATTCAAGAAGAAATACCAGAAGAACTTTGATTGAATTATGAGTGATGTTTGAACTAGCAATTACACTGGTTATAATGAATGTTGGGTGACCTACAAGGAAACCAGCAGAAAAAAGGCTTATCCAGAAATAAAGAATGAATGTGGTTCAGAAGCCTTGTGGCGCTGCCGTTCCACCTTCCACAATGGACTGTCGCAGTGAACTGCTGGCGTACACAAACTGTGGGATCGTACACCAACGATCCCACAAATTCAGAGACCATCCATGAAAGCCGCATGCTAGCAATTACAAACTCAAGGACGATCTTTTTTCTCACCTTATACCTTATCAGACAAAAAAGAAGTTACCTCAATAACAGGTGTGTTTTCCTGGAGCTCTGTTGTGTGCGAGGCCAGTAAACCAATCACGCGAGCAACCTTGGCCCGTCTGCAAATGGAGAGGAAAACAGGCTCAGAAGAGAAGCGTCAGAGACCAAGGAGACAAGCCCCCCAGGCACCTTACACAATGGTGAGCACTAGGTACCAGAATATGAAACCAAAACTCAACATGGTAGGGCAGGCGTGCAAGCACCTGCGACTGTGACCTAGAAAAGCCCTCCCCTGTGTGTGTGGACACTCCAATGCCAGTGTCCTCTGAAATCCTGCTCCTAATAGTGACGAAGCTTACATGCCCGGGCTCCATAGCAGCAGCTTAACCCGACACAAGAGAGTATTAGTAATGAATCCTTTTCTCTCTCATTACAGAGACATCTGGCTAAAAGTCTCCATTCAACTAGTTAGGAGACCAATGAGTTCCCAGATAAGTAATAAATAATTAATACCAAACCAGTTTAAGATTGGTGGTATGTATTCATTTTAACAGCCATTTTTGCAGTGAAAAGTCTAATCAATATTGCTCTATTTTAATCAACACAAGTTTCAATGGGGTGTTGCTTGGGCATCCAGTGGAAAACAAAGTTGGTAAATTACTAAATTACTCTGAGTGATTTCAAAATGTTTTTCAAGCAGAAAATTGGGTTTGCTGAGATTTTTGGTCATTAGTTTAAAACAGAGAGAGAGTTCATGAGAACCTCCCTCTTATCAAGTGATACCCACATCATTTCTTTACCAGTCTTTATCAGACTCTGAAATGCATTAGAAGATACAGAACGCATCTCTTTCCAAATACAAGCTCGAAATACAGATGAGACACGGAATCATCTTGTAATCGGCAACACTAAATACTGGCTACTGGAGTTTTCCACAAAACTCAAACTATATGAGAACATGCTAATTAAATACTTCGCCCAGTCTTATCAGGACAATTCCTCTTAGAACAAGAGCAAACATTCTACCTGAAAAACCTTATACTTTTAAATAGCACACTATTTGAAGTCTAAGTAAGAATAATTCTGATACATCAGAAACCTAAATACACCCGTACCCTATTATACCACGCCCCAAGTCTGGCTCCTTCTCAGAATTCCTGGCTCTTCTTCACTGTCGCCCTCCAGGTGCTTCCTGTGACTCAGAGCACCGTACTTTCAAACAACCCCCACGTCCACCTGCATCGAGGACCAGGACCGAGTTCCAGGTCGCTGGCTTTGGCCTAAACCAGTTCCGGCCATCGTGGCCATTTGGAGAGCAAACCAGCTGATCAAACACATCTCTCTGGTACTGACTCGTGCTCTCTGCCTTTCAAACAAATTTTAAATAAATTTTTTTAAGAAAAATACAGTTCACAATCCTAATTTTTAACCTTAATAATTATAATATTTAATCCTAAATCCTTTCCCAAAGACTTTTTATAATCCTAATACTTAGCCTCAAATTCAAAAGCATGTTATAGAGCAAGTACAGACAACTAGGAAAAAGGATGAGCACAGGACGAGAACATGAACAAAGCTTTCCAACACGGCTGTTGAACTTAAGAATCATTAACTGGAGATCCTGAAAAATCCAACATGCAAGGGGAAGTACCAAGCTGCAGATAAAATCCCAGAACAGGAAAGTAGTGGGATGGTTCTCCCCAAGAGCTGGCATCTGATCCAGCCAATCCCACCACCAGGCACGGACCCAAAGAAACGAAAACATGTTCACACGACACCTAACACACAAATATTCCCAGCAGCACTGTTCAGCCAAATGTGCAGAGAACCCTGATGTCCGTAAGGAATGGACTGGCTGCCTGCGGCGAATCCACACTATGGACCGCCATTCGGCCAGTCACTCAGAGAAAAAGCAGTGACACACGCTACAGTACAGACGTCCTGTACTGCTAAATGATACCAGGTAGAGCCAGAAGGCCACCTACGACAGGGATTCCACTTAACATCAAGGCAGATACGCAGCAGGTGAGAGGTTGCCAGGGGCTGGAGAGAGCCAGAATGGGCACAGGGTTTCCTTGGGTGACAGAAGTCTTGTGAAATTAGAGTGTCGATGCTTCTACCACGTGAAGTCAACACCACGGAACCGTGTACTTTACAAAGGTCAATTTTTTTATACTGAAATATATTGATTTCTAAATTTCCTTTTCCATCAACTTTTTGGAGTACCTTTATAAACAGCTTATAATACATGGAAAAGGGATAATGCCTAAGAGAAATAAAAATATAACAATACAAAAAAAGGTAGTTTATTTCTAAGGATAAAATAATTAAACGAAGGGTCGGTGCTGTGGCATGGTAGGCTAAGCCTCCACCTGTAGCACTGGCATCCCATCTGGGCGCTATTTCCTGTCTCAGCTGTTTCTCTTCCAATCCAGCTCTCTGCTTTGGCCTGGGAGAGCAGAAGATGGCCCAAGTGCCCAGGCCCCTGTCCCCGCCTGGGAGATTCCAAAGAAGCTCCTGGTTTTGGATAGGCTCAGCTCCAGCTGGTGCAGCCATTCAGGGAATGAACCAGCAGATGGAAGACCTACCCCTCCCTCCCTCCCTCCCTCTCTCTCTCTCTCTCTCTCTCTCTGGTTTTCTCTAACTCCACCTCTCAAACCCATCAATCTTTAAAAACATTAAAATAATTCTGCTAGCTAATTCCCTACCTGGTTCATGTAAAGATATACTTTATAATAAACAATTTCTAATTAGAAAGGAGAATTTTATAGCATGTGGATTATATCTGAAAAAAAAAAAAAAAAAAGAGGAAGTCAGGAGACAGGGAATCTCACACCCACCCCTGGGAGTTTCAGGAGCAGAGAAGGGATGAAATAGCCGAAGATTTTGCACAGAAATCTCAAGAAGAGTGAGCCGGGGGCTCACATTGTGCCACAATAGGTTAAGCCACTGTCTGTGTCACTGGCATCCCCTATGAGTGCCAGTTCAAATCCCACCTGCTCCACTTCCAATTCGGCTCCCTGCTAATGTGCTTGGGAAAGCAGCAGAGGATGGCCCAAATGCTTGGGCCCCTGCACCCAAGTGGGAGACCCAGAAGAAGCTTCTGGCTCCTGGCTTCCAACTGGCTCAGCTCCAGCTGTTGTGGCCATTTGGGGAGTGAACCAGCAGATGGACGAGTTCTTTCTACCTTTCTAAGTCTTTCAAATAAATAATCTTAAAAAGAGAGAGAGAGAGGCCGGTGCCGTGGCTCAACAGGCTAATCCTCCGCCTTGCGGCGCCGGCACACTGGGTTCTAGTCCTGGTCGGGGCACCGGATTCTGTCCCAGTGGCTTCTCTTCCAGGCCAGCTCTCTGCTGTGGCCCGGGAGTGCAGTGGAGGATGACCCAAGTGCTTGGGCTCTGCACCCCATGGGAGACCAGGAAAAGCACCTGGCTCCTGCCATCGGACGAGCGCGGTGCGCCGGCTGCAGCGTGCCGACCACGGCGGCCATTGGAGGGTGAACCAACGGCAAAGGAAGACCTCTCTGTCTCTCTCTCACTGTCCACTCTGCCTGTCAAAAATAAAAAAATAAAATAAAATAAAAAGAGAGAGAGAGAGAGAGAGAGAATGAATCCTTGTCATATGCTAATAAAATTCCTTAGTACTTCAGGGAAAAAAATTTTTTCAAAGTACCAACAATGAAAAGCACAATTCAAACAAGACACACACAGGACAAAGAAAAGGCGCCCTTGGCCCAAAGTCCTCCAGCCATAGGCAGCATAGAATGGAGGGCACAAACTCCAAAGCAGGGTACCAGGGAAGCTTGGCCCAAGGGTGCAAGTAAGCTGCCCAAGTCCACTGGGGCTGAGCTCCACCACAGACACTAAGGCCCAAGCACTGCAATCCCGGCGCGCGCTGTGATGTGCATGACTTGGAAAACGGTAAGCTTAGTGATCTAAGGCAGCCACAGAAAGACAAAGCTTCTATCATTCCTTTCATAGGAGGTGCCTACAAAAAGCAAATCCACAGAGACAGAGTGAAGAACAGGAGTTACAAGGGTGAGGCAGGCAGCAGTGGAAGTTACTGCTGAACAAGTAAGAAGCTGCGTGGGACGAAGGGACACTCGTACACCCTGTGAGTGCACTTCCTACCACCGCACACTGTCGATTATCTAAAACGACCAATGTTTTGTTTTTCGTACTTTCAACTACCCACTTAAAAATGATTCAGGACTTCATAAAGTAGTTTGTAAACACACTGACTGGCAGTGTACGCTACAGTTTTGGAAGGGCTACAATGTTTCTGAAGGGCATTTTAGCCATTTCTCCCAAGTCTCAAGACTACAGACTACTTTCTGTCCATTTGTTCTAATTCTGTGCATTGGTCCTAGTGGGGGAAAAGCAGGCACAAAGACTTAGGCACAAAAATGTTACTCAAAATACTGTTTATAGTAACACTATCCAAAATATCACAGGGAAAATAAAATCAGAGACTCGAGGCATCTATATAGAAAGGTGTACTTTTATACACTGTAAATGACATTTAAAAACGGGACATATTACAGGGCAAAGAGCAGCTTAACAAATTGAATCATGTGATTCTAATTTTAATTCTTTTTAAAGGTTTATTTATTTGAAAGGCAGAGTTACACAGAGGGAGAGGCAGAGAAAAACAGAGAGGTCATGTGCTGGTTCACTCCCACAAATGGCCCCAAAAGCCAGGGCTGGGCCAGACTGAAGCCAGGAGCCAGAAGCATCACCCAGGTCTCCCCCCTGGAATATACTTCGGCCACCTCCAGCTGCTTTTCCAGGCTCATTAGCAGGGAGCAGCCAGACAGGAACCAGTGCCCATATGAGATGCCCGCATAGCAGGCAGCGGCTTAACCAGCTACAACACAGCACTGGCCCCTAATTTTGCTTTTCCATATACAGAACAAAACTAAGAGATCTGCATACCTACTTCAAAGGCTAA
The DNA here is from genome assembly GCA_949820135.1 of Sylvilagus floridanus. Taxonomy (NCBI): domain Eukaryota; kingdom Metazoa; phylum Chordata; class Mammalia; order Lagomorpha; family Leporidae; genus Sylvilagus; species Sylvilagus floridanus. The sequence continues at coordinate 17,860,302 of OX463226.1, forward strand.
GTATCCCCCAGGCTAAGTTAAGGACCCTTATCCTAAGCCACCCAGGAGGCTCAGCAAGGCTCATTTCAATAGAGATGCCAAAGAAGGCTCCTGGCTGAGGACTTGTCTTCTTTACTATTTGTCACCTTCCTCAAATGAAAACCTGTTTACAATTCAACTTTTTTTTTTTTTTTTTTTTGGACAGGGGACAGGCAGAGTGGACAGTGAGAGAGAGACAGAGAGAAAGGTCTTCCTTTGCCGTTGGTTCACCCTCCAATGGCTGCCGCGGCCAGCGCGCTGCGGCCGGCGCACTGTGCTCATCCGATGGCAGGAGCCAGGTGCTAGGTGCTTTTTCCTGGTCTCCCATGGGTGCAATTCAACTTCTAACAAAGGACAGTTTCAAGCCAGCACTTGGAAAGAACTATCTTGACATGTCAGCAGGGGGCACTCCAAGCACTGCGCATCAAAGGGCTTCACTGGTTTATTTCTTCAAGCAATACTACATGCTAGGCGATAACCTACAAATCCCATCTCAGGATATTAGATTTTACTTGGAGGGACAAACATCTACAAGATGCATATAAATAGCTACCCCCTAAATGTTTGGTGATCATCTAATCGTTTCTCCCGTGTCTCACTGGCAGGAAAAAAATATCACAGGAATGCAACTCATAAACTTCTTTCCCCTCCATTTCTGCCTATACTTCTCCTAAAAATCCTAACAGAGAAGAAAGCTCGATAATAACGGCCACAACCCCAGCTTACGTGAGCACCTACTGAACACCAGGCACTGCTACAAGGTATCGTACCACTCATCTCAGACAGTCTCATTACCAAACCATCTATGAAATAGCTGCACTGTGTCCATCTTTCCCAAACGAACAGGCTCAGTGCGTAAAGTGGTTTGCCTAAGGGGTTAGATCAGCAACCGACACCCAGGTCTGTCTAAATCATAAACCTCTGTGGACTCCCAGTCCTCAAGAAGTGAAGACTCGGGATAATAATAATAGTAATAATAACAATCTTTTGCCTTAGTCTCATTGACAACCATGGCCCAGGGCTTTCCAATACCTAATCTAACATGCTTCTTACCCTGACATGCTGCTTTCACAAAAATCAAGTGTATATACATCATCCTCTCAGGCTACAAGTAGCGTCCTAGTTAAACCAGGCACTACATGACAGAAAAATTCAGGTGGAAAAAAGCAAACTCCTAACCAGTTTAAGTTCAACATACATGGAGATCAGAGTTCAAGGACTTAATAATGAATATTCAAGAGTATCAATAAGGTTTCCAAAGACAGCTTAGCAAATCCCAGACTTGTATTCATAATATTAGAGCAATTTTGACTTCTTTTTCAATGTACAGTTGGGATGCCTAAAGTCAGCATCAATCATTACTTCAAAATTATCTATCAAGATTATTTAGGACTAGGCTTTTGAAATGTATGCTTCTCGCAATCACTTAATAAAGCCACAAAGAATAATTTGTAAAATACAAATGTTACTTACATGTCCCAGTTCGGAGCTATTCGCAAATGCTGGATGAGCAATTGGAACTAGAATACAAAATTCAAAGGAACACGTAAGCCAGGAAACAGGGCACAAAGTGACAGCTACAGTAAAACATCAGAGCCTGTATGCAACTGAAATGTAAAGGAAGCACCAAGGAGGTGCTGAGTCAATGAGTAATATAACAACTAAGCACGGGACTGTGTTTCTCCTCCAACTTTATATGCCTCAAATATCCACACGCCCACAGCCCACCCAACAGACAGAACGCTATTCTGGAAACTAATGAACATAATGTGTTCAAGGTAGGTCCCAATGAGGGCCCCCAGTGGGAAACACTTGCAAATTCACTCTCCTTGCTAAGCAGGAATGCAAGAGCTCTGATGGACTCCCAGGGGTTCACCAATGAACCAAGACAGTTCAAAAAGTGACATGCCCAAGAGGAAGTGGGGGGAAAAGGGAAGAAAAAAAAAAAAAGCAAAGGAAAACTCAGAGGTGCCGTGTTTCCCTTCAATGTCTCATCAGAAACCTTGGCGTTCGCCAGGATTCACTCAGTGAAGGCCCTCAGTCCTGTGTGGGGCGTTCACTCCAACCACGGGTCAAAAGGTCTCCCTTATGACTTCAGATATGAAACACATTTCGCCACCATCCAGAGTTAACAAAGGTCCAAAACAATCACCATCTATTCAAATGTACTGGGACCTGAGGATTAAACAGGATAATTTTCATGAGCCTGTAAGCTTCATAAATCCCTTTTTGTTCACTGTAATGAAATCGAATTATTATTGGAGCATTTGTTTGCAGCTCTGTGGGGATACACAAGTTAGGTGCGTAAGGCACATTGCAGGGACTCGAAAAGGCTTTGCTTCTGAACCACCTACCAGCGGGGAATGGAGCAGCCTGCTGGCCACCTCCTTGTGACCGGCCACAACACACAAGTAGCAAAGGAGATTGAGTTTGGCCCGGGATGCCCCAGTACTCTTCTCCGCCGAGTCAATCTGGGAGCAGAGTTGTTGCAAAAAGTCACTCCAATCTTGGTCTTTCAGGGACAGTAACTTCTCCACTGCACAGGAGAGAAAACAGGTGAAGTACGCATGAAGTGTCAAAGGACTGATGCAAACAGTGCATGAGAAATAAACTCTAAGAACTTTTTTAAAGATTTATTTATTTGAGAGGCAGAGTTACACATAGATTAAGAGGTCCTCCACCCTCTGGTACACCTCTGCCACATGGGTGGCAGGTGCCCAAGCACTTGGGCCATCCTCCACTGCTTTCCGAAGTCCATCAGCAGGGAGTTGGATTGGAAGTGAAGCAGCCAGGACTTGAACCAGTGCCCACATGGGATGCTGGCACTGCAGGAGAGGCCTAACCTACCGCGCCACAGCACCGGCCCCTCAACACAGAATTTGGATCACTCAGGAGAGATCAAAGCCAACAGTAACACTTTACAGCATGGAAAGCAAAGATGACGCTGGCTTCTCATGTCCTTCTGTAGCGCTCAGCCCTTCCCACCCAGAGTTTTCAACTACTTCAATGGACAGCCACACTTCAGGGAAGGCAGAGCGCTAAGGAGGACTGACCTGCAATGTAGAATATGACGGTTCCTCAGCCAGTGGGGGAGGGGAGGGTTGATTTTTTTTAAAAGCTTAGTTCGGTGGAAAAAAATTTCAGACCTGTGCATATACTGGGTCCCACACAGCTCGTGGAAAATATGTATCATGAGAAAGCCAGCCAAGGGCAAGAGGCTGGCCTAGCGGTTCAAGCGCTGGTTGGGATGCCTGAGCTCCACAGTGGAGTGCCTGGGTTCAGTTCCAGCTCCCTGCTAATGCGCACCCTGGAGACAGCAGGTGATGGCTCAAGTGGTTGGGTCCCTGTTGGGCTCATCAGAGATGTCAGCTGGGTTCCCAGCTTCTGACTGCATCCAGCCTGGCCATAACCCGACTGTGGCAGGTATCTGGGGCGTGAACCCACAGACAAGAGCTGCCCCTGCTGCGTGTCTCGGCCTCTCAGAAAATATGCATGGATTTCAGAATGTTTTATATCAACATTCTCCCTTAATTCTATTTTCTGTGAACTTTTTGAAGTACCCTCACAAAACAAAACTATCAAGTTAAATAAAATTGTGTTGGGGGAAAAAAAATAGCCTTTGTATAATTAAGTCAATCCGGCCCTAAAATATTGGAAAAAATCACAAAGTTTATGGTTATTTAAAAGTTCTACTGAAGTGATGTCAACCAGGTTAATATGCTAACTGAAATCACCTGGAATTCCTTTCAAATCCCTGTAGAATTATGTGAAAGCCATGAAATAAAATGCCATCTAAAATTCATCTTCTTTATGCTAATCTCTACCTTTACAGAAAATAAGTTTTTTGAGATTTTTAAAATTTATTTATTTGAGAGGTAGAGGTATAAACAGTGAGAGTGAGAGACAGAAAGGTCTTCTGTCTGCTGGTTCACCCCCCAAATGGCCGCTACGGCCGGAGCTGCACCGATCAGATGCCAGGAGTTTCTTCCGGGTCTCCCACGTGGGTGCAGGGGCCCAAGCACTTGGGCCATCTTCCACTGCTTTCCCAGGCCACAGCAGAGAGCTGGACCAGAAGAGGAGCAACCACGACAGAATCTGGTGGCCATATGGGATGCTGGTGCCAGAGTCGAAGGATTAACCTACTGCACCACAGCGCCGGCCACTATGCAAAATAAGCTGTAAAAGTAGTTTTCTAAAACAGTCGAAGAGGAAAAGGGAAGGAACAGTATTGGCAGATCATTCACTAGGTTTTCATAAATAATGATTCTATTTAGCACTGAAGGCTACTGACTCTATTTTGCTTCACTTTGGTTCAAAAACATCCTTTCTTACAGTTCCTTTTTGGCTTTCATCACGGATTCACGTGGCCCATACACACCACGGGTGGGGCCAATGCAATCTCAATGTATTCTATTTTGAATCTAAAAACATTCACAGATTCTGTTCTAATCATAATGAAGAATCTTCTCCAAAAGTAACTGAATTGTTTCAAACAGAACTTGCCAAACAACATAAACTGATTGAAGGTATATAAAAATCGCTGATGTTCCCCCTATGACTTCCATCAGCTGTCAGAAAAATGCAAGTGTCATCTGTGAACCACCTCCATCCTAACACAACCCCCACAGAAGTGAAGAATCCCAGCTCAGGTCTCAACTGCCCCGCTCCTCCAGCGCAATCACAGGCAAGCAAACTTGGCACTGCAGCCCTGGTCCTGTGCGCTCACCAGGGGACCGAGAGTGACGGAAATCCAGCTGCGCTGAAGGGGACGAGCAAGAGACGGTCACCTGCTCCCCGAACCAGAAAGCTTTACAAAAGCAACCCCCCCCCCCCCATAGCAGGACAGTGCAGCCGACACCGAGCTGAGCAATCTCAAGGGCTGGCACCAAACCGTGACAGATGGCTCAGAGCCGACACAACACTGTGTCAAGAATAAAGCCAACTGGCAAGGAAACAGGAATTGAGTTATTAATACACAAATACTCCGTTTGCAAATACATTTCTTGTTATATGTGGAGTCTGCACGTTGGTAAGCCCTCTGTGATCCTACCTGAATGTGCCGGTAGATGCAGTATTTTTGGATCAAATTTAATGGGTGGTTGTTTCATTATCTGTGGATAAAGACAAATTTAAAATTTTTGAGATGTCTGTTGAGACACAACTGTCAGCTATATCATATTAAAATGAAGTCAAAGCAGAAGTCGGTAACTGTTATTGTTGCCAAAATAACCCAATAGAGCTCTTCCAGACTAAAATACAAATATGGACGATTTGTTAAAATCATTCCGATTGGGACCGGTGCTGTGGCATGACAGCTAAAGCTGCCACCTGGAATTCTGGCATCCATCCGCTGTGAGCACCAGTTAGAGTCCCGGCTGACCCACTTCCGATCCAGCTCCCTGCTCCTGCTAATGCACCTGGGAAAGCAGCAGAAGATGGCCCAAGTGCTTAGGCCCCTGAGCCCACGGTGGAGATCCAGATAAAGTGCCTGACTCCTCATTTCAGCCTGGTGCAGACCTGGGCACTGCATTCATTTGGGGAGTGAACCAATGGATGGACCATCTCTCCTTTCGTCCCTCCCTCCCCCTCCCTCTCTCCCTCTCTCTCTGTAACTCTTTCAAATAAATACATATATAAATTCAAGGAAAAAAAGGGAAAAGATGCATCGAATCGTAGGTTATCCTTTAGTCAACTTACATGTAGGTGAGACATGAAGTCATTCAATAAATATTTAGTGGGTACCTGTCAGAGTGAGATACTTTATTACGTGCTAAGGGAGCTACAAAGGTATTTATGACCTAGCCCTATTGTCAGAGAGCCAATATTGTGGTTGGAAAGATGAGACAAACATGTGCTACATTAGGAACCACACAACATTTAGGCAACAATTCAAAATACGCAAATTACAGACAAAACATTATAGACCAAATACATGTCTATAATTATATAATTATAGACAGAACATTACACTGAGAATTTTTTTTTTTAAATAATAACTTAGAGGACAAGGCAAGCACTTCAGGCTGATGTGGTCAGGTCTGGGTTTAAAGGGGAGGCAAAGAGAGGGTTCAGGCCTTCAAGGATGGTGAGGACTCCATGGCTGTATGGTTTAGGGAAGAAGCCATTCCAGGAACAGCTAAGTACATGATTTGTTTGAAGGAAGTGAAGGAATGATGCGACTGGATCCATGATTCTGGGACAGTGATTCATCCTGAGAGATTACATTAAAATACCCGGGGCTGGCACTGTGGCGCAGTAGGTTAATCCTCTGCCTGCAGCGCCGGCATCCCATATGGATGCTGGTTCTAGTCCTGGCTGGCTGCTCCACTTCCAATCCAGCTCTCTGCTATGGCCTGGGAAATCAATAGAAGATGGCCAGGTGCTTGGGCCCCTGCACCAACATGCGAGATCAGGAAAAAGCAGCTGGCTCCTGGCTTCGGTTCAGCGTAGCTCCAGCCATTGCAGCCATTTCAGGAGTGAACCAACGGAAAGAAGACCTTTCTGTGTCTGTCTTTTTTTTTTTTTTTTTTTTTTACAGGCAGAGTGGACAGTGAGAGAGAGAGACAGAGAGAAAGGTCTTCCTTTGCCGTTGGTTCACCCTCCAATGGCTGCCGCGGACGGCGCGCTGCGGCCGGCGCACTGCGCTCATCCGAAGCCAGTAGCCAGGTGCTTCTCCTGGTCTCCCATGGGGTGCAGGGCCCAAGCACTTGGGCCATCCTCCACTGCACTCCTGGGCCACAGCAGAGAACTGGCCTGGAAGAGGGGCAACCGGGACAGAATCCGGCGCCCCGACCGGGACTAGAACCCGGTGTGCCGGCGCCGCAAGGCGGAGGATTAGCCTGTTGAGCCACGGCGTCGGCCGTGTCTGTGTCTTTAACTCTACATCTCAAATAAACCAAAAATCTTAAAAAAAAAAAAAAAAAAATCCAAGCATTTCTATGTCTTTCTATGTCTAACTTCTCCGAATCCTCTCTAGGTGGCAATTTAACATCCTTTACTGGGGGGCCAGCACTGTGGCACAGCAGGTTAAAGCCCGGCCTGCAGTGCCAGAATCCCGTATGAGCACTGGTTCCAGTCCTGGCTGCTCTACCTCCAGGCCAGCTCCCTGGTAATGTGCCTGGGAAAACAGCAGATGATAGCCCAAGTGTTTGGACCCCTGCATCCATGTGGGAGACCTGGAAGAAGCTCCTGGCTTCAGATCAGCTTAGCTCCAGCTGTTGTGGCCACTGAGGGAGTGAATCAAAGGATGGAAGAAGACCTCTCTCTCGGTAACTATCTTTCAAATAACCAAAATAAATGTTTAAAAAAGAGAGACAGAGATCCTTTATTGGTAGTGCTCATCATCCCATCCTAACCTCATCATCTCAACTTCTCTCTCATTTTCATCAGGAGAAACCCTTATGCAAACTCAAAGTGAGCGACTTTGTAGGAAATCTCCAACTAATTACTCTTCAAAAAATATCCAAAGACAAGCAAAGATTGAGAGATTTTCATGAGGTCACAGACAAGGGACACGTGCAGGAGGTTAGGAGGCAGAACAAAGACGAACCTTGGGACAGCAAGAATATCAGAGGCACAACTGGCAAAAATCAAACAACTCTGGCAGTTTAGTTAACAGCATTAACTCAATGCTAATTCCTGGGGATCCGCTAACTGTCCTGTGGTCCTGAACGACACAGAATTAGCAGCTGGGTGAAATGTAGGCATCGGAACTGTTACTATTTTTGAAACGCTTCTGAGTCAAAAATTAGTCCAACGCAAGATTTACAAACACTCTTGGGGGAAGCATTGGGCCAGTGGTTGAGAAACCTGCACCCCGCACTGATGTCTCTGGCTCAGCCCCTGGCTCTGCCCCCGACTCCGGCTTCCTGTCATGTGCACGCTGGGAGGCAGCAGTCATGGCTGTCACCTGCAGCTGCATGGCAGAGTCACAGACCTTGGCCAGACCCAACCCTGACTGTGATGGACATCTGAGCTGTCAACCAGCAGACCAGCAGATGAGAACTCTGTCTCTCTCTCCCTCTATCTCTCCTCCTTGTCTCCCTGCCTCTCATTTTGTTTTTTGTAAATTCCACTAAGATTTTCCTGAGAATATTAAATATAGTTATTAGAGGAAATTAAGTTATTAAGATACGGTATGGCCGGCACCACGGCTCTCTAGGCTAATCCTCTGCCTGTGGCGCCAGGACCCTGGGTTCTAGTCCTGGTTGGGGTGCCGGATTCTGTCCCAATTGCTCCTCTTCCAGTCCAGCTCTCTGCTGTAGCCTGGGAAGGCAGTGCAGGATGGCCCAAGTGCTTGGACTCTGCACCTGCATGGGAGACCTGGAGGAAGCACCTGGCTCCTGGCTTCGTATTGGCACAGCACACCGGCCATAGCAGCCATTTTGGGGGGTGAACCAATGAAAGGAAGACCTTTCTCTCCGTCTCTAACTCTGCCTTTCCCAAAAAAAAAAGTATGGTCTAAGAAAATCCACTGGAAAAACACCCTGTTACCCACAGAATCTAGTAATAAGTAACTCTACCAAATATCTAAACTCAGAAAAAGAATTAGCTGAATTAGCTCTATTGGAAAGAAAAAAACTGCTAAATCTATATGAAATGCTATCAAGAAAATTAACATGCACCTGAGAACATACCTGGTTTAAACTGTAACATTCCTCAATGAAATGAGAGTCTCATGAATTAAAATTAAAGACACCATTTTTTTAAAAATGAAGAAAATTACGAGGTGGTGGAATGAGAATGTGTTGGGAGCTGGCAATCAACAGGAAGCAGAGGCGGTGAGAAACTGTTTTGTCAAAGATAGAGTACTCACTATCCCTTAGGAAAACAGTGTCACATCCCACAAGATGTGAAGCAACAAACCTGACTCCCCAAGCTCCCACAGTCTTGCCCCTGCCCCCATATCATCTCAACCACCTGTGATATCACAGGGTCTTCCCTGGGACCTGCCCATGCACCCCGGCCCAGCGAGCAAGGCTCGCTGAACACTTTGTCTCATCTGTCAGTGGCTAGAGTATTTGCAGGTTCACCGAAGTACCTGTGGAGTAAGGAAGGGACCGAAGCTAGGCGCTGCGGTTTGGAAGTTAGCCTTCAAGTTGGTCTTGAAGTCGGCAGCCAGCCCTCGGCCCACGCAGAGTGAAGCAGAGGCAGAGCTGAGGCGTGGGCAGCAGAGCGGACAGAAGGCTCGGCAGAGCAGCGAAGAGGAAGGGAGGGAGAGAGACGGGTGCGGGCAGGGTGGGAGTGGAAATGCAGCCAGGCCGCCCCCAGGGGTGCAGAAGCAGACAAGGGGACGAACAGGGAACAACCTTGGGGTTGTCGATGATCGGGGTGACGAGCAGATCCGAGTCGGTGTAGATGAGCTCCCGCATCTGGGATTCCAGGTCCTGCTGACTCAGGTGGCCGCCGGCGACCTGAAACGAGCACAACACGTGGGCTTTGCTTCTGTGAGCAGGGAGGAGCTTTGAAGGACCGAGCTCCCAAGATGCTCCACCAAAGGGTCATAGCTTTGCTCGCTGTTCAGAACACGTTCAGTCTTACTGGATCTGCACCAGAATCCTAAGATCCTGCCATTGTATGTGTCCCTCGTCCTACCCACGGATGAAAGAAACCAAAGCTCCCGGATGGCAGTGAGCCGAGTGCTCTGTTTGCCACTGAGGCCGCTTAGAACCCAGGAAACAGATCTTGGTTGTGTGATGTTCCGATCTGTAATGAGGCCCATTGGTTTTGCAATCACCACTATGCCTTTTTCCTGTCGTTCAAAGAACACTAATCAATGTATTTGTGCTTCACACAGATTCAATATGAACTTAAAATTATAATCAAAAAAATTCTGTGAAATACTGATCTGCTATGTGAATATTAAATACCTAAATGCGTATATTTATTAAGCCCAATGAGAGCTGATACTTAATGAATATAACCAGATGTTCACCGTCAGTTATTCCTTTGAGATGTTCCTTTGTTCTCCACTTAAGCAGAACTTTTATTCTCAATGCTACACCTTATTATCTCTCATCAGAATAAAAGGGGGATGGCATGAGGACTGATGCATTAAGAACTTGGGTTTAAACAATGATTGAACAGAAAACTGAACTGGTAATGACTAAGAAAAATAAATTATCTGAAATTGAAGCAGAGAGGGGCATGGATAAAGGCACAGAGGGGTTAGCTCATGAGGTTTCTAGAAACAAGGCTGTCCTGTGCAATTCTCACTAAAGAACCCAGAGGACACGAGAAAAACAAGGGGGAAGCTAGTTTTAGGGAAAAAAAAAAAAAAAAGGACTTTCAATACAGAAAGACCAGGGTGGAGTTACTTTGTCAATTACCCTCCTAAGAAACATACAGGGGAAAAAGCTTTACTTCTTCCTCAACCACAAAGATCAGTAACCTTTCACCACTGTGCAGAGTCAATACTGAGTATTTACAACATTATCTGGTTCTTTAACAAAACCAACCCCCCCCCCCCAAAAAAAAAACAGCACAGGCTGCAGTGGCGAATGGACTGCAATGGATGGGAGCAATGGAAGAAATGGACAGTGAAAAGGCTGCTGCCATCTGCAGCAGGCAACATTTTTGCTGCCAAGGGCCATTTGGGTATTTTTGACATCATTCACAGGCCACACCGAATTACCAACTTAAAAATTAGCCTGCTACAGACTTGCTGAATGTCTGATTCCCACCTGCAGTTGCCTTGGCAGGCCCAGACCAGAAGATTTCGCTGGCCTGATGGGCCCATGGGCTGGAGGTGGCCCACCCCTGGAGGACAGTGCCGTGCACCAGGTCAAGGCAGAAGTCAGGAGCAGGGCACAGGGCTGGGAACCCCTGCTGACCTCAGGCTTACCAGGACTTCCAGCAAATTCCATCAGTCCATGTATTTAAATAAGACACCAATATGTCAAAGAAAGGTGGCCGAATTATCTTTATTACAGAGATGATATAACTGAATAGCCAAAACGCCAAAATTCACCAACTGGTAAATTATTGGAAATCATAAGAATTAGCAAGGTGAACCAGTCAGAAAATTTGTTTATAAAAAATCATTTCCTGTGGGTGAAATGAACACATGCACAAGTCTTAACAATTTACTTTCCTGTTCACATCACTGAAAAGTCAATCACATGTTAAAATAACTTCAATTGTATACCAATCTTCTATTTCACATGTAACCGAAAGATTAACAGTGTCATTTTATTATAACCAATTGATATAAATTTCAATGTAGAAGCAAGCTTCATTTGGTCCAAATATTACAACATTTTGCTTCAAAGGACACCATTAAGAAAGTAAAAGGACAACAGAAAAAATGTTTACAACAGAAAAAAATGTTTACAAATCACCTATCTAGAATATATAAGGAACTCCTACTCAGTAAGGGAAAGATCAATAATTCAAACATGACCAAAGATTTGAACAGGCATTTCTCCATAGATGATAGACAAATTGCCAATTAGCACATGAGAAAACACTCAACACGACAGGTATTCAAGTGGATGCAAACCAAAAATCACAATGACAGATTTTCACATCCACTTGGAAGGTTATCGAAATGACAGACACTACAGCACTGTTCACAGTAGCCAAAAAGTAGAAGCAATTTAAGTGTCCATCAACAGATGAATAGCCCAACTATGGAATATTCTACCAATATTATTAAGCCTTAAAAAGGAATGATTCTGGCAACATGCTACAACATGAAAGAACTTTCAAGGCATCACGCTAAGGGGAGTAAGTCAGGCACAAAAGGACACATACTATATGATTCCACTTAGGCCAGGGACCTAGAACAAGCACACTTCTGAAGGCACAAAGTGCACAGTGGCTGCCAGGAGGTGAGGAGAATGGGGAAAGCAGAATTGCTACTTGGGATGAGAACAAAGTGCTAGAGATGGAGGAGGGCAGGCTTGCACAACACTGCCAATGTACTTCCTGTATCACTTAGAAATGGTTCAATGGCAAATCTGATCCCATGTCTATGTTCCCACAACTAAGAGAAGAACAGTAAAACATGGGCGATGAGGTATCATGAAACTTGAACCCTCATACACTGCTGACGGAATGTACACCAGTGCAGCAACTTTGGAAAACAACATGGCCTCCAAATTAGACCAAGAGGTAACACTTGTCCCAGCAACGCCACTGCTAGGTAAACACCCCAGAGACATGAAGCCAAGTACACAAATGCTCATGACAGCATTTTCACTGCAGCCCCGGGTGAAACCAGCCTCCATGTCCGTCAACTGATGAACGGGGAATAAGCTGTGATATACTCAACAGAAGGTTATTTGGCAACATCAGGAATCCAGCACTGACACGTGCTCCAACTTGGATGAATCTTGAAAAACACTACATGAGGTGGACAAAGTGAAAGGCCACACATTGCAGGATTCCATTTATTGGAAACTTGCAGAAAGACTCAAGTAGATGAGTTGTTGCCTAGGATAACAGTGGGGAAGAAACGGGAGGAAGTGAGGGGGTGACGGCCTATAGGCACAGGAGTTCTTTACAAGATAATGGAGGAGTTCTAAACTTGAATGTAGTCATGGTTGCACAACTCTGCCCGTGCTGAAGGCCCTGCAGTGTACACACTATCTGAGTAAATTATACGGTGTGTCAATCATCGCTCAATAAAGCTGTTAGCTGATAAAACAACTATGAAGCAATTAAACGGGATGTCTCTCATAGTACTTACTGGAAAAGCAGCAATAAGGATCAGGGAAGATGATTTCCCATACACCTTGCAGATATGAATGTGGTTTATATGTTCACTTGTAACTGGTCTTTGGAGCCCCTCCCTGCTTATGTCGAGAACAATTTTTCATTTCTGCTCACCTTGGACAAAGGAGAAGTCCTCTGGGGGGAATTCTGAGTCATAACTTCTCCCGGACTCACTCCCACTGCTGTGCTGGTTCTTGGAGTGGGACGGGAACTGGAAAACACAGGCCTGACAACATGCATCGGGTTCCACTAACCGGATTTATTTTCTACCTTCTGCAGGGGAAATGCTTTGTGAAAAATGATAGAATATGGTTCCATTCGATCTCACAGTTTAAAAATCTAAATTAAGTTTTTATAAGTTTTTTAAAAAAAAAATTTATTTATTTGGCAGCATTAGAGAGGCAGAGGAAGAGAAAGTCTTCTAACTGCTGGTTAATTCCTCAAATGGCCACAATGGCCAGAGCCGTGCTGATCCCGAGCCAGGAGCTTCTTGCAGATCTCCCACATGACGTCAGGAGCCCAAGGACTTGGACCATCTTCTGCTGCCTTCTCGGGCTCATTAGCAGGGAGCTGGATTGCAACCAGTCACTACTAGAACCAGCACCCATACAGGATGCCAGCACTACAGGTGGTGGATTTAGCTGCAGAAGCACGGTGCTGGCTACAGTTTCTTACAATTTTAAAATAACTTCCTCATTCATATGTTATTCTGTTCACAGGTTCCATGCTGTGTTACAATAGTCTCTTTTTGTTACACCTTAAAACATTGGTTCTATTATTTTTTTAGATATCTGCAGACATAGATAGAAATCACATTAAATGGGTCAAATGCTTTGCACAAGATGGAAAACATTTACAAGAGCTGGCATTGTGGTGCCATGGGTAAAACCGCCACCTGCAATGCCAGCGTACCATATGAGCTGCTTGGCCCCTGTACCCATGTGGGAGACCCGGAAGAAGCTCCTAGCTTGGGTCTGGCCCAGCCCTAGCAGCCATTTGGAAATGAAGCAGCAGATAAAAGACCTCTCTGTTTCTCCCACTCTGTAAACTTGCCTTTCAAATATAGAAAAAAAATCTTTAGGGGCCGGTGCCGTGGCTCACTTGGTTAATCCTCCACCTGTGGCGCCAGCATCCCATTTGGGCTCCCGGTTCTAGTCCTGGTTGCTCCTCTTCCAGTCCAGCTCTCTGCTGTGGCCTAGGAAGGCAGTGGAGGATGGCCCAAGTGCTTGGGCCCTGCACCCGCATGGGAGACCAGGAGGAAGCACCTAGCTCTTGGCTTCGGATCAGCGCAGTTTGCCTGCCGTAGCAGCCATTTTGGGGGTGAACCAACAGAAGGAAGACCTTTCCTCTAACTCTGTCAAATAAAAAAAAAAGAAGAAAAAAAAAAATCTTTAAAACCAGCATCCCATATGGACAATGGTTCGAGTCCCGGCTGCTCCTCTTCTGATCCAGTTCTCTGCTATGGCCTGCAAAAGATCTGTCTGGTTCTTGTGGAAACTGTTTCACAATTCTATAGATTGCAGATTCGTGACAGTTATTAAAAACAATGGTCTAGTGGCCGGCGCTGTGGCGCTGTGGGTTAAAACCCTGGCCTGAAGCACTGGCATCCCTTATGGATGCCGGTTCTAGTCCCAGCTGCTCCACTTCCCATCCAGCTCTCTACTATCGCCTGGGATAGCAGTACAAGATGGCCCTCAATTCCTTGGGCCCCTGCACCCACATGGGAGACCCAGAAGAAGCTCCTGGCTCCTAGCTTCAAATCAGTGCAGCTCCAGCCATTGCGGCCATCTGGGGAGTGAACCAGCAGATGCAAGACCTCTCTGTCTCTACCTCTCTCTGTAACTCTGCCTTGTAAATACATAAAATAAATTTTGAAAAATAAAAAACCAAAAAGGAAAAGAAAACATTTAGCCTTATGTCAGAAAGTATTTGAAATGGAAAATTATCTTGGTATCTATTTAACTAAGATACTATAATCTGCACTTATTTTTAATGATTCTTTCAACACAAACAAATGCTTGCCACCATCTAAAGGCCACTACCTTATTCCTCGAACTCAGTTTTCAGTTTTGCGTATCTTAAAACATCTTTCTGGAGCCGCATTGTGGTACGAAGAGTTAAGTCACCATTGAGATGCTGGCATTCCCTCTGGGCACTGGTTCCAGTCCCAGCTGCTCCCCTTCTAATCTAGCTCCCATCTAGTACGCCTGGGAAAGCAGCAGGAGTCCCTGGGTCCATGAGACCCACACAGCAGACCTGAATGGAGCTCCAGTATTCTGGCTTTGACGTGGCTCAGCTCGGCCGTTGCAGCCGTTTGGGGATCGAACCAGTGGATGGAAGACCAGTCTCTGTGTCTTGATCTCTCTAACTCTACCTTTCAAATAAACATTATTTCCTTCAAATTCTCAAAGATGAGGATTTTCATCCCTTTTGCTTTTCTGCTCACTCAATTAACAAGTACATACATAGCACTAAAAATACCACAGCATTTCAAAATGTTCATGGAAAATGCAATTAAAACAAGTTTATTTTGATATAAAAATATTGATGCTCATGCACATTAGGGTTTTCAAAAAAGTTCAGAGATTATATTCTGAAAAAAGGCAGCCATTTGAAAAACCTAGGGGCCAGCACTGTGGTATAGTAGGTTAAGCCTCCATCTGCAGCACTGGAATCCCCTAAGGGCACCAGTTCAAGTCCCAGCTGATCCAGCTGTTGGCTAACAGCCTGGGAAAGAAGCAGGAGGAGACGCATGAGCTTGGGCCCCTGCACCCACATGGGAGGGCTGAAGCAACCTGCTGGCTTCTGATCGACTCAGCTCCAGCCATTGCGGCCACTTGGGGAGCGAACCAACAGATGGAAAATCTCTGTAAAAAGTACTTACTCTCAAAAAGCAAATAAAAAGAAACTTCTTTTAATTCCATTTTTCCTTAAAGTACCCACAAAGAGCAGACAGTGTACAGGATTCTACAAAACTGAACTTTAAACTGTCTAAAATGCATATAGGTAAGTTTAACATACTTTACATTTAGATATTGGCAACAGGACAACAACACAGATCAGGACATTATAGGCTATCATTACAAACCCTATTTTATGAAATGAAACTATTTCCTATGAGAAATTAAACATTTAATATTTACAATTATTAAAACTATATGTAAGTCCTAATCAGTAACACACAATTCTGCCTTTTAAATCCTTCCAATGATTACAAATACTATTCAAGCTTTACATATTAAAAAAAAACAACTTTTTTTCTGTAAGTTCTTATCCAAATAAAAAAGATGAACTTGAAAATGTTAAATTCTATCTTAAAGCACAAAAAAAAGAGGAAACATAAGCTGCTTTGTTAAAATTTGTCAAATTACACAGCAGAATCCACACTCCTGTTGCCTGCAAGAGGCAGACGCTTCATAAGATTGGACTCAGGCTCCTGGGAGCTCACGTACCTGAGGAGGAACACGGATTCACTCAGCTGGCCCCCAGGAGTGCTCTTAGGCCGCAGCTCGGCTGGGTTTTCTGCAGCAGGAAAGTAAGGTATTAGCCACAAAAACCGCAACAACAGACAGATGGAACACATGATGCCAGGAGAGCACTAACAGTGAGATCAGACACGAGAAACAGCCCTGTCGGCCGCACGAGTGCGCTCACGTACAGCTTACCCAGTCTGCAGGAGTGACTCGGCCGGGGACCGCTCCGCTGCCCTTTTGCCTGTCCATTCAGAGGGTTCTGCAAAAGCTCCTTGGATTCTTGTGGCCCAGAACATTCCGTCACATGCCTGCTAGACAGGAGAAAGCCAACACAATCAAACGTACTGTGGAGCTCTCTGTAGTTATGGGTTGAACAGGAAGTTATAAATAAGCAGTTTCTATGTGCCAGCCTTAGTACTAAGGGGTCTCTAAACCTTATTTCTGAGTAACAATCAGTGGCAGGCAGACTTGGGAAGTAAACCAGAACCTCAAGTACCACTAAAACCAGCAATGAGGTTACCCTTTGTTTTTCCCGTCCATATTGGCCTAGACTCACAGGCAACGCGTTCAGACAGAAAGAAGCCCTCCATTCCTGTCCCAAGGAATGTGAAAGAGCTAAGGGAGGGCAGGAGAAATGGCCCAGCTTGCTCTTCCTTCTCCCCATTTGCTCTGTCCTGCCTCCTACAGCACCCAGGTAACAGTCAAGTGCACCTGCAAGCAAGGGCCTTGGACTCTAGCAGAGAGCAACGCTCTTCCCCAACCAGAGCTTTGATGCAAAAAAACAAAAACAGAAACTAGGGAATACCCTTGTGGAGCTGCTCTCTCTTTCCCTCTCTGTCTTTCTGGCACTTGGGTCCAAAGGCATTCACGCAAGACAGAAAAAACTATCCCACACCATGACCAAGGAGGATTTATGATGGGAAGGCGAGGCTTGGTCAATACCTGAAAAACAACCCTACCCAATTATACACAAGAAGCATTTGATAAAATTCAATGTTCATTCAATCTAACAAGAGTAGCTTCATAAACCTCTGGCCAGCATAATATTCAATGGGAGACAGCAAATGCTTTCACTCTAGAATTAGAAACCAGGCAGGGGCCGGTGCTGTGGTGCAGCAGGTTAAAGCCCTGGCCTGAATTGCCGGCATCCCATATGGGCACCGGTTTGAGTCCTGGCTGCTCCACTTCTGATCCAGCTCTCTGCTATGGCCTGGGAAAGGAGAAAATGGCCCAAGTCCTTGGGCCCCTGCACCCACGTGGGAGACCCAGAGGAAGCTCCTGGTCCTGGCTTCATATAGCCACAGCTCCAGCTGTTGCAGCCATTTGGGGAGTGAACCAGTGGATGGAAGATCCCTCTCTTCTCCCTCTCCTCTCCCTTTCCCCCTCCCTGTCCCCTCCCTCTCCTCTCCCCTCCCTCCCTCTCCTTCTCTCTGTGTAACTCTTTCAAATAAATAAATAAATCTGTAAAAAAAAAAAAAAATAGAAATACAGTAAGGCAAGAAAAGAAAAAAAGATACAGACAAAAATAATATCTTAAACTGTCTCTATTTAGACAGGTGGCAAGAATGTCTATGTAAGGGATGTTTAAGTCAAAATCTTAATGAATGGAAAATATTCCTAGATTTCTAAATACAAATAGACAAAAAAAAAAAAAATTGAGCTCCATTAGTTACTCAAAGTCAGTTTCCAAGATCTAAATATTATCTTGTAGAAAAGGGGGGCAGTAAAGAATTAATGATATCTATTTGCATAATCATTTACATTTTTTCAGAGTCTTTTTGTTATCTCATATTTGCAATTTTTATTTATTTGAAAGGCAGAGTTATGCAGAGGGAGAGGCAGATAGAGAGGTCTTCCATCCACTGGTTCCCTCTCCAGACAGCCACAACAGTTAGAACTGAGCCAATCCGAAGCCAGGAACTTCTTCTGAGTCTCCCACATGGGTGCAGGGGCCCAAGGACTTGGGCCATCTTCTACTGCTTTCCCAGGCCATGGCAGAGAGCTGGATCAGAAGTGGGGCAGCCAGAACTTGGTGCCCACATGGGATGCTGGCACTGCAGGTGGCAGCTTTACCTGCTACACCACAGCGCCGGCCTCTATCTCAAACTGTCCCCAACAGTTCTGCAGAAGTGGCAGAACAGGAACTCCCTCATTTATTGAATGAGCACAAACTGAGGGACGGAGGTGTTTTGCCACTGGCTGGCATGGAGCATCCAGGACCAGGGCCCATTTTGCTGCCATCTCCTTGGGAGCAGCTTAGTTACATCATGCTCACCTCATGGCAGATTGTAAGCTGCTGGAAGGTGGGAGCTATAACTTTGACTTCTCTCAAAAAAGTTTAAAAATTTTCTATGAGAGGCAGAATTACATACAGACAAACGGAGAGACAGTTAGAGATCTTTCATCCACTGCTTCAGCCCCCAGCAACAGTCAGAGCTGGGTGGATCCGAAGCCAGGAGCTTCTTCAGGTCTCCCATGTGGGTGTAGGGGTCCAAGCACTTGAGCCATCTTCCACTGCTTTCCCAGGCCATTAGCAGGGAGCTAGATTCGAAGTGGAGGAGCCGGGACACGAACCACAGCCCAAGTGGGATGCCACTGCTGCAGGCAAAGGCTTAACCACAATGTCAGCCCCTGTAACTTTGACTTTTCTGGAAGCCCAAGAACACTTAATGCAACAGTGAGAATGTGGTTGAAACTCACAGGGATACACAACTCAAGTTCAGGGGAGATCTTAAATCGAACTCAGACTTCTCTATCCAATATATTGAATTTACCAAGATTAAAATTAAGGAGCAACCATTTACCAATGAATGAGCTGTGGGGGAGAACAGTCGATTATGAAGTCCGTACCCCTACTCAACGACTTCTCGCCTTGCTCTTTTCCAAACACCATCACCTTGCTAAGTGTTCTGGCTAAGAAGATTTGATAGCAAAAGTGCCTATCAGGCAGCATAAGCTCAGTGATGTGGTCCTAACACCCAAATCCTAGAGACTTCTAACCTCACAGTGTAACATCTCCCTCACACACAGCATGAACAGCTGCTCACTAGAGATCTGGGCAGACAGAAACGTCATTCTGACACTTTTCCCCAGTGAAACCATCAGGAGGAAGACGTGTGGCAAATTACACAGTGATTCTTAAGGTTTCTACCAAAAACAGCACGTCACGTCGGCTCACATTTCATGAGCCAAAGCGAGACCCGTGGCCACATCTACCTCTACGGGGGGAAATGAGACCCCAGCACGTCCTCAGCAAGCCGGAAGGCAGACGCATTTGGTGAACAGCACTCACAACTGCCTACTAAGTCGCTGACGGAGAAACCAAGGATGCCTCAGCAAACGAGCAAAATGAAGAACACAAAGCTACAGTGACTCTAAGCAACCTCAAAGAAATGCTTGACTGTCCCCTCCCATTAAAGCATAGCAATTCAGGCCACAGGTGTTGTGTTAGTGCGACAGTCACGGCCTGAGTGTTGGCTAAGTGGGCCCCATGCACAAAGGTAAGCTGATACCACCTGAAGCCGAAATCGCTGATGCTGGCGTCCTGCTCTTCTTTACTGAAAGCATTCTCCCAAAACGCATGCTGCAGGACATCTGTCCAAGTGAACCTGTACAAAGCGAAAGTGGTGCGAGAACAATTTGTAACATGGTTTCCCTTGGAAAATTTCCAAGACCTGTCAACTGTATGTAAGATTTTGTAGTTTATAAATATCTCCATTCAGTGAGGCAGAGATACTGACGCTGAAATTGTATTTTGCTATTTCATTAACCTCTTTTAGTACGATCAGAGGAAATTATTCACCAGTCTTAAATGGTGTAAAATCCAACAGTCTTGACAACTAAGCATCAGAAGTCTAGGGCTTCACAGGCCATAACACTGGATGAAAACATTTTAGGTTCTGCAAACTATTGGTTGGGGTCTATACATATGTTTATAGATAAATAGATACATCTTAGATATGTATTTTACATATATTAATATCTAACTTGTGTATATGAAATAGAAATTACCTTGATCAATAGTAAAACAAACAAAAGTCAATTGGCAACCACAAATAATATCTCATACTACAAACATCAATGTGTGTATGTTACATATTTACAATCTGTAATTCTGGCACCTTTTTCACCCTCAAAGAGTTCAGAGTATTTGAAAAATACTGTCCACCCTGACTGGAGGACACATTTCATTTTTGCAACTTCACTTTGTGAACTCTATTCAGACAAAAATGAGACTTGATCAGCCTCTTGGCTGTAAGTCAGTCCCCTGTTGAGGAGTCAACATACTGTTACCAGGTTCACTCACATCCCAGTGACGCTAAGCTGTATCTAAAACCCAGGCTCACTTGCAAAGCATGGATTTTCACTACTACCAGAGTATACAACCTCACCAGACTGGTGAGCCTCACTAAAATTTAAAAGCAAAGAAGAAAGGCCGGCGCCATGGCTCAACAGGCTAATCCTCCGCCTTGCGGCGCCGGCACACCGGGTTCTAGTCCCGGTCAGGGCGCCGGATTCTGTCCCGGTTGCCCCTCTTCCAGGCCAGCCCTCTGCTGTGGCCCAGGAGTGCAGTGGAGGATGGCCCAGGTGCTTGGGCCCTGTACCCCATGGGAGACCAGGAAAAAGCACCTAGCACCTGGCTCCTGCCATCGGATGAGCGCGGTGCGCCGGCCGCAGCGCGCTGTCCGCGGCAGCCATTGGAGGGTGAACCAACGGCAAAGGAAGACCTTTCTCTCTGTCTCTCTCTCTCACTGTCCACTCTGCCTGTCAAAAAAATAAATAGATAAATAAATCAAAGAAGAAAAGTGTATCTGGTTTTCAAGATTTCTGTATTAAATACCAATTATGTTGATCAAAAGTAAAACCTGACCATGAGAAGAATTTGTAACCACATATAATATTCCTTCTACACAAAGGCATCTTATTACTTCACTAGAAGAGAAATTAAGATGACCAATAGAGCAGTTGAAATTTATTTCCCATACATCAGATTGGCAAAAAATGTGGAAGGTCGCAAAGCCTATGGTAGGTGAGGATGAGAATGGAGCAGCTTTCTAAGATTTACTTGCTACAGGTGCAAATCAGCCTGTGTCCCTGGACTGTGGCCAATGTATCAAACTTGTCCAATACTCTTAGCCTATGGCCAGCTTCTCAAGGGACTGCCCCAAACCAAAAACACACTTTACAAAGAAGATCTTTAATATAGCAACATATTTCATACTCCAGGAAGCATTCTATACTTTTATTTATATTATACATGATTGTATGTACATTCTACATTAATGTATATCAATTAAAAAAATTAATAAGACAAAGTAGCTTATGGAGCGATTCCAGTTAAGCAAAAATACATTACAGAGATAGAAATGTAGGCATATGTGATTATACAATCCTAAATCAATTAGTTTTACTTTCAATCAAAAGCTGATTGAAAGTTATTTACCAAAATAACACCAATGGCAACAAGTATTCTCAAGGAAGCAAAGGAAGCTGGCCCTCAGCTTACCCAAGAATCAGCATTTGCTTCTGCAGCATTTTTCCTATACTATTTAATGAAGGTAGACAATGGATTATTTTATAGCTACACTCAATTTTATACTCTGAAAGCAAGAGACCCGAACACTTACCTGAAATCTCCTCCCCTCCTGGCTCCTGTACCCCGAGATATGTGCTGGCAGAACTCGAACTGGGAACTCAATGCCTCTGCCTCCCAAGCTAAGGGCTCCCATTTCCCTCTTCACCTCCTCCGAGCCTCCCCTCCCCAGAGCCCTCACAACGACTTTAACTTCCTGACATCGATGCGACCCAGCAAACTCACCGTGTGTCCACCGTCCCATTACTGGGCATCCCCATGACAATCTGAAGGCATGACACTGAAATACCATTAACATTCAGTAACTTAACCATCTTGAGAACACCCTGCCTAATTCAGAAGTCTAAAACCGTGTTAGTCTGAAATATATGATGGAGAGAAACACGTTTTGGATTTGGAAGGTACAAGAAAACCTGTCAGCCTACTAAGCCACTACCTAGTACAGGAACAGAGGATCCAGTCATGTTAAAATGGCATACGTACCTTTTCTGTGGATCTTTTTGAAGTAACCCATCAAGCAAGTTAACGAAATCTGAGGACGCTTTAGGAAAAGAAGCATCTATAAACAAATTCATTTCCAAAATGGAAATAAAGAGCGTTAAGTAGATGAACACATAATTTAATCAACTTTATCTCACTATCCTACATCAACACTTAATTAGTGCCTTAGGCTCCTAAATTGTTTTTAATCATATGCTGAATCCAGCAACAGTCACAGCCTCTGTTTCATGGGGCAAGAAGGCTGGGCACAAAACAAAAGATAAAAACCATTTTTCCAAGATGACAAAAATTAAAAAAAATATATGCAAACATTCCAAACTAAGTCTTAACTAACATCTTTATGGAACAATCCCAATAAGTACCACCAGCCTGACAAACTTACAACCTTGTCTCCAGCCATGAACTATTCATCTTTTTCTCAGAAATTTTCCTAACTTGATCAACTTTATGGTCCACTTAAGATTAGAACACTTGTAATCCTTTAACTTTGAAGATTTTTTTAAAAGATGTTTTTATTTATTTAAAAGACATAGTTACAGAGGTAGAGACAGAGAGAGGCAGAGGCAGAGAGAGAGAGAGAAAGAAGCAGAGAGAGAGAAAGAGAGAGAGAGGTCTTCCATCCACTGATTCACTCCCCAAATGGCCACACCCCCGGAGCTGTGCCAATCCAGAGCCAGGAGCCTTTCAGGTCTCCCACGCAGGTGCAGGGGCCCAAGGACTTGGGGTTTCTTCTATTGCATCCCAGGCCATAGCAGGGAGCTGGATTGGAAGTGGAGCAGCCGGGACTAGAACTAGCACCCATATGGGATGCCAGCACTGCAGGGGAGGCTTTACCAGCTATGCCACAGCGTTGGCCCCTACTTGGAAGATTTTTAACAGGTAAATAATAAATATTCAACCATTCATCTTATAACTTTTTATCTTTTTAAATTAGATCAGCGTGTTGTAGCCAATTCATCTGACCACAGTTAAAAGAAGTGGCCATAAACACAATGACCAGTGACAACAGCCAAGCATGCTTGGGACAAAGCCATCCCAATAGTAGCACCATGAGTTACTACAGCCACCATCTTAAAATCCCTGTGAAAAACTGCAGAGTGACCTCCAGTGATATCCTGACCAAACTCAGTATTTTCATTTTCCAATTTCCCCTCAACACATAAAAACCTTTAACTTATGGAAGAAAACAAGAATTAACACTAAGAGTATTTAAAATCGAAAAATTGTGGCCAGTGCTGTGATGTAGCAGGTAAAGCCACCACCTGCAGTGCCGGCATCCTATATGGGCTGCCAGTTCAAGTCCTGGCTGCTCCACTTCCCATCCAGCTCTCTGCTGTGGCCTAGGAAAGCAGTCCAAGATGGCTAGCACCCATGTGGGAGACCCAGTAGAAGCTCCTGGCTCCAGATCAGCACAGCTTCAGCCACTGTGGCCATCTGGGGAATGAACCAGCGGATTCAAGACTTCTCTCTCTCTCTCAGCTTTTGCCTCTCTGTAACTCTACTTTCAAATAAATAAATCTTCAAAAGATACACAATTTGCAGTGATTACAAATCTATAAAAACAGACTTTGGATACAGATGTACCTTTGGTCAGTGTGAACTAAATTATCTGCACTTATTCTAAGAATCCTTACCTTTTGGAATAGGTGGCAAAGGATCTTCATACAGAATCTTTTCAATCAACTTTGAATCACTTTCTGAGAAGAATGGAGGTCTTCCTGCAAGCACATTAAATCATGTACATTCAGTATTTTGCTCTCACCAATAATTCTCAAGTAATTTCAACTACAGACATTTCAGAATTACACAAATTACAGGAGAGAAATAGATAGTAATAATTATTGAATGCTTTCTATGCCAAATGCGTTGTCTATATATTTTGGTATTTCACTTATTCAAAATGTATCAAATACACAGATTAGCTACCCTGGTGGAGAGATCGCCTGGACCACTCAGTACATCCAAGTAATTTACACAAGGCACCTGTACAAAAGATCCTGCTAGAAAGCAGAATTTATAGCAGGCACATTTCAGCATTCCAGATCATCATGAAAAATTAGCTGTATGTACCAAAGATCCCAGGAGCATATAGTGTGCATAGATTCTCAGGTATGTACTCACAATCAATATGTACAAAAATGTAGGGGTAGGTGTTTGCTGCAGCAGCTAACACACTGCTCAGGATGCCTGTGCCCACACCAAGTGCCTGGGCCTGAGTCCCTTCTCCACTCCCAATTCAGCTTCCTATGTGCACGCTGGGCGGCAGTGGGTGACAGCTGAAGCACTCGGGTACCTGCCACCTACATGGGAGATCCAGACCAAGCTCTGGGCTCCTGGCTTCATCTGGCCCAGCCATTTGGGGACTGCATCAGTGGATGGAAACTTCTGTGTCTTTCTGCCTTTCAAATTAATTTTTTTTTTAATTTAGTAAAAGCTATTTTTCAACATCTTATAGGCAAAATACTTGCAAATTACAGACTTCACCCTGTTTTTTTTTTGCTTTGTTTTTTAATTTTGTTTCTGCCTAGTTCTGATTTCCAATTGAAACAGAAAGGGGGCCGGCGCCTTGGCTCACTAGGCTAATCCTCCGCCTGTGGTGCTGGCACCCCAGGTTCTAGTCCCGGTCGGGGCACCGGATTCTGTCCCGGTTGCCCCTCTTCCAGGCCAGCTCTCTGCTGTGGCCCGGGAGTGCGGTGGAGGATGGCCCAAGTGCTTGGGCCCTGCACCCGCATGGAAGACCAGGAGAAGCACCTGGCTCCTGGCTTTGGATCGGCGCAGCGCACTGGCCGTAGCGGCCATCTGGGGGGTAAACCAACGGAAAAAGGAAGGCCTTTCTCTCTGTCTCTCTGTCTCTCACTGTCTAACTCTGCCTGTCAAAAAGAAAAAAAAAAAAAAAAACAGAAAGGAATCACCTGAAAACATTTCATAAAGTAGACAGCCCAAAGACCAGAGGTCACTGGCGATGGAGAAATCAGTGCCCCTCACGATTTCTGGTGCTGTATATATCGGAGATCCTAAAATAGTAAGAAACGACTATTAGGCCTTTGTATTTCTCCCAACACAAACCCATCTGCAAAACACCAGGTGAGAAAAGCACACACATCAATAAAACCTCACATATAATTCACTGTTTAAAATGTTTTCTCAGTGCCAGTTCAGGTTTTTTGCAAAGGCTAGGAACAAACAGATTTTGGAAATATACCTGGGTGAGAGGTGGGGCATATTCTACCCTTTTTTAAAATTGACAGTTTAAATAGTCCGAAGAACCTTCCATTACAGTGTTCCAACTTAACTATGTTAATTTATGGACAGGCAATTGGCCTACAGGTTAAGCTATCAGTTGAGAGGCCTGTATCCTGCACCACAGGGCCTGGGTTCGATGCCTGGCTGGGGCTCCTGATTCCAGTTTCCTGCTAATACAGACTCTGGCAGACAGTGGTGATAGCTTGGATGATTGGGTCCCTGGCTAACATGTGGGAGACTGAGACTGAGCTCCAACTCTTAGCTGCAGCCCAGCCCCAGCTGTCGTGGGCACTGGGGCAGTACACAGTGGATGTCAATTCTCTTTATGCCTCTCAAATATAATAAAAAACATTATTTTAAAAATTTAAACAGTGGCAACAATCCCAAAATCCCACTGATTTACTACAGGTTTATTTATTATTCAAACTTCATGTCCATCCTAAGTTGGCCTAGGAGCTCCGATTCCCATAAGTACAAAGATGCAGGCTGACAGAGCCTTCGTCTCTATTCCTGCTTCCTCAGTCCGGGAGGCAGGAAGAACGGAGCCAACTGCGCATCAGCTCCTGCAAGTCCTACCTCAGAGCGACTCCCACCACTCTGCTCACACTGCACTGTCTCTGGCCAGAGTGAAGACGCAATGCTACCAGTTATTCAGAGCAGACTGGGCAGCATTGAACTCAACAGCACTCACGGGGCCGGCGTTTTTGTACAGGGGTTTAGAGGCTCCTTGGGACACCTGCATCCCCTACCAGAGTGCCTGGATCTGAGCCCTGGCTCTGCTTCCAATTCTACTTCCTGCTGAAGCACCTGGGAAGAAGCAGGTGATGGCTTACGGACTTGAGTCCCTGCCATCTGCATAGACCTGGATTGGGTTTTGGACTCTTGGCTTCCCCTGGCCCAATCCTGGCTATTGTGGGCACTTGCGGAATGAATCCACGGATGGATGACCTTTCTGTCTCTGTTTTTCCAATAAAATGGAAATTTAAAAAAATAAAGAATACTTAGGTATGTCACACAGACATTACACAAAGTTTGGTATCACACAGATATCTTGTACGTAAGAGCTACTAAGCGCCTTCATTCACTTAGAGGGGTACTGAACACCTGATAAATCACACAGGCGGGCAGTTGTCAGGCACCTCCCAAGTCCAGGGTCCTCACCTCCCCCCAGTGCATACTCTGCCCGCTCTACCTCAAAACCTTCCAGTGACAACATTCTCTCCATGAAGTCATCACCAATCATTTGGACACAAAATTCCTTTAAGGTATAAACCTTCCAGCAAACTATTTCCAGGGACCATTACAGCATCTGGCAACGTTGAGGGCCCACAGGTGTGGTTCCAAGACCTCCCAGGGAACACTTTGGCTGTGCTGTCACACTTATAGGTGCGTTCACTTGTTCAACAAACAGTAACAGTACAGAGGGCCTATCCTCCTGTACTAGGTGCTAACGAAACAAAGAAAAATGAGGCCCAGGGGATATCCAGGCACCCTGCCTAGCACTTAATGAGGGGCTATGTTAATATTTGCTCAACATGAATGTCTATCCATCTTCTCCCACTTGAAATAAAAGCTCAACGATGACAAGAATTCATGCCTATTTATTATTCACATCCATATTTATAGCATCTAGAATATACTGACTCATTTATCAGTAAGTAAATGCAAAACAAATGAATACACCAATAAACCAAAAAACATAGATCCCTACATTCATCATCAAATGGGGAAAAGACAAACAAGAGAAAATAATTATGGTATTGTAAGAGCAATGAGAAATCCATACACATGTGGGTCGGCACTGCTAGTATCCCACATGGTTACTAACTCAAGTCCCATATGCTCCACTTCCAATCCAGCTCCCTGCTGACATGTCTCGGACAGCAGTGGAGGATGGCCCCAGTGCTTAGGCCCCTGTCACCCACATGAGAAACCCGGAGGAAGCTCCTGGCTTCGGGCTTCAGCCCAGCCATTGCGGCCATTTGGGGAATGAACAGCAGATCAAAGATTCTCTCTGTCCCCTAAACATATACACACACCACCACCACCACCACCACCACCACCACCACCATATAACTATGCCTTTCAGAATAAATAAAATCTTAAAAAAAAAAAAACTATGCACACCATGAAATAATAGAGCTAACCTCTAAGTATTCAGCCCAATAAAATCCTGCCAAGAAGTCTCCCTCAAAAGAGCGGAGGCCAAGAAAGAAGAGCAGAAGGGGAAACAGGAGTAGGGAGCAGAGGGGTGAGCAAGTACTTGACGTGGGAGGGAAACCGTCAACAAGAAGTGCGCTGCTTCTTGTTGCCAAAAGGCATGGGTTCTGAGCAGTGAGAACCCTTATTCTGAGCACCCCAAGAGGCAAACACCCAGACAGTATTAACCTTGCAAGGATTCATTACCGGAAACACCTGCAGGGAAAAATGGGGAGAGCTGCTCAGAGAGCAAAGCATGTCAGACCCCGAGAAAACAGAGAAGGGAAGGACGGTTAGGAAGACAACTTGTGGTCCAAGAAAGGTTCTGCAAGGTCACGGCGAATCCTTGAACCAACAGCAGCCATCCGAGTGTCTCCCAGAAACAGGCCTGCCTCAGTCTCCCCACCCACCCCCATCACTAGCTGGGTACAGCTCATGGCAAGCATGGCCATGGAGAAAACTCAAGGAGAGATTTTTCATCTCAAGCAGCCAAAGGACACAGTCACTTACACTCCCTGTGGTTGAAGGACTGTAAAGCAGAAAGGTCAGCAGGGACCAGATCTGGAAATCTGATCACCAACCTGCAGGTAGGGTGTTCCGAACTCCAACCTCATGCCACACATCAGTCCAGAATTACAGCTTCTCTCGATCGATCAACACAACTGTACCAGAACAGAGTCCAGTTCTAGATATCGCCGAGTACTCCTTCCTACACCAGGCTACCTCTTTTATGCATGCAACTTTCCTGTCCCTGAAGTCGGGGATCCATGATCCAGTCCAATCCCCTAACTTGAGCAGAGAGCAAAGACTCTCAGAAGCTCCATGCCATTAGAAACAAAGGCAGAACTGGAATCCAGGCGAGCTTATCAGAAGCTCTCTGAAATACAACCTGGATGCAGACTGGTCAAGACTGTTGTTGTTGTTTGTTCATCAGTACTCCCATCGAGACCACTGTTAGTTTTTCTAGGGCTACACACAACTACTGGCTGGTTATCAACTCCATCCGAACACCGAGCCACTCTCATACATCAAAAGGCCACATGCAGACTGTAAATTCTCAAAGACTCCAGAAAAATAGAAACAGTCTGACTTTGGACTTCCTTTTCTATCACAGGGTGATAGGTGGCCCATCTATAATGTGGGTGACGCCCCAATGTCAGGCTTACCCTGTACTGCTCCATCCTTGGCCGGAGAGACTAACCTGCCTCATCATGGGGGCTACTTGTGGATAAGAGCCAGAAGTAGCCGAGTGTCACTGTTAGAACTTCTGACCTATTTGCCCAAGACACAGGAAGTATCTCAAACACATAGTCCTGAAATACATCACCTCATTTTCTACAATAAAATCCTAAGTAATAATTCAGAACTTAATATCCAACTAACATAGCACACGGCAGTCATTTCCATAAAATGCCAGACATGCTGGGGATGCTGTTTAGGGTCCTAGAAGTCGCCTTCTTGGGGACCAAATTCTAGTGCACACAAACGTGGCTCTAAATACTAAACATCCTCTGGCCATATTAATGGGGCCTATGAGTAACCTACTGTTCCACATCTTTTTCCCTCATCCCTGTGCCACAGTGTCTACCAAGCTCAGCAAAGATTGCTACCCTCTCTCCTCAGTAGCCCTCCCATCAGTGGGCAACCCACTTTACTGGCAGCATGGTGACTACCCTGGAGCTTTGAAGGACCTGAGCTCCCACAGCACTTAGCAAGCAAAGATCTTTACCACTTCCCACCTCCCCCCTCCAAAGGTATCAAACATAGATTCCGATCAGACATCAGATTCCCCTCAACCACAGTTTTAATTTCTGTGGCTCCATCTCATTGTCAAAACTACCTACGAGCAGCGCACCCTGGACAGTTGTCTCAGCTGCAGAACAGGAGCCACTCAACAACTACTAGCGTGTGCCAGGCACTGTTCTAAGTGCTGAAAACCTGGCTCCCTGGTTTCTAACGAGTGGTGACACAAAAAGCTAGGGACAAGATGGTGGCCTCCCTGTGGCTGACATGGTATTAGACCCATGTGGGAAACGTTAGGCCAGGGACAGTCATTCCTACATTTAGACTTCTGGTCATTATGATTTTCAATGCAGTATTTGATTGGCAAAACAGAAGAATGAAATCATCTCCTAAACACACGAGTTTGGCAGCCTCCCACTGGCCTTACAGTCTCTCAACTCCCCAGGGCCACCATACCTTTGATTCTGGTTTTCATGCTTTTCTTCAGTACATTTTCCCCACTATCGCCTCCTCCTTCTTCTGCTGCAATCAAAGCAAAGAACTCTTCCAAGTTTTCACCTTCCACTTTGGCCAAGCAGAAGTTGCTAAACTTCAATGTGCCAGGTCCTTCCAACAGTATCTGAAAGATTAGAAAATAAACATCTTCAGAGGCAAATTCAATTCATTTTAAACACTCGTCAGTACCTCTTATAACTGCACTGAAGAACTTTTTAAATGTTCATTTGCATCTATATGAAAGGCACAGAGATAAATCCATTGATCAGTCAATCGATCATCTATCTACCTACCTTCCATCCACTAATTCACTCTTCAGATGTCCACAACAGCCAGGACCAGGCTGGATCAGGCCAGAACGAGGACTCCAAGATGGGTAGCAGAGACCCAAGCACTTAAGGCATAATCTGCTGCCTCCTGCATTAGCAGGAGACTGAGTCAGAAGCAGAGCAGCCAGGACTCAAATAGGCACCCTGATATGGGATGTAGGCAGCCCAAGCAGTGGCTTAACCCACTGTACCACGACTCCTGCTCTTACACGAAAATACTTGTGAGCATCAACTTTTTTGCTTCATCACTACTCAGAAAAATGCTATTTTTTTCAAAAAACTAAAGAAAAATAAATTCAACATATTTAACAGAATCAAAAATTAAGTTGCTCATTCCTAGATACATAATGCACACATCATCTAACTACACAGGGAAACATCAGACTCTGGGGAAAGAGAGGGGATAATGAAGAATGAGCCCTTTGGTCATCTGTATCTGTCAAACAAATTGTAGATCGAAAATATCCAGACAAAAAATTTGCAAAAGAATTTATTCTTCATCATTATTCCCTTGGTACATTATATAACTACCATTTTCATAGCATTTATACCATATTAGCCATTATAAGCAATCTGGACAGGATTTAAAATGTATGAGATGAGTGTATAGACTTGATGTAGATACTCTGCCATATTAAGCAGAGGACTTGTGTATTCTGATTCTGGTATCTGGGGTGGGGGTACTAGAACCAGTTCCCCACAGCTACTGAGGGACAGCTATATATAGAAGAATTTATTCTCACCAATCGCTGGTGATAACTGAAAAAGGACTTGAAAATCCCCACATCCAAAGTGGTTTTGTAGTTGGGACAGGAAGCATAACAAAGAACACACACTAGGGTTTTGAGTTATCAAAGTGGATTTGAGCCACAGCTTCACCAATTACTGGCTGGCTGACTCGGGAGAATTTACTTAACCTTTTTAATCCTCTGTCTCTTCACTTACAAAATGCAAAATAATAATAATAATACCCAACTCTTCAGACTGTGCCAAGGATTCACTGAAGTTACCCATGTAAAAAGCTTGTAACAGTGAATGGCATATGGTACGTGCTCAAGACTACTCGCACAATTTGTGATTAGCAGTCAACTGTCTGGTTGAAACCACGCCAGGAAGCACTGTTCTAACAGTTGGATCATGTCCTCCAACATCACTAAGAACACTCCCGGGCAGTTGCAATGGGTCAAGTGACTTTTCTGTTTGGAAAACCAAGTTGAACTCCATCTGTACCTAGCAGTCACAGACACAGAAGATGTCTGATAGTCTGCAACAGTGCCTTTGAGACTTCTGAGTGCTGTATCATCTAGATGGATCTGGTGAAGCACAGAGCTAGTCACCACCCCTTGCCCCCCGAGTCTTTGAACGTGTCTGGGGGAGGGTCCAAGAGCCTGCCTTTTTAACAAGTCCCAGGTGATACCTGCCCAGCCCCTTGCTTCTCTCTCTCTCTCTCTCTTTCCTAGCCCACTCTCCCTCAACAGTGCGTGCCTGAGTATGCATGTGTGTTCTCACCTAATTTTAAATAAATTTTATCACTTTGCATGCTCTGTTTATGCCTGTACTTAGAATGCTTCTCTAAGAAACAGGCAACAGCCTGGATTAGGAATTTAGACTCAACCTAGCCCACAACAAAGGGACAAACTTGAAGGGTTAACTACTAAATATTGCAGACTTTGCAAGCCATACACTCTTCTGCCCTGTCTGCTGCATTCTACAAACTGACTTCAAAAAACTGGCAGAAAAAGAATTAAAAGATCATTTTGGTAGCCACCCCACTGAAATTGTGCATAGCTTTTTCACAATACCCATTTTCCATGAACTTTATGAAAAGAACTATGCATGGATTTAAAATATTTTTACACCACAATAAACTTATCTTTCAATTCTACTTTTCCACACACTTTGTGAGCTCTCTGTGACCATTGCTGCACAAAAGCAGCCACTAAAAGACCAAACGGGGCAGCTGTGCTGCAATACAACTTTATTCACAAAAACCAGAATCCTGGCGACAGCACGGGTTATTGCAAATCAGCCCACATTGCTTAGATCACAATAGCTGGCAATGAACCTCATTAGCAACTCTCATACAGACATCAACAAACTACATCTCAGTCACTGCCTGTTTTTGTGATGTGAGTTGTGATGTGTTTTTTTTTTCTATTTTAAATGTTTAAAAAATAGACTGTATGTTAGCATGTAAATATATGGAATTCAAATTTCAGCATCCATAAATAGAGTTGTTAAAATCCAGTCACACCCCTGCATTTCCACACTGTTCACAGTTTGCTTTTAGCAGGCTGGAGTCAGTCTGAGTGGCTACAAACTCTTGAAGTAGTTCAACCATGAATCTCTATTCACTACACAGGCTGTTTATGGAGTTTTCCTTTTACACTCAACTATCTTCACGTAGATGGCCCTCAAACAGAAAGTTAAGGAGCAAGCATTTAGCCTAGGGATCCAGACAGCCAGTCCCACATCAGAGTGCCCTGGGGTTTGGTACTCAACTCTCACTTCTGACTCCAGTTTCCAGCTAACACAGCGCCCCTGGTGATGGCTCAAGGGATGAGCTTGCTGTCACGCTCGTAGCAGACCTGGACTGAATTCCCAACTCCGAGTTTTAGCCTGGCCCAGGCCCAGCGCCAGCCACCTGGAGAGTGAATCTGTAGATGACAACTCTATCTGTCTGCCCCGCTCTTCAGTCCTTAAAAAATTCTTATTTTTCATTTTTCATTTTATTGGCATATATTAAAAGTTAAAAACTGACTAATAACATGTGCAATTCCAAAAGTCCACACTTAAAAAGACAATAGAGGTCACTGATTGTGAGCACACTACCAATGCAGAAGCTTAAATATCGCATCCTCACAACCACCCTGGAAGTTTCTATCTCCATATCCCAGAGAAACTAGGTGCCCAGAGGCAGGGCAACTCATCCAAGGATCACACAGCTTCCAAGGCTCAGTGTTAACTCCAACTCACAAACTACACAGGCTACATGACCACTGCACTCACACATGTTTAGTAATGGATGACATTACCGAAGAAAATATGCAGTCCGCAGTAGTAGGAACCACACATGTAGAACCAACAACGTCTGCATCAAACTCAACAATGGTTCCTAAGTTCCCACTATGATTTCAGAGCTCAGAGTGTTGTCTTATAGACATATGGGGCTCATCCTTCTTAGCAGCAGTAAGTAATTACTCAAAAAACTCTGGAATAAGGGGCAGCGTTGCATGCTCAAAGCTACTGAACTAGGTAGCTAAAGTATATATTTGCTTTTATTAAACCAAAGAGCCAACCTCAAGCTACAAGATTCTCTATACCAAAATTGTATCTAACAATAAAAACTCATTTGAGAGAAGACCACTCTCAGCTGAGACTCACGCAGCTAGGCAATCAAAACTTGCATGAATTACCTTCCCAGGAGAAATGTCACAGAACAGAATGCCCAGTTGATGGAGATGATGTAAGCCAGTAATCAGGTCAATTCCGAATTCTCTCACAACGTCTTCTGGAAGGTTTTCATCCTGAGCAATAACCGTTTCCAAGGAACCACCTGCAAGATGTTGAGTCAACTCACCCATTTCAACCTACCAACACCACAGGGCACCTCCAAGAGGAGCCATGCTGGAAGGTACTGGGCATTAAAAACTGAACAATATGGTCAGTCCGGACAGTCTGGCAGTGGAAAGACACCTGTGAACCAACGACACAGTGGTCCAGCCCTGTAGCAGAAGTCAGAACTCTGCTCTGTCTGCAAGAGCAGTTATGCATCAGCAGATGCAACCACCCCAGATCCCTTAGGAAATAAACAGCTGCAAAAATGTTAAATACTCATCTAGAACTGTGCACTTAAGTCAAACTATGCATGTAAGTCATATTATGCCAAGTGTAGTCTTGTTTACCCATATGCAAAGTCAAATCGCATGGACTCAAAATCTTGCAAGGCAAAAAAAAGACAAAGCCATTCCTTAATATGGAGACAGGCACAGCCCTTAGCATGCACCACTGATGAGATAAAGGCAATGCCGTAAATTCCATCTCTACCACCTAGGTGCCAGGAACAACTGTTTTAAAAGATTCCAACAGGAGTGGCCAGCGCTGTGGTGTAACAGGCTAAGCCTCCACCTGTGCCACTGGCAGCCCATGTGGGCTCCAGTTCATCTCCCAGCTGCTCCTCTTCTGATCCAGTTCTGTGCTGATGGCCCAGGTGCTTGGGCCCCTGCACCAGCGTGGGAGACCTGGAAGAAGCTCCTAGCTCCTGATTGGTTCAGCTTTAACCCCTGGGGCCACTGGGGGAGTGAACCAGTGGTTGGAAGACCTTTCTCTCCATCTCTCCCTCTGTCTGTAACTCTACCTCTCCAAATAAATAAATGAAGACTACAACAGGAGCCAGATTCAAAGAAAGTGAGATCTTGGCTGCCATCTCCAAGTCCAACCAGAATTATTAATGATGGAGGTTAGAGTTGCTCTGGGTCTTGTTTACTTTGTTCTGGTCAATGAGAGACCATTCCCAACACAGGCATAATTCAGAGCTAGAATATTAATTATTATGTCTCTTAGATCAGAAGCAACAGAAATCAACAAGTAATATGAGGGGCCGGCACTGTGGCACAGCAGGTAGAGCCTGCTACCTGCAGTGCCAGCATCCCATATGGGTGCCAGTCTGAGGCCTGGCTGCTCCACTTCTGACCCAGCTCTCTGCTGTGGCCTAGGAAGGCAGTGGAAGATGGCCCAAGTCCTTAGGCCCCTGTACCCACGTGGGAGACCCAGAAGAAGTTTCTAGCTCCTGGCTTTAGACGGGCGCAGCTTCGGCCATTGCGGACACCTGTAGAGTAAACCAGTGGATGGAGGGCCTCTCCCCCTCCCTCCCTCCCTATCTGCCTCAGCCTCTCTGCACTACGTCTTTCAAATAAAAATAAATCTTTTTAAAAAAGTAATAGGAGGGACATCCCCTGATCACGCTGTCACTATGCACATCCAACTAGGATCCCCTCCTAGTGATTCAGAAAGATAAGCTACAAATCCCAGTGATCTCTTCTATGATTAAGTTCGATACATTTTAAGTGTTAACATGGAAAATTCACAAAGCTAATGGTTGTAATAGGCCTTAAAATTTAATATTCCTTTATTATCTGGTATATAAATACAAGTACATTCTAATGGTGGTATTTATATTTTTCCCTATTAAATTCTTAATGTTGAAACTAAAAGCCCAGATAATCTGTGTATTTGGCCTTAGAACGTCCTACGAAGCAACCTACTTTTATGATGACATGCAATCTCTAATTATTGCTGGCATTTGTTGGTTCATCTTTGTGCTTTTCCACAATGCTATGTTTTCATAAAATGTATCCTTTCCATAAAACAGAAACCATAATTACTTTATGACCTGAAATACTTGACAAATTAATCACCATTTGAAAGTATTTCTAAATGTTCATACAAAAGTCAACTGCAAAGTGAAGTTTATAGCAGTCTTCTTTTACCAAGCATCTTTGCTCTTTACCCTGTCCTTAAATCCACCAAAGCAATAGATTTGTTAAGTTAGCACACTAAGTAACATCAGCACCTTTTAACTTTGCAATAGGAGATTAAAGGGAAGTAACACAACTTAGACCACAGGTTTATCCTGTGCTATACAGGGCAGCCACACTCTTACCCGTGCACAGCTCCACCACTAGCCAGAGATGATTGCTGGTTTCATACCACTCGTGGAAAGTTACAATATTCTTGTGTTTAATTTCATGGGTGAGACGGACCTACAAAAACAGAGCATTCTCTTGACAAAAATTCTTCAAAATCTGGCACTTAAACACCTCACTGGGAAACAGATAAAAAGACCATGAAATGTACCTGGCAGACTCTCAGACATTGGGAACGATGGCTATGAAGACAGACACACAATCCCCAAAATTATTTTTAAAACCTGCATACTATGGCTTTACACATTTGTATAAACAGAAATTATGAAGATTTGTAGGGACAAGAGTATATGTCAAAATAATTAATCTTTCCTTTTTTCCTTTTCTCTATGTTCTAGACTAAGTCCACGCTATGTTTATAATCAGGTAAAAAAATATTTTCACAGGAAAAGCACTAGGTTAAAATAACCTAGCAACTGGGTAACACATAGTTAAAAATGACAGTGTTACCATGTCAAATGCAAAAAGGTCAAGAAATAAAATTACATAATACCACCGTTAGCACATTAGAAAACCGAAAACAAGGGCATTTGGTACAGTGGTTGAGCCACTGCTTGGGACACCCACGTCTGGCATTCAAATGACTGCACTGGAATCCTAATCTCGCTCCACTCCTGATCTCAGATGCCTGCTAATGTGTACCCTGGGAAGGCAACAGGTACATTTCCACTCATGTGGAAGACTCAGGTTCAGTTCCTAGTTTCTGTCTTTGGCCTGGCCAACCCCAGTTGTTGCACACATCTGGGGAATAAGCCAGTAGATGGGGAATTGATTCATACCTAGCTGTATGTCTATCTCTCCCTGCTTTTGAAATGAATAAAAAAGTTAGCTCAGAGGGAGGACCAGCAGGAAACAAACTAAAACATGAACAGTGATTACATTCAAGTGACACAGCAATGGCGCCGTCTTCTAACCATTTTTCCAAATTGTCCCAATTTCCTTTACATGAACATACATTACTTTCACCATTTTTACAGAAGGAACATTTAACTTAGCAGCCGAGATACAGATGGCACATTCAAGATCTGGGTTCGACTCCCAGCTCCAGCTCCTGACTCCAGATCCTTGCCAGGGCAGACCCTGAGAGGCCGAAGTGGTGGCTCAAGTGACTGGGTCCTCGCCACCCACCTAGCAGACCCAGATCCCTGGCTTCCGGTAGGCACGTGGCGAGTGAACCAGCGGATGGAAGCTCGCTCACTCACTCTCTCTCTCTGTAACTCTGCCTTTAAGTAAATAAATATTTTTTTAAAAAAATGAACAAAGTCTCTGCATAGACATTGCTCAGAAGAAATATAAATGGCCAACCAATACATGAAAAAAATATTATCATTCGCCATTAGGGAAACGTAAACCAAAACTACAATGAGCTAGCACCTCACCCCACGAAAAAACTAATTCAGGAAAATCAGTTGACAAAACTCATGGGAAAAAAAAAAAAAGCACTTTACACACTAGGAATCAAAGCAAACTTTCAACTTAATAAAAGGCATATATGCAAAATCCAAACCAGACAACATACTCAATGGTGTAAGACTGAACGCTTTTCCTTTAAGAGCAGGAAGAAGGCCAGAATACACTCTCACCACTGGTCTATAGCAT
This sequence comes from Sylvilagus floridanus, assembly GCA_949820135.1. Classification (NCBI taxonomy): domain Eukaryota; kingdom Metazoa; phylum Chordata; class Mammalia; order Lagomorpha; family Leporidae; genus Sylvilagus; species Sylvilagus floridanus. The sequence continues at coordinate 17,897,917 of OX463226.1, forward strand.
AGTCCTCCAAGTCCTAACTAGAGCAACGAGTCAAGAAACACATTCTATTCTTCCTAAAGGGCAATGAAGAAATAAATCAATCAGGATATGGACTGATCTTTTATGTAGAAAACCCTAAAGGTTACATACACACAGAGAATAAATTAGGCAAAACAAGATTCAAAGTCAACACTCAAAATTAGGTACACAAACAAGACAAAAGCCAAATTAAGTAAACAACTCCATTTATAAGAGTGTCAAGAAGAATGAAACACATAGGAATTAACCTCAAAGATGTTAAAGAACCTTAAGATGAGAAATCACAAAACACTGCCGAAAGGAATTTTAAAACATAAATAGATAGGAACACCGCATGCTCATGGATTGGAAGATTTAGAATTGTTAAGATGTCAGTACTATCCAAAGCCACCTAATCCCTACCAAAATTCCTTCAAAAATTGATATGGCCTTTCACAGTACACCAAGTCACCAAAAACAACCTTAAAAAAGAGCAGCAAGCAGGGAGACTCACATTCTGCTTTAAAATTTCGCACAAACCTACAAGCATCACTATAGACAGTTTTTTTAAATAAGTGGTGCTACACAAACTGAATATACACACACACACACACACACAAATAATGAAGCTGTATGCTTGTCTAAAACACTCCTTAAAAATTAACTCAAAATTTATCAAAGACGTAAATGCACACACCAAAGCAGAGTCAAAACTATCTAACTCAGGAAACACACGACAGGGACCAGCACTGTGGCTTAGCAGTTGAGGCTGCCACAGACGCCGATTTGAGTTCTGGCTGCTCAGCTCCCAATCCAGCTCTCTGGGAATGCAGTGGAGAATGGGCCATGCCCTCAGGCTCCTGCAGCTGTGTGGGGGACCCAGGGGAAGCTCCTGCCTCCTGGCTTTTGATCGGGTCAACTCCGGCCATTGTAACTTTCTAGGGGTTGCACCAGCGGATAGAAGACCTCTCTCTCCCTCTCTGCCTACTCCTATCAAATAAATAAATCTTTTAAAGAAAACTTTCACTGCTGGATTTGCTAATTATTTTGGGATGTGACAACAAAAAATGTGAAAAATATAAGAAAAAGTAGATGAACTGGAATTTTGTGGGGTTTTGATAGGCAGAGTGGACAGAGAGACAGAAAGGTCTTCCTTTGCTGTTGGTTCACCCTCCAATGGCCGCCGCAGCTGGCGCGCTGTGGCCAGCTCACCGCGCTGATCCGAAGCTGGGAGCCAGGTGCTTCTCCTGGTCTCCCATGGGGTGCAGGGCCCAAGCACTTGGGCCATCCTCCACTGCCTTCCCGGGCCACAGCAGAGAGCTGGCCTGGAAGAGGATCAACCGGGACAGAATCCGGCGCCCCTGGAATTTCTAATAATTAAAATTTTATATAGCAAACCCAACTATCAATATAATGAAAAGGCAAGCTACAGAATAGCAGAACATCTGAAAATCAAGTATCTGCTAAGACTTCAGTTCTGTAATATACAGCAACTCGTCAGACTGAGTGAGAAAACAATCAGATTAGAAAACAGGCACGGGGCTGCAATCTGCAATGCCAGCACCCCATACAGGGAGTGGTTTGAGTCCTGACTGCTCCACTTCTGAACCAGCTCTCTGCTATGGCCTAGGAAAACAGCAGAGGATGCCCCAAGTCCAGGTGGGAGACAAGCAGCAGCTCCTGGCTTTCAGGTTGGCACAGCTCTGGCCATTTCAGCCATCTGGGGAGTGAACCAGCAGATGGAAGACCTCTCTCTGCTTCTGTAACGCTTTTAAATAAAATCTTAAAATAGGCACAGGACTGAATATATATTTTGGCAGAAAGCTGCACAAATTGTCAATAAGAAATGAGAAGACACCGTCACCAGCCATTAGGGAAATACAAATCAAAACAAAAAGATATCAGGCCGGCGCTGTGGCTCACTAGGCTAATCCTCCACCTGCGGCGCTGGCACCCTGGGTTCTAGTCCCGGTTGCCCCTCTTCCTGTCCAGCTCTCTACTGTGGACCTGGAGGGCAGTGGAGGATGGCCCAAGTGCTTGGGCCCTGCACCCGTATGGGAGGGAGACCAGGAGCAAACACCTGGCTTCTGGCTTTGGATCGGCACAGTGCGCCAGCCATAGCAGCCACTTGGGGGGTGAACCAACGGAAGGAAGACCTTTCTCTCTAACTCTGCCTTTAAAATATATATATATATATATATATATATATATATATATATATATATCTGACATCCACTGGGAGAGCTACTATAACCAAACACTGGTGAGGATTTGGAGAGATCTGGACCTTTGTGCACCGTTGGTGGAAATGTTCAAATGTACAGTGTGTAAAATGGTCTGGAGCTGTGTGGGTAGCCAAATAACTGAGATGCTTACATCCCACATGGCAGTACCTGGTTTTGCTTCTCAGCTCTGGCTCCTGGCTCTTCCCTAAAATGCAGACCTGGGAGGCAGTTGTGAGGGTTCCAGTAACCCTCTTTCTGCCACATGCATAGACCAGGATTGAGCTCCCAGCTTCAGGCCCAGTCCAGCCACAGTTACTGCATGCATCTAGGAAGTGTACCAGTAAACTAGCAGTTGGGAGCTCTATGTCTGTCCCAATCTCTCGCCATCTCTTTGCATCTCCAATAAAAACAGTATAAAGTATAAGTTCTCCTTTGTTGAGGAACATTGTCCTCTGATCAGCTTTAAAAAAAATGTTTTTAAGATTTATTTAATGTGAAAGTCAGAGTTACGCAAAGAGGAGAGGCAGAGAGAGGTTTTCCATCCATTGGTTCACTCCTCAATTGGCTGCAATGGCTGGAGCTGCGCCAATCCGAAGCCAGCAGCTTCCTCCTGGTCTCCCATGTGGGTGCAGGGGCCCAAGCACTTGGGCCATCTTCTACTGCTTTCCCAGGTCATAGCAGAGAGCTGGATCAGAAGTGGAGCAGCCAGGTCTTGAACTGGCGCCCATATGGGATGCTGGCGCTGCAGGCCAGGGTGTCATCCCACTGCACCACAGCGCTGGCCCCTAAAGAAAAAAAAGAATTATTTTTTTTTTTTTTTTTACAGATAGAGTTAGATAGTGAGAGGAAAAAAAGACATTTAAAAAAAAAAAAACTGCATTTGCTAACTTCCTCTTTTTCCAGTGGAACCATGGGATTTATCAAAAAAAAAAAAAAAAAAGGTCCCTGTCTGGCGCTGTGGCTCACTTGGCTAATCCTCCACCTGCGGCACCGGCACACCAGGTTCTAGTCCCGGTTGCTCCTCTTCCAGTCCAGCTCTCTACTGTGGCCCAGGAGTGCAGTGGAGGATGGCCCAAGTGCTTGGACCCTGCACCCACATGGGAGACCAGGAGGAAGCACCTGGCTCCTGGCTTCCGATTGGCGCAGCGCCGGTCCTAGTGGCCATTTGGGGGGTGAACCAACGGAAGGAAGACCTTTCTCTCTGTCTCTCTCGCTAACTCCGCATGTCAAAAAAAAAAAAAAAAGTTCCTGCTATGCCAGAAACCCTTAAGAAAAGCAAAGGACTCCTACTTAGCTGATGATCAAACCCAAGATGCTTCAAAAGGCAAGCAGCAGCCATCTACACAAAAGCTAAGCACTATCGCAAGGAATACAGAACTGAAATCCGATGTTAAGGAAAGCTGGCAATTTTCTTCAACTGCAGAACCCAAATTGGGGTTTGTCACCCCGATCAGACCTATCAATAGTGCAAGTCTCAAGGTCCAAGAAGTGTTGGACCTTCTTTGCCTTCATCGGTTCTGCAGTGGCACCTTGTTAGGCTCAGCAAGGCTTCAGTTCACATGCTGAGGACTGTGGAACCACGTACCACATGGGGATGCCCGAATCTGAAGTCAGTAAATGGACTCATGTACAAGTGTGGCTATGGCAAAATCCGTTGTCCAGTAACACGCTGACCGCCCGTTCTCTTGGTACATGCATGCAGGATCTGATTCACGAGATGCACACTGCTGGAAGACACTTCCGGTTTACCTTCTCCACAAGGTGAGAAGAGGGAAAACACCACCCATTTTGCAAGGGTGGAGATGCAGGTGACAGCCAAGACCCAATCAACAGGCTTATCAGAAGGATGAACGTAATAATCAACAACTACACTCAAATCAAAATATACTGTTGTACTGGGGACTTCTGCTAGGCCCGCCTCCACCTTCCCTGAACTATTGAGGCAAATCCGGTGTGCGACAATTAAACCAAGCCAACAGCCCCGCCCAGACAAAACCAGGCTGAGTTTGTGTTACACGAAAAATTTTATGATTTTAAGTTTTCTCTATGAAAAAAAAAAGTTTTTCACCTTTGAAGTGTGCTGTGAGTCAAAACAGGCTTATTCTAAGAACGCTCATCTCAGGCCTCTGTCAGGATTTGTAGGTAATCAAAGAAATGCAGTCGCTGAAATTCCATGTTTCAGGCCTTATTAATGAAAACACACAGGTGTTTTCCTTTCCCATTCCACTGTTGTTCATGTTTTGCACCTTTTTCCCATGTTTAGGTGGGTTATAATTCCATTACACGTTGTGAATACTATGATGGAAGAATGCTTGTGCCCAAAGTTCCAGCTACTTTAGACCATCTAAAGCAATCACAGTACAATTGCTAAGCAAAAACGAACTAGAAAGTTGCTATTTCACGAATAACATTTCTGTATATTGTTTACGTATCATCTCAGTCTACTGAACTGAAAATTTTGCAGTGTACAGTGTAACTTGAGATACATGTCAAAGCAAAATTTTTTAGTGGTCATCACTGGAGGACCATGTGCTGTGGCTCAAATTCAATGTGAAAAGGATCCCTCACTAAATCAATGGGTTTAACACTTGAATATTTAATCTAGTATTTGAAAATCATTTTATAACTATATTTAGGAATTTCTTTATATTCCTTATTCCTGGTCTTCGCAACTATTTCTGTGTTACTGAGTTTCTTCAAGGCCAGTAAATTCTGCAGTGAAATCAAGAACAAATTTGATTATAAAGTCATGTTACCCATGTTCCTGAGTATACTTTCTCTTCAGAAATTTATTGATTTGTCCATTGTGGGATCAATGTCATTAAATAGTTCATGAATCTCTTAAAACGGAAAGGAAGAGTGACCGATGCTGTGGTGTAACAGGTAAAGCCGCCACCTGGCGCAGGCTCCAACCCCAGATGCTCCACTTCCAATCCAGCTCCCTGCTATGGCCTGAGAAAGCAGTGGAATATAAGCCAAGTGCTTATGCTCCTGCATCCACATGGGAGACGGGGAAGAAGTTGCTGACTTCGGATGAGCCCAGCTCCCGCTGTTGCAGCCGTTTGCTAAGTGAACCAGTGGATGGAAGATCTGTCTAAACAAAATATGCTCTCTCCAAATATTAAGAATAGAATTACCAAATAGGATCCTGCGACAGCTCTTGTGGAAATGAACCCAAAACAAAGCAGGAGCCATTCGTACGTGTAGATTCATAGCCGTTATTATCCACAACAGTTAAAACATGGAAGGAAATACAGTATGTTCATACAAAGGCATACGACCCAACCTTACCAAGGAGGAGATTCTAACACGCTACAGCACGGATGAACTCTGAGGACACCATGCTAAGTGAAGTTGGCCGGTCACAAAAAGACAGACACTGTGACACCAGTTATACAAGTAGTCCTAATCCTAGAGCCAAACCGCGGAATGGTAATTGCCGGGGTTGGGGGAAGGTGGGAATGGATTACTTCCGAGTGGCCACGGAGTTTAGATTTAAAAGATTAAGACTCATGGACATGGAGGGTGGTAATGATTGTGTAACAATATGAGTCGTTATGAGCAATGGACCACACAATTAAAATCATTATGGTAGCAAATTTTATGTTATGTTTGCTTTACAAGCTCAAAAAAAAAAAAAAAAAAATGTTACTATGGGCCAGGAAGCCTGGGCTGTAAAGTTGACACAGCTACTTCAAAGCCAAGTCACTTATTCACTGTCCCTTCTTTAAAAGGTTCATAGTCATATATTTAACTTCTTAAATATATTTGAAAGGTAGAAAAAAAAAAAAAAGGAAATTGCTCATTTGCTGGTTCACTGCTCACATGCCCTCAAGAGTTAAAGCCGGGAGCTAGGAACTCACACCAGGTCTCCCACGTGGGTGGCAGGGAGGAAGCTCCCCGAGTCTCCGCATGCCGCCACGCAAGGTACATGCTAACAGGAAGCTGGAACTCAATCAGAGCTGGGACTTCAACTCCAGCCATTCTGATGCGAGTGTGGCCTGGGTCCCAAGCTGCATCTCTACCACTGCACCACAAGTCCACGCCATGCACTACATTTTAAAATCAACTATCAATAGTTTCCCTTGTGCCAGAAAAGCAAGGAAAATCAAATCTAAGGCGTAATTACTTGGATATTCCTCATTATTCAGGACTGTGGAATTAAGTAAGAAAGCTGCCTTTCCTACCTGACTGTAGTTCTGTCTCCCCCAAGACAGATGGGAATGCGCTCGACTTACCCAGTTGGTTATTTCCGGCCTTTTGCACTTCTCAGTACAGAGAATGGCCACGAAATTGATGGTTCCCTTCCGTCGCCCTTTATACACAACCGTCTTGCTTCCTCTGCCAATCTCCTCATAGAGAATGAAGTTTTCCATCTGTCGGCCGGCTTTTCACATACAATAAAATAGCATCTCCAGCTCCTGAGTAGTAAGCAGAAATGACATCAATGTAAGCTATTTGCCTGATTAGAAGTTCAAAAAATAAAAAATAAAAAATTCTACCCCCAAGTGCTGGATTCCACCATCATTCTTTTTATAGAATAAGCAAAGCCAAAGGAAAAATAAAATTTCACAAGCCAATATTCAACTTCCTATCCACAAAATCTTTATAAAAATCAGTGAAAACAATAGCTATTTTAAATCCAAGTTACAAAGTTAGAGAATGACTGCGATTTTGCCCAAGGTATGATAGCATCTTGCTTCGTTTGTCTGTTGCAATGGAAAGTACATCGATAATGGAATATCATAATGAATGTTATAATGGAAACGACATTGACAGGATAGTAATTGCCCCACCAAAACCTCACAAAATATGAGAAGCCAATGAGACAACGTAAAAGGGTGCTTCAAAAAGTCTGTGGCAGAGGTGTTTAGCCTGCCAGTTAAGGCATCTTTGTCCCTTCTCGGCTCCAGACTCAGCTCTGGCTCCTCACTCCAACTTCCCACCAACGAAGACCAATGGAGACAGTGAAGGCTTACGTCACAGGGGACGTCGGGGTTGAATTCCCCTGGCCCGGCTCTGGGTTTGACAGGCATTTGAAAATCAAGTCAGTGATGCATCTCTGTACCTCTCAGATACAAAGTTTTAAGTTCATTCCAAAAATGGAATTCAAAGTTCAATTTGATGCAAGGACACTTTTGGAATCTGTGTGGTTTTTAAAATACAATTTCCCATGGGCTTTCTGAACTCGTCTGGGGTCAATAAAATACTAACTTGGCCAGCGCCATGGCTCAACAGGCTAATCCTCCGTCTTGCGGTGCCGGCACACCAGGTTCTAGTCCCGGTCGGGGCGCCGGATTCTGTCCCGGTTGCCCCTCTTCCAGGCCAGCTCTCTGCTGTGGCCTGGGAGTGCAGTGGAGGATGGCCCAAGTGCTTGGGCCCTGCACCCCATGGGAGACCAGGAGAAGCACCTAGCACCTGGCTCCTGCCATCGGATGAGCGCGGTGCGCCGGCCACAGCGCGCCGACTGCGGCAGCCATTGGAGGGTGAACCAACGGCAACGGAAGACCTTTCTCTCTGTCTCTCTCTCTCACTGTCCGCTCTGCCTGTCAAAAATTAAAATAAATAAATAAATAAATAAATACTAACTTGGACAAAAGTCACTCCTGCTGTCTGTTTCTGTTAAGTCTACAGGGAACACGGCCACACCCATTCAGTTCTATTGCCTACGGCCACCTTCAAACTACCAAAGTACTCACTCAATGAAAGACAATCTTGCATCAACTGCTGTTTCTTGGGGAGGACAACACATGCTCGAGAGAGAACTTTCCAGAAACTCAGTATACAGGTGTAACAAAACATCATCGCGTACACCTAATTATACACTATTATCAATAAAGCTGAGGGGAAAAATACATTTGACTGAATTAGAAGGAAACTTCACTAAAATTACCGAAGCACTAAGAATGGCTTTTTTTTAAGATGTATTTATTTGAATGGCAGAGTTACGGAGAGGCAAAGCAGAGAGCGTGAGAGCAAGAGGTCTTCCATCCACTGGTTCACTCCCCAAATGACCACAAGAGCTAGGCCCATCCGTAGCCAGGAGCCCAGAGCTTCTTCCGGGTCTCCCAGACCGGTTTAGGGGCCCAAGGACTTGGGCCATCTTCCACTGCTTTCCCAGGCCACAGTAGAGAGCAGGATCGGAAGTGCTACAACCAGGACTTGAATCGGCGCCCATATGGATGTCGGCACTGCAGGCAGTAGCTTTACCTGCTATGTTACAGCGCCAGCCCCAGAATATCCTCTTTAAAAATGGCTTTTTGTGTTCTATCCAGTAAGTCACGCCTACAACAAAATCCCTTGGAAACACAATCTGCAAAATAGCTGTAAGTTAATGGTTTTTGTTTTTTGCAGTTCACTAAGGGTTATGATTGTACAGCTCTGTCCATATACTAAAACCCTCTGAACTTTACAATTTAAAGGAGTTTTTGCATCTCAACTTGTCTATAAAAGGCATTGCACTTGACACCAAAATCAAAGGCAACAAAAATAAACTGAACTACATCAAAATTAAAAATTCCCATGCAAAGGGCACTATCAACAGAATAAAGATGCTATAGGATAGGAGAAAACACAAATCAAATTTGCTAAGAGATGAATTACTAGAACATAAAAATAACCCCTCGAGGCTGGCATTGTGGCACAGCAGGTAGAGCTGCTACCTGCAATGCCAACATCCCATATGACCACAGATTCGAGTCCCAGCTGCTCCGCCAAGTGTTTGGGCCTCTGCACCCATGTAACACATATGCAAATGAAGCTCCTGGCTTTAGCCTGGCTGTTTCGGCCATCTGGGGAGTTAACCAGTAGATGGAACATCTGTCTCTCCCTATTTTTTTAAAGGCTTATTTCAACATCAATTAAGAGGCCCACATCCCACATCAGAGTACCCAGCTCCAGCTCCTAACTCCAGCTTCCTGCTAATCCAGACCCAGGGAAGCACTGGCAATGGCTGAAGTGACTTTTTGCAACCCGAATGGGAGACCTGGATTGAATTCCCTGCTCCTCGTTTTGTGCTGGTGCAATGCAGGTTGTTGAAGGCACTCGAGGAGTGAACCAGTAAATGATACTATGTGCGAGTACTCCCAGTGTGTGAGTGTGTGCATTCATCTTATGAATTTAATGGGCAAAGGACTTGGATATATGCTTTTCCAAAGATAAACCAATTGTCAACAAGTACATTGAAAAGCACTCAACATCACTAGTCTTTCAGAGAAGCGGATCAAAACCATGATGAAATCCTAACTTCGCACTCATTAGGGTGGCTACCATTAAAAAAAAAAAAACAGCTTGTGTGTTGTTGCTGAGAATGTAAAATGGTACTGCAGTGATGGAAGATAAGAAGTTGAAAAGATAATGACCATAGGATCTACCAATTCCATTTCCGGGTATATGCCCAAAATTCAAAGCACAGTCAAAAAATCTTTGTGCAGCCATACTCATGGGAAGAAGGAAGCAATTCAAGTATCCAAGGACAGATGGAGAAAGCAAACCTGATACAAACACACACACTCACCATGGAATATTATTCTGCTTCCTACAGGAATGAAATTCTGGCACAGCCTACAAAACGGACAAACCTGAGGACAAGATACAGAGTGAAATAAGCCAGGGGCCGAGGGCAGGTATAGCTTGTCTGTGTTTATTAAGTATCCTGTTTTACAGGATGAAAGGAGCTCTGGACACTGGTCAACAACATGACTGCACTTGTCACTACTCACACATACACTTTAAAATGGTTAAGACGGAGCGGCCAGTGTTGTGGCCAAGTGGGTTAAGCCGCTGCCTTCGACACCAGCGTCCCGTGTGCATGCTGGCTCATGCTGCAGCTATTCCACTTCCAACATACTTCCCTGCTAATGCGTCTGGGAAAAGCAGAGCAAGACGGCCCACGTGGGAGACCAGGATAAAGCTCCTGACTATTGCCAGGCCCAGCCCTGGCTATTGCAACCAATTTGGGGAGTGAACCAGCAAATGGAAGATCTCTATACCCCCTTCTCTAACTCTTTGAAAATAAATAACCTTTAAAAAATAAAGTTTAACAGGGTAAATTCTTACGTATTTTACTGTTGTTCCAATTTTTAAGATTTCAAAAAGATTTAGTAAATCTGGTTACTGAGAGGTGAAAAAAGTTTGAAGAGTAAATGATGGGGGAGAGCAACAAACCACACGAAGAGTAAGAAACTCTATTTTGTAGATGGAAACTGTCCAGTTCCCTGGAGCAGAAGCTGGGAGCTGTTTTCCTGCACAATTTCAGATGGCAAGTATTTCACCTGTGCAGGCTCTGTAATTTCTGTCCCAACAAAACTCTGCCGTTTAGGCAGAGCAGCCATGAACAATTTAGTCCATGGAAGGCCAGGACTGCATTCCACAAGGACTTTATTTAGGGTACCAGCACTGTGATGCTGGCATCAACATCCCATATAAGCGCTGGTTCATGTTTTGGCTGCTCCTCTTCCAATTCAGCTCCCTGCTTATGGCCTGGTAAAGCAGCAAAAGACGGCTTAACTTCTTGGGCCCCTGCACCTCACTGCAGACCAAGAAGAGGCTCCAGGCTACCGATCAGCTGGCTCAGCTACAGCCGTTGCGGCTTTTTGGGGAATGAACCAGCAGATCAAAGACCTTTATCTGACTCTCAAAACTAAAAAAAAAAAAAAAAACTTTATAGACAGCTCAAGTTAAACTTTCATAGAATATTCATATCGCAAGGTATTATTCTGTTGAATTTTTTCAAAAATTCCCAAGCCCAGAGCCAGACGTGCCCATGTACAGTAGTATGCCGAATCCTGTCCTGGTTCAAGGTGCCAATGATTTACCCAACTAGCAGTAAAGCTAATTCTAGGACCTATCTTCCAATGAAATTAAAAGTTACTGCCAAGCAGGAAAACGCTATGTACATGAATGATTCAAGAGTAGGAGCCAATGCCATGGCACAGTGCGTCAGGCTACTGCTTGCAACGCGGGCATCTCATGCCAGGGTCCCGGAGGCTCCCTACTGGTGCTCCTGGAAGGCACCCATGGGGCAGGTGCTTAGGCCCCTGCCATGCATGTGAAAGACATGGAGGGGACTCCAGGCTCCTGGACCAGCCTGGGCCATGAGAACATCTATGGAGTCAATCAGCAAATTCAAGACCTACATTCCTCTGCCTTTCAGATAAACAAAGTTACAGGGTAGTACATGTAGTTATTTATCAAGTTGACTGTTGGCACAGAAATCTTAAAATTTTAAGTAGAAAAGATGTGGGAGAATTACAAGTTCAAATGCGAAGTCACTAAAGAAATAATTATTTCTTTTCATGAACTTTCAGTTTCTCTCACTATCCTCTTCTCCCTAAAACTGATTTCTTTAAATTAGGCTTTAGACCCCAAGAAAAGTATGAAGGAAAATCTTAACTCTGGATTTTACTTGGGCCAAATTCATTTCCTCAATCTGTCTAAGCAGCTGCACCTGAGCAGCAGGCCAGCCCGAACTCCACAAAACCCATCAATCACCCACCTGCTCAGGTGAGGTCGGCTCCCTTCTACAGAGCCCTTCCCTGACCTAGGGTTGTGCTCCCACAGTGCAGGAACTCTATCACGAGATTCCCTACATCATCTCTCAAATTCCAAATTCCGTGACTTGACTGTTTTTGACTCCAAGACACCCCTCCACTGAAGACATTGTAATAGGGATTTTTGGAAGTCTGTAATCGGCAGGGATCTTTCAGGCCATGGCTAAGACACCTACATCCTATTATCCTAATGCCTGCATTTCAGTCGAGGCTCTGCTCCCAATGCCAGCTTTACTGTTAATGCCGATCCTGAGAGGCGGCAGCTGATTAAGTACTTGGGTTCCTGACACCCAAGCTGGAGTCCTGTGTTGATCTCCCAATTCCCATCTTGGCCTGGCCCAGCTCTGGTCCATTCTAGGAGTTTAGGGAACGAACTGTTGTGAAAACCTTTAACCCCGGAAAGGCGTTGAGGCATAGCAGGTTAATCCGCCACCTGCCAGCATCCCAGCTGCTCCCCTCCCGATCCAGCTCCCTGCTAATGGGCCAGGGAAAGCAGCGGAGGATGGCCCAAGTGTCTGGGGCCTTGCACCCACATAGCAGACCGGGAAGAAGCTCCTGGCTTTCAGCTAGCCCAGCCAGACTAGCGAATGGAAAGTCTCTTTCTAGGTCTCCCCCTCTTTAAAAATAAATCAATCTGCAGGTGCCTTGGCTCAAAAGGCTAATCCTCCACCTAGCTGCGCCAGCACACCGGGTTCTAGTCCTGGTCGGGGCGTCAGATTCTGTCCGGGTTGCTCCTCTTCCAGGCCAGCTCTCTGCTATGGCCCAAGTGCTTGGGGCCCTGCACCCCATGGGAGACCAGGATGAGCACCTGGCTCCTGCCTTCGGATCGGCCATTGGAGGGTGAACCAACGGAAAAGGAAGACCTTTCTCTGTCTCTCACTGTCCACTCTGCCTGTTAAAAAAATCAATCTTTTTTAAAAAGAAATTTCTGGGGTCAGCACTGTGGTGTAGCGGGTAAAGCCACCTGCAGTGCCGGCATCCCATAGGAACAACGGTTCGAGTCCTGGCTGCTCCTCTTCTGATCCAGCTCACTGCTATGACCTAGGAAAGCAGAAAATGGCCCATGGTCCTTGGGCCCCTGCACCAGCGTGGCAGACCCGGAAGAAGCTCTTGGCTCCTGGTTTTGGATCGACCCGGCTCTGGCCATTGCAGCCATCTGGGGAGTGAACCAGCAGATCAAAGACCTCTCTCTCTGGCTCTCTGTAACTCTGCTGATTTGTGTCTTCTTAATCGCAAAGTCAAACAGCTACAGACAATCCCACAAGACACGCGTGCAGGTTAATCACCAGGAGATGCCCAACGTGCCCTCTGCAGCGCCGGGGAGGCCTCCCTGGGAGCCGCCCGCCTCACACCCGCACAAGCCCCCACTGTTCTGACCTCTGCAGTGGTCAGCACCACCCCCCTCACCTGCACGCGCCCTCCCAGGGCCCCCAGCTCGCGGCTGGGTCTCTGCTAACCCACCAGGGCAGCCAGGACGGTCCGCGGAGTCGGAGCGAGCCGCACACGCGCGCGTTTAAGACACGGGCGGCAGGCCCCGCCTCCAACAAGCCACCCAGGTGGGACTCCACAAGTGGGGTTTCGCGGGGAGCCAAGTTCTCGGAGCCCGGCCCGGAGCACAGACGCGGAGGTCCCGAGCAGGGGGCGTCCACACCCACCCGCCGGCTGACTCCAACGCTCCCCCAACCCCGCGAGCCGCTGAGCAGCACTTGACCACTGACTTAACTCCAGTGCGGAGGCGCGCCGGGATTCCCCGGCCCCTCGGGCCCCCGGGAGGGTCCGGCCCAGGGAACCGGGCGGCTTCCACCGCCTCGCTGCGGTCCCCCCGGGCTTCGGCCAGCGAGGCCGGCTGGGAGCCCACGAGCCGCTCCGGACTTAAGAGGCGTAGTCCAAGCGAGCATCTCCGGACCCGAGGACCACGAACGCCCCTCACCGCTCCCGCACGCAGGGCACACGCTCGGGGAGACACGAACCCACGCTCGGGGCCACGGAAGCCGCCAGCGCCACGCACCTGCGCGACTGCTCAGGCGGAGCCCAGCGGGTCCACTCGATCCCTCCAGCGGGTGCGCGCGGCGCGGCCTCCGCCTTGGGACGCGTTCACGGTCCCACAAAACCGGGGGGAGGGGAGGCGAGCAAGGACCGCGCGGCGCGCTGAAGCAGCCCGACCTCGCGCATCGAACACCCCTCCGCGTTTGGACTCAACCTTCCCGTCTCCAGGGTAGCACGCAGAACGCCGGAAGGTACGCGGAGAACTGATTGGCCAGTTTGTTTCTATCGGCGGGGACCCGGATGTGAGAGGCCGCGAGGGCGCCTCTCTCAAACCTAACGGTGTCGCATCTGGCTTAGGAGGAGCTCACCGGCCCGAAAAGGGGGTGGGAGCAGGCGGGACTCAGCGTCAGAGTCGTTTGGATTCGTCCATCTCGTATCCATGGCAGCACGCAGGACGCCGGAAGGAACGCAGAGCGCTGATTGGCTCAGCGTTTCAGTTCCCATTGGCTTGGGAGAACCCGGATGTGGGAGACTGTGGCGGGCCCTCTGTCAATCCTAGCCAGGGTCTGGACTAGGCTGCGGAACCGATGGACCAGTAGCTGCAGAGTTGGGGGCTGTGGAGGCCAGGGGCCCTGGTCATTTCCTCTGTTCCCGCCCCTGCTGTCCGCGTTGGATTCCCTTCTGCGTCCTGTGGGAGCTCGGGTGGATGTGGGGGTACAGCCTGGGGAGCTACTGGCTCCCACATGGGAGCATCAGGACCGCCACTCTGGAGAAGCGAGAAGGCTGTGGGTTACCTCTTCCTGCAGCTGAGGGAACAGCCCAGCTATCCTGAACGCGTCGGCCCCTCGAAGCTCGGCGCCCTCCAGTGCCCACCCCCAGACACGTCAGATCCCATCCCCAGCACGTGGGCGCCATGCGTTCCAAGCTTGGTCATCAGAGTCACCTGGAGCGCTTGTTAAACCACACAGACGGCTAGAACCACCCTCGGATTCCGTTCATCTGGATGGGGCCTAAATTGGGCTTTTCTAGCAAGTTGCCAGGTGTTGAGGATGCTGCCAGTTGGAAATCAAACTTTGCAAACAACGTGTGGAATCCCGGCCTGACCACACCTGCTGGTCTTAGTCCTCCCTACCTTCTCAAGAATCTCCGTATCTGTAGTTGTCGGTTCTGTGCGGGGAAAGTTCCCCCATGAACCACTCCCTAATGAATGACATATAAAAGCTGATGAGATTTCATTTGGTTTATTACAAGTTTTGATAAAGTCCTAGTATCACGAACAATACCAGACCCTGGGATTTCTTATCTAGGTTCTTGGATGCTTCCAGGCAATACATGAAGCTGTTAGGACGGTTGCACTTCTGGGTGCACGTGCATTTTCTGGCTGGAGGGTCCAGTGCTTTCATTGTAAAAGTGCCCATGGTCCAGAAAAGCTGAACTCGTGCTGTAGATAATTTTAAGACAGTATCACAAAAGACAAATGAAGAAAACGTGGACCCTACCAACAACAGCCTTTATCCAAAGATGAGACTTGACTAGACATTAGCTCCACTTTAAAAGTGCAATCCTAAGTTCTGGTTAGTTACTTGAGAAGGACTGAAAGCTGAAACTTCACGTGTTCCGTATCTTCGATTCCCAAACACTTTCAGAATGGCCTTTGCTTTCATCTCAATGTTAGACTTTCGTTCTCAGTATAGTTGACAAAAGCGAATTGGACATAGGACCAATTTGGTCACAGGGGTTAAGGCACTGCTTGGGAAGACGATATTCCACACCAGAGTGCCTAGGTTCGAGTCCTGTCTCTGATCCGAATCCCAGCTTCCTGCTAATGCAGACCCTGGGGGGCAGCAGGTGGTGGCTCCGATGAGTGGGCCTCTGTTACCCATGTCTGACTCCTGGGTTGTGTTGCTGGCTCCTTGAGTGAACCAGTAGATGGGAGATCCTGCCCTCTCCTGCTTCCCGCGCATTTTCTTCCCTCTCTCTGCCTTTCAAATAGAATAATAATTTTTAAAAATAGTGAATTTGATAAGAATACCAAATGTTAAGTTACTCAGGCAACCTCTTCTTCTCATAAACACCTAATACCTCATCTTCCTCACATCTAAGTTATCCCATGGAATCTCTTAGTTTAACCACAGAAATTTCCTTTTTTAGGCAAAGCACTGCATAGATGTTACAGAGCAGGGAAATTAATTTGCTTAAGACAAACAATACAAGTGAAATAAAAAACATTTTTAAGGAAACGGAAACATAAATTAAAACACTTGAATCCTGGATAAATGTTAGAATTAAAAAGTATGTGTTTTAGGGCACCAGTGCTGTGGCATAGCAGGTTAAAGCCCCAGCCTGCAGCTCCAGCATCCCATATGGGCGCCGGTTCTAGTCCCAGCTGCTCCTCTTCAGATCCAGGGTGCCGGCTCCGCAGGCGGAGGATTAACCTGATGAGCCACAGCGCCCGCCTCCTCTGAGTTATTTTATTGGTTTGCTTATTTTAACATCTTTCATGTTAGTCTTTCCTACGTATCTTGATGTTTTTAGCTATGCATTCATGTAAGATAGTAAAGGTTTCATTCACTGTTCGTGGCACATTTTGGGGGTTTATTAATGATCTTCATTTTGTGGTCATGAGGCAGTAAGGTAGTTATTTAAAAAAAAAAAGTTTGCTGGCGGCTGGCGCTGTGGCATAGCAGGTAAAGCCACTGCCTGTGGTGCCTCACCCTATATGGGTGCCAGTTTGAGTCCTGGCTGCTCCTCTTCTGATCCAGCCCCCTGCTGATGCTGGGAAAGCAGTAGAAGATGGCCCAAGTGTTTGGGCCCCTACACTGATGTGGGAGACTCGGAAGAAACTCTTGGGTCCTGGCTTCGGACTGGCCTAGCTCTGGCCATTGTGAACATTGGGGAGTCAACCAGTGAGTGGAAGACTTTCTCTCTCTCTCTCTCTCTCTGTCTCTCTCTCTCTCTCTCTCTCCCTCTGTCTCTCTGTGTAACCCTGCCTTTCAAATAAATAAATCAATCTTAACAGTTGGTTGGGAGACTTCCCTTCTTATTAAATGTATTTTTTTAAATCTCCTTTCCCAACAAAGCACATTCCAGTCTTTTGCCCAGAGAGTAGAAGAGTGCTGCCATCATGGAGCTAAGGAGAGACTGGTAGCTGAGAGGGCGGGTTTTACTCCTTGCCCACCACCTCACACCTCTGTTCATGTGGTTTATAAAGTATTTCTACGTCTTGTCTTGAAAGCCAAGGCCACTATCAGGAAACGCTGCCCTGGGGTCTATGGATAATGGAGCATGAGTCCCTCTCTCCCATTCCCATAATGAGGAATAAATGCCCCAGGACTCACTTGTTCCTGGCCGAGGGCACATCGCTTCTGCTGTGGCTGTGCTGCCTGTCTCGGCCAGGTGTGCTGCGTTCCACCTGACGATGGTTCCCTTCCTGTTCGCCTTATGTTTCAATCTCAATTCATTTCAATGAGGATTTTAGAAACTTTTTTCTTTTGACAGGCAGAGTTAGACAGTGAGAGAGAGAGAGAGAGAGAGAGAAAGGTCTTTCTTCCGTTGATTCACCCCCTAATGGCCGATGTGCTGATCCAAAGCCAGGAGCCAAGTGCTTCTCCTGGTCTCCCATGGGGTGCAGGGCCCAAGCACTTGGGCCATCCTCCACTGCACTCCCGGGCCACAGCAGAGAGCTGGACTGGAAGAGGAGCAACCGGGACAGAATCCAGCACCCTGACCGGGACTAGAATCCGGTGTGCTGGCGCCGCAGGCGGAGGATTAGCCTAGTGAGCCGCGCGCCAGCCAGAAACATTTATTTTTAAAAAGCTGGCTTTAAACAAATTTTACAGACCTCTGGTAAAAACCGTCCATAAACATGAGTTGCTATGTGGTTGTTTGGTTCATGTATATGCTGTGTAATGTGCAATCAGAAGAAATATATTTACCTCTTCAAACATTCAACATTTCCCTATGGTGAAAACATCCAAAACGCTCCTTTTTTAAATAGGGAAACATACATCATCTGTGGTCACCTACTTTTCAAGTTCCTTCCTCCTGAGCTCAGTGAGGTCTTGGGAGGCTTCATGGTAAACTGTGTTTAGTTCTTCATTTTGCATCCTAAGCACAAATCATTTTGTGAGGATGATGGATGATAGCTGCTCCCAAGGGTCTTATTGTGGCTCCCTTCTAAGTGGAAATGATGCAGTGTCTGTCCAGGCCCACCCTGTGAACCTGCAGTTCTCAGAGTCTTCAAAACACGTATTTAAAAAAAAAAATTTTAAATTTAAAAAATACTTGTTTTTGCAAATATCATTTTTTTTAAGATTTACTTTATCTATTTGAAAGACAGAGTTACAGAGCGAGGTAGAACCAGAGAGAGAGAGAAAAAGAGAGAGAAGGGTCCTCCATCCACTGGCCCACCCCCCAAATGACCACAATGGCCAGAGAAGAGCCAATCCAAAGCCAGGAGCCAGGAGCTTCCTTCAGGTCTCCCATGCAGGAACAGGGGTCCAAGGACAGGAGCCATCCTCTACTGCTTTCCCAGGCCATAGCAGAGAGCCAGATCGGAAGTGGAGCAGCCAGGACCTGAACCAGCGCCCACATGGGACACCAGCACTGCAAAAAGGGCTTTAACCTGCTGAGCCACAGCACTGGCCCCAAAACACGTAATTTTTTTTCTTTTTTAACAATTATTTTATTTATTTGAAAGATACAGTTAGAGAGAGAGGTAGAGCCAGAGACAGAGGTCTTCTATTCCACTGGTTCACTCCCCAAATGACCGCAACAGCCAGAGCTGTGCTGATCCGAAGCCAGGAGCCAGGAGCTTCTTCCAGGTCTCCCATGTGGGTGCAGGGACCCAAGGACTTGGGCCATCCTCCACTGCTTTCCCAGGCCATAGCAGAGAGCTGGATCAGAAGTGGATCGAACCAGTGCCCACATGGTGTACCGGCATTGCAGGCGGCAACTTCATCCCCTACGCCACAGCACCGGCCCCAGGTTCAAATTTCTTGTTAATGTTTTCAAGCTTATTAATTGTCATGTCAAAATCTTTTTTTTTTTTTTTTTGGACAGGCAGAGTGGACAGTGAGAGAGACAGAGAGAAAGATCTTCCTTTACCGTTGGTTCACCCTCCGATGGCTGCTTCGCCCGGCTCGCTGATCAGAAGCCAGGAGCCAGGTGCTTATCCTGGTCTCCCATGTGAGTACAGGGCCCAAGCACTTGAGCCATCCTCCACTGCACTCCCGGGACACAGCAGAGAGCTGGCCTGGAAGAGGGGCAACCAGGAGAGAATCCGGCGCCCCGACCAGGACTAGAACCCGGTGTGCCGGCGCCGCAGGTGGAGGATTAACCTATTGAACCGCGGCACCGGCCTCTGTCAAAATCTTGTAAACTTCCTTTATGTTGCTTTGTCCTACTTCTCTGCCAGTTCCAGAGAATGGTATTTTTAAGTTGCTATTATAGTCGTGGATTTGCCAATTACTTGGACCAGCGCTCATGTGGGATGTGACACTTTACCTGCTATACCACAGTGCTGGCCCCATTTGAGGTGCCTTTTTATACACACACATTTTTATACATATTAAACATTTCAATGGGATGTGGTGTGTCTCTATTCCTCGGACCCACGAGGCTTTCCTACCGCAGGTTCCATTTCCCTAGAACTGTTCGTGGGTTTTTTCTATTTTTCCCTCCTCATCTGGTCTACCTCATCCAGGTGTCCCTGTCCCTCTCTCGCCTTCAGGGGTGCAGCCCCTGAGCTCGCTCACAATCACTCCCTTCAGACAGAGCTGACCTAATCTCATTTCTCATTGTCTGCAGGGGCTGTCAGAATTTACCCAAACACATGTCTCTCACAGGCTTTTCACCTCTAGCAATGTAGGGAACCTGCAGGTTCTCTGAATTTTAAGTTTCCTTTTTACAGATCCAGGCTAATCGGAGGCCAGCCCTGCTGAACAGACTCTGATAGGGCCAGGGAGAGGTGTGTTCCCTTGGCCTGAATAAAAGCAGGTTTTCTGGTCCACACCGTGGCTCACAAGGCTAATCCTCCACCTGCGGCATCCCATATGAGTGCTGGGTTCTAGTCCCAGTTGCTCCTCTTCCAGTACAGCTCTCTGCTGTGGCCCAGGAGTGCAGTGGAGGATGACCCAAGTGCTTGGGCCCTGCACCCCATGGGAGACCAGGAAAAGCACCTGGCTCCTGGCTCCTGCCATCGGACGAGCACGGTGCGCCGGCCGCAGCACGCTGGCCGCAGCGGCCATTGGAGGATGAACCAACGGCAAAGGAAGACCTTTCTCTCTGTCTCTCTCACTGTCCACTCTGCCTGTCCAAAAAAAAAAAAAAAAAAAAGAAAAGCGGGTTTTCTTTCTTGATACACAACTGACACTGAAATGAACCTTCTTATACATCAGTCTGGGCAATCATTTCTAGTTTTCTGTGTAAGATAAATTCCTTTGTAATGTGATGGTATTAAAGGTTCAACATATCTCCAGTGGTTTTTTAAAATTATCTTTAAACTTAAGAAAGAAGGCATTTCCTATTTAGAAATTAGATATTTGCCTCTCTTTTACTTTTATTATTTCAGTTTTTCTAGCAGATTATTTAGTCCCTCTGGAATTTATTTTGGTGGATGTTGGGAAATGAGCATATAACTTTATTGTAACCAGTTATCCCAGCACTAAAATTCTCCCTTTTCTCGGAAATTTCTGATATCTTCCTCATTATAGGTCAAACTTTAAATATATAATATCTGTTCCTAACATTAATTTGTTCCACTGAGCTATTTTTGTGCTACTTGGAGACAGTTCTTAATTTCAGTTTTAAATTTTTATCATCAAAAGGAAGCAAAATGACCTACAGAGAACAAGGAGACCAGGATGACCACAAGGACATAAAGGGGTTGCGGGGTGGTTTGGTTAAGACAATGAAGCGTGTGTGACAAGACAGTAGACTGGGGCGTTGAGCTGCACTAATGACCTGGCTATGGGAGAGAACCTCAAATTGTTAAGAAAAAAAAATGGCATCCGAATTCTCGAGAGGCTATAGCTATCTAAGAACAGAAACAGAGGAATCCTATGTGGGAGTAGTAACCACTGCATTCAACAAACATGTGTTGAGGACTTACTGTGTGTCCTGTACTATATTAGTCTACATTAGCCTGAGCTCAACGATCAGAAAGATAATAATTCTGCTTCCTGAAGCCTCCTATAAGTAGAGATTAAAAAAAAAAAAAATTCCCAACTGGCGCCGCAGCTCACTAGGTTAATTCTCCGCCTGCAGCGCTGGCACCCTGGGTTCTGTCCCAGTTGCTCCTCTTCCAGTCCAGCTCTCTGCTGTGGCCCAGGAAGGCAGTGGAGGATGGCCCAAGTGCTTGGGCCCTGCACCCGCATGGGAGACCAGGAGGAAGCACCTGGCTCCTGGCTTCAGATCTGTGCACTGCACCGGCCGTAGCGGCCACTTGGAGGGGTGAACCAATGGAAGGAAGACCTTTCTCTCTGTCTCTCTCGCTCTAACTCTGCCTATCCAAAAAAAAAAAAAAAAAAAAAAAATTCCCTGGATTAGGACGTGTAGTCAGTGGGATTATATGTCTTGTTTGCATGTGTAATTAAGATAGGTGCTATGGACATGTGTGAATTTGGGCAGCCCAGAATGTGAGTCTCCTTCTTATATTTGGATTATTTCTCAATATCTTCTGTTGAATTGCCTAAAAGCAGAACTTGGGGTGGGCATTTGGCACAGCCATGGAGATGGCAACTTGGGACAATGGCATCCCAGGTCTTGGCCCTGCCCCTGATTCCAGCTGCCTCCCGATGTGCACCCTGCCAGGCCGGGTGATGGCTCACGTAGCCAGGTCCCTGTTGCTCACATGGAAAGCCTGGACTGAGTTCCCAGCTTGTGTGCATTTGGGGGCATAAACCAGTAGATGAAAGTGCGCTCGCTCTCGCTCGTTCTCTCTCTCTTCTGTGTGTGTCTCTCTCTTGCTCTTTTGCCCTCTTTCTCTGTTCTGATCTCTGTCTCTCAATTTCAAATAAAAAGGGGAACCTAAGAAGCGAGTTCCTGTACTTGCAATTTATTGGGAAACTGCTATGAGGAGGAGAGGGGAGAGGAAAGCAGAACAGTTCACAGAGAAAGCTAAGCAAGGATGTGCTCTCAGGAGAGGCCTACTGAGGGCGCTGAACCCTAAACTGACTCCAGAATTGGTCCCACCTACAGGCAAGGGCATCCCTTTTGAAGACCTGAGGCAGTCCATCACGGCCTGCAGGCTGCTAGGAATATGAGTAAGCAGCCTGATTTCCATAGGTGAACTTGGTACCACTCAGATAAGAGTCATTTTCAGTAGACAGGAGTAGGAGAAGGGCCAGGTAAGAATCAAAGCACATAACAGTCACCATGGAGGCCTTACCACCACCCTATTGCAATAATAACCGCAGTGTTGGGCAGAGCACTGACTGTAGTCCTATGGTTCTCTTTGAAATTCAGTTTAAGAAAGCCCTAAGCCTAATACTCGCTATATCTCTACAACTACCCCACAGCCATGAACTTCATCCAATCCTAAACCAATGTTAGTACCTAAATTTGGTCATAACCAAGACATACTTCTGGTCCTAGCCCTAACGTTAACCAAAGCCCTAGCCTCCACCTAGCCCTAACGAAAACCCTATTCCTAGCTCTGTGGCTCTCTGGACCCTTTCTGGCTTTCTGTTTTTGGGCTCAGTTCTATCTTTTTAAAAAAATTTCAGTTCTATCCTTCTTATAAGTCAGCTGCGCACTATCACTGCAAGGTACTCTTGTTTTGTTTAAATTAACCAATCTCCATTTTATTGCTTCCTGCTAAAAGCCCTGATTGCTGCAGGAATCAGTAGCAACAGAAGAGGCTGGCAAAAGGCCCTCAGACACTGGAGGAAAGTGTGTGGTGCCTGGGACAAAGGCAGTGAAATGCAGCTCAGCTTCACCAGTGGGGATTTGATAGGCTTTAGCAGAATGTGCAAAGCAGTAGTTTAAATTGTTATCTGCAGTTCCCTGGCGTGAATATTCACTAGAAAAAGACTTTAGAGGAATAAGTGCCACAGGATGCATGCATTAAATTAAAGCACACACTCCATGCATTTAAGACCAGTGAATTGAGATTGCATCTGCTGTTGGGGGTTGGGGAGAGTTAAGTTCCTGAATTCTTTGTTCAGGTAAAACCTAGAACATCTCAATGGCTCTGATAAAAGAAGCTCTTATTTTATTTATTTATTTTTTTGACAGGCAGAGTGGACAGTGAGAGAGAGAGACAGAGAAAAAGGTCTTCCTTTGCCGTTGGTTCATCCTCTAATGGCTGCGAAACCAGGAGCCAGGTGCTTCTCCTGGTCTCCCATGGGGTGCAGGGCCCAAGCACTTGGGCCATCCTCCACTGCACTCCCTGGCCACAGCAGAGAGCTGGCCTGGAAGAGGAGTAACCGGGACAGAATCTGGCACCCCGACCGGGACTAGAATCTGGAGTGCCGGCGCCGCAAGGCGGAGGAATAGCCTACTGAGCCACGGCGCTGGCCTAAGAAGTGCTTACTTTAAAGCTGCAAGACCTGAGTAGAAAAAAAGAAGCTTCATGTTACAGCTGAATTTACAGTCTTATCTATTTTCTTAATAGATTAACTGGATTCAACAGAGGTCTATACTGAACACAGTTGTAATGCCAGAAATCTTTTTTTTTTTTTTTTTTTAGATATTTATTTATTTGAGAGGTAAAGTAGAGGCTTAGCCTAGCACACCACAGCACAGGCTTCCAGGAACCTTTTCTTTTTTAAATCATTGATCCATTTTTTTAAATTAATTAATTAATTTCAGAGGCAGATTTACTAGAGAGAGAAGGATAGAGAGGTCTTCCATCAGCTGGTTCACTCCCCAAATGGCCACAACTGGAGTTGGGCTGATCTGAAGGCAGGAGCCAGGAGCTTCTTCAGGGTCTCCCACGTGGGTGCAGGGGCCCAAGCACTTGGGCCATCTTCTACTGCTTTCCCAGGCCACAGCAGAGAGCTGGACTGGAAGAGGAGCAGCTGGGACTAGAACCCAGCGCCTATATGGGATGCCAGCGCCACAGGTGGAGAATTAGCCAAGTGAGCCACGGCGTTAGCCTCGAGCAGAAAATCTTTAAAAGCTCTCGAGTGGCTTTTCTCTGTAGGCTGTAGATACCAGTGGGAAATGTTGCAGTTGCAAAGGGCTCCTTCACTTTAATGGTAGTGTTGGGGTCCCAGAAAGGACGGGTCAAATAGCAGCCCTTGACGTGAGAGAAAAAGGGGGCATAATCACCATAAAAGCTAACAGGACAGAGAGGTAAATAACAAATATCCTCACACATAGGGACGTTCAGGATTGGCCCTCTCATCATGTTATTTCTAGGACCGTAAGAGATAACATTACACTGACATACTGTTTGATTTATGTGACCCACCCAAAAAATTCAGGTCTGAAAATATGAATATGATTTGAGGTGCTCTGATGGCAAATCATAGCCCCTTAACCAAGTGCCAGGCCTTGGAAAGATCAGAACACAGAATCCTTGGATGAAAGGGGCCCAAAATGCCAATTAGAAAACACACAAAATAAAAATGTTAATAATAACACACACACACACGAAGAAAACACACAGTAATACCATATAGAAACATGGAGTGTATCTTCCTATGGTTTTAGAACAGGATGTTAAGCCATTGATTATTCTATCAGTGGACCAGGAAAAGGAAAATGCCCAGAATTGCAAGGGAATACTGGGCACTAGCTATGAAATAACAGTACTGCTTAGGTCCCAAAAGTCATATAGTTCATCAGTCAGTGTAGGACTTTTGGGTATTAAGTAATAAATTGAATTTCCTCAATATCCATCTCACAGGAGGCCCAGCAATGCTGCAAATATCATGAGTTTGACACTGGGGAAAAAATGTTCACAGAAATGCTTATTAGGAGCAAGCTATGCATGGATGGGCTATTTTTTAAAGTTCACGGAGAATGGAATTAAAAGACATTTATTTTGTGCCCCAAAGAAAGAAATCCAGGCACATATTTAGCAACTGCAGAATATATTCCCCCACCTTGTAAAATGTGGGATATTATGGCTCAGAGGATCAAGGAAACCTCCAGCTACTCCTCTACATGTAAATAGCAAATTCTGTACCTAATGTGGAATTTGCCACCATCAAAAGTTAAGAGTCATGAATAATAATTCCCATCTCACTCCAACTTAATTAGCATAACTGAACGGAGCACCTTGAAAAATGACAGTGGATTGCCATAGGCTTCATCAGCTGTTGACCTAAATTGCAGTTGTTCTTCCAAATGCGACATCCGGACTGTAGTCAGTCAACCTTCCTGGCATCTGACACGTACCGTGTTATTTGACAAATGCCTTTTTCTTTATCCCACTGTGCTTTCATCTCACAGGGTAAATTGTACACTTTTCAATTGTGCCCTCAGGGTCCGCTCTGTGGCTCTGCGCCCCAGTTTAGATTACAGTAAAGTGGACCGTCTTGTTGCCCTACAAAGTGTCACCCAGTGGGACTCTGTTTAGGCCACTGT
This sequence comes from Sylvilagus floridanus, assembly GCA_949820135.1. NCBI lineage: Eukaryota > Metazoa > Chordata > Mammalia > Lagomorpha > Leporidae > Sylvilagus > Sylvilagus floridanus. The sequence continues at coordinate 17,923,214 of OX463226.1, forward strand.
GCTGAGAATCAAGAAAAATGGAAGAAGGCGTTCCCCAGATTCCTTGGTAATATGCACATTTTCCATCCTAAGGAGATTCAGAGGCCTTTTGTCTGGTTGGATTTTCTGACAACCCAGTGGTTCCTATGCTCAGGGATATTACCTTCGAGGCAAACAAGAAATCATCATGTCCTGCTTCCTTGCTATGAGGAAAGGTGCATACAGTTCAGTGAGCCTCTTTGGATGTCTGAGATAGCTTACAGTATATTCAGACATGCTATTCTGAGTTTACTAAGGGTTGTCAAGAGAATGTTAAACATGAAAGGATTCCTGAGTGAGAGAGATTTTCCATTTTCCCAGACGAATGTGCAAATAGCTCTGCAATTTGGTCCACGTGCTCCAGTAGAAGCAGTGGTCATCTGAGAGTCCCTATCAACCCATCCTGGACAGGACCCTGTCAGCACTGTTGCAGGAAAAATCTCCAAGGTTTAGAATTATTTAGAAGCATCCTCTCCCACTGAGAAACCTTTCTTTCCTTCTTAGAGGGCCTTGACAGATTCCACAGGACCTGAGGTGCCCTTGGGACATGAACTTTTTGTCAAGAATTAAATCACATGAGCCACCCAGCTATAAACACAGGTGTGCTCGATGCTACTCCATCATTCACTGCACCTCCTGAAGATATTAGCAAGTTACCTGGGCAGATGGTTCACTCCCGGCATGCACACTGTTGATACCTGTCCCCTGCTTCCTAACTCACAGCTCTTTCCTCTTATGCAATTCCCTTTGACCAGATGACTAAAGATTTCAAGCCTGACTTACAACTTGCTTTGCAAGGTTTTTTAGTTTTCTACTTTTTTTTAAAAAAATTATTTATTTATTCAATTTGAAAGGTGGAGGGAAAGAGAGGAGAGAGAGAGAATCTTCTATGATTAGTTCACTACTCAAATGCCTACAACAGCTTGGACTGGGCCAAGCCAAAGCTAGGAGCATGAAACTCAAGTCACAGCTCCCACATGGGTGACAGGGACCCAACCAGGTTACTCATGTGCCTCCCAGGGTGCACATGAGCCAAAAGTTGGAGTCAGTAGCAGAGCTGGGACTCAAACCCAGGTGTTCTAATATGGGCTATAAGCATCCCTACTGGTATCAACCACCACGCCAAATGCCTGCCCCTCTGCAAGCTTTGTTGGAACCAATCAAAAGTGGACACCTTGGGCATTGAGATGTGGAAGTCAAAGAGAGATGGCCAATGAAGACCAAAGGGAAGAAAATCTTTCCAGCCAGGGGAACCTTGGAAGAGCAGATCCACTTTTCTGTGTGGAAAGACGGCCAAGAGTAACAAGACTCATAGTCAGTGCTTAATGGCCCAAGAAGGAAGCAACTCCCAGGTCACCACGCCCTCCTGCATCTATTCTGGCACTCTCTACACAGTGATCCCCCACCCCCACTCCAGTCTCTCCCACCCCAACCATGCCCCTTGGACTCACCGTCTAGACCAGCCAAATCCCCTGGCCATTCTCTCAACACAATGCTTCTCCTACGGGTCACTCAGGCATGGCTATGTTGACTCCCACATCCTGGATGATTTTTCTCCTTGTCCACCATTCCCTTCTTGTTTTTACTTTCCCAAGCACTGAAATGACTCCCCTGTGCATTCTCTCAACTAAACTATCCTACCTCTTTGTTTCGTCATTAAACTCATCTGGAAAAAAAAAAAAACAAAAACAAATTCAATTCAATGCAACTCCCTTCCTCCCTTCTAAGCTCACCTGGGAGCAGGGGATTGTGGCTGGAGAAAACCACATGGTGGTGCTGACTGAGGATTGCTTCAGATCCACAGTCCATAGCTTTCAGAGGGCTTTGAGGCCTCCATTCATTTAGTTCTATTTCTCCAAAAGAAAAAGAGCGCCCATCCTCTGGTTCACTTTGCAAATGCCTGCAGTGACCAGCAAGGTGGTGGTGAGTGGCAGGAATACAATTCTTAGCTATCACTGTCACTGTCCAGGGTCTACATCAGTGGGAAGCTGGAAACAGGTGCCAGAGCTGGGAATCAAACCTAGGCACTTGGATGCGGGCGTGCTAACCTCTAAGCCAAATGCCTGCTGCTACTTTCTCCATCTTTGAGCTGCTGTCTTCTATGATATTCTCATCACTTCCCTCTCTCAGCTCAACCATTAACTCAACCTACTAATGTGCATCTTTTAAAAAATATATTCATTTATTTATTTGAAATGCAGAGAGAAAAAGAGAGAGAGAGAGAGCGAGCAAGAATGAATTTCTTCCATCTGCTGGTTCACTTTCCCAAAAAGCCCCAGTGGCCGAGGGGCTGGGACAGATTGAAGCCAGAAGCCTGGAACTCCACTCAGGTCTCTCACATGGGTGGCAGATGCCCAGGTATTTGCACTGTTGCTTTCTCAGGCTCATTATCAAGGAGCTGGATTGGAAGCAGAGGAGGCAGGACTCAAACCAGAGCTCCAGTATGAGATGCTGGCATCGCAGTCTGTGGCTTAACCCACTGTGGCACAGTGCCACTCTGCTCACATGCACCTGAGTATCCAGTCCCTGTCTTTCGTCTTGTCAAGGTGGTCTGCTCCTGAGTAGGGCACTTCTTCCTGACCCATCCATGTCTGCCTGTGGCCTCTGCCCTTCCAATTCTCCTCTTTTTCTCATGAATCATCAGTTTGCTCCTCTGGCATTAACCTCTGATGTTCCAGTGTTTTCCTCATACTAGATGTGAATTCTTGAGAATAACTTGGAATATTTGATGACACTGACATGTCTTTAGCAAAATTCAATGTGGCCCCCAAAAAGGGGGGGGGGGTTCAGAATCAAACCACCAAAGAAGAAATCGAAACATTTGTGAAAGTCACTTGCCTTGTCCACACCCAAAATTCAAGTCAAGGTGAGTTTTGTCAACCCCATTCACCAACAAGATGTACATTTCAGGTAACTTATCATAAAAGGACTTCTCCTACTTCAGAGTTTTAACAGATACATTTATGAATGAGATTATACAACAGATCCTCCCACAAAGTTCAAGGAAAATGCATATTATGAAAACACATGGATTTTTAAATTTTTGCACCATCATAAACTTATCTTTCAATTATATTTTTTGCACAAACTTTTTGAAGTCCTCTCAGTCAACTCTAATTAAACATGACAGCCCTTGGGGTTGGGATTTTCTACAAAATAATTCCAGGGATGAGGAAACAGGGTGAAGCTACAGATGCCCCCATTCTGTCTTGATCATTGTTGAAACTCATGAAAAGTCCGTGGCGGTTTAATCCATGATTCTCTTTTATGTTTGCAAATTTTCATAATAAAACCTTTAGGAAAAAAAACAAACCTGCCGAATGTATCCGGTGATGTTGTTAATCACAGGCCACCAAGGATGATACAAGCCCCCTAGAGCTGGGATATCAGGATTATCTCTTTGCAATGAGGAAGCCGAACCAGCAAGCAATGAGAGAAGAATGGAAAACTTCTGAGAATCTTTCTAGAAAGAGTTTTCTACGATTGGATGTTTCCCAGGATTCTGCCTAAAGCCCAGTCACAGTGGACATTGTAGGATTGATTAAAAAATCTTTGATTGTCTCCCATCAAGACAGTTTCTATTTGAGTTATCCAGGACCCTGGAGAATCTGGATTATTAAAAAGAGAGAGCAGAGTGTCCTGCCAGCTGTAAAATGAATCCTCACAAATATATTACTCTATTTTTCAGCTCTTAGTTGTATACAATTGATGAATTTGTGAATTCCTAAGACAGAAATAAGCCATTAATTACCATAATTTTATGTTACATTTTCTTTTCTGGTCGTATTAGCATCCTGAGTGTCTTTTTTTTTTCTGAATTGTCTTGGATATTCATGTGTATTTATGTTTCCACAGAAACTTCAGAGTACACTGTCATTTCCTTAAAATGAAATTTATTTGGCGTTTGACTGGGATTACATAATTAATTCGGGGATAAATGACATATCACAACATCGAGTCTTTCCATCTGGTTAACTTGGTTAACATGCAATTACTCCTCTCGGACCTCAGTCAGCTCTAATTAAACATGACAGCCTCGCATTAGCAGAGCTTGGGCAGGAGGTTTGGGGGCCTGGAACTGGCATGGGCTGCAGAGAGCTGCAGCGGCAAGAGGCCCAGAGCAAGAGGTGGCAAGAATAGGAGAGGAATGGATGTTTGAAAAATGTGAACATTGTGCAGGACGCTCGGGTTTCCTGGGCCAAGAGCAGAATCTACAGCACCCAGCACTGGTGGGCACTCGGGTTGTAGATGAGCCGAGGAAGCCAGAGTACAAACATTGAGAACACTGTTCCTACAACAGTGTCACCTCTGCCTTCTTTTCATTGTTTTCTTGTCTCAATTTATTGTGCATTCTCTTGTTATATTTGTGCCCTTTTTGTTAATTTTAACCTTAAAAAATTCACATTCTTTTAGGTGTATCTTTTGGAAATGCCATTAGCCACATTTTTTTTTTTCATTTTATTCATCCTGAGAAACTTCTCTTTCTAAAGGAGGATTTAACCTTTAATATTTACTATGATTGTGGATTAATCTTTGTCTTAGTCTTGTCAGAGCTCATGTTTTGAATCTGTTATACCTTAAAATCTATTATACTTTACCAGTTTCCCCTTTGTTGGTATGATGTCCTACAGCTATGTTAATTCTTTTGCAATAACTCTTAACCTCTAAAATAAAATAAAATTCTCTCCCCAAAAAGCACATGTTACACAGGATAAAGCCAGCAGATTTCTTTAATCATCCTCTTCTCCTGTAACTTTCCTGGTGATTTTTTTTCAAAGTCACTTATTTGTTTGTTTGTTTGTTTGAGAGGCAATAGAGACAGAGAGAGAAAGCATTTTGATCTGCTGGTTTACTTCCCAAATGTCTGCAGTGGCCAGGATTGGGCTGAGGTCAGAGCCTGGAGCTGGGAACTCCATCCAGATCTCCCAACTCACTGGCAGAGACCCAGTCACTTGAGCCATTAAGCTGCCTCCCGTGCCTGCACTGGCTGGAAGCCGGAGTCAGGAGCCAGAATTGAACCCAGCTACTTCAGGGTGGGATACAGGTACCGTAACTGCATTCTTTATTGCTAGGCTAAATGTCTATTCCCAACTTCCTAGATTTTATGGAAACAGTATATTTTCATTTCAAATTATAACTATTTTCTACATTTAAATAATTTTAATAATAAATGCAATGTCCTAATCATACTAAAATTACTATCTAAAATTTATTTATTTGAGAGGTAGAGTTACAGAGAGAGGAAGAAACAGAGAGAGGTCTTCCATCCACTAGTTCACACCCCAAATGACCACAACAGCTGGAGATGAGCCCGTCGAAGCCAGGAGCTTCTTCCAGATCTCCCATGCGGGTGCAGGGGCCCAAGCACTTGGGCCATCTTCTACTGCTTTCGTAGGCCACAGCAGAGAGCTTTATCAGAAATGGAGCAGCTGGTATATGAACCAGTGCCCATATGGGATGCCAGCACCGCAGGCAGACGCTTGGCCTACTCCACCACAGTGCTAGCCCTTCTCATAGATTTTTATTCATGAGACCTAAAATAATGTAAAAGTGATGAAATTAATTGTTATACTGTGTTGTGTAGGAAATGGTAAGAAAGAAGTCTATACATGTTCAGTACAGTTGCAATTTTTTCCCTGTTTTTTTTTTTTTTTTTTGACAGGCAGAGTGGACAGTGAGAGAGAGAGACAGAGAGAAAGGTCTTTCTTTGCCGTTGGTTCACCCTCCAATGGCTGCCGCAGCCAGCGCGCTGCGCTGATCTGAAGCCAGGAGCCAGGTGCTTTTCCTGGTCTCCCATGGGGTGCAGGGCCCAAGGACTTGGGCCATCCTCCACTGTACTCCCTGGCCACAGCAGAGAGCTGGTCTGGAAGAGGGGCAACCGGGACAGAATCTGGCGCCCCGACCGGGACTAGAACCTGGCGTGCCGGCGCTGCAGGTGGAGAATTAGCCTGGGGAGTGGTGGCACCGGCCTCCCTGAATGTTTTTGAGCTATGGTCGGTTTGAGTTCACAGATGCAGAACCCACAAGTATGGAGCAAGGAGTATATTTTTCTCACAAGTAGACTGGACTTACAGGTTTTGAAGAGACCACAAGAGATAAAGTGTCATTCTCACATCACATGAGGGGAACATACTATCCACATGACTTACCGCCGCTTATCACCGTTGATAACAACCTCGATCACCTGGCTCCAGTAGTGTCTGTCGGGTTTCTCCACTGTGAAGAAGTTACTCTCCTTCTCCTTCTTCTTCTTCTTCTTTTTTTTTTTTTCTTTCGGCCTTTGCCATACTGCATTCTTCCGAAGGAAGTCACTGGGTGCAGCCCATTCCTACAGAATGGAGAATTCTGTTCCACTCTTGGCAGTGGAGATCGGGATACTTTATTTGGAATTCTTTCACATGAATGATTTTTTTCTTCTTTCCCATGCATTTATTTACCCACTCATTGATGTCAATCAGGATTCATGAATATTTATTTTTCTACTTTGCTTCAAATTCCAATGTGATTTTATTGATTTCTTTTTTGCCCCAATTGTTCCGATTTTGGCCACTGGGATATTTCCAATAAATTTCTATGTCCCTTGACATAAATTCCATGACTCTGAGTTTGGGTTGTTTGTTCATTTGTTATATTTCTTTACTTTCTGGCACTACCAGGTGCTCCAGGCTCATCCTGTATTTCATGAATATGTTCTGTGTGTGAACTTTTAGCCTCATTATCTGGATTAATTTTACTTGTCTTCCTAGAGCACATCCTGTAGTAAGAGTAATGTCTCGTCTGGATAAAGAAATATAAATTGTTAAAATTTAAGGGGTAAATATTCAACAAATAGAAACAGTTTGTATATCTTTCAAGCCAGCAGAGACAGTGAGAAAAAGAACCAATAAAAAGCGTTCCACCTGTTAAACACAATTTATAAGAGGACATTATTTTGTACTGCATTCCTGCGCTAGGCCCCAGCAGACAACACCTAAGTAGAATTGCTCCTGCTAAGCACCACGTCATCAACCTGAACCTTTGAGGAAGCAGGAAAATCCTCATACAAATCAATTTCCCTGAAAACAGGAGACTTGCAGAAACTCATGGAAGAGGAGCTTTTAGTGGGCAATCAGGCTCAGGTGGCATGGTCAGGACTCCCCCCTGCCTTAACTCTCACAGGAAAGTGACCCCACGTGACCCGAAGTTACCCAACCGCTTCCTCCTATTGCGCTGTTTCCTTGTTCCCGATCTAGCTGAGCCTGTGGACTGCTTATCTGTTATTTAGATAAGACACCCCTTGTTTAGAACTCACTAATACAAGTGAATTCAAAATGATTTTTAGAGACAGGGAGGGGTACGGGGAAAAGGCATAGAGGGAGGTTGCATAAGAGGTGCCCAAACATACTTGGGTGGAAGACTAAGTTCTGATGTGGTGCAGTCCAAGCGAGGGACTACAGTTCCCCATAATCTGTATTTTCTAAATGTCTGGAAGGGAGGAACTCAAGGGCTCCAAACAAGGGCTGGTGACAGGCAGAAGGCTACGTTGAGTGCCCTGATTTGATCAGAGCATATTGGATACCTGAACCTGTATGGAGCGTCACATGGCACCCTAGAGGCAGGTGGCATGATCGCATGCTAACCACAAAATAAAGTTTAAGGAAACAGAAGCACTAACGACCCTGTGTATACCCATTGGATATACATATCAAAGCTCTCACACTGTAGCCACAAAGAAATGTACAATAAAAAAATAAAATTCATTTAAAAGAACAAATTCACTTCTAAATTTTTATTTCTTTAGTTTGACGAGAGAGAGAGAGAGAGAGAGAGAGAGAGAGAGTCTTCTGTCTGCCTACTCACTCACCCACATGCTGAATCTAGGCACTCCAAAATGGGATGCAAGAATCCCAAGTAGCAGCTTAACCACTGCACCAAAATCTGCTCCAGGAATTTAATTCTTATATTAAATTTGTTGACATTTCCTTTTCATGCATCTGGTAAAGTTGTACAACGGGGGCGTCGGGAGAAGGAACAGTGGCTTCATCAGATTTCACTGAATACTGTGCTGTTTCTTCGGCTTGGCCCTGGGAGGTGATGGCTTGGAGGATGCTCCTTTCAGACAAGGCTTCTGAACGGAAGCAGACTCGGGTTTGAGTTCTGGTCACCCACCCTTTCTGCAGCAGGTGCAAGACGATCAGACGTGGGTGTTCCTGCACCTTGTCCTTGGCTTCCTGCTTCTGTTGGCAAAGATGCCATCCCTTGTGGAAGGCAGTGGCTTCTGTGTCCTGTCATGCTGGGTGAGTCAAATAAAATAAAGAGCATGATGACTTCCTTGCCATTCCTGAAAGTCCTTTGTTGACTCAGCAAACAAGAAGGCCTGGTGGCTCCTGGGTCCTCCATTGAATTGGTCTATGGGGGAGGGAATTAGAGTAATGAAGTAAGCTGGGATTCCCTTCATGGAGGTTTGTTCTTATTGGCCCATTTTTCCCTAGGATCCCATCAGACAAACAGGAGTCACCTCCTACTGGGTCAATTGCTTTATTTTATTGATGGGGTACCTTTAGTAGCACCAGGATAAGCATTGTACTTGCTGGTGCTGAGAAGTGCAAGTTCATTACTATTGTTTTCTTCTCACAATGCTTGCAGCATAGAGACGGCTGACCCTGCCACTCCTCACCTCAAGCCCCAGGGTGCCATAACCACTTGGCGTCTGAGGAGTTTCCTTCTCTCCCCTGGGCTTTACCAATTTCCAACATAGGCTACTTGAGCTGTGCTAAACCATGATCAGTATGCATAAAGGCAATACCAGGTTAGGTGTCTTAGATTGGGTTCCCACCAAACTAACCCCTGAGATAGAACAAACAGTGTATTTGGGAGCCATCCAAGGAAATACAGGCAGGGTGCAGAGCATGGAGACAGGACAGGAAGGTAGCCTGTGAAGGGCAAGCAAAAGTGACTGGCACTCAAATCACAGGAAGTCTGAGAGCCAAAATGGAACATCCATTGCTCAGAGGCACAAAGGAACATAAACTTTGAGGACTTCCAGGTCACTGCATTGAGCAGAGCAGGCTTGCTTAGCCAGAGGATGTGGTCAGTGACAACAAGGAACGAGCTGCAGAGGTATGGGCAGAGCGCCAACCTTGTCTCCCAAAGCAGTTTTCCCCTGTTCTTATCAATGAATGGTACGATGATGTTTGTACCTTGCCTGCCCACGTATAACAGCCCCAGCTCTTCGTCCTAACAGTCATATGACCCAATTGGGCCAATGAAAGTGAAGTGAAACCATCATCTTATCATTTGAACTGATAAAGGAATATTTCCCCATGAAACATTTTCGAAATAACACAAAGTAAATTGAATAAGAGGTATATTTTATATGTGTATGTACATTTCTCACCCCCCTCCCATGGCAGAAAATGAGAGTTGAGTATGAAAATCTAGTTGGGGCTGGCACTGTGGCACAGTGGGTTGGCTTCCTGCGTCAGAACCAGAAAGTACAAGGAGACCCTGTTGAGAAGGTGAAGGGAAGAGAAATAAGGAATGTGTGGAAGAAGAGTTTTCCAGGCAAATGCAACAACCAGATCAGAAGTTCTGGAGCGGGAGAGTCCTTGACATGTTCAAGGAAGAGCAAAGAGACCATGGTGCCTGTGGGGTGAGGTGAGTTGGAAAGAAGACAAAATTAAGCTTGCTGAGGTCAGGGAAGTAGACCATGTGGAACTTAGAGGCCTTGGTAAGAACGTTTGCTTATATTCGGAAAGACATGGGGAGCTACTGGAGAATTTTGAACCTAGGAGGACCATGATAGGACTCATTGGCTTCCTGTTGATGCTGGGCTGGAGTGAGACTAGGCAGAAAGCAAGATGAAGGCAAAGGTTGAGGAACCTCTTGCAGGAATTCGGGAGAGATGATGGTGGCTTGGAGCAGGAGGGGAGCCAGGAATGTGGCTGAGAAGCAGACTCTGGATTCTATGTTGAAGTTCTATAAACCAAGAGCAATGCCTGACACATTGGATGTAAGGTGGAAGAAAAGAGGGAGGCAACTGCAAGGTGTTTGGTCTGAACAACTGAACTACAGGGAACCGTGGAAGAGCAGAACTTGGGGAAGATGCACAGTTCAGTTTTGGGCATGGTGAAGTTGAGATGCCTTTTAGACAGCCAAATGGCAGTGTCAAAGAGGACGTTCGTTTATGTGAGTCTGGAGTTCAGAGGAAAGTCTGGGCTGGAGGTATAAATTTGGAAGTTATCTGTGTACAGATGGTGTTTAAAGTCTCAAGATGGGATGAGATCATTTTGCAAGTGAGTATGGAGTGCAGTCTCCTAGAACCCAAGGGAAGAAAGTGTTCCCAGGAGAGAAGTGACAGGGTTACGTCAAATGCTGCTGGTCAAGTGGAAGGGGGGCAGGGAATGAACCCTTCTTTGTTGGCCATGTGCCGGTCAACGGCAGCCTTGGCAAGGGCTATTTGGGTGGAGCAGTCTGGACAAAATCCTGAGCAGAATGAGTTTATGGAGAAAATGAAGAAGAATCACAGATTATGGCAACAAGCTAACTTTTTTTTTTTTTTTTTGAGTTTTACTACAGATTAGAAAGTAAAGAAATGGAGTGGTAGCTGCAAGTGGAAATGAAGTCAAAATGGAAAAACTCAACAGTATGTTTGTGAGTTGGTGAGAACATCCCAGCGGAGAGGGGAACACTGATGTTGGGCTGATGGGAGTGGGGTGAGGGGGGATTACTGTGGTATTGCACCTGGGTAGATGGGTTCATTTCCTAGAACTGCTATAGCAGATTGCCCCAATCTAGTAGCTTAAAATAAGAAATTTATTCTTGCACAAATCTGGAAACTGGAAATATAAAATTATGGTGTTGGCAGAGATTCACTCTCTCTGGAGACCCTGGGAGACAAGTTCATTCCTTGCCCCTTCTGGCTTCAGGCAGCAGTCGCAATTCCTTGGTGGGCGGCTGCAGCTCTTTGTTCTGCGTGTGCACCACTTCTGCTGGGTGGGCTTTATCTTCCACTTCTGTCTCAAACCTTTCGCTGACTTTCACTGGATTTAGGGCCTCCCCAGATAATCTAGGATGATCTCATCTCAAGATCATTAACTTAATTACATCTGCAATGTCCCTTTTACCAAATAAGGTCACATTCACAGATTCTGGATTCTAGGACAGGAAGTCAGCTGCGAGGTGGGGAGGGTGCACCATTTAGTCCAGTGCAGAAGGTCAGAAGAAATGCAGGCTGGCGCCGTGGCTCAATAGGCTAATCCTCCACCTTGAGGCAGCGGCACACGGGGTTCTAGTCCCTGTCGGGGCACCGGATTCTGTCCTGGTTGCCTCTCTTCCAGGCCAGCTCTCTGCTGTGGCCCAGGAGTGCAGTGGAGGATGGCCCAAGTCCTTGGGCCCTGCACCGACATGGGAGACCAGGAGAAGCACCGGCCATTGGAGGGTGAACCAACGGCAAAGGAAGACCTTTCTCTCTGTCTCTCTCTCACTGTCTAACTCTGCCTGTCAAAAATAAAAAAAAAAAAAAAAAAGAAGAAGAAGAAGAAGAAATGGAGTCTATTTCATACCGGGGGAGGGTTGCCTTTTTTAAAAAAAAGACTCGTTCATTTATTTGAAAGATACATTGACAGAGGTGTGTGTTTGAGAGAGGGAGGGAGGGAGGGAGGGAGGGAGGGAGGGAGAGAGAGAGAGAGAGAGAGAGAGAGAGAATTTTCCACATGTTGGTTTACTCTCCAAAAGCTGGCAACAGGACTGGACCAGTCCCAAAACCAGGAGCCAGGAACTCTTTCTAAGACTCCCAAGTGGATGGCAGGAACCCAAGTATTTGGGCCATCTTCTCCTTGCCTCGCAGGGTGCACATTCACATGCAGACTGCATGCAGAGGAGCCAGATTGGAACCCAGCACTTTGACATAGAATACAAGCAAGCATCCTGCTGTGCCACGTCACCCACCCCGGAGGAGGAAGATTTGTTGGCTTTCAACACAAGCAGAGTGAATTCATTACTAGTGTCAGAGGGATAAGCAGCGGTTTCGGTTCCCATTGCAGGTGTGTAGGTAGATGTAGTGGTAAGACCATGTAGAGGTTCTTCTCATTATTTCTATTTCTTAGTGAAACAAGAAATAAGACCATTAGCTATCTGTGAAGGAAGGGGAAAGATTGGTTAGAACTTTGAGGTGGAAAGAAAAAATGTGTGCAGCTTTCTTGGAGATGGGAGAATGACTGGATTAGATAATTATTGTCTGGTAGCATTAAAATACATCTGAGGTTTGTGGTCATGAACTTAAAGTGAGATCCAGCAGCACAGTCAGTCCTACTGCATGGATTCAGGTGTCGATGAGGTAGAAGACTGAATTTATTCAATCCTGTCTCACCAAGTATGATGAAGAGAGGGTGATAATTGAGGGAGTATGCAAGGAAGTAATTACAATGATAGATCATGGAATTTAAGATTAGTGAGGAAATCAGGGAGGGCTTAATGAGGGTGAGAGATAGTAAAGAGAGGTTGCACTAATAGATCATGGGCCCCCGAAGCATGAGATTGTTGGGGCCAGAATCTAAGGAAAGTGAATTAGGAAGATAGGAGTTAGAGTTCATAAAGTGGGATGCATGGAATTAAGATCGGGGAGGGTTTTCAGTTATGATAACTTCTTGTCTAGGGCCTGCTCATGGAAGTAAGTGGTTAAGGGAGGAAAAATGCTCATTTATTCATATAGATGGTGGACCTACTATGTGTTAGATGCTGGAGAACAGGGGTGAACCAGCTCATAGTACAAATGAAGAAAGAGATAAGTAAACAGACAAGGCTAACATCTCAGAGTCTGGGTGGTAAGCAGAGTGGGGCTGTTATTGGCCCGAGTAGGGGGTATGTGGCTTCTTAGAGAAAGAAAAATCCAAATAAAGCCTTCAGAGCAAGGAAGACTTGACAGAAAAGGGGGAGACAGGACCACGTACTGCTGCCAGCAGTGCCACCGGGAGGCACAGGGAGCTGGAGAGGATAGCATAGAATTCCAAGTTCATGGTCTCATGGGCTTCATCTGGGCTGCAACCAGCTTCCTTTTAGGCTCTCCATTGCTGACTTTTTTGAAACTGCCAACATTTGCAACAAGAATCAGTTACAATCCAGATTTCTGAATCTTCTTGAAATTCTAGGACATGAGACATCTTGAGAGACTGATTTTGCATTTAGACATCACAACAATTACCAGAGCTTGGTAGTGGGTATCCTATAAAGACAGAGAAGGGAGACTCTCTATTTCCCTTTTCTCTACTCACTTCACACACTGAGGATTCTTCCCGCCAGATCCCTGAATGAGAGCATCTTGAGGTTCGGTATGGTTGGAGCATGGGATGAAAGGGGACCCGGCTAAAGAGGTGTGTGAAGGCCAGCAAAGAACACTGCCATAGCAGAGAGCTGGATTGGAAGTTGAGCAGCTGGAACTAGAACCGGTGCCCATATAGGATGCCAGCATTGCAGGTGGTGGCTTTACCCACTATGCCACAGTGCCGGCCCCATGGGCCCACTGATGTTACCGTGGGATTTTACCACAGTACTGACGGATTCTGGTGGCAGCAGTGACGGTGCAGGTGGCAGGTGTGCAAGATGAGCCCCCCCCCCCCCGGCTGTCCCTGAATTGGCTGGTCTCCTGCACATGCCCTCCTGATCACTTGCTGCTCTTGATAATCCACTGAGTCCACCCTCCACACGGCAGCTGGAGAGGGCTTTTCAAAATGTGAATTTGTTGGGGCTGGTGCTGCGGTGTAGCGAGTAAAGCAGTGCCGGCATCCCATATGGACGTCGTTTCAAGTCCTGGCTGCTCCACTGCTGATCCAGCTCTCTGCTGTGGCCTGGGAAAGCAGTAGAAGATGGCCCAAGTCCTTGGGCCTCTGCACCCATGTGAGAGACCCAGAAAAAGCTCCTGGTTTCGGATTGGCACAGTTCCAGCCATTGCAGTCATCTGGGGAGTGAACTGGCAGATGATGTCTCTCTTTCCCCTCTCTTTCTCTGGTTCTGCCTTTCAAATAAATCTTTAAAAACAAAATGTGACTTTGGTGGTAGTGGTGGGGAAGGGAGGCAGGCATTTGGCCTAGCTGCTAAGATGCCTCTCGTGACACCCACACCCCGTATTAGAATGCCTGAGTCTGAGCCCTGGTTCTGCACCTGTTTCCAACTTCCTGCTAACACACACTCTGGGAGCAGCGGGTGATGGCTCTAGTAATTGGGTTCCTGCCACATACATGGTAGATCTGGATGGAGTTCTAGGTTCCTGACTTCCACCTTGCCCAGCCATAGTCATTGAGGGCATCTGGGGAATGAACCAGTGGAACGAAGATCTCTCTCTCTCTCTGCCTTTCAAAAAATAAAGCAAATTTCAAAAATATGCATTAGACCATGTTATTCCCTTACCTACAACTCCTTATTCCTTACTCCATCAAGGCCCATGTTTTCCTGCAAACCCCACCCATACCAGCCCTAGCCACTCAGGGTCTTGCCTGTCTCTGAGTCTGATATAGTCTCCTCCACTTTCCTGGGTCTCAAACATTATTTCCTTGGACAGGTCCTCCGAGCCAACTAAGCCCTCAGGAATCTCCCTACAGGCCTTACAGCACCCGTAGCCTTGTCATTCCACTTCCCTCAGACTCATTGAAGATGAATGTGCACATCATCTAACTCCACTCCTGGACTGAAAGATCTGCTGGGACCAGGAATGTGCCCGCCTTGCTCACCACTCTATCTGCCTGACCCAGGCCCAAGAAGGCACATACACACAATACATTATGGAAATATCCTCCTAGTTCACTATTTCACTCAGCATCTACTTGACCAACGGGAGATGGAGCTGATAAAATACTCCGTCTGTCTTGCATTCTCTGCAGGGCTCAGAGAGTCCTAGCGAGCCCAGGCCTTAGCTACTTACAGAGTTCATGCACCCTGGCTAGTCTGTCTTTCTCTGTTCCATTCCTTCTGCCCCCTACTCCTTTCCTCATCCCTATCCCATGGGCTCACTTCCCCAAAGAAACCACCTGCCCAGCAGTCCTTCCCCAACACTGCTTTTGGTGGGGGCGGGGGTCCAAACTGCCATAGCTACCATTTTAATTCCTTTTCCTGGACGATTTTTCTATGTTTGGGTCTCTGGCTGTGGTTTGGGCTCCTGAAAGGTGCCCAAATTTCCAAAAATTACTAACTCAAGGCTTGTCAAATTATCAATACACACGTGTTGATTTTGATCTGATGTGACAAAAGGAAAGCACACAGCGGTTATCTGGGGCCCAGGGGAAGCCAGAGCCACTGCTGGGGCAGAGACCTGACCTGTGCCTGGTATGAGATAAGGCCGAGGGCCGCCAGGGCGGTTACTGCTTTCTCATTTGTGTTCCCTGCTTCCTTCACGTCCAGCAGCCACTCCAAGTAGCTCCAGAGTTTGGGCAGGCCTGGAGCTGAGATGGTCACGCGAGGGGGTTCCGCCTGCCACCTGCTTCCTCCAACCGGGAGTAGGAGAGGGCAATCAGCTCCCCTCCCTCAGGGGCATCTGTCATCTGGTGCTGGAAGCCAGATGCCAGTTCCCTGCTGCCACAAGGCCACACTCAGGGACTGCAATGAATGACGTCACAGCTCTGTGCCAGTCTTGACCGAACCTCTTGGCTAGAGGCAGGCAGGCAGCTGGTAACGGTGCACACAGCCCTGGACAAGAGCTGTAGTTGTGGGTCTACCACTAATTGGATACTTCTGTGGTCATGTACTGCTTTGCCTACCGTTTCCCGAAAATGAAAAGGTTGCACTAGATGGATCTCCAAGAACCTCCCGGAACTGGAAGGAAGCCGGTCTTGTCGGTTACACTCCTAGGAGTCTCCTGGTTGTTAGCAGTGCCGTAGCACCGTATCTACAACAAACCCACCACGACACAGCTCCAGACTACTTCCTGGCAGCTGCACATCCTCACTTGGAATATACTTGATCGTGCCTGTCACAGAAACGGTGATTGAGATAATACGTAGATTCACGTTCAGTCTTAAGAAATAACGCACTTTGCCTGTCTCCCCAATGATAACATTCAATACTTTAGCATGAGATCACAGCTAGGACACTGACATGGATACAGTTAATCTCCCTTTTCCCCATTGCTCCAGTATTCTCTTGCACTCCTTTGTGGGTATATTTATTTCCTCCTAACTTTATTATATGTAGCACTGCACTCAAGATACTTAACAGTTCACCAAGACCACCAGGATCCTGTTGCCCTTTTACAATCACACCTGCTCCCCCGCCCCATACTCCATCTCGCCCCCACCCTGCCTTGTGTTTTCAAAACCTTATTTGAGGGGCCAGTGCTGTGGTGTAGTGGGTTAAGCTGCCACCTGCAGTACCGGCATCCCATATGGGTTTTTTTTTTTTTTTAAGATTTATTTATTTATTTTAAATAGTCACAGAGAGATGTAGAGACAGAGAGAGAGAGAGGTCTTCCATCCGCTGGTTCACTCCCCAGATGGCTGTAACGGCCGGAGCTGCGCCCATCTGACCAGGAGCTTCTCCCGGGTCTCCCACGCGGGTGCAGGGGCCCAAGGACTTGGGCCATCCTCCACTGCTTTCCCAGGCCATAGCAGAGAGCTGGATGGAAGTGCAGCAGCTGGGACTCAAACCGGCGCCCATATGGGATGCCAGCGCTTCAGGCCAGGGCTTTAACCCACTGCACCACAGCGCCAGCCCCATGGGCACTGATTTGAAACCTGGTCAGATCGGCACAGCTCCGGCCATTGCAGCCATCTGGGGAGTGAACCAGAGGATGGAAGATCTCTCTCTCTGTCTCTACATCTCTCTGCAACTCGTTCAAATAAATAAATCTTTTTTAAAAAAAAAACAGCTTATTTGGGAATCAACTTGAATGTTCCAGGACACCCTGTACCCAGTAATATTTTGCCTATTTGCTTTGTCCCTTTTTTCCAGTATGGGGCTTTTTTTCCTCTGGAACTACTGGAAGGTAAGCTGCACGTCATGGCCCCTTATTAATAAAGTCCTTCATGGTTCCTCAGTGTTATTTTCTTTTTTAAAAAACAGATTTCTTTTTCAGAGGCAGAGTTACAGAGAGGGGGAGAGAGAGAGGGAGAGGTCTTCCATCCACTGGTTCAGTCCCCAAATGGCAGCAATGGTTGGAGCTTGGCCGATCCAAAGCCAGGAGCCAGGAACCTCTTCCGGGTCTCCCATGTGGGAGCAGGTGCCCAAGCACTTGGGCCACCTTCCCCTGTTTTCCCAGGCCATCAGCAGGGAGTTGGATCAGAAGTGGAGCAGCCAGGACTCCAACAGGTGCCCTTACAGGATGCCAGCACCGCAGGTGGAGGCTTAGCCTACTATGCCACAGCACCAGTCCCCCACTGTTATTTCTTAAAGAGAGAGGTGAGCTGTACAGACAGGTCAAGTTAGGAACAACAGGAAGTCTACCGCTGACCCCACACCTTACTACCTGGATTCCAACCTTACCCGCTGGAATGTGCACCGTTCACAGTTTCCCCTGCACACACACCGGATCCATTCTAGGGTCAGGTAATGTGTTCCCTAGCACGGCCTCGTTCTCCAAGCCTCCTCTAGCATCTTTGAGGAACACCATCCCCTGCCCCTTCTCAGGAATCTTTCCCCATTTTGGATTTGTCTAAAGTCCCATCATCTTCAGGTTCACATTATGCCTTCTTGCCCTCAGAGTACCGCTTAGGCTAGGAGGTCTGAGCCCGTGACCCCTATCTGCTGTTACTGGTGAAGTTAATTTTCATCACCTGCTTATGGTGCTGTCCACGGGCCTTGTTGTGCGGTTGTCTCCTCCCACCACTCACATTGCTATAACAAGCTTAAGTTTGTAACCCAGGCCCCTATCCACTCCCCCCGGCCTCCCCCCTCGGAGCTGGCACTCCGTGCTGAT
The DNA here is from genome assembly GCA_949820135.1 of Sylvilagus floridanus. Lineage (NCBI taxonomy): Eukaryota > Metazoa > Chordata > Mammalia > Lagomorpha > Leporidae > Sylvilagus > Sylvilagus floridanus. The sequence goes on from OX463226.1 coordinate 17,941,110, forward strand.
CCCTGCTAGCACCGGTGGTCCCTGCATGTACACTTGATGGTCTCAAGCCCTCTTCTTCCTCCCCCCAGGTTTTGGAGAGCTGAGGTTCAGTGTCTTTTCCACGACTTCCCAAAGTCCTTTGTACCCTCTCTGGGCAGAGCCCAGGTGGAGAAGGGAACCCAACTGGACATAAATCTGTTCCCCGTTAAACCGTCTACAAGCGATTTGCATAATGGAGCTGCCTGCGAGTGCTCACTTCCTGGGTCGTTTCCTGACCTCCCTCCTGGTCACCTTAGGGTGGCATCTTGTTCCCAGGGTCCGTCCACATCGCACCGGCAACCCTCACCCCAGGCCTTGCTTTCTTAGGAGAGACTGCCTGCGGCGGGACCCTCTCCAAGACCCCGGGGACCTTCTTCACAGCTCTCTGCGCCCCGCAGCGCCGGTAACAGGCGGAGGGACCGCTCCAGGGCCGCCACTGCCGAGGTAGGAGGGGCGGCGCGGGCCGGCATCCCGGAGGGCGGCCCGCAGGTGGCGGCGCGGGGCGGCGGGCGGGGCCGGGGAAGGGGAGGGCTCGGCGCGCGTCCGGCGGTGACGGCAGCGCGGAGGGGAGGTGCGAAGCGCCCGCCCGCGGGAGCCATGGCGAGAGGCCGCGCCGCGGCGCCCGCTTCAGTCCCCGCGTTTGCAGCAGCGCCCCCGCCCGCCGCCCCGGGGCCCACCCGGCCGCCGCCCCCGCGCGCCCCGGGCCCGTGACGCTCGCGCGCTGCCAGCGAGGCGCCCCCCGGAGAGGGGCCGAGCGCAGGAGGGGGGCGCGGGGCAGCCCGAGCGCATCCCTCCCGTTCTGAGCGTCTCCAGCACTCCGACCACCCCTCTCCACGTCCCGGCACTTCGGACCCCGAGCCCCTGGCGCGCCAGGGCGGCGGGCGGGCGGGCGGGCGGGCAGCAGGAGCCGAGCGCCCCGCCGGTGTGCCCAGTGCCGCCCGGCCGGCTGCAGCTGCGGAGGGAACCGGAGCCGCCGGGCGGCCGGGGCCGGGCTGACGACGACGAGGAGGCGGCCGCCGGGGCCGAGCGCCGGAAGCCCCCGGGACCGCGCCTGCTGCGGGGCCGCGCTCGGTGCGCCTCTTGCGGGTAAGCCTCGGGCGCGTCGGCCCCGGGGGCGGGGAAGGGCGCCGCGTTCCGGGAGTGTCACGCGCGACCGGGTGGCCGGCGCCCGCGCTCCGAGGGGACAGCCCCGTTCCGGCAGCGGCCGCACCTGCGGGAGGCCCGCGGGGGCCTTGGGCGGGGTGGGGGAGTCCCCGGGGGCGTCGTGTGGGCCCCGCCGCGTGGCCTGGCTACGCTGAGATGACAGTGAGGCGACCTTCAGAGAGCCCCGAGCTGGGCCAGGCCGGAGCGCGGGCAGCACCCTGCGTCCAGCTCGCTCGCAAAACTTCCCCGCGCATGCCGGCTTCGCAGCGACAGAGGATTTTGCAGGGCCTCTCTTGGCGTTCTGAGAGTTAAGTTTACTTGGGTCGCTTGTTTCGGACAGGAGTTGAAAGAATTCTCTTCCAGTACCAAGGTCAGCATCTTGCAGGTAGAAGCGACTTGAGCGAAGTGCATTGTTTTCCTCTTTGGTACAGCTGGGTTGCAGGGGGGATGCCCAGGGGCTGCGCGCGATCCGGGCGGCACTGGGCGCCCCCTGCGCCGTCAGCCACCCTGTGCGGGGAGCCCCTTTGCTGTACTTGTTCTGACGTTGCCAGGAGCGTCCACTTCGGGAGCCAACAAGGCGTGAGTGTTCAGGCTTCTGATTTTTTTTTTTTTTTAAATCCCCCTGATGTTTCGCCAGAACTTTTTACTTTTCTAACAATGTATAAGCGTTAGTGTCTGCTGTGTGCAGCCTGGATGGGTATCCTTTCCTGGAGGGCTTTTGGGAAACAAGCGAGTTCCGGGGTTCTTTGCAACTTCCACCTACCAGAGCAGCAAAGAGAACAGTGGTCAGACTGTGCCCTGGGGAGCGAGTCTCCAGCTAGGGGGAGGGTCTCCCATGTAGGAGTAGAGGATGACAGGCAGGGGACTTCACTGGTTAGCTCAGAGGGTTGGCCCCAGGGTGACAGATGGCCGCTTTCTCTTTAGTCGTCCTCCTGTGCCCTTTGGTCTCTGACCCCACCTATCCCACAGCTCTGTAAGAAGGGTGGGGCGGCTGGAGAGAGCTCTGCTGGACCCTGGGGATGCGGAGCTGCTCTGAATGCCCGAGTCCAGGTCCAGCACGTTTGGCTAGAGTTGGGTTTCAGTTTGGCCACGGCACCAGAGCCATTTCCTGTCTGATGCCCCAGGGACCTGTGGGTTCGGTTTCCCATCCCCAGCTCTCTGTCGAGGGTGCCTCTACCCTGGTTTTGTTGCTTCTGCCCTTTCTCTCCAGCGAGTTAAGAAGGACCCTGGCCTTGGAGTGGGAAACCTGGATTCAGATTCCAGCTCACCTCTCCTGGCCTGTGTGAGCTGGGGCCTTTGCTGAACCTGTCTGCCCTGGCGCTCCTGGCTCTGGGGTTTCTCCTCCCCTGGCCCCTCCAGCGTGGCCCTGCCCTCAGGATTACAGAGAAGTGCTTGAACCGAAAGTGTAGGGGAGGGTTTTCTAGGCTCCTTCCTACTTGGGTGTGTGACTTGGTAACCTTTCTGAACTCCAACAGGGATAATAAGGCAAATATTATACTAGTAACGATCAGTTACAGGTTTATTGTGAGGGCCACATCAGCTCGTGTTAAAGGCTTTGGGAATAACAGAGCTTTCTTCCCACTGAAAGGGGTTGTGGGAATTTCAGTTTCCAACCAGCCTCCTCTTACTGTTTGCCCCCTGGCATGGACTCTGTCCCTGACCGTAGGCTGGAGAGCAGAGGTTTTCCCAGGTCCATCAGCCATTAGTGTGGGCAGGCAGACGTGGAGGCCGGACACTTTGCCTATAAGGCATTTTTTTTTCCCCAATAAATACATTGATTCATTAATTTGAAGGGAGAGAGAGAGAGTGCTCCCATCTGTTGGTTTGCTCCCAAATGACTACAGTAGCTAGGGCTGGGCCAGGCTGAAGCCAGGAACTCAATCCAGACATCCCTCATGGGTGGCTGGGGTCCAGCCAGTTGAACTGTGACCTGCTGTGTGCCAGGGTGCTCATAAGCAGGAAGCTGGATCCTGAACCTAGGCTCTCCTGTAGGGGTCTTTTACCTTCCCTAAGGGCCAGTTCTTTTTTTCCTCATGGCCCAAGTCAGAAAGGCTGGGAAGGGTGAACACTTCATTTGCACTCAGGGAGGGTTACAGATATTTGCGAAACCCTTTTGTGTGACCCACAGTTCCACACTCGATGGTTGGGAAGTTGGCTGAATTTGGGGATAGTGTTATAATGACCAGCCTCTTCTCAGCTCTGGTTCCACAATCCTTGGGTTTGCAAGTGGACTCTGATCGACTTTACATCTCTGGATTTCACCTGCACTGTGACTTTGTAGGGGGAAGACAAAAGGTTGCCCCTTCCAGAAGATGGAGTTGGGAAGCGCTGACTCTAGGTGTACAACAAGGGCTCTGTGTTGGTTAGGGACTGCTGGGCGCAGATATGCTGTGGACTGGGTCTTGGGTTTCTTCCTCCCCTTTTCCCTCTTTCTGAACAAATGTTCCCTATTTTGACTTCCTTCTTCTTCCCCGCCCGCCTCCTCCTCCTCCTTTAATGACTTGAGATACCAAGAGCCCCTGTCTTCTGGTATACTCTCCAAATGCCTGACGCTGGGTGCCAGAAACTCAGTCCAGGTCTCCCACGTGAGTGGCAGGAGCCCAATGACTTGGACATCACCTCTGCCTTTCAAATCTGCGTTAACAAGAGGCTGGAGTCAGGAGCCAGAGCTGGGAATCAAACTCAGGTTCTTGGATGGGGGACTCAGGTATTTTCACGGATGTTTTAACCACGAAACTAAATGCCTGCCCTCTGCTCCTTATCAGGTGTATCCAAATGGGGACCCCCGCTTCAGTGTGAAAAGTCCCAGGTTTTAGGGAGGAGACAGTAAATGCCAGCATGACACGCAAATCTGGATGTCTTTGAGCTACGCGTAATACCAAATGTTCTGCAGCTGCTTAATGAAAGGTTTTGTGTTTCATAAAGGTTCTTGTAGCATTTCTCATTGTTTTAGAAACTGATTTAGGGGCCGGCACTGTGGCAGAGTATATTAAGCGTCAGCCTGCAGTTCTGGCATCCCATATGGGCACGGCTTTGAGTCCCAGCTGCTCTACTTCTGGTCTAGCTCCTTGCTAATGGGCCTGGGAAAGGCAGCGGGAGATGGCCCAGGTGCTTTGGCCCCTGCATCCATGTGGGAGACCCAGAAGAAGCTCCTGGCTCTTGATTTCAGCCTGGCCCAGCCCAGCCCTGATCGTTGGTGGCCGTTTGGGGAGTGAACCAGCGTTGGAAGATCTCTGCGTCTCTCTCTCTCTTTCTCTCTCTCTCTCTCTCTCCGCCTTTCACAGAAATAAATGATTTTTTTTTTTTAAAAGGAAGCTCATTTATTTATGTCGTGGTTAATATGCACCTGAGGTGGAAGAGGGAGGAGGAGGCTGCAAGGGGAGCTCTTAAAATCCTCACTTGGACTTGTGGTCCAGCCTTGTAGGAACTGGGCTCCTTGCCTTGACTGTTGAGGGGTCACAGGTTTTGCAGGAAGGACCGGAAGTCGCTTTGATGAAGTCTTACCAATAGTGGTGGTTCCTCAGGTCACAGCCCTGGGAAAGTCCTTTGACCTCCGTGTCTCAGGCTGAGACATAGATAACACTGATGCTTCCTAAACTTGGCTTCCTTAACCCTCAGGGCAAAGGAAACCTGGAAAGGGAGGTGTTGGAATTTATTTGGAAGTTTCTGGCACGAGCCTCAACTTTTTTGGAAGTTAATGATTCCTTTGATGACTACATTGTAGGATCATCTTGTTTTTCTATAAGAAATGCTGTAAGTGCTGACTTAGGCAAAAAGCACTTGCGGATGCTGCACCGTATCATCTTTGGGGTTCTAGAGACTCCCTCCAGCTTATGTCTGTGTATGTGTGTGTACCCCAGTTCGAAGCTCCTAGTAGCTTATCTCTATGTTCTCTCTTAGTTCCAGACTTGAGGATACGTCGGGCATTCAGAAGCAGAAGGTACGGTCTCTCCACCCTATGGCTAAGATCAAGTGTAGTATATCTTCTTATCAATTTAATATCGTCTATCCGAGGCCATGATATTAAATGGATATTTAGGAACTAGCAGAGGGAAAAAGCAGAAAGTGATCTACTGAAAGGAAATGAGTTCTGTATTAACATGACAGGGATGCGTCCACATCAAGGGGAAGTAGGTATCTCAGTAAATTCAAGCACTGCCAGCGTATGCATGGTCTGGATGTCAGTGTTAAGTGAGACCATGCTGTGGCGCCACAGGTTAAAGCCCTGACCTGAAGCACTGGCATCCCGTATGGGCACGGGTTCGAATCCTGGCTGCTCCTCTTCCCATCCAGTTCTCTGCTATGGTCTGGGAAAGCAGTGGAGGATGGGCCAGGTCCTTGGGCTCTTGCACCCGTGTGGGAGGCCCAGCAGAGGCTCCTGACTCCTGGCTGCTGACTTCAGATTGGCTTGGCTGCAGCCATTGTGGCCGTTTGGGGAGTGAACCAGCAGATGGGAGACGTCTCTCTTTCTGTGTGTCTACCTTTCTCTCCAGCTGTGTCTTTCAAATAAATGAAAATAAATCTTAAAAAAAAAAAAGAGAGAGAGAGACTGTGCTGTGAGTTTTCAGAGGACTTTCACAGTCTTTTTCTTTCCTTATGTATTAATTGAAAATAACCATGAGCATGTGGACTAAGCGGCTTGGTATTTGCTGAGAAGTCTCTTCACCTCATTCAGAGCACTTGGCTCTTACTGCACGCCTCCTTTATGACTGGACTTACTAGATAACATGATTGTGTTGATTTTAACAATGCCATGGTCTGCTGATTTATGTTCACCCAGATTAGCTATTAGCAAATCCCATGTGCAGTTACATAGACACAGGTTTTTTATGCTACTTAAAACATATCAATTAGAATGGAGATGTGTGGGACTTTTTTTTCTTCCTTTCTTCTCTTCCCAGGTTTTTTTTTTTAACTTAATTTTTTTTTTTTTAAATTTGAAAAACAGAGTTAGAGAAGGGGAGAGGGAGAGAGAGAGAAAGATGTTTCATCCACTGGTTCATTCCCCGTATGAACAATGACCATGGCCAGGACTGGGCTAGGCTGAAGCCAGGAGCCAGGAGCTTCCTCTGGGTCTCCCACATGGGTACAGGGGCCCAAGGACTTGGGCCATCCTGTGCTGCTTTTCCAGGTGCATTAGCAGTGAGCTAGATCAGAAGTGGAGCAGCTGGGACTCGAACCAGTGCCCATATGAGGTGCTGGCACTGCAGACAGTGGCTTAACTTGCTGCGCCACATTGCTGGCCCCCTTCCAGGTTTGGAGAGAGAAAGTGCATATGCACCTGGAGAGATTTTATTACCTGGTGGGATTTTCGAAGTTCTCCATGGGGTCCTCTGTGGTTTTGGTGAAGTTGAAAGTCTTTCCAGGCAGTTCTGGAGCATCATCATGTGCCACGGGCCAGGGGTTCTTCAAAGGTGATGTTCTGTGGAGCTCTCAGCTTCTGAGTTTTGTAGAAAGTAGAATACCTGCAGGCTCATGCAGACTTGCCTCCTGGTATCATGGGTCCTCACCAGACAGCTTCCGTCTGGGGTGTAACCAGAGGTAAAATAGCTCCTTAGAATGTTGAGAGTGGTTTGGCTTCACCTGGAGTGCTGAGTCAGCAATCGGAACCTTGAGGACCAGGTGCTCAATGATGAGGACAGAAACCCTCATCCTTGAATTCATGTTCCTTTGAGAACCATCAGGAAACTTCTTGAGGACTTGGGAGGGGAAATTCCTTCCATCTCCAGGAGCGTGCACAGCCCTCACTGCAGTGAGAAAGGCAGGGGACGGTGACTGCGGACAGCTTGGCTGTTCGTGGTGGGGCCAAGTGGCTGTGTGTGCCTGACCAATGTCATGGCTTAGGCTGAATGCAGGATCCTAAGGCCTCACAGCTCCAAGTGTGGTCTCGTCACCTGGATAGATTCCAAATCTGCACGTGAACTGTGTCTCCAGGTGGTGTCTGCTCAGATGCTCCTTGGTGGTTGCACAGATACGTTGTTTGCACCTGCTCGGAGCCAGACGTTACAGATACCAGGAAGAGGGAGTGACCTGCTTACATGTGCCCCTTTCCCTGCTTGGGGGCGTTGGTGCTTAAAGTTGAATTCAGCCTCTCATCCTCTACTGAAAGGAAAGGGATTAAGGTTTCTTAGAAAAGACTGCTGAGTCCATTCTCTTCCCCAGCCCCAACTCTCCCCTTTCTTTAATTGTGTGCAGTGAACTGTAACGTGAGAGGACCCAAAGAGCGAAAGGGCAGAGGGTCATTCTAAATCACTAGTGGGGAGAATGGTCCAATAATCCAGCCAGTCATTAAGTCCCGCCCTCCCTCAGCACTCCCCGAAGACTTTGATGTTTTGTGTTCTCAAAACCATGCCAGAGCTGTGAATAGATAGCGCTCCCCAATTTCTAGCTGAGTGATTGAAACATCCATCCATCCATCTGTTTGTCCACCCACGGAGCCTCCTTGCTGCTCTTTGTTGAACAAGTCTAGAGGGAAAGGTGCTGCCTGTTGTAGACGTGGAAGGTTGTAGGATGACGTGGAAGCGAGGTAGAAGGTAGCCGGATCTGACGCCAGGACGTGTAACCTTGTCTCCACGTTCCCGTCGTCTGCTCCCACCTTCCTGACAGGTGCAGGGCTCCCCGCCTGGTGTGCTCCTTCTGTAATCTCGTGTGCGGATGGGAGCACATAGCCAGTCTTTGCTGAATTCCTCTTTGGTTGCTGCACAGGGCTCCTGGTGCCCCAGTTTGAGAGATAAAAGGAAATTCCTAATACTTCTTTTTTCAAAAAAAAAAAAAAAACTAGTAAATATGCACAATGTGAAATTGATCATTTCTACCATTTTTAAAAGATTTATTTATTTATTTGAAAGAGTTATACTGAAACTTTGTCCATTAAACACTTTTTTATTTTATTTTATTTATTTATTTTTTTGACAGGCAGAGTGGACAATGAGAGAGAGAGAGAGAGAGAGAGAGAGAGAGAGAGAGAGAGAAGGTCTTCCATTGCCATTGGTTCACCCTCCAATGGCCGCTGTGGCCGGCGCACCGCGGCTGATCTGCTGCCAGGAGCCAGGTGCTTCTGGTCTCCCATGGGGTGCAGGGCCCAAGTACTTGGGCCATCCTCCACTGCACTCCGTGGCCACAGCAGAGAGCTGGCCTGGAAGAGGGGCAACCGGGACAGAATCCGGCACCCCGACCGGGGCTAGAACCTGGTGTGCCAGCGCCACAAGGCGGCATTAAACACTTAACTCCTTGTTGTCTCCCCCTGCCCCGCAGCCACTTTTACTTTCTGTCTCTATGAATTTGACTACTCTAGGAGGCTTGTACAAGTGGAATTACACAGTAATTGTCCTTCTGTGTCTGGCCTATTATGGCATAATGTCCTCAAGGCTCACCCACGTTGCGTGTGTCAAGATTTTCTTTATAAGGCTGAGTATTAGGCCAGCATTGTGGCATCACAGGTAGGCTGCCACTCACAGTGCCCGCATCCCATATAAGCACGGGTTAGAGTCCCGGTTGCTCCACTTCCCATCCAGCTCCCTGCTAATGAGCTTGGGAAGGCAGTGAAAGATGCCCCAAGTCATCGGGCCCCTGCACCCACATGGATGAAGCTCCTGGCTCCTGGCTTTGGCCTGACCCAGCCCTGGCCATCACCGCCATTTGGGGAGTGACCCAATGGATAAAGATTTCCGCTCCCCTCTATAACTCTACCTTTCAAATAAATAATTATTTTTTTAAAGGCTGAATATTAAACCCCACATTGTGTTATGTACTGCACTTTGTTTATCCATTCATCTGTAGACTGACATTTGGGTTGTTTCCTCCTTTTGGCTATTGTGAAAAGTCCTGTTGGGAACTTTGGTGTATAAATTTCTGTTCTGATCCCGATCCCTGCTTTCATTTGTTTGGGATATGTTTTTAAAACAGATTTGCTTATTTATTTGAAAGACAGAGTGACAGAGAGAGAAAGGAAAAAACTGAAGACAAAGAGATCTTCCATTCATTGAACGTTTACTCTCCCAATGCCCACGACAGCCAGGGCTGGGCCAGGCTGAAGACAGAGGAGTCTGGAACTCCACCCAGGGCCTCCATGTGGGTGGCCAGGTCCCAAGTCATTCCATTCCTTCTCAGGTGTGTTAGCAGAAAACTGGATTGGAAGTGGAAGAGCTGGGATTTGAACCGGCACTCCAGGATGGGAATCCCAAGTGGAGCTGCTGGATTGTATGGTAATCCTATGTTTCATGTTTTGAGGAACCACTATGACATTTTTCTCAGTGGCTGCACCCTTTTTCATTTCCACCAGCAATGCACAAGGGCTTCAGTTTCTCCACATCCTTACCAACACTGTTATTTTCTGAGGTTTGCTTTGTTTGTGTTTGTTTTTGTAAGTAGCCATCCTGATGGGCCTAAGTGGTTATTTCTTTTGAGTAACTTTTCTCCATTCTGTTATTTTCCCAAATACTAACAATCGTCTTTGTCTTACTTTGAGGTGTGGGAAATCCCTGAAAAGTAGAATTCTTGCTTCAGCCTGTCCATGCCTTGTTCCTGGTTGCTGTTTACCTTGGGGCCATCTCGTGGTTGATCTAGTAAATGTGATGAGACTCTTATTAGCATGGTCTGTGAGCTGTTCATGCGTGTTTCTGGTCTTTCCATTCTTCCCTCATCTTTTTATTTTGAATGAAAATTGGAGTGTGTGGGTCTTAGTAAGAGTTCTAATAGTAAATGTGGTTAGCGTGTTGGACTTTCAGTTGGAGTGTTTGGTGGCCTCGCATCTGCAGAGAACTAATACAGTTATAATATCAAGGGCCATTTAAAAAAAATCAAGTGATGGGTTCAAGAATGTGGGCTTTGCCTGCACTGCAGAATTTCAGACTTGGGAAGAAAATTGATTGACTTAAACTCAAGGGGCAGGCAGGTTCTTGTCACATCATGAAGTTGGAATTGGTGAGCTTTGTGCCAGGGGATTAAAAACACCAAGAAAACAAACAAAAAACCAAACCTATGATCAGGGATAGTACTGTAATGATGTAGAGGAAAGGCGGGGTGGGGGGGCATGAGTAATTTGTTACATGGGTGACTCACTGGGGCTGTGTCTGAGTGTTACCTGGGGCTCAGATTTCTGAGATGATTGGTTTAGTGGCTTTCATCACAGAGACGAAAAGTGGCAGGAGACAGTGCGTATCTCATCTCGACCTTTGCATCTGGATTGCGTTTCCAATAAAATGCTGAATAGCTGAATACCTGCGCATAGTGCAGTTCTGCTTCGTGTACCTCAATGGAGCGTAACGTGGTTTTCATTCATTTATTTAAAAAAAAACAAAAAATAAGGGCCGGTGCTGTGGCGCAGTGGGGTAACGCCCTGGCCTGAAGCGCCAACATCCCAGATGGGTGCTGGTTCGAGACCCGGCTGCTCTACTTCTAATCCAGCTCTCTGCTATGGCCTGGGAAAGCAGTAGAAGATGGCCCAAGTCCTTGGGCCCCTGCACCCACATTGGAGACCCAGGAGAAGCTCCTGGCTCCTGGCTTTGAATCAATACAGCTCCAGACGTTGCGGCCAATTGAGTGAACCATCAGATGGAAGACCTCTCTCTCTCTCTGCCTTTCCTCTCTCCGTGTAACTCTGACTTTCAAATAAATAAATAAATCTTTAAAAAAATAAAAACATTAGAAAAACAAACAGAACCCCAAGACTTCACAGTCGGTCTGTGTAAAGTGCAGCACCCTATCAGTGTGCCCAAAGCCATCTGATGAGGTTGGTGCTTAGGTGTGTTAGACCCAGCAAAGAACTTCTGTTTGGGAAGCCAGGCCCTGAATCATTAGCGGCACTGGTAACCTCATGTAGTCATTATACAAGGCTTATGCGAATTAATACGCGCACCCGGCTCCGAGTGCACATTTGGGGTTAACCTTTATTGCTGTTTTTGTTGCTGGGCTGCCTATGATCTGTGCATCCACAGATGTCTGAGTGTATACTTGGCGCTGTCCCCCGAGGGTGTGTGCTGACCTCGGTCTCCATGGCACTGACAGGAACAGCCCCTGGGTCCAAGGCATTGATGTGGCCTGGGGTTCGTCCCTCACCTGAGAACCAACCTCCCTGCTTTGGCTTTGAAGAGAAAGGGTTAACTTTGCAGTGGTCCCCAGGCATTAGAAAAATCCCTGTGGACTTGATATTTGGACACAAATATCGAGACGTTCCGAATGTCTCTTGTGGAAGTCATGTAGTTGGGAGTCTGTGTTTGAGAAAACATCTTTCTGTTTGGGAAAGGAAGCAGAGGGCCTTTATGATTACAACAGTGGATAAAAGGCCTGGCGAGCAAATCATTGGGAAAATAGACTCAAACGTTGACAGGTCCAGTAGATGTATTATCAAACGGTATTAACAATTATTTCATGTTACCCTGAGAAACTTCCAGCTGGGCTCAGTCTTTGAGTGTTGGGAAAGCAATGATGCTCCGTAGAAGGGAACAAAGAAAGCGCGCATTCCTGGGAGTCTGGTTCTCTTGCAGCCTGACTTGTATCCTTTATGGCATCCTGAATGCTCTGTTCATGAGTGATCATGATCTGCACGAGCAGCCCAGAGGATTCCCCTTGCAGACTTGGAGGTTGCATCAGCGCAGACAAGCGCTGCAGTTTGCAGACTTTCCAAAGAGAAAAGCCCCCAGCAGGGTACCGGTGGTGTCAGGAGAGGGGATGGCTTCAGCTTGGTCAATGGATCTCAGGCCCCATGCGCATCCACCATGACTGGCACCTGCCCTGGGAGTTCTTGCTCTGGGAGAGAAGGCAGTGACTTCAGCTGGGGCAGTGAGTGAGTGAGTGTAGTGCACATGGGAGGTGTGAGTGATGTCTGGAGCTGAGCTGAGCCTTGCTTGCCGAGGAGACAGAGGGAGGGGACGGGGGCAAGATGAGGCTGAGGCGTCCCGGCACAGGGACCTGGAAGTTGGTGTGTTTGTGTGGCTTCTGTGTGGAGGTGTTTGGGAGCAGTGGGATGGCTGTGCCTGACACTTGGTGGAGAGATCTGGGTTGGAGATAAAGGCTTGGGGCTCATCCCCGTGTGGACAGTAGTGACATCACGTGTGCAAGAGTTCACAGAGGGTTGACCAGGGACTGGGAGGAGCCCAGCAGTGCTGGTTTTTATGGCAACAGGTGGTATTCACAGGGCCCCTGTGCTTGCACAGGCCAAGTGAGATAAGAGAAGATGTCCTTTGGGTTTGTTTTTCTACAGTAGGTGTGCAGGTGTCTGTAAGTGTTCCACTTGGTTTTCTGTTGCTTGGAAGAGAAGCTGGCTTAGCCCCTTAAACACAGCCGCGTGTCGACTACAAGAGTTCTTGGGGGTATTCTTGATGTTTTGCAGGTTTCCTTGTCAGGAGCAACTCTGCTTGTCCTGTAGGTATCCATACTTTATGGATTCCTGGAGTTAGTGCTGAATTAGAGATTTTACTGTTCTTTCTTTCCGTTCTAATTGATCTCACTTGAGGTTTTATGGTTCATACTCTTAAGACTGTAGGATTCTGCTAAAAGTGTGGAGACTGGAAATTTCTTGTTTATGTGAAGCTCCTCTGCAGCCCGCCATGAGAATGGAAAAAAACAAGGAATTTGACAAAAGCAAGTGCTGATGAGGGCATGAACCAGCGGGTAGTCTCGTGTGGCACATGCAAGAAGGAACAACCACTTGGAAATCTGTTAATGTTTTGAAAATATTTATTTATTTGAAAGAGTTACACAGAGAGAGAAGGAGAGGCAGAGAAAGAGAGAGAGAGAGGTCTTCCATCCACTGGTTCACTCCCCAATTGGCCACAACATCTAGAGCTGCACTGATTCAAAGCCAAGAGCCAGGAGCTTCTCCTGGGTCTCCCACGTGAGTGCAGGGGCCTAAGGACCTGGGCCATCTTCTACTGCTTTCCTAGGCCTTAGCAGAGAGCTGCTTCAGAAGTGGAGCAGCCGGGACTCGAACCAGCGCCCATATGGCACTGCAGGCAGCAGCCCTATCTGCTATGCCACAGCGCTGGCCCCAATCTGTTAATGTTTTAAAGCTAAACATTTGCCTTAGGACCCAGTGATTGACTCCTGGATACGTTCTCAGCAGGAACAAGTGCTTTTGTACTTGTTTAAATCAACTGTACTCATGATAGCTCTAAACTGGAGGTAACCCAGTGGCCATCAACAGGCAGCTATGTAAACAAATCATGTTGTTGCCCCACAATGGAATATTACTCATCACTGAAAAGGAACGAAACACTAGTACATACAACTGATGGAGGAATGTTTCAGACAAAACGTTGGGTGAAAGTGGCCAGACATAGAAGTATGCAGCATATGATTCCATTTATATGAAGTTCAAAAAAGTTCAGGCATTTTTATCCTCTGGTGATAACAATTCAGGATAGTGCTGTCTACAAGGGGATATAGACTGTAAAAAGTATATATATAAGTAAAATTTAATGAAACTCAGTGTGTAAGGTCACTGAAGATTCTGATTAATTTGTTGATTATTAGATAGTAATACCACATGATATAAAATGTTTGTTCCACAGAATTCTACTATGCTCTGACTTAAGGATTTCATCCCGCTTCTTTCCTTGATGTAGTTTAGAACAGAGACGTGTGCATGCACACCAATCCCTTACCCCTCCCTTACTCCATCCCTTACCCCTCCCCGCACACACACACACACACAAACACACACACACAGCCTACTAGAAGGTAAAGCAACTGTTGCCCAGTCACTAGTGCTAGTTAAGGAAGCCTGAGTATTTTTTCCTCTCTTTCCTTGATTGGCCCAGAGTGTGTTGTAATTACTGTGGCCCAGGGTTTGGGCTAGGGTGAAGGTACAAAACTTAAGGGAGGGTGCCAAAAAAGTAATAGTCAAGACTAGTAATCTTTTAATGCAGTACTTTAAGAAATCTAAGTGCAAAAAAAAAAGTCCATGGTAATTCAAATATGAAAATTTGAGTTGAAGAAGGGGTTGGTATTACTGGATTTTCCTTTTGCCTGAGTTTCTAACATGACTTATTAAGCACTAATGTGGAGCTGAAGATAGAGCCAGGTGTCATATCAGAGCTGAGAAAGAGGAGCAGGCATCTGGCACAGTGGTTAAGACATCACTGGGACACCTACATCCCATACCTGAGTCCCTGGGTTCGAGTCCCAGCTCCGCTGACCAGTCCAGCTTTGTGCTGATGTGCACCCTGGGAGGCAATTGGGTGGAGGCTCAACTACTTATGTCTCAGTCACCGTCTTGAGAGACCTAGATTGAGTGCCAGTCTCCTGTCTTCTGCCTGGTCCAGCCTGGGCTGTGGAGGGCAATTAAAAATTAAAAAAAAAAAAAAAAAGACTGGAGAAAGAGACTTGACTTGCATGTGTGACATGAAGAACTAGGTTGGAGGAATAAAGACTGAAACAGCAATGGATATGATGAATGCTCTCAGTGTTTTGTGCACAGGAAGACTGTATTGTGTCTTGGAGAGGGTACTTCTGGGCATATTAAACATTCCAAAAAACACGCATAATATGCAAGAGCATTTGTAATAGTCCTTAAACATCCTATGGTGATTGTCTTTGAATTTGTGAATTTTGAATTTTTTGATTAGCTTATGTCAAGAGAGGCATTGGTGGTATGGGACGTTGGCAGAGCCCAAGTAACTTATTCATGGTATTAACACATATAAAACATTGTCTTGTCGTGTGTAACAGTGTTCAACACTAGAAAAAGTTAATAATTGCCCACCTTTGGGCTAAGCATGTGATTGCCGGGTCTGCAATTACCTGGTGGACTTGGGGAGAGCCTGGTAATTCATCAGCCTCATTACTGCATGTGTGCATAGACACAAGTCTGTGCTGTTGTCTTGCCTAGCGAGCGCGGGCTTTGAATTGGAGCCTCTTTTGTGTTTTCCTGGTGAATGAGCCCAGGGTAATGTATCCCTGTGGCTCCTCTGGCAGGCGGGCAGGGCCCAGAATGAGAGAGCCCAATGGCTATGGATGCAGCTGTCAGTGCCAGCCGGAGCCTCTCCTGTCCCTTACTGCTTGTCACTTTCCCCCAGGAGGCTGCAGCCTTGCCCCTTCCTGAAGCTAACTGCATGCAGTCCCTTAAGATGCTGGAGGAATTTTATTATGAGTGTTTTTATTTTTAATGGACACATAGTACTCGTACATATGTTTGGGGTGTGATGCGACATTTCAGTACACGTGTGTAACATGGAGTGCTCAGAGCAGGGTGATTGGCATGTCACCACCCACATCCCTCTGCTTTGTGCCCTGAACTTTGGAAATCCTGCCTACTTGCTATTTAGAAATAGTCAGTGAATTGTTATCCAACATAGTGTGTCTTGTGCTGTAAACATTGGAAGTTATTCTCTATCCAACCTCTGTGCCCATTGCATAGAACTTTTAAAAGTGTACTGTGATGGGAATTAGGTTCAAAAAGTTACACCAGAGAGGGTTAAAACTTTCCAGCCTTGCAAAGCCTCCCTTCTTTGTTCACGGGCCCCGCCCCCTCTTCCCTGGTCCCCAGTGCCAGGTCTGCTCCTAGCAACGGAGTCAGTGGCTAAGGCTGTCCGAGCAGGTCCCCCTGGCCGCCATTCAGCAGGGCTCTGCAGGGAGGACCCTTTGGGGCTCACTGGCCTTGGCTCCCAGAAAGGCTTTGCCTTAGGAATCCCATTTCTTTAAAAGACACAGGGACCAGTCAGGTCTTCTCCTCCTCACGTTAGTTTTGGTAAGTTGTAGATTTCAGGGACTTTGTGCAGGTCATCAGGGTTGACTTAATCGACAGTCACTCTTCTCCTTATATCATCTGTAAGGTCTGTAGTGATGCCCCCGTCTTTTATTCCCGATATTTGCCTTTTGCACATAGAGAGCAGAGGAACCGCCAGACCGGAGGGGCCCAGCTCGGGAAAGCGGGTGGGCGTGGTTTCTGGAAGGGGAGTGGGAAGGCAGCAGAGGAACTGAAGCTGAGCTGGGGGGAGGGCTGAGGGGCGGGGTGGCCCTGGGGTTGGAAGGAAGGAGCTGTCACGTGGGTGGTGAGCTCACTAGGCTGCAGACACCAGCTGTGCTATTATTAGGGCTTTTCTGTCCCCAGCAGATGTTCTGGGGCAGAGTTCCAGCCTCCCTCACTTCCCCCAGAGGGGATAATGAGGTGCTGCAAGGATAGATTCTGTGCAGCTCTGTGCTATTGTTTCCCTGGGCACTTGTCCCTGCTCTGTCTCTGCTTCTCCGTGTCTTTCTGTGTGTGTGTGTGTGTGTGTGTGTGTGTGTGTGTTCTTGAGTCTTTCTTTGCTGTCTTTGTTTCTCTTCCTGCTGTTGTCCCTCTCTGTGTTCTGTCTTTCTCACTTTACCTCTTTTTCTTGCTGTTTCTTTGCCTTCTTTTTCTCTTGTCTCCTCCAGCCTCTCTGTAACCCTGTGTTCTCACTCTCCCTGTCCCTCCCTCCAGTACTTACTTCTTTTCTCCTTTGAGGCCCTTTGGTCATAGAACGTAGTGGGGGCATAAGCCACAATGGCCCATAGAGAGCCTAAGGGGTGCAGGTAGGTCCCAGGGCGATCATGTACAGGACAGAGTCTGGATGGAAGCCTGTTTGGGACGCTGTGGTTGGCCTGCTCTCCTCTTTTCACCCAGGCTTGCTGTGCTATGGTGCAGACACACTCTCACCTGGCAAACTGATGCCCTCCTGGGGACACAGAGTGTCTTTGCTCTCCATCTGTGAATTGTTAGCCCCGTTTCCCTGCTGCTGTTGTCCTGGATCTCTTGGACTCGACATTCATCTGGAAGCTTCCACATGGTAAAGCCACGTGCCAGCTTGGAACCACCAAGTAGAGTCCGTGTCACATTGAGTTAAGAGTTTCTGCAAAAGTAGGTGGTTACGTGATGTCAATCCAGCGTGAACTTTTTGAAGCTCAGAGGGATGCATGCTTCATGATAGAACTCTTCCATTGTTTATTTTAGGTGCTGACCAGTTTTTCCTCCTAAGTTGCTGACATTTTCATAAATTTACATTATACTTTTGTGACACAAAGCTAATAACACAATCATATTCTTGTTTTCAAAAATAATGCTATATTGGCTGGTGCCGCGGCTCACTAAGCTAATCCTCTGCCTGCAGTGCCGGCACACCGGGTTCTAGTCTTGGTCGGGACGCCGGATTCTGTCCCGGTTGCTCCTCTTCCAGTCCATATCTCTGCTGTGGCCTGGGAAGGCAGTGGAGGATGGTCCAGGTGCTTGGGCCCTGCACCCTCATGGGAGACCAGGAGGAAGCACTTGGCTCCTGGCTTCAGATCAGCGCAATGCCGGCTGTAGCGGCTATTTGGGGGGGGGGGGTGAACCAACGGAAGGAAGACCTTTCTCTCTGTCTCTCTCTCTCTCTCTCACACTGTCTAACTCTGCCTGTCAAAAAAAAAAAAAAAAAGTAATGCTATAACACATGCATGCATCAGTGGTGTTGATTTATGTATTTATGTGAGAGACAGTGCTTCCGTCTGCAAGTTCAGCCCACAAAGGCCCATGATGGCTAAGGGGCCAAGGTCCCAAGTCGAAGTTGGGAGTGGGAACTCAATCGGGCCCTCCCACATGCGTGACAATGACCCAATTACTGAGCCATCACTGTGACCTCCCAGAGTCTTTGTTGGCCAGAAGCTGGCTTCTGAAGCCAGACCTGGGTGTCAAACCTTGGTACTGTGATGTGGGACACAGGTGCCCCAACCATCAGGCTAAACACTCACCCCCTTTAGTGATGTTTCTTACTCTCATCATGGCCCCTGCTGTCAGAAGTACATTTAGAGAAAAGCAGAGGTGAGCACGAGGTGAGAGGTACTCACCAGCTATATGCAGTAGTTATTTTCTCTGCCGACTCAGGAACAGCCTTGTCTCATTTCCCTCATCTCCAGCCTGAGTGGCAGGCTGTTGTATCTTCCAGAAAGGATTGGGTGGAGGTTCTGATTCCAGAGCCTCCAGACGGTAAGACTCAGCCGTGGTTGGAATCGGGGGATTCCTGGCAGAGTGGGGTGCTGGAGACTCTCTGGGGTCAGTGACTACTGAGGATGTGTTGAAGGGCTTTCCTGGGCCAGGGCTTGGGGTGCCACAGTGAAGGAGATAAAGGTCAGGTCTGGGGCAGATGAAGGACACTGAGTGGCGGATACAGGACGTGAGGCTGGGGAGTGACTAGGGGAGAGCAGGAGTGGCAGCGAGGGTGTCCTTAGGGAACCGGTGGGTGAGCAGAGACTGAGTAGTGGAGAATCGGACATGGGAAAACACGGAGGCAGCGCTTCCAGACAGAGGAGCAGCAGCAGGGGCGGAGGCCTTGGGGAGAGGGCATGGGGGAGGCGGTGGGCAGGGCAGGGTCAGAGTTGAGATTTTACCCTGAGTGTGATTGGAACTGCTGGGGGATCCCGAGTAGAGGAGTGACATGGATTGATCTGCAGCTGCTACACGCAGGCCCAGGGTGGGCAGGGGTGGAAGCAGGGAGGGTGGAGAGGCTTGTGCATGGCTCAGTGGAAGGATGTGATGTGTCCTGGGGGCGGAGGCTCTGGGCAGCTGGTGGATGTGACAATCCAGGGTGAGGCCCTACAGGAATTTGTAAATCAGAAAGCATTTACGTATGTGAACCGCTGTGGTGTTAAAAATCATTATTAGATATAATTTTAAAAGTAATTTTTATTTACTTATTTGAAAGGTAGAGAGACGTACTCAGAGAGCTCTCGCATCAACTTGTTCATTCTCCAAATGCCCACAAAAGCCAGGGCTGGGCCAGGCTGAAGCCAGGAGCTTGGAACTCTGGATCGCCTGCATAAGTGGCAGGGACCCAGTACGTGAGCCATCAAGGCTGCTTCCCAGGACTTGAATTAGTAGGAAGCTGCCTTAGAAATGGAGTAACCAGGACTCTAACCATGTGCTCTATCAATATATGCCGGCATCCCAGGCAGGATCTTAACCTGGTGCCAAATTCCCGCCCCTGTTAGATGTTGGTGGAACAGTGACTAGGGACTGCTCGGATTAACATTTCACCCAGGAAGTTTGTGGAGCCAGCTTCATGTCAAGGCAGAGCTGGAAGGTGAGAAGGGGCAAGAATGTGATTTTCTTTTGTAGCTGAGGAAGCTGATTTTTCTCAGCAGAGGAAAGTTGATCTCAATCCTTTTTCCCAAGTCGGCCAGCAGGAGGTAACCCTTGAATGATGACACAGAGAAGAAAAGGGGCCGCGTGCCTTAGGACCCAGGATCCATGCCAGTCAATGACAGTTAATCTCGGCTCTTTGCATTTTCTTTCTTTTTTTAAGATTTATTTATATATTTGAAAGAGTTACACAGAGAGAGAAGGAGAGGCAGAGAGAAAGAAACAGGTCTTCCATCCACGGGTTCACTCCCTAGTTGGCTGCAATGGCTGGAGCTGCACCAATCCAGAGCCAGGAGCTTCTTCGAGGTCTCCCGTGTAGGTTCAGGGGCTTTCCCAGGCTGTAGCAGAGAGCTGGATTGGAAGCGGAGCAGCCGGGACTCGAATTGGCGTGCATATGGGATGCCAGCACTGGCTTTAGCTGCTACGCCGCAGCGCCAGCCCCAGCTCTTTGCATTTTCTAAAACGGACACATTTCCTGAGATTCTGAAAGTGATTCCGTGCCACCATCTCCTCTGCGTGTGTGTTGTAATATGCTCAGGCCCCTTTGGGTCCAGTGCCTATTTGTAATACACTGTTTTTCAAGTGGACATGGGGTGCAGAGTCACCTTCCCCACAACACAGGTGACAGCTTGGGGTCTCCCCTCCCAGTGAGGATCAGCCTTTCAGGGGCCAGGGAGGTGCTGGAAAAGATCCAGCAGCTGAGCTGGGGCCCGTGTTCATGGCCCTGCTTGTCCCAGCCACCTGACATGCGTCCCCTCCCAGCAGAGCTGCTGGGCTTCAAAGGGTCTAAGGTCTTCCTTCTCCAAAGACGGCAGCCGGGGCTAGCTGGGGCAGCCGGCTCCTCCACGTGCAGCTGGGAGGCACCTTAGGAAGACCTAGTGGGTTCCCTCGTGGCGCTTTGAGAGAAGCTGAAGGAATCTTGGGTGCAGTTCTCTTGGAATCTGAAGTATTAAGAATCGTCAGCGAGAGAGCAGAGCTTGTTCTGGGATTGCAATGAGTCAGGCCAGGCCCGGCCTGCCCGGGAATTCCAGAATGTGCTGTGACTTCCTAGGCAGCGGCTTCCTGTGAGCAGGGTGTGTGTGTGTGTGTGTGTGTGTGTACATACACGTGCGTGCTTGCTCGCCTGTTGGCTGCCCCGTGCTCACCAAGTATGGCCTGAGGCTCCCAGATTGGCTCAAAGGCACCGAGAGTTGTGTGAAGCTGAGAAAAACAACTTCTGAACCTCTGGACTGTAGCTAGTGCTCTCCTTCATGCCTTATTGACAGCCAGATAAACAAACACCAACTTCTTCCAAAGAATGCTGATGGCCATCTCACATATTAACATTGGCCACAGGCTAATGTATCTTTTATTTCCTCAAAAAAAATTTTTTTTTTTGCCTCAAGACGGTGGCATCAGACAGATCTTACCCCCTAAGCAAATGTGAAGGGCCTCTGTTCTTCTGATGAAACTCCATTGTCCTCAGACTTGAAACACACTGGCTGCTTTGTTTGGGAATGTGGGCAGGAAGGGGTTTTTCCTGCTGAGTTACGATCAAGTCAGCCCTTTTGGAAATGTGCATTCAGGGTTAGAGTCTCCTTTACAGACTGATAGTTTGATGCGTTTGTTCTGGAGCTGTTGGCGCATCCCACTCTGGGTGCTTTTTAATGGGCTCGGGGTAGCTACTGCAGCCTCAGCCAGCATCGGACAGCAGCCGCTGTGGCCTCTGACCCCTCCCCCTTGGAAGTGCCTTGGGGCGCAATTAGAGAGCTCTTGGATGGGCCTGAGTGATTGCTGGGGCATAAATAATGCAATCTACTCTGTCTCTGTGTGCACGCGGTGGGGCTGGGTGGCTTGGCGTGTGTGGCAGCCTGAGCCTCCGGTTCTGTTTGGGCCCTGTGATCTCTGGGAAGTCTTCACCCGTGAGCCTCTGGTGTTGGGCTTGCTGAACAAGTCTCTGCCGTGGGCCTGTGGGGCTTTGGTCAAGGCGATCCCTGCAGTGCTTCGCCGGTTCTTGAGTTCTTGCTCCCCGGCAGCTCAGTCTGCTTTCGGCAGAAGGGAGCGCCGAGCTGCAGTCCTTTGGGGCTGGTGACATTTGAGTGTCTCATCCACTTCTATGTCCTCCTTCTCCCAGGCCCCCTGTGTCCGTCGTTTAGCTCAAGGTCATCGTCCCTGACCTGCTGTTGCATCCTTCTGCTCTCCACCTTGCTTCCCTCGCTCACTGCCCAGGTCACAGCCTAAGGTTACCTGCTGCACCTCTGAGCTCCTAAGCATAACCACCTGCTCTCTGAACCCCAGGCCTCCCAGCCCTCGCCACACCTTCCTCATCCAGGCTCCTGGCTTCTCGCGCTCCACCCCGTCCCGGTGTCACAGAGCGTCTGCTGTCTTCCTTTCTGCACCCCACTGAACTCTGCCCCCGGCTGCTGAGAGCTGCTGGAGGAGTCACGTAGTCCCCGTGTCACCCGGCTGCGTCACAGGCTCTGTCCAGGGATGCTTGTGTGAGTCCTTGGGCGTCTCGCCTGCTGTTGGCCACAGTGACTGTTCTAGACTTCCTGTATCTTTCTCAAACGCTGTACCCCGATCGTTGCCTTTTGTAGCTGCCCTCAGCTGCGTGAGCAAGAGCAGGCAGACCCGCTGCCTCCCAGTCCTCACACAAGGGCAAATGCACCCTCTTCCTGCCCAAGGCTGCCAGTGTCCCCAGGCTGGGTCTATCCCACCTCCCATGAGCAGCACTTCCTACATTAACCCCTGTCTTCTCAGCTTCTTGCTGTCTGTGAAACCCCTCCCCAGCACCCTCCATCACACTCATTTCTCGACCGTCTTTCCAGACCTGGGGCTCTCCCCGGCCAGAGCTGGTCTCACCAGGACACCCTCTGCCTCCCTTCCCCGGCTCTGTTGCCGTGAGACACCTGTGCTCCTTTCTCCAGCACCAGCGACACAGCGTGTTTGATGCTAAGTCCGCGACACAGCTTCCGGTCCTGCCGTCCGTGACCTCTGACCTCATGGTCGACATTGCCCTTGGCGTCTGGGAAGCTGCACCCTCCTGGTGTTCCTCCTCCTCCTCCTCCACTAATCCTGCCTGGCTTTTCCTGGCAGGCCCTTCTGCCCCACACGTAGCTTCTGAACGTTGATGACCTCAGGGTGTGTTCTGGGCACTTCGCTTGGCACCACGCCCCAAGGTGAGCATCCTGGGCGTGGGCCTCGGTTGCCATGACTACCCCAATCTGCTGCCAGATGTGCTGGTGTCTCCTGAGTGCTGGATCCTTTTACCCACCTGCTTGCCTGAGGCACCCTCCACCGTAGGATGCACAAACTCCGCCCAGCTCACCGTCACTGCTACCTGTCCACCAGAGGAAGCTATCCGTGAGCCCAGTCACGTGGAAGGTACAGCTCAGACAGCAGCAGGGATCTTCTTCTAGTTCCCACCCCTTGTGCTCAGGGGCCTCCCAGAACTCCCTGATTGCCCTGTCAGGCTGGCCTGCTCTGGTATTTTCTCTGCTCTGACTGGCGAGGTGACCTTTTGGAAGCAATTCTCTCATTTCTCTGCCTAGAGCCTTTTCAGGAGCTCCCCATGGGGCCAAAGAGGCTGCTGCCTCTCCATGCCTTGCTACAGCCCTCCTGAGCGTTTTTTGTTTCCTAACTGGGCCATGCTCTCTCTCCCTCCTCTGCTTGTAGAGCCTGCCCCGCCTCCCCTTCTGCATGTAGCCTGTTCCGTTAGCCCCAGCTTGTTCCTGTGCCTGGGCCCATTCCTGCTCACCCTTCAGGTCTGACCTGGGGTTGGCCTGGGAAGTCTTCCCTGGCCTCAGGGGAACCCACCTGTATCAGCAGTTTTCACGGTGTCTTGTCCCTGCTATTTTTGTCTGTGGCCCCTGGAAGGCAAAAAACATCTACAAGAGGCGTCATTTGGACCGTGGGGAACGGGCAGATGGTGGAACCAGCATCCAACACTTGACCCGAAACGTTGCTCTTTTTTTTGGGTCTTGGGATCAGGGCCAGTGGAGATCAGTAGTGCCAACACATGAGAGATTGCCAACGGCAAGGGATTCATTTGCCGAGTTCATGTCTTATTCGTGCCTCCTGGTAAGGCACAGCAAACAGTAGGTGCTCAGTAAGTGTTCATCAGGCGACTGAAGCACAGGTGAACGTCTCAGGCTTCCTGTGGCTGATTTTCACGAGGCTCAGAGCGTGTTCTGCTCAGGACTCTTGCGTTGGCATTGCTTTTTCCATCTGCCCGGGTGAATGGAAGGGCACGGGTTTGGAAGCAGGCGGCAGCTGTCTGTGTAGCCTCCGTGAGCTCTTTCCCAAACACTTGTGGGCCTTTGACAATCACAGGCTGTAATCACCAGAGCAGTGTAACAGAATTCCTGGGCCGTGAGATAGCCCTGGCCGCTCCGACTCATGTCATTCCTGGGGAAAATTAGCCTATTTGTAGCCCAGCAGGCCTGGTTGGGTACATAGACCGGCCTTGTCACCTTCCCGGGAGGTGATCCCACTTTGAATTGAACCTGGCCAAGTGCCGCAGATAGCTCTGGGGTGGGTACCTTAGAGCAGAAATGTGCTGTTGCCAGGATACCAACCAAAGCAGTTTAGAGTACTGGGATTCAAGTAAGTGATCAGGTAAGATTCGTGGTTGCTCATCTGTAGGACCAATATTTACGTCATGCCTGTTGCCTGGCCTCTTTCTTCCAACCTCCCTCCCTCTCTCCCTCCTTCCCTCCCTCCTTCTCCCTCTCCTTCTCTCTCTCTCTCCCTCTCTCTCCCTCCCTCTCTCTTTCTTTCTTTCTATTTATTTGAGAGGCAGGGTTATAAACAGTGGCAGAGAGAGAGGTCTTCCATCTACTGGTTCCCTCCCCAAATGGCTGCAATGGCAGGAGCTGGGCCGATCCGAAGCCAGGAGCTTCTTCCAGGTCTCCCACGTGCATGTGGGGGCCCGGGCACTTGGGCCATCTTCTCCTGCTTTCCCAGGCCATCAGCAGGGAGCTGGATCGGAAGAGGAGCAGCCAAGACTCCAACCAGTGTCCATATGGGACACTGTTGCCTCAGGCCGGGGCTTAAACCCACTATGCTCTGGCACCGGCTCCCTGGTCATTTTCTTTAACATGGTTAATGGGCTTTGTCTCCGGCCCTTCCCCCTAAGTAGAGCAGAAGCCACTGGGGGTCAGGGCCGCTCTGTGATGCTCAGGACCAGCACGATGGTTTTTGTGCAGTGACAGGCGGGCAGGGAAGAAGCTGCCTTGCTTAGTGTGAAGCCTGGCTCTGCAGACAGAAACCCACGCCGTTTCACAAGCGAACGATCTGACTGGGGCCTGGCCCAGGAGCTCTGGCTAAGATGGGCGGTTCTAGAGGTTGAACTGGATGAGGTCGTTGTAGATTCTTCACACACGTGCTTTATCGGTGCTACGCCTTGTACTTGCTTTCTCACCTTTTTGATGGCTTGGTTTGTAGGGCGAAGTTTTCAGTTTTGATGAAGTCTTATTTATATTGTTTTGGTCTCCTGTACTTTTGGTGTCACATCTGAGACAGCATTGCTCACCCGAAGACCATCATGGTCTCTTTCTGTCTGTTCTTTTAAGAACAGTTTTGTAGTCCGTTGTCACATTTCTGTCTGCTCCCAGGTCATGTTCATTTTTTCCACATAAGGGTTCAGCTTCATAGTTTGGCATATGGATATCCCTGTTGCTGCAAAGACCGTTCTTGACACATTGGCTCGTCTTGTTGAAAATCCAGTGGCCTTCCATGTGAGGATTTTATTTTAGGGCTCTCAGTTCCGTTCCATCTACCCGTGTATCCTTGTGTCACTACCACTCTCTCTGGAGTCCGGCACTGTGGAGTAACGTTTGAAATGAGACAGTATAGACCCATCCATCAGCTTTGATGTTCAAGATTACTTTGGCTATTCTGGATTCCTTTCATATGCATATGAATTTTAAGAACAGTTTATTAATTTCCGTATTTAAAAACAGCAGCTGGGATTCCGATAGGAGTTGCATGGTTTCTCCTCATCAGTTTTAGTAGTATTGTCATTGTAATAGTCGTGAGTCTTCCAGTCCATGGATGTGGGACATCTTCCGTACTGTTAGATATTCTGTCCTTTCTCTCCACAGTGTTTGTAGTTTTTTTTTTTATTTTTTTGACAGGCAGAGTGGACAGTGAGAGACAGAGACAGAGAGAAAGGTCTTCCTTTGCCGTTGGTTCACCCTCCAATGGCTGCTACGACCAGCACACTGCGCTGATCCGAAGCCAGGAGCCAGGTGCCTCTCCTGGTCTCCCATGGGGTGCAGGGCCCAAGCACTTGGGCCATCCTCCACTGCACTCCCGGGCCACAGCAGAGAGCTGGCCTGAAAGAGGGGCAACCGGGACAGAATCCGGCGCCCCGACCGGGACTAGAACCAGAGGATTATCCTATTGAACCGCAGCGCCGGCCGAGTGTTTGTAGTTTTCAGTGTACACGTCTTTCACTTCTTTCTTTCAGTTTATACCTAAGTGTTTTCATTCTGTTTGTTGTTAAAAACAGAAGAGTTTCCTTAGTTCCAGGGTTGGCAAATTCCTTTCTAGTGTACAGAAATTGATTTTGTACCTTGCAGTCTTGCTGAACTTGGGTGTTGGGTCTGACAGGTTTTTAGGGGTTCCTTAGGGAACCACACAGAGAGAGAGCTTTACTTCTTTTCTGGCACAAGCATCTTTTGTTTCTTAATTTCTCTGGCTAGAATGCCTGGTACAGTGTGGAAGACCAAAGCAAGTAGCAAAAGTGGACATCTTTGTCTTGGTCCTGATAATGGGGGTGAAATATCCACCAGTCTTGCACCACTAAGTGTGACGTTAGCTGTGATGTTTTCGTACATGCCCTGTTTCAAGTGGAGAAGTTTCCTCCTGTTTCTAGCTTGTTGAAGCTTTTATCATGAGAGGGCATTGCATTTTCTCCAATGTATTCTCTGCATCTGTTGAAATAGTCATACTTTTATTTTTCTGGCCCTTTATTTCATTAATGTGATACAGTCAATGATTTTTGTGGACCATTCATTCCGTCATTAGATAGTTTTCCTTATCTTATTTTGCAGAACTTTCCGTAAGTGAAAACAGGTTTTCTTTCCAATGAAATAAGAGGCTTCTGAGTAGAAATTGCTCCTGCTTGCAAATTGTTTTCCCCTCCACTGAAGTTCTTTGTTCATTTTCTTGTGGGAAAGGAGCCCTTGAAATCGATCACTGCCCGTGTGGAGGGCCAAGGGGCCGCTCCGCCCTCCAGGGCAGACCTGCTGGTGCTGCCCCTGATCCTGGTCATCAAGTGTTGCTAATTATCCAGATCTCCTTGTCTTGCCCCCTGGAGAGAATCACCCCAGCTTCTTATTGGGAGAGGACTTTGGCCTCTTTTATAAAAAAGACCTTAGGAGGGAGCCCCCTGTGCAGTGGGATTCTGCCCCTTTTTGGGTTAAGGGTCAGTGCGTGGGTTCCCATCTCCAAACGTGAGCTTTGTTGTCCTGGGCTCAGGCAGCAGCTTAGCAACCACTGCTAGGCCCCGGGCTGTCCCGGGCTTTGTCTTTGCAGTCACCCTCCTCTCCTGCATTTCTGTATGCTGGCCCGTTGGCCCGTTGCCCTTCTTTCTTCCCCAGTCCTCCCCCTCCCCCTCCCGTCTTTCCCCAATCCTCTGCCTCCTATCCCTCCCCCCACTCCTCTTGCTCTGTTCCTTACCCTCCTCCTCCCTCTTCTCTCCTGGCCCCTTCTCCTAATCTCCCCCTCCTGTGTCTCCGAAGCCTTTGTCCTGGCTCCCACCCTGTTCCCCCACACCCCCAGGCCCCCATCCCCATGAACAAACCTCTGCAGCCTAGGATGGCTGTGGTTGTCCTTGGCTGCTTGCCCGAGCAGTTCTCCAGCCCCGGACACTGTGTCTTACTTTTTCCATGGCGGTGGGGAGTAGGGGATCGCAGCTTTCCTGGTCTCACAGGCTCTGCCTGCAGGGCCAGGCCGTTTCTGAGCAGTTCTTGGCTCTGCTCCTTGGTGTCACTGGTTTCTTTGTGGCTTGTTAGAGTTACGGGAACTCCCCTACCCCGCAGTCCCTTGAAAGAGGACCTAGTTTTGGGTGGGGGTGGGGGACACACACACAGGTTTGAAAGGGGACAGAATTGGGCACTGTGGCATGGAGGGTTTAGCCACTGCCTGCAGCGCTGGCATTCCATATGGGCTCTGATTTGAGTGCTGGCAGCTCCACTTCCCATCCTGATCCCTGCTAAAACATCAGGGAAAGCAGTAGAAGATGGCCCAAGTGCTGGGGCCCCTGCACTCACATGGGAGACCCAGAAGAAGCTCCTGGCTCCTGGTTTCCGCCTGGCCTAGCTGTGGCCAGTGTGGCCATTTGGGGAGTGAACCTATGTGAACGAAGATCTCTCTCTGTCTCTGTGTGTAAACTTTGCCTTTCAAATAAGTAAATCTTAAAAGGCTGAGAGGGGAAATGCTTTGGTCTCTTTAAAAAAAATTGCTTATTTTCATTTTATTTGGAAGAGAAAGACACAGAGATATCTTCCGTCTTACAGTTCATGCCCCAAATGGCCGCAATAGCCAGGGCTAGGCCAGACTGAAGCCAGAGTCCAAAAACTCCATCTGGGATTTCCCATGTTGGTTGCAGGGATCCATGTACTTGAACCATCGCCTGCCACCTCCCAGGGTTTATGTTAGCAGGAAGCTGCATGGGAAGTAGAGGAGCTGGGACAGCAGATGCTGGTCACCCAAGTGTGACTTTTTACCATGCGTGAGACACCTTCCCCTACTTTGGGCTCTTAGAGCCCCTGGCTTGCTGGACAACCTTCCTCCGAACTCTTTTTTTTTTTTTTTTTTGACAGGCAGAGTGGACAGTGAGAGAAAGAGAGAGACAGAGAGAAAGGTCTTCCTTTGCCGTTGGTTCACCCTCCAATGGCTGCCGCGGCCAGCGCACTGCGGCCGGCGCACCACGCTCATCTGATGGCAGGAGCCAGGTGCTAGGTGCTTTTTCCTGGTCTCGCATGGGGTGCAGGGCCCAAGCACTTGGGCCATCCTCCACTGCACTCCCGGGCCACAGCAGAGGGCTGGCCTGGAAGAGGGGCAACAGGGACAGAATCCGGCGCCCCTACCGGGACTAGAACCCAGTGTGCCGGCGCCGCAAGGCGAAGGATTAGCCTGTTGAGCCACGGCGCCAGCCTCCTCCCAACTCTTTAGAATGCTTTTCAGTTGGTGAGAGACCAGCATTTATCCTTTAAAATTATGTTTTAATTTATTATACATAAAACCCAATGACCACGGTGGTGTAAGTTTCACAGTTGGAAGCTTGGGGGTTTGCCTTGTGGGCGTGCTCCTCTGTGCTGGGTAGTGGCAGTGGATTGGTTTGGGGCCCGTGGGGGTGTTCCTGACTAGCTGCTATTGTGACTTGCTGGTCCCAGATGCTCCTGATCCGGGGAGAACCTTCCAGCTTTTGGGTGACCCAAGGTCCTGAGTTGTCTCAGATTTTGGACTTCAAAACGAATACTAGAATTTTAAGTGATGATCCCGCAATTCTGCTTCAGCGTTTAGACTTGCTTCCCACCTCTTGTGTGCTTCAGGTTTTTTATTTTTAAAACAGATCGTTGAATATTGATTTATGTGGGAGTTTTCTCTGTTGATTTGGGTAACTTTCCCAGAGAATGGATTCAGTAAACTGGGTCTGTA
Organism: Sylvilagus floridanus; assembly: GCA_949820135.1. Lineage (NCBI taxonomy): Eukaryota > Metazoa > Chordata > Mammalia > Lagomorpha > Leporidae > Sylvilagus > Sylvilagus floridanus. Next base: position 17,969,989 of record OX463226.1, read on the forward strand.
GACCGAGAGGCAGAGCCAGATTACACGAGTTCAAGGCTGTCCAGGCCACTTGCCAGCTGTATGGACCAATGCCTGAGCTTTTGGGACCACTACCCATCAGGGTAAGGGGAAGTACTGCAGTAAAGTGCACACTTTTTTTTTTTTTTTAAAGATTTGTTTATTTGAAAATGTATTAGAGACAGAGAGATCTTCTATCTGCTGGTTCACTCTCCAATGGCTGCAACAGCCAGGTTTGGGTCATGCCAACGTCAGGAGCCAGGAACACCATCCAGGTCTCCCATGTGGCTGGCAGGGGCCCAAGTTCTTGGACCATCTTCCCCTGCCTTCCCAGGTACATTAGCAGGGTGCTGGGTCGGAAGTGGAGCAGCCAGGACTCAAACTAGTCCTCCTACGGGGGATGCCAGGGTTGCAAGCTGCAGTTTAACAGTGCCGGCTGCTAAGGTCCTTATTGTTAATAAGTGCTGTGTCTCTGTTATGAAGAGTTAGTAGCAAAGCACTGAAATACGCAGAAGCCTCTTGCAGTTTTGTTTCCTGTGCTGTATTTTCACTGGAATCACATAATTCCTCTGCAGTTTTAAGTTAGCTAAGCTTAAGAAACTGGGCCTGTGGGGCCGGCGCCGTGGCTCACTTGGTCATTCCTCCGCCTGCAGCGCCAGCATCCCATATGGGCACTGGGTTCTAGTCCCGGTTGCTCCTCTTCCAGTCCAGCTTTCTGCTGTGGCCTGGGAGGGCAGTAGAGGATGGCCCAGGTGCTTGGGGTCCCTGTATCTGCATGAGAGACCAGGAGGAAGCACCTGGCTCCTGGCTTCAGATTGGCGCAGTGCCGGCCGTGGTGGCCATTTGGGGAGTGAACCCGTGGAAGGAAGACCTTTCTCTCTGTCTCTCTCTCTCACAGTCTGTATCTCTGCCTGTCAAATAGATAAATAAATAATAATAATAATAATAAAAAGAAACAGCCTGCAAAACCAACTTTGTTGCACAAAGTAATATTTTTTTAAAAAAGATTTATTTTACTTATTTTAAAGAGTGTGTGAGAGAGAGAGAGAGGTCTTCCATCTGCTGGTTCACTCTCCAGATGGCTTCAGTGGCCAGAGCTGAGTCGATCTGAAGCCAGGAGCCAGAAGCTTCTTCGAGGTCTCCCACGTGGCTGCAAGGGCGCAGGCACTTGGACCATCCCCCACTGCTTTCCCAGGTACATTATCTGGAAGCTGGATCGGAAGTGGAGCAGCCGGGACAGGAACTGCTGCCCATGTGGGATGCGGACCCTGCAGGCCGGGCCTCTGACCTGCTGTGGCACAGTGCCTGCCCCACGAAGTAAGGTCTTGACCAGCTGATGCCAATGTGTTTCTTCAAGAGCTTCTTTCCCCCTTTGCAGGAGATTGGCTTTGGCCGTTTTGAAATGTGATGTTTAAAATTTCCCCAGGCAGAAGTGCACTTCTGCTGTGCCCCTCTGCTCCCGAGGATGCTTCTCCTCCTCTCCCGAAATGCGTGCCTTCTCTTCTCACGGCCTCGTTCAGAAGCAGGACCCCATCCTGCAGGACACGGCCAGCTGCCATGCAAAGAGCTCTGCGCACTGTTCCGGGTGCATTCGCGTTGCTACTCAGGCCATTTAAACAGGAGCCGCACGGGCTGTGTGGGTTGGTTGGCAGCTGGGGTGGAGAGGACAGCACCCTTTGCCTGACACCTGTGCTTTAAGTCTGCCTGCAGAGCACACACTGCATGGCTGCCGAGAAGTGGGCCTGGAGGGCAGTGGCTGGGCCTGCAGCTCACTGCCACAGTGGGACCCAGTGTGGCCTGTCTTCCCCTGCCGCTGGTGCTTCTGTGGTCCCGTGGCCTCTGGCTTCCACCTTACCTGGGACTTCCTCACCTGGGACAGTAAGAAGCAGGCTGTTGTGTTCAGCAGATAGAAATACTACATCACATGCTCTTGGTTCTGAGGCGCTTTTGAATCAGACCCTGGCTGCAGGCCATAGTTAGGATTTCCCATTAGCGAGTAAAGGTGGGTGCAGCCATCTGTTGCTGGCAGCTGTTTCGTTCTGTGGACTTTGCACGGTGGAGAGCTTTAGCGTACTACAGGAGTTTGTGCACCTACACAGCTCCTACCAAGCTGGCTAGGAAACCCCCCTCCCCACTCAGCCTGTCACCCTCTCTCCCTGGTCGGGCCAGTGTCTGAGCTGGTGCCCTGTGCACGTAAGAACTGGGGACTCCGCGGGGAGCAGACCACCAGATTTGGAACAGAAAGTTTTGCATCCTCTATCACTAGGGGTTTGACTCAGCAGCTTTTGCAGTTTATTTGTTTTTGTTGACTTCAGTCTACTTTAAAGCACATTTGCAGAAGGGGGAAAAAAAGCAAGAAAACCCACACGTAATGTTTACACCATCAGGAACTCCTAGGGGACCCTCAGAAGCCCATGGGCAGAGGGGTGGGGCCGTGTCTGTCAGCCACAGGGTGGCATTAAGGGAGGCAGGATCTGCTGGCGCCGTGGCTCACTAGGCTAATCCTCTGCCTGCAGCGCCGGCACACCGGGTTCTAGTCCCGGTCGGGGCGCCAGATTCTGTCCGTCTTCCAGTCCAGCTCTCTGCTGTGGCCCGGGAGTGCAGTGGAGGATGGCCCAAGTGCTTGGGCCCTGCACCCGCATGGGAGACCAGGAGAAGCACCTGGCTCCTGGCTACAGATCAGCGCGATACGCGCTGGCCACAGCGGCTATTGGAGGGTGAACCAACAGCAAAAGGAAGCCCTTTCTCTCTGTCTCTCTCTCTCACTGTCCACTCTGCCTGTCCAAAAAAAAAAAAGGGGGGGGGAGGCAGGATCTGTGTGGTTTTGGTGGGCTCTCTGTTGTCACCTGGCTCCTTGGGTATCCCCCTCTGCAGGAATGTGTTGGCTCATCTAAGAAGCCGAGAGGATGACCAGCTGGTGCCTGGCGTCCCCCTGGCTCTGGGAAGGTGGGCTTTGGGCGATGTCCGCAGAGAGCATGGATCCCCTGTGAGCTGGGGAAGGTACACCCGTGTGCTTCCAGTTGTGGAGCCCTGACTTAGGCTAGGAGGCGCGGTGTCTGCTGGAACTCATGTGCTTGCTTTGGGAGCCGGTGGCCCAGGTGATCGGGTTCCTGTTCTTCCACCCAAGTGGAAAACCTGGACAGAGCTCCTGGCTCCTGGCTCCAGCCTCTCCCAGCCCTGGCTATGGTGGGCATTTAGGGAGTGAGCCAGTGGATGGCAGATCTCTGTGTGTCTGTCTGTCTGTCTCTGTCTTTGTGATAAATGTGAAGTGTTTTTGTTAAGCTCTTTACTATCCTGTTTCCTGTCCCTTTTAATGTTTTCTGTTTTTTTTTTTTTTAAATCCACCGCTCTGAAAACTTTAGAAACCTCTGAAGTTTCCAGATGCTGCCAGAACTTTTTCTTTCTTTGTTTTTATGAAAAGTAAGCTGTTATTTCCATGTTTCCCAAATAAAGCTGGCTGAGGGTTTGCGTTTTCGTGATTAGTCAAAGAGACCAGATCCCATATCCTGGTCAGGTTCTTCCAACCCTTCCCTGGCTGTAGCCTGGGTGGGGGCTGTGGCAGTAGCGGGGGCAGCAGTGTGGGCACAGCCGCAAATGCAGATGGGTCAGCCAAGAAGGCCTTGACAGTTTCAGCAAAGGGAGGACACAGGCAAAACCGGGACCTGTGTGTCTATGCCCACTGACGATGGACCGGGGTGCAGACATGGCCACTGGGTAACCACACAGCCAACGTTCTGGACGCCCTGCAGGAAGTGGGATCTCAGAGGCTCTGTGATGCCAGCACAGGGCTGTGGATGCTGCCGTCGTCGACCACCCACAGCCCAGAGGAGAAGAGCTGGCAGCATGGCCGTGCCGGCTGCCCCCTGTCTTCGGTCTTTATCAGCTGCACATGGGTCGGGGTTTCAGCCCTGCCCTTGAAGCCTGCGGTCTGGTCTCCCGGGCCCCCGTCTTAGCAGTTGGCACGGTGACTTCACACCAGCACAGCCAGCAGCCTGGCCCTGGTTTCAGGGAGGTCCTTTCTGGGGGCAGAGCTGTCTGTGGCCTTCCCTTGGAGAATCAGGAGGGAATCGCAGTCTGTGGCCAGGACAGGCAGGCAGACAGATCCAGGCCTGCTCATTTTCTGCCAGGGTGGGGGTGAAGGCCAGATGCTGTCTTAGTGAGGATGCCTCTGCCCTTTTTCAAAAAATATTTATTTATTTATTTGAAAGGAAGAGATAGAGAGAGAGAGAGCTTCCACCCATTGGTTCTGGGGATGGCCCAGGCCAAAGCCAGGAGCCAGGAACTCCATCTGGGTCTCCCATGTGGATGCAGGGACCCAAAGACTTGGGCCCTCTTTAGCTGCTTTCCCAGGTATGTTAGCAGAGAGTTGGATCAGAAGTAGAACAGCCAGGACTGGAACTGGGATGTTGGCACTGCAGGTGGAGGCTTAACCACCTGTGCCACAGCGCTGGCCCCCCGGATGTCCCCTTTGTCTGCAGCTTGGGGTACAAACTTTCCTTGCTTTGGCTTCGCTCTCGACTTTGGGGCCAGCTTGAGCAGCTGAGTGGCTGCTTCGTGACCGAGACCCCAAGGGAAGCGGCCCTCAAAGGCTCGTAGAAGACTGCTGGCTGCCTTGGCCCCTCATGATCAGAAGAACCATTGCCAGAGAGAGGAGGGAAGGGGCAGTGGTGAGGACGTGGCCTCAGAGACTAGGGTGCTTCGACCTTTGAGGTCATGCAAGAGGACGGAGAGCTGGCTGCTCCATGCCCGGTCTCCAGAACACAGTGCTGGTTGCTGTCCAAGTGTGTGTGGCTCAGATTCTTTTTCCTTATTAAACCTCTCCCCCTCCTAACCCCTCCTCTGTTGCCCAGCAACACCCTGGTGACTCACTTGGAAGCCTTTCGTGATTGGAAGCCACGCCATGCCCTTGTGATGTGATAACCTGGCATGTGCCCAGCTTCGGAACAGTTCAGTCTGCAGACCCCAGCAGATGCAAGGAGCTGTCGGTCAAGTCCAAACTCATAAAGAATTAAAAACAAACAAGACCAAAAAAACAAAACAAAAACAAAAACCCACAATCCCAGGATGGTTGAGTGTGTCAGTATCTTAGACAAGGCCCGAAGTGGTTTGCTGGTTCAGAGCCGTGGCCCTCGGGATGGTCCCTGCAGCACCATCCATGGCACCTGGGAGCTTGTCGGAAATGCACAGACCCCAGACCTCAAAAACTCTGGTGTGAGGCCCAACTAAGCCTTCCTGGAGATTCTAGTGCTCACTCACTGGGTTGGGCGATCCTGTAGACCGGAGCCGATATTACTCCTCCAAAGCCTGCAAGGAGAGGTGGGGGTGGTCATCTCACCTAAGGCACCTGTGCTTCCCGCATCACCGCGGCAAGCCCCTCATGCCATCACAGACTGGTTTCAGCCTGGGATTTCGGAAAGCTGCCACCTGGACCCACAAGCATGAATCAGTCTAGACTGGAGAAATAATAGATGTTACTGTGTGTCTTGTAAAGAAGCAAGGGGGCTCCCAGGGTGAGGATGTGAGTGACAACAGCAGCTGGCATTATGGAAGTTTCCTCCCAACCCTTGTTCTGTGTGCATGCTGGGTGTGTATTTAACCTGGTTGCTCTCCCCCCACAGTGTGAAGAGCCCTAGATAACACAGTGTTAATGACTGAAGGTGGTGAGGGCCCCAGGGCCTGAAATCTGGCTATCCGAAATGCCTGCAGCCTGAGAAAGTCACGGACCAGGTGCACAGGCCCCTGGGGAGTCATTTTCCCATGGCACTCCTGGCTCATCGTGAACTTCTGGTGTGGTGGAAAGGCAGGGGGAGCCGAGTGACCGGGGCCACTCCACTGCCATTTGGATTTCCTGACTCTGCAAGGCGGCTGAATGTGGGTTTTTCATGTGCTGCCTGGAATCAAGCCGTCTGATTCTTTCCTCCCCAACAATGGCTGTTTTTATAAGTCCTTGCCTCTCCCGGGCAAGGTCCCACACAATGCAAGCCTGTCTTTTCCTTTTGTTTCAGCTGGTCGACCTTATGGGCTGAGTCTGGTGGACTTTTATCTAATGTTTACGGGCAGCGTAGTGTGATAGCTGACTTTGCTTTTTCTGTGTGGGAAGTCAAAGAAAAGGTGAATGATGTTCCTCCCACCCCTTGAATAAAAGCCACCCTAGGAGAGAGAAAATATTGCAGCCCCGTTCAGAATCAGGGGTCAAGTTGGTACAAAGGAAGTAAAAGAGGACCATGGGGGTCTGTGCTGTGGCGCAGTGAGCTAAGCTGCCACCTGCGACACTGGCATCCCATATTGGAGTGCCAGTTTGAGTCCCGCGGCTAAATCTCCAGTCCAGCTCCCTGCTGATGCGCCTGGGAAGGCAGTGGAAGACGGCCCAAAAGCTTGGTCCTTGGCCGGCGCCATGGCTCAACAGGCTAATCCTCTGCCTGCGGCACCGGCACACCGGGTTCTAGTCCTGGTCGGAGCGCCGGATTCTGTCCTGGTTGCCTCTCTTCCAGGCCAGCTCTCTGCTGTGGCCCAGGAGTGCAGTGGAAGATGGCCCAAGTGCTTGGGCCCTGCACCCCATGGGAAACCAGGAGAAGCACCTGGCTCCTACCATCGGGTTAGCGCGGTGTGCCGGCCGTAGCGCACCAGCTGCGGCAGCCATTGGAGGGTGAACCAACGCAAAGGAAGACCTTTCTCTCTGTCTCTCTCTCTCGCGCTGTCCACTCTGCCTGTCAAAAAAAATAAAAAATAAAAAAAAAAGCTTGGTCCTCAGCCATGCATGTGAGTGACCGGGATGGAGCTCTGGGCTCTGGGCTTCAGCCTGGATCAACCCCAGCCGTTGAGGACATTTGGGGAGTGAACCAGTGGACTGTCTCTCCCTGCATTTCAGATAGATAGATAGATCGATCGATCGATCCTGGGGAGGTGGGGTAAGAGTTCCCCCATCCTGGGGAGCTGAGTCACTCTGTTGTGTAGGGCCCCCATTCCACAGGTTGAGCTCTTTCCCTCATTCCAGGTGAAGGCTGAAAAAAAATCCTTCTTAGAGGAGGCACTGCCTCCCCTATTCTAGCCCCTGGATCCAGGCCCAGAAGAGCTGGCCTGGTGCCTGTGTCAGTGACGTGCCCTGAGCCAAGTCCATGCTGACCCTAGCTGGCCCAGCCGGTCAGGTGGAGCAGGCCTGAACCGGTCCAATCACAGAGGTGTTCCCAGTGCACGGACGCTGCCCGTGTGAGTCCAGGTTCTCTAGAGCTACAGGACTGATAGGATCCACAGGTAAGTATGGGAGGAGGATTTATTAGGGGCTTGGCTCACATGATTGTGGCAGCTGAGAGAGTCCCGTGACAGGCCACGTGCAGGCTGGAGGCCCAGGAGGCCCTTAGCATGGCTCACTCCACGTCCAGGGCCTTAGTGTCAGAGAAGCTGAGGACGTGAGTCTCAGTTCGAGGCCGAAAAAGCCAAGTGCCTGCAAGGGGGCCATGGGTGTAGCCCCAGAGTCCGGAGGCCGGCAGTTGACCTCGGAGACAGGAGACAGGACCGGAGCCTGTCCCAGCTCGCTCTCTGTCTTGCTGACAAGTTGTACAGCCAGCCTGGGACCCAAGGGCTCTGTGCCCCTAGTCTGATGCCTGGAAGAAGCAGCATTGGTTCTGTTGGCCTGGTAGACACAGTCAAATCGTTCTTTCCCAGGTTTCTAGGCGTTCCGTGGTACAGTCAAGTTGACACCACAAAGTAAACCATCGCACTGCGCTTCCTCCCTCACTAGTGAGAAGGAAGCTCCAGGGGCCAGCGCCGTGGCTCACTTGGTTAATCCTCTGCCTGCCGTGCCGGCATCTCATATGGGCGCTGGATTCTAGTCCCGGTTGCTCCTCTTCCAGTCCAGCTCTCTGCTGTGGCCTGCAAAGGCAGAGGAGGATGGCCCAGGTGCTCTGGCCCTGCACCCACATGGGAGACCAGGAGGAAGCACCTGGTTCCTGGCTTCGGATCGGCGCATCTCCGGCCGAGGTGACCATTTGGGGAGTGAACCCGTAGTTATAAGAAGGAAACTCCAGGCCCCAGCTGCTGAGTTTGCTTCTCCCATGGCCAGGAGAGGAGGATTCGCTGCTCAGCCCGCACGCTGGGGCCAAATCCCATCCAGGCAGACAGTCTCCTCTCCCCGGACACGTAAGCTGCAACAGAAGCCATTGGGATGTACAAAGGACTGTTTTTCTTAGAATTTCTTCTAAACACTCTTGCTCTCCCACAATCTGCCCTGCTCTCTCGGACCAACACTCTGCGGTCAGTATGTTTACCGAGCACCTACTGCTGTTGTCCCTGGGGTGTTGAGGATACAGGATAGAGACTAGAGACTTGTCCTTATGAAGGTGACATGTCTGAAAGAGTTACAGAGAAGGAGAGACAGAGAGAGAGAAAGAGTGCCTCCATCTGCTGGTTCACTCCCCAACTGGCTGTAACTCCTGGGGCTGGGTCAGGCTGAAGCCAGGGACTTCTTGCAGGTCTCCCATGTGGGTGCAGGCGCCCAAACACTTGGACCATCTTCCTCTGCTTTCCCAGGCACATCAGCAGGGAGCTGGATCAGAAGTGGAACAGCCGGGATCTGAACTGGCACCCGTAGGGGATGCTGGTGCTGCAGGCAGTGATTTTTCCCACTATGCCACAATGCCTGCTCCATGTGTATACTCTGAAAACTGTTTTGGTCCAAGGCAGTAACGACAGCTGCCAGTTCTTGAGGGCTGACATGCGCCAGGAGATGTGCCGCGTGCTTTCTCCAGGTGACCAGGAAGTACATGTGGAGTGAACGGACCTCCCTCCTTCCTCCTCCTGGCGGGGAGGCAGGTGCAGGTTGCACCGTGAGAACCTCGCCATTCAGCCTCAGAGGCTTACATTTTATTTTAGCAAAGATGGAAAGCTGTGCGTGGGTCTTGGGGGTCATGTGATGGCTTGGATATGGTTTGAGCTGTGCCCCTAAGGGTCCCTGTGTCAGTGGCTTGGTCCCCAATGTGATAACGTGAGAAGGGGTGGGGCCTTCAGATAGGGCCTTGTGGGAGTTCCTCCGTCAGCTCCGTGGAGTTCTGGGCCCTCCTGAGAGTGAGTTGTTAGGAGAACGAGCCTGGTTCTGGCTTCTTGTGTGGAGATTGAATCCCTTCCTCTCCCATGCACTCCATCCTCCATGCTGTCTGCATTAGGCCCCTCGCCCATGCACTCCATCCTTCATGCTGTCTGCATTAGGCCCCTTGCACTTCCCAGGCTGAACTTGGGGGCCCCCCCGCTCAATGTTGGACTTTGAGCCTTCCACAGCACGAGCTAAATAAACTTTTCCCGGTAGAGTTACCCAGCCTCAGCTATTTCATGGTAGTAACAGACAGTGGATCTAAGGCACCTGAGGCCGCCTTCTCACCGGCTGACAAGTTGTACAGCCAGCCTGGGACCCAAGGGCTCTGTGCCCCTAGTCTCATGCCTGGAAGAAGCAGCATTGGTTCTGTTGGCCTCAGTTGTTTTCCATATCAAATGGGCCTCCACCCCTTTTCCAGCGTCATACCTGTGTGCAGTACAGGCGAGACGTTTGGAAAATGTTTGGTATGTAATGGAAATTTGATGTATGGTGGAAAGTAGAAATAACTGGGTAACTGTTCACTCAGGCACGTATAATCAAGTCAGCGAGAGGTGAATCACTTCCCATTTTCCACACTCATCTTTGCCATGATTTTCCCTCCATATTACAAAATAGTGTGTCAGCTGTGTATGTGCAGAGCCTTAGAAAACAATGAGTTTAAAAGCTATACAGCAAAACAGGCTTTTGGTGTACAGGTCTATGAATGTCAATGCACGCATAGAATTCTTCCAGTACCCCAGAGACAGGGCCTTGTGCCTAAGTAGTTCCAAGAGTTTTATAAGAGTTTTTAAGGACAACAACGTGGCTGAGAAGATCATTTCAATAACATCTAATTCCACCTACGTAAAGCATAGACTTGAGTGGTGTTTAGGAGTCTCAGAGTTGTGTGACCATCACCGCGACCCTTTGTAGAACACTTGGGCCGGCCCGGAAGGAAGCCCCATAGCCACTGGTGGTTGCGCCCCCATTTGCTTCTGTCCTTGAGCTTCAGGCAGCCACCCGGCTGCCTTCTCTTTCTGTAGGTTTCCCCATTTTTTCTGTTCATGAACTCAGGTGAGTGTGTGCTTCTTTGCAGCTGGCTTCTTTCACTTGCCAGAGTGTTCCTCTGCTTCCGCCCTGCGCAGCTATCTGCTTCCTCCCTTTTACTCCTGGGTGATGCCCCATGGGGTGTACATACGATGCTGCATTTATCTGTTCATCCATTGATGACTTCCTAGACGGTCACATGACTCACGCTGCTGTGAACAGGCGTAGACGAGTGTTTGCATGAACATGCTTTCCTTGCTTTTTTTCACCCAGATTTTTATCTTCACCGTATTTGAAAGAGATCTTCCGTTCATTGGTTCACTCCATCAAATGCTCACACAGCCAGGGGTAGGGCCAGGCCAAAGGCAGGAGCCTGGAATCCAATTTGAGTCTCCCCTGTGGGTGGCAGGGACCTCAGTACTTGAGCCGTCACGTGCTGCCACGCAGTGCCTTAGCAGGAAGCTAGATCAGAAGCAGAGTGGCCAGGACTCCAACCAGACATTCCGATATGGGATGCAGGGGTCCCAGGTGTCTTAACTGTGCACAAAACGCCCGTCCCTGTTTTCATTACTGTTGGAGGATACTTAGGAGTGGAGTTGCGAGCTCATGTGGTTATTCTGTATAAGCTCTTGAAGAACTGCCAGGTGGGTTTCCACAATGGCTGCACATTCCACATTCCTGCCAGCACTGGAGACCAGTTCCAGTCCGTGCATGTCCTTGCCAACACTTGTCGTGATCTCGTACTGATTATAGAACATCCTGTGGATGTGAAGTGGTGTCTAATTGTGATTTTGATTTGCATGTCCCTGGTGCCTGAGATGTTGGACATCTCTCCTTATGTCTGTTGACTTTTTTTCTTTTGAGAGATGGAGACTTAGAGAGACAGAGAAGGAGAGAAAACCCCCCAGCCCATCCACGGGTCCACTCCCCAGATACCTGCAACAGCTGGGTGACTGAACCTGGGAGCCAGGAGCTCCGTCTGGGTCTCCCACATGGTTGGCAATGACTGAACAACTTAAGCTACTTCCTCCTAGAGTCTGCATTAGCAAGAAGCTGGAGTCAAGAGCTAGAACCAGGTATTGAACCCAGGCACTCTGATATGGCACGTGGGCATCTTATCCAGTATCTTAACTGCTGGGCCAAATGCTCCCCCTCCCCCTTACTGACCTTTGAAATGGTTTTAATTGATACACATTCTGCATAAGTATCCTTTAACATATCCTTAGAAAAAAAAAAAAGAAAGAAAAAAGAAAAAAAACATATCCTTAGAAGATTTTGACATAAATGAACATACATTGTTTTTCAGTCTATCATTGATTTAAAAATTACATTGAATAAACCTACTAACTGATATTAAATAAATTATTTCACCCAAGTGAATATTAGGAATTATAAAATTGGGGCCGGTGTTATGTCATAGTGGATAAAGCCACTGCCTGTAATACCAGCATCCCGTATGGGCACTGGTTTGTATCCAGGCTGCTCCACTTCTGATCCACCTCCTACTGATGGCCTGTGAAAAGCAGCAGAGGATGGCCGAAGTGTTTGGGCCCCTGCCACCCACGTGAGAGACCCAGACAAAGCTCCTGGCTCCTGGCTTCAGCCTGGCTTAGCCCTAGCCATTGTAGCTATCTGGGGAGTGAACCAGCAAATGGAAGATTCTCTCTCTCTCTCTCTAACTCTGACTTTCTTTTTTTTTTTTTTTTTTTTTTTTTACAGGCAGAGTGGACAGTGAGAGAGAGAGACAGAGAGAAAGGTCTTCCTTTGCCGTTGGTTCACCCTCCAATGGCCGCCGCGGTCGGCGCGCTGCGGCCGGCGCACCGCGCTTGTCCGATGGCAGGAGCCAGGAGCCAGGTGCTTTTCCTGGTCTCCCCATGGGGTGCAGGGCCCCAGCACCTGGGCCATCCTCCACTGCACTCCTGGGCCACAGCAGAGGGCTGGCCTGGAAGAGGGGCAACCGGGACAGAATCCGGTGCCCCGACCGGGACTAGAACCCGGTGTGCCGGCGCCGCAAGGCGGAGGATTAGCCTGTTGAGCCACGGCGCCGGCCTAACTCTGACTTTCAAATAAATAAATCAATCTTAAGAAAAGAGATTGTAAAAGTAAAGGCATTCTTTTTGTTAGCTCTCTGCACTCAGAAATCTAGAAAAAATGTAGAAGTCCTTGCTTCCAAGCACCGCATTGCTCTACGCGTTTTCCAGACCTTATGTTTTAAACATGAGCCTCATTAGCATCTCGTATCAAGAACTTGCCGTGTATTTTTTAACAATCGCAGTCATTGCTTCTGGGCCTGACTGGTAAGAGCCTGCCTTGCATCCTTTCCTGATACTTTGAGCTTGACGTTTCTATTTCCAGTTCGAGGCTTTTAAAAATAAAAAAGAGACAAAGTTCAGGACCAAAATTGCCTCAGTCAGAGGAGCCAGCTTTATGTGGACTTGAACCAACCTGTAACCCGAGTCACGCACAGCTGCTATTAATAGGGCCGGGCCCATGAAGGGCACCTTGCGGCATCGCCTGGTTCCATTCAGACGGGGCAGTGTCCTGGGCCGCGACGATGCTGCCGCTGCTGACGATGGGAGGCCGGGCTCTGGTGCGTTTATAAGGTGCAGTAATTACAATCCCTGTGAGCTTCTCTTTGGTATTTAGCCCTCCTGGGATAATGCAGCACTACTGTGGCTGTCAAGGAAAATGCAATCTTTTTATATGCCTCTGGCTGGACAGTAAGCTCCCGGGAGGGCTGGAATCCAGCTTTTTACCCATGTTTTCTACACAAGAACTAACAGCTGGCTCAGAGCAGTGCTTCCCGAATGAATGAATGAATGGGTGCATGCATGCATGGAGGGTAGAGCAGAGGCTGATTGTCAAGCCAGATCTGTCTCATGCTACACTTTCCTCTTTCTTGTCAGGATCCAGCTTTATCCACACTTCAGCCTCCTTTGCAACCAGGGTGGAGGTGAGGAGCCCTCAGCTGGGGCTTTGGTCCAGGCCAGTCACACAGGCCCCCATCCCTCTGCCATGTCTTTTTTAAAGATTTATTTATTTATTTGGAAGTCAGAGTTACAGAGAGAGAGAGAGAGAGAGAGAGAGAGAGAGATCTATCTTCATCCATTGGTTCACTCTGCAGATGGCTGCAATGGTGCCATGGCCAGGGCTGAGCCAAGCCAAACTGAGAAGTTCATTCTGTGTCCCACATGAGTAGCAGAGGCTCAGACACTTGGACCATCTTCCACAAAGCTTTTCCCAGATCATCAGCGGGGAGCTGGATTGGAAGTGGAGCAGCTGGGACATGAACTGGCACCCATATGGGATGCCAGCCTGGCAGGTGGCGGCTTTACCCACTACACCACAATGAAGACCCTGAGATTTTGTTTGTTTGTTTGTTTATTTATTCATTTGAAAGGCAGAGTGATAGAGAGGGAGAGACAGAGTAAGGACGAAAGAGAGGGAGAGAGAGACAGAGAGAGAGAGAGATCGATCTTCCATCCACTAGTTCATTCCCCAAATGCCTGCAACAGCCAAGGGTGCACCAGGCCAGTGCTAAGAGCCAGGAACTTCATCTGTGTCCCCCATGTGGGTGCAGTGGGTTCACGCACTTGAGCCGTCACCTGCTACCTCCCAGGCAGGTCAGGCTGGGTCAGAAGTGGAGGCAGGACTCCATCCCAGGTGCTCTGCTGCAGGATGCGGGTGTCCTTTGGTTGTGACGTGACTGGTTAGCACGCTTAACTTGAGTCGGCTGTGGTCTCCTGGGGCAGGTTTTCCCTGAGGGTAAGGAGGAGACTGCTTGGTCCTTGCCCAGACACTGTCATCTCTGCAGGTGACGTTGAATCTCCTGCCCTCATTTTGTGACCTGGGAGAATTTGCCAGAAGGCAGGCGCCGACCTTCTGCCTGGGTCCCTGCAGAGAGGGAGGGTGGGCCTGACTGCTGGGTTGGCTCTGTCTCTTGCTTGTGTCTCAGAAGCAGCACACTGTGTGTTTCTCCTCCATTGAGTGTCCCTAACCTTGAGAAAGCACCCTTTTGAATCTGTGCTCTAATACTTTTGGGTTTGAACAAACCAGGAAATGCAACCAACGGAAGGACATTGTTGTTTTAAATGCCAATAAACCTGAACGTGGTGTTCCAGGAGCTTCCTTTTAAGGCTAGTCTCAAACTTCAATTCCTCCTCTGCTCCTGCCCAGAGTGCCCTTTGCTCAGGATGGGGTCACCTGGAGCTCACCTGGCTTGGCTTGGCTTCTCTTAACCATGCAGCCTCAGTGGGCGCTTGTTTGGGGAATTGGACCTTTTGGGGGTGTAAATTACTCCTGAGAGCTGCTCACTTTATCTTTTTTAAAAGATTTTATTTATTTCTTTGAGAGGTAGAGTCGAGTTACAGACAGAAAGAGGGAGAGGTAGAGAGAGAAGGAGGTCTTCTGTCCCCAGGTTCACTTCCCAAATGGCCGCAACATCCAGAGCTGGGCTTGTCCAAAGCCAGGAGCTTCTTCCAGGTCTCCCACGTGGGTAGCAGGGGCCCAAGCTCTTGGGTCATCTTCCACTGGTTGCCCCAGGCCCAGGCCATAGCAGAGAGCTGAATTGGAAGTGGAGCAGCTGAGACTTGAAACAGTGCCCATGTAGGATGCCGTCACCGCACGTGTAGGCTTTGCCCACTGCACCACAGCACCGGCCCCTCTCACCTTGTCTTTAAAATGGAGCTAGCACTCATGTTCCTGTTAGTAGAGAAAATTGACTGAGATAAGGTTTGCTTGTAAACATCCTTGTCCTTTTCCCCTTTAAATTCTGTTTTATCACGCTCATCTTTATTATGCTAGCCGAGTCCGGAGGGAACTCTAGAGTCAACCTCTCCTGCCTCCCGGCTGCTGCAGGCCTTGCTGCCGACATCCAGTGTGGCCTTTCACTGGTTGGGCATGATCTGGGGGAATGACTGACCTGTCTGTATTGGAATGATTCCATTCGATTCAGCCACATCTGGTAAGCTGTCCTCTGCTTTCAGGAGCTCACAAGGCTGTTTGTCTAGTGGTATTCATGGTAGTACACGGCAAGAAACCTAAAACAGGGGCTGGTGTTGTGGCACAGTGGACTAAGCCACCACCTGAAACACTGGCATCCCATATGAGCACAGGTTTGAGTCCTGGCTGCTCCCCTTCTGCTCCAGATAATGGACCAGGGAAAGCAGCCGCTATTAGCTGAAGTACTGTGGGAGACCCAGATGGAGTTCCAGCCTCCCACCTTTGCCCTGGGCCAGCCCCAGCTGCTGGAGCCATTTGGGAGGAGAATCAGCAGATAGAAGATCTGTGTGTGTGTGTGCTCCCTCTGTCACTTTGCCTTCCAAAAAAAAAAAAAAAAAAAAGTAAATGTGTTCCCACCACTAGACAATTGCCTAAGTTACAGTTTGTCTAGTCAGTGGATTTGCAAGTGTTGATAAAAGTCAAAGAGGCATCCCTAAAAGCAATGAGAAAGAATATTTAAATTGCTGCCAAGCCATGAAAACCAAGTACAGAAGTGTATTATGGGTATATCATGCTGCTTTTTGGGGACCTCCATGTATCATCAAAAGTTACTGTGTCACAGAGAATGAGGTTTGCGAGTGCCTGATGTGCTACACGTAAGGGTGCTCAGGTACCCTGGGCAGTAAGCATACCTGTGATCTCGAAGATAATAAAATGAAAAATGTGCATCTTAAGAAGTGGGTTATTTACCATCTGCCCTTTATGCTGTTTCGTTGGTTCACTCCCCAAATGGCTGCAACAGCCGGAGCTGCGCCGATCCAAAGCCAGGAGCCAGGTGCTTCTTCCTGGTCTCCCATGCAGGTGCAGGGGCCCAAGCACTTGGGCCATCTTCTACTGCTATCCCAGGCCATAGCAGAGAGCTGGACTGTAAGAGGAGCAACTGGGACTAGAACCTGGGGCCTATGTGGGATGCAGGTGGAGGATTAACCAAGTGCACCACCGCACCGGCCCCTATGCTATGATTTTTAAGAAGATTTATCTAATTTCAAAGCAATCCAGGTGTGTATATGTGAGTGTGTGTGTGTGTGTGTGTGTGTGTGTAGGATTGGATCAGATGTAGGCTTCAGGCCACTTGGAGGTCTACTTCTGGGTATGTTCAGACTTTGAGCCTCCCACTGGACCCTGCAGCCTGGGGTGGGAGCTGAGTTAACCATGTTTTAGAAAGAGGCAATGACATTTCTTCCCCAGGAGCCTTTCTGGGAGTCTTTATGAATTTGAATGGCGAAGTAAAAATTCTGGCACATCTCTGTATTTATCAGGGGACCCAAGATGTTTTCTATTTGTTCCCTTCTTGGTATTCCTGTGCAGTTTCCAGTAAGAGCATATGTGATGGGTCCTGTGTTATGTTGTTTAATGTTTTGTAGTAGCTAAATTATTAAACTCAGAAAGCTTTTTATGAGTATTTTCTAGGAAACATGTTGAGCGACTGATAGACAGATTTTAGACCCCTGCCCCGCCATAAGGAGATGGCCCGCTGTAGTGAGCCTGGTCCAGACAGCATGTTGAGTCACTGCGGCTCTTGTCCTGGCTTCTCTATTTCCTGTGGGGCCTCAGTTTTCTCCTTGGTGATGTGAGGTTGATAAAAACACCTGCTCCTGCTGCTTCAGAGATGTGTCAGAAATGAGTGATCTGGGTAGACGTGACCATAGTGTGGACAATATTACAGACACGAAGAACTGTGATAGACACATACACAGCAGTGATTTGGAGTATTTGGTTGATATTCATCCTTGTTTTTCTGCTTAAAAAAATGTCCCTTTATTTAAAATAGTCTGTTCTTTTCCCCATCCATCCCAGAGAACTCTCAATAAGACAGATGGGGGCAGGTCCCTGGAGGGTTTTGAAGAAATCCCATTAGCAGTGAACAAATCATGCAGAGGTCCCCCCACCCGCACCCCGCCCCTACTCGGGGCTTATGTCCTATTTGGGAGAGCTGGACAATAACTCAGGGAGTAAACTACCATGGAGTAGGAGGAAGAAAAGTGAAGGAAGGAGGGGAATGCGAAGTGTTGGGAAAGGCTGCTGTTTTTAAACAGCTGGGCAGGAAAGCGCTTGCTTGAGAAGTCGATGCATCAGCTAAGGTCTGAAACAAGGTAAGAGGGGGTGACCACAGGCTGCCGGGACTGGACAAGGAGACCACAGGCGGAGGGCACAGCGGGTGCCAAGCCGGGAGCTTTGAGGCCAGTGTTTAAGCACTTGTGAGGGAAATGTTCTTTAAAGAGTAAGCAGACAACTCCGTGAACACTAATTAAAAATGACTCGGGGTATAACCAAGGGGCCTTCTGTCAGGCTGTCCCGGCATTCGGGAGGACAGACGCAGGGCAGGTGAGGACCTGTGGGGCGGTGCAGTGCAGCCTGCATGGAGGAGCGCCTGCTTCCCACGCGTGACTTCCCTCAGCTGTGTCCCCCGTTTACAATCACAGTCTGTCCTCTGGGACATGTTAACATTGCACCTGTATGTCGGGTGTCTTTTACACTCCCTTGGTTAAATTAGAAGCTGATCTACAGAGGATTTAATAACTGATGTAGGGGGCTGGCAGTGTAGCAGATAGTGTTGCCACCTGCAATGCTGGTATCATATATGGGCTCTGGTTCAAGACCTGGCTGCTCCACTTCCGATCCATCTCCCTGCTATGGACTGGGAAAGCAGCAGAAGATGACCCAAGTTCTTCCACCCTCGTGGAAGATCAAGTTGAAGCTCTAGGTGTCAACTTGGCTGGCTATTGTGGACCTGCAGAGGGAAGATCTCTCTCTCTCTCTCTCTCTCTCTCTCTCTCTCTGCTTCTCTCTCTCTCTCTCCCTGCTTCTCCCTCCCTCTCTCTAACTCCGAGTTTCAAAATAAATAAATAAATCTTTTTTTAATGACTTATGCAAAAGGATTCTGTAAAGCTAGCTTAAAGCTTACTTTATTTTTCTAAGCTTTGTATTATTGCATGATTCTGATTTAACGAAAAGTCTCAGAAGAGAGTACAGAGGGTTCCCAGATATCCTCGGCCCGGATTCCCCTGATACTGATGTCTTACATAAGCATTGCCCTTAGGTTTCTAAGAGTGATGTGTGTGTGTACACACAGAGGGACACACACACACAGTGTAAGGGAGGCAGCTCTGTTATCTGCCAGCCCCCTGATAGCTCATCACACACCTCCTGGGTACAGAATGGACTCTGCCCATGGCCAGAGCAGGCAGGGAGCGACTTTGAAGCTGAAGTTCCAAAGCAGGAGGCGCCGGGAGAATGATCAGCTGTGCGGAGAGCTCTGAGTGTCATGTGAACTCAGTGCCACTTGAACTTTATTTAGTAGAAGATTGGCCTGAGATACTTAATATAGACATCCCAGCTATCATGTGAGAATTCCATTCTGCTCAAGTACAACAAATACAAGAGAATTTGGGAATGTTTACTTTTGCTTGTGCTATGCTAAGTCATCTCACTGCTTTCCCATCTAGTTTGTGAATCAGAAGGCCAACAGATACTACACCAGTTAACTCATGTGTGATCAGGAGCAGCAAGCCCATCCATCCATCCGTCTGTCCATCTGTGTATTGACTTTATTCCGTGGTTCTTTGCCTTGGAAATGGTCCATGTTACTTTGGAAAGGGATATTCAACTCAAAGGATGACAGCCACTGACACTCCCTCCGGGCCTTGGGAGGGGACCCACACCCTCCCAGGATGTCGCTGACGCTGTCAGTCCAGAACGCAGCTGTCTCTGGTGGATGGAGGCTGTGGGACAGCTGCTGTGGCCAAGGTTGGGACATTGGATTACAAGGAGTCATAGCGGAGAGAGATCCTGCTCATGTGTGCAGCAGGAATCCCCTAGCAGGCACAGGTTTGACAGTGGGCAACTCACTCAACTTCTACATTTTGCTGTGGATAAAGTGGAATTTTCCAAGAGTAGGAGTAGAAGGCTGCGAGGGACCTTCTCTTGGTAGACTCTTGACATCAGAGAGGGCTGCCCTACTAGGAAATGCACACACAGTTCAGTGCTTTCATTCCCTTTGGCTAAGGATAGATTTTTTTTTAAAACTTCAAAACTTTTTCTTCCTACTGTGGCCAATTTCAGAAAAATAGAGTATGTACCCACATGTTGAAAAAATTCCAGTTGTGCTTTTAGCAGCATTAAAAAAAAAAAAAGACTCAATAAATTATTTTCTGTTTAACCTTTCAGAAACCACAAAACCAGCTTCAGAATGGCATGATTATATGGCTGTGCCTCTGAGAAAACAGAACCTTTGAGCACTCACACTTCCGAGCCTTGTTTATCTTGGTGGTTTCTTTCCCTTCTCTGTAACCACGCATCCCACTTACTTGTGAAATATGGGTTGTGTCCGAGCTGTCAGGATCCCTTACAACAAGGTGTTTTTCTGTTGAGAAAGAGCCAGACAGCCCCAGGTCTTTAACAAGGAGTGCTCAGTCTGCAGAGAGAAAGAGAATTTTCATTTCGTGGAGCAACAGTGGCCAGCAGCGTCTTCTCTCCTGTCTGGCTGGGCCTCTCCCTCCCTCCCCTGAGGCTCACTGCTACAGGCCTTGCTGTTGGGATGAGATGCGTTGGTCTTCCCATGGGCGGGTACTGTGTACCTTTTACCTGTGTTATCGCATCTCTCATGGCCACTTGGGGGAGATGGACCGGGGGAGCCCTGTGTTGTACACTCCAGAAAGTTTAAGAAATTCAGTGAAGATCATGCTGGGAGTGAATAGTGAAGTTTGAATTCCAGGCCTCCTTTTCCAACCCCATATCCATTGCTCATTTTCCCAGATCAGAGGTCAAATCCCACCACCTGTGGGGAACGCGGTTTCATCCGTGGCTTTCAAGCCGTAACTGCAGAGTTGATTCAATGCAGGCCAGCTTGAGCTCAAAGCCAAGAGTTACTGCCCTGGTCTTGGCAGACCATACTTGCTCAACTCTGCCCTAGATCATAGCTAAAGATGCATTCAGGTTCTTTGTGTTGTCAGACTGGTCTCCCAGGAAAGCCTCTGTGGCTGTGTTCTTGCTCTTTGGAAAAGGTGAGAGCGACACAGTGAAATAGAGAAAGCAGGCAGGGGCAGCACAGTTGGGTGTCACAGTCCAGGGGGAGTGATGCGGTCAGATTCTGCAATGGAGCAAATACTCTTTTTATTTTTATTTTTTCAGATCTATTTGTTTATTTGAAAGAGTTAAATATAGAGAGGGAGGAAAAAAAGAAGAGACAGATCTTCTAACCACTGGTTCATAGCCAGGGCTGGGCCAGGCTGAAGCAAGGAGCCAGGAGCTTCATCCAGGTCTCCCATGTCGGTGCAGGAGTCCAAGCATTGGGGGCATCTTCTGCTTCCCCAGGCACATTTGCTGGGAGCTGGCTCAGAAGTGTGGCAGCCAGGACTTGAATCGGCGCCCATATAGGATGCTAGTGCTGCAGACGGCAACTTAGCCCGCTGTGCCACAGCGCTGGCCCTGGACCACGTGTTCTTGCTGCTGTCCTGCTGACACAGAGGCCATATCCTTCCCCCATGAGTCTGGACTGGCCTTATTTTGACCAGCAGATTGTGACTCTGTATAACTCTCAAGACTTAACCTATTTTTTTTATTTGACAGATAGAGTTATAGACAGTGAGAGAAAGAGAGACATAGAGAAAGGTCTTCCTTCCATTGATTCACTCCCCAAATGGCCGCTACGGCCGGTACGCTGCACTGATGCGAAGCCAGGAGCTTCTTCCTGGTCTTCCATGTGGGTGCAGGGGCCCAAGCACTTGGGCCATCCCGCTGCCCTCCCAGGCCACAGCAGAGAGCTGGACTGGAAGAGGAGCAACCGGGACTAGAACCCGGTGCCCATATGGGATGCTGGTGCCGCAGGTGGAGGATTAACCAAGTGAGCCATGGTGCCAGCCCACAAGACTGAATCTTAAAGAGATCTGTAGCCTGCAGCTCTGCTTTGGGACCTGCCCCCGTGGAGGCCTGAGGAGCCCCATGGAGATCGTGTTTGCACATGCGAGGGGCTGCAGCTGTGGTGCTGGAGATGGGAGTGAACCCCGTTCAGATGCGTCAGCACTCATTGCCATCTGCCTGCACCTTCGTGGGGGACCCCCGGTGGGCACAGCAGAAGAGCCACCCAGCTGAGCCTCTGCCATCAGTAGGATGGGGAGAGAGGATCAGTTGTCATTCTTAGAAGTCAGGTTTAGACCACAGATGCCTTACAGGTTGGGTGCTGGTGACACCTTGTGCACACAGTGAAGTGAGACAAATTTCTGAACCTGTTGTGTGGGGTGCCCAGATGTAATTAAGAACTCCAAAAAAACAGAGTATTAGCAACTGAAATCTGGGAGTCTACTGTGTGATTGTAGACTGAAAAGCCTAGAATGAGTGTTGCCTTGTTCTGGACTTACCACGGGAAAGCAGGTGAACAACAGGCACCCTAAGCAGTTTATCATAGGTTTCCTAAAATACTGAAGTTAGAGAGTTTGTGCCAGACTTCCTGGAAATGAAAACAGCTTTCCTGAAAATTATTTATGAATGGATTTTTTAAAAGATTTATTTGAAAGAGTTAACAGAAGCAGGGAGAGAGAGAGAGAGAGATTGATTGATTGATGGGGATCATCCATCCAGTGTTTCATTCCCCAGATGGCCACAACAGCCAGGGCTGGGTCAGAAGCCAAGAGTTGCATCTGGGTCTCCCATGTGGGTGGCCGTCCTCCACTGCTTTTCCCATGCCAGTAGGAGGGAGCTGGATTTGGAAGTGGAACAGCTGGGCACCATCTGGCCCCCATAAAGGATGCTGGCAGCACAGGTGGTGGCTTTACCTGCTATGCCACAGCACCAGCCCCATGAATGGGTTTTTTGAGTGATGTTGGCATAGGCTGTTCCGTTTGACATTGTTTGATTCTCATCAGAGGTCAGAGTTGTAGAAGCGCAGGAATAGGTTTTAAGCATGTGGCTTTCTGTAGACCTACATCTGTGGCTTGTGTTTGTATGGGGCAGACCAGACCCCCTGGTCTCACAGCTTTCCCATGTCAAAGTTTACAGTTTCCTTTAACTCACTGAGCAGCCCAGGCTGGACTTTGCAGCTCATTGTTTTGCCCACTGGGAAAGGCCAGGCTTTTTGAAGCATGGGGTGTGTGACCAGGGTCACCTTATTGTCCGATTACGTAGATTACAATGTGAGTAGTACCCCTAGCATTGTGTGGTGAAGTGGCCCAGATCTGTCCCTGCCTGTAGTCCAGCTTTATCTGTTGAATCATTTGTTTATTTACTTGTTTCTTTGAGAAACAGAGAGAGAGAGAGAACAAAGGAGCTTAGATCTACTGGTTCACTCCTTGAGTTCTTGCAATAGCAGGGCCAGGGCTAAAGCCAGGGTCCAGGAACTCAGTACAGGTCTTCCATGTGGGAAGCAGGAATCCTGTTACTTGAGCCATCAACACTGCTTCCCAGGGTCTACGCTAGCAGGAAGTTGGAGCCAGGTATTAAGCTCAGGTACTTTTATGTGGGACCCGGATGTCTTAACCACTGGACCAATACCCTATCCCGTTCGTGTTAAACCCCACCCATGTTGAATGTTTAAGGGTTTTCTTACTGTTTCTGCTAACAATGCCTTCCTTGTCCTTCCAACTAAACAAACCCCACCCTCCCAAAAGAAAAGAAAAAACAAAAACCTTCCTGGTTATAGACTATAATATGTTTACATATTGTGCCCAAATTAGAATTGGTCATATCCTTACCCTCATCATCAGCAAATTTACTAAATAAAATTCAAGGTTGGTTTTTAAGCTTTTTTTTTTGTCCTTTTGAGCATGCCTGTGTGACAGTGACTTGGATACTTTTCTTCTGGGTGTGTTAATCTGCTTTATAATGATGTTCATGTCTTTTTGTTTCTATGCAGTATTAGAGTCCCTCTCAATTGATTTAATTTTTAGCTTATATAAAACATTAATTATCATAGGTACAAAGTACAGAACAACGTGTGCCAGAGCTGGCTCATTACCTTCTCGGTTTCCTTCTCTCTGTTGCTGGGCACCCCATAGGGTGGTCAGTTTCTGGTTTCAGTCCATCCAGTGTTTCTTTTTTGTAAAAATAAACACAGATATTTATGTATGAATGTTTTGTTTCTCTGTTGTCCTTGTACAAAAAGGAAAACCTTTTAAAAATTATTTGTTGATTCGAAAAACAGAGAGAAATCTCTGCTCCTTTGGTTCATTTCCCAGGGCTGTGTCAGGCTGGAGTTGGGAGTTGAGAGCTCAGTCCAGGTCTTCCATGTGGGTGGCAGGGACCCAACCACTTGAGCCATCACCTGTTGCCTCCCAGGGTGCACATTAACAGGAAGCTGGAATCTGAAGCGACCCTGTGACTTGAACCCAGACACCCTGATGCTGTGTGTCCCAGGCAGTGTCTTTACCACTACACTAAATGTGAAGCCCTTTTTACACCCTTTTCCCACTTAGTAGTATACTTCTGAGACTGTTCTATAATCAGTTTATGGAGATCTTTCTCATATTTTTGCCTTTATTGCTGGAAAATATTTCATTGGTTGAACACTTACATATTAACAAGTTACTTCCAGTATTTTGCTGTTAACGTTTCATTTCATGATGAATTACCTTGCATGATTCCCTTTGTTTTCTGTATTCCGTTGTTTGTTCTATTTTTGCAGCAGTGTATGGAATTTTATCTTCCATTACAACTTCTGATTATTGTCTGTGGATCTGAAGGCTGTTGATTTTGTGCTAATGTATCCCGATACTTTACTGAGACCCTTTGTGGTTTTGAGTTAGTTCTGTTATTTCTTTTAGGTTTTCCAGATATGTGATTATATGATCTGCACAGGGATAACTTTACTTCTTCTTTCCCCATTTTTTTTTTTTTTATTTACTTGAAAGTCAGAGTTACGCAGATAGAGAGAGAGAGAGAGAGAGAGAGAGAGAGGTCTTCCATCCGATGGTTCACCCCCCAGTTGGCCGCAACGGCTGGAGCTGCGCCTATCCAAAGCCAGGAGCTTCTTCTCCTGCTTTCCCAGGCCGTAGCAAAGAGCTGGATTGGAAGTGGAGCAGCCGGATCTCAAACTGGTGCCCATATGGGATGCCAGTGTTTCAGGCCAGGGCGTTAACCTGCTGTGCCACAGCGCCAGCCCCTTTTTTCCCAATTCTTAGGCTGCTCATTTTTTCCTTTGGTCTAGCTGTTACCCAGTGCATTGTTAGGTAGTAGTAGAGATAGTCAGCATCCTTGTCTTGTTCTTAACCATACTGAAAATTCTGCTGGTCTTTTCCCATTGAGTGGGATGTTGGGACTGTGGTGTGTGTGTCTGTGTATCTGTATTCCTCTTGAGTATCTGTTGATTCCTGTTTTATGGACTGTTTTTCTTGGGAATGGGTTGTTGAATTTCATTGGAAATTTTTCTGCTTCTATGGAAATAATTATGTCTTTTCTCCTTAGACCTAGTAATATGGCATATGATATAAATGGATTTTTATTTTTTATTATTTGTTTTTGAAAGAATGACAGAGAAAAAGGAGAGGGAGGAAGAGAGGGAAGCTGGGATGGAGAGAACCTTCATCTGCTGGTTCACTCTCCAAATGACTACAACAGCCAGGGCTGGGCCAGGACAAAGCCAGGAACTCCATCCTGGCCTCCCACGTGGGTGGCAGGGGCCCACGTACTAGAGCCATTATCCACTGCCTTCCCAAGTGCATTAGCAGGGAGCTGGATCAGAAGCAGCAGCTGGGATTTGAACTGCAACTGGCACTCTCATAGGGGATGCTGGCCATGTAAATGGTGGCTTTACTTGCCGAGCCACAGTGCTGGCCCCTGCTAATGGATTTTTAAATGTTAAGTTATCTTTACATTCCTCAAATAAACCTGTGATATGTTTCATTCCTTAAGTTCTGGATCAACCTAAGTGTATTTGAGACTATCCAGTTTTTGAGTATGTAGTAGAATTCTATGTGGACCAGTAGAATCTGATGGAGAAAAATGTCATTGCATGAATTTTGAGAATTTTTAAAAATCCTTTATGTAAGATTACATGTTCCTAATTCTAAGGATAAACATTAAATTATCCAGAAGTTTATTGGAAGCCGGTCTCTTTTCTAGATATTCTTTTTGACTGGGATTTTGCAGAATGCTGTTGATGTAAGAAAGGGCACTTGCCAAGGTTGGAATCATTCTGTGAGGGTAGAAGCAAAGCCATTCCAGAGTTTCTAACACACACATGGAGCCAGGCAAGTAACAGAGGGATGGAACTAGCCGAGTAGCAGGCATGAAGGAGTGGTGGGGACTGTGGCGAGCTGGAGTGCAGTTTGTTCCAGTTCCTTCCAATGGCTTCCCAGGAATGTGACCCTGATGCCAGAGAGGCTATGACATCTAGAATTTTAATGTGAAAACTTTGAAGACGTGGACAGTTAGTTTAAACATTAAAAGCACAATGCAGGTCAAGCACAACACGGTCTGTGAAACTGTGACCCCATCAGCAGTCCTAGAGCTGTGGTTAGGCAGTTGTCTTAGCTGGGCGTGGCTGCCAGACTGCAAGTGGTGAACAGGAAGCTCAGAGGCGGGTCTTGCCCCTCCACGGCCATGGAGACAGGCTTCGTGCACTGTCTTGCCCCTCCACAGCCATGGAGACAGGCTGCGTGCGCTGCTGCGGAGTGATCGTGGAGAGAGGAGGCGATGACCTGGCCTGGGGAGCCTGATTGTGGATGATGATGCTTTGAGCAAGCTCGAGAGGAGTGGGTGCCCCTGGGGAGGAGCAGCAAGGAGCGAACATGTGCTCTTTGGATTGGGGATGACTCAGTCCCTCCCTCCCACCATCCACCCAGTCCTGATGGGTGCGTTTCCTCTTTTCTTTTTCTTTTTTTTTTAAGAAGGCTTTTATTAATGAATACAAATTTCATATGTGTGGCTTTTAGGAATATAGTGGTTCTTCCCCCCATTCCCACCCTCCCGCCTCTTACCCCTACTCCCATCCCACCTCCTACTCCCGCTCCCATCCCATTCTTCATTAAGGTTCATTTTTAATTGACTATATACAGAAGACCAACTCTATACTGAGTAAAGATTTCAACAGTTTGCACCCACGCAGACACACAACGTATAAAGTACTGTTTGAAGACAAGTTTTACCATTAATTCTCATAGTACAACTCATTAAAGACAAAGGTCCTACATGGGGAGCAAGTGCACAGTGACTCCTGTTGTTGATTTAACAAACACTCTTATTTATGACATCAGTGATCACCCCAGGCTCTTTTTTTTTTTTTTTTTTTTTTTTTTTTGACAGGCAGAGTGGACAGTGAGAGAGAGAGACAGAGAGAAAGGTCTTCCTTTGCCATTGGTTCACCCTCCAATGGCCGCCACGGCCTGCGCACTGCGCTGATCTGATGGCAGGAGCCAGGTGCTTCTCCTGGTCTCCCATGAGGTGCAGGGCACAACGACTTGGGCCATCCTCCACTGCACTCCCTGGCCACAGCAGAGAGCTGGCCTGGAAGAGGGGCAACCAGGACAGAATCCGGCGCCCCGACAGGGACTAGAACCCGGTTTGCCGGCGCTGCAAGGCGGAGGATTAGCCTATTGAGCCGCTGCGCTGGCCCACCCCAGGCTCTTGACATGAGCTGCCAAGGCTATGGAAGCCTCTTGAGTCCACAAACTCCATTGGTTTTTAAACAGGGCCATAAGCAAAGTGGATGTTCTTTCCTCCCTTCAGAGAAACGTGCATCTTTCTTTGCTTGCCCCTTCTTTGCACTGGGATCTCATTCACAGAGATATTTCATTTAGGTCTTTTTTTTTTTTGTCACAGCACCTTGGCTTTCCATGCCTGAAATGCTCTCACGGGCTTTTCAACCGGATCCGAATGCCTTAGGGGCTGATTCTGAGCATTTCCTCTTTTCATTCCTTTTCTTGCTCTTGCCTTTATGCATGTGCTCATCATGGCCCCTTCACTCCATCCCATGCAACGGTGCAACTGGTTGCCCAGTTGTCAGTATTTGCTCTTGTGTGACTGCCCCGCTCATTTCAGTGAGAAAGGCTAATTGGGTGCTTTCTTCTGGGGGAGGAGGAGTTTAAAAAACATGCTCTGTCAGTCGGTCCATGGCTCTGGGTTCTGACCTCACTGTTTGCCGGAGTGTTCTTATACTGAGGCTCTTGGCTTCTGCCTTCAATACCATGCATTCCTAATTATTTGTGCTACTTCTTAAGTAATCCGGAGGTCAGCCCTGGATTACTTACCAAAAGTGGCTGATAAAAATCGAGCCATTATTTCCAGCTCCTCCTCGTTCTTTGCGGATGCCGGTGTTAGTTCTCCAGAGAGAATTCCTTCTCTGCCATCAAGCTGGTTTAAGGCCAGGATCTGACTTTCAAAGGGGGCCAAGTGAAACCCATTTGCCTCTCCAGGGATTGTCTAGAATGAATAAATCAAGACCATGATACTTTCTCACATACATGCCTGCAGTGTGGATTGTTAACAGAAGAAAATCTTATGCTGGCGCAGTTTTTCTGGAAAACTAGGAATTTGAAGGACTTAACTTGTTGATCGCAATGAAGCCCATTTTATTAAAAGGAGCACTGTTTGTAGCTAAGCAGCCTCGTCCGCGTTGAGTTCGTTTGTTCTTGGTCCTACAGTGAAGTCAGAAGACAGCGACAGCTTCTGTTTCCATAGCTGCAGAATCTGTTTTCAAAAACACAGGGCTATGATTTCACTGTCGTTCCGTGCATGTCGGGAAGCTCATATGGAAATAGGAAGGAAGGCTCATTCAGAATACAAGCTTTCACACAAAAAAGTCCAGCTCCTCTGTGGGTGCTTGGATGGGATGATTTTTTTCTTTCTTTTTCAGACTTTTTCCAAGTTTTGCAGGCTTGTGCCAGAGGTTGAGCATGAAGTGGTCTTGAGTGACCTTGACTCTGTCCTGTCACTCAGGAATCCTCTTCAGACAGCTGCTTCTCGTGTTCTAACGTGACTGATGACTCAGTGAAAAGCCATGCATTCTATATAGGCTGCTGCCAACTGTAATTGTGTGTCACGTAGTCGTAAAGACAAATGGGTTGGTTGGTGCAGCAGGTTTGGACATAAAAAGGCGTATCCTTGAGTTTATTCTACACGCTGGATTGTACTATGTCCAGGCGCTAAGGACACAGCAGTGAACCCAATGCCTAGAAGTAGGTCTTTGTCTCAGCCACTCTCTGCTTGCACACTGTACACCTGGGTTGAAGTTTGTAGCCTGGTGGGAGGCACGGGTGTGATGAGGAATCCCCATTTCCCCAGCAGGAGAGTTATTTGGGAGGAAACCGCCAAGCTGTCATTGATTGAGCACTTAGTGTATGCTTAGAGCACTTAGAATGTACTTTAGTGAATCATCTCACTCAACCCTTAAAACAACCCTGCACTTCCCACTTTATAGAGGGACCAAGGGTTGTAAGGGTTAACTGACTTTTGATTGCACTGTGTCACTCCTTGTCTTACCCTGAAGGGGTGGAGCTTGTAGCAGAAGTGCCTGTGTGGTCAGGGTTAGGAAATGCACTCCTCTCCAGGCTGTTGGGAAGGTGTGGGTGGCACTGAGCCACTCCCACTCTGAGGATGGGAGAACACAGAGGTCCTGATAAAGAAGCGTAACAGAGATCTGCGGGTGCTTTTCTGTGACAGCAAGCTTCTACTGCAAATGGTCTGTAGCCACATTTGTGTATGTTCCATTGTTACTGAAGTAGACACAGGATTGGAGCTTCCCTAGCATAAAAATTTGAAATTCAAAGTACTCCAAGAATCCAGAAACATGTTGAACGCCAACAGGATGCCACAGTGGAAAATTGCACATCTGACTTCGTGTTGCAGTCAAATCATTAAAGTATAAAATGACCTCCAGGCTGTGTGTGGAAGGTGTATATGAAACATAAATAAATTTCGTGTTTAGACTTGGGTCTCTATCTTAAGATATACAATTATTTATATGCAAGTATTCCAGAATCCAGACAAATCCCAAATCCATAATAATATTCCAATCCCCAGCATTTTGGAAGAGGGTTACTCTGCTTGTACAGAATTCTGCACCCGCCATTTTCCTGCTTCATCTAACCAGGGCATCTCTTCTTGGCCACCGTGTGCTTCCCTGCCCTTGGAAATGACGCTGTGGTGAGTTGTGCAGAGGCGTTGTGTGGATGGCCATGCCTTATTTGGTCGAAATCCATATCAGGAACATTGTCCTCTTTCACTTGCTGGCTGTTATACAGATGCCAAGAAGAGGAACGTTAAATGTCTGTACACGATGATGGCTTTTCTTAGAAAATAACTGAAGACGTGGAATTGCGCTTTTTTTTTTTTTTTTGACAGGCAGAGTGGGCAGTGAGAGAGAGGGACAGAGAGAAAGGTCTTCCTTTTGCTGTTGGTTCACCCTCCAGTGGCCACCGCGGCCTGCGTGCTGCGGCAGGAGCACTGCACTGATCCAAAGCCAGGAGCCAGGTGCTTCTCCTGGTCTCCCATGGGGTGCAGGGCCCAAGCACTTGGGCCATCCTCCACTGCACTCCCGGGCCACAGCAGAGAGCTGGCCTGGAAGAGGGGCAACCGGGACAGAATCTGGTGCCCCCACCGGGACTAGAACCCAGGATGCCGGCACTGCAGGCGGAGGATTAGCCTGTTGAGCCATGGCGCCGGCCTGGAATTTCTTTTCGTGCATGTTCCTCCATGTGTGTGAGGTCATCATCTGCACGTTTGTCAGCTCCACAGGTGTTAATTAGGACAAAAAAATGCTAATTTGATAGGGAACAGCATGGCATTTTATACTTGTTTTAATTAATTTCTTTGATTACTAGTGATACTTTTTCCTGAAAACATTTTAAATTAATTTTTGATAATAAAGTCACATTTAAAATAAAAAGTAATTTAACAAAAAGTATTTTCATTATGGATTTTAACTTTTTCTTGGTCAGAAACGATCTTCATGAATTATTGCATTTGATCTTGAAATGGACAGTTATCTTATGGTCTTTAGAGTTTTTGTGTGTGTAGGGTTGTTCTTTTTATGTCTTGACTTTTTCTGAAAAATTTCACATCTGTATAAATTATAAAAGGGTCCAGTGAAGTACACTGATGTTTGCCTTCTGTGATTATTGGCATTTTTGTGTGTGCTGTGGTATTCAACAGGCTTGGGTTCAACAGCGGCCTCCCCTCTGGGTACTTAGGTCTCTGCAAGGGTACGTGTAGCCTTGGTTTTCCCACAAGGGGCTTCAGGAGGGTGATGATGCAGGCTCCACAGCAGCCCTGAGGTTGGGGCAGGCCTCCCCTTGGAGTAGCACCCCCAGGCCAGGCCGGTCATGGCACACGGTTGGCCACTTGCAGTAGGTGCAGCTGGCCACATTCTTCCCCTGGTTGGAGTCCTTGTGAGTTTTTTAAAAGCCGAGCTCCTCCTAGGGAGTGAGTGCAGTGAAAGTCAGCCCCCAAGGAGGGGCCCAGGATGGAAAACAGCTCTCTTCCTCGCCCGCCCCTGGGTCTTCTCGCTCTGGTTATTGCATTCACTTTATCTGGGAGTGTGGCAGCCGGCAGCCACTGTTCTAGGCTGGGCGAAGCTTGTTAGTAATTCAGGCCTTTCCGTGGGGAGGGCAGGTGAGGCCCCCTGTGCTGCGCTGGCCTTGCAGAGCGGCAGCACAAACAGGTAGGGGCTGCAAGGCAAGTGTTGTGCCTGCAGCAGTAGCTTTCTGGCTTAGAAGGTCAGGGTCAGGGATTTTTCCAGTGAGCCGTGCCACAGGGCTTTTGGATGAGGGTACCCCTTCTACCACCCTCCCAGGCTCTGGCCAACCTCCTCCTTGAGCCCTGGGAATGTGGGAGAGCCCGGCTGCAGTTTCTGGGCTTCTGACCGGGGCTCACAGGGAAGTATGGAATACACCACTGTGATGCTCCTCCAAGAACCTCCCTTGCCCGGCCTGCTGCCCATCAGGCTGGCCTTGTGCCCCATGACTGGCAGGATTAAATATCCACAGAGGCCACTCTCTGTCCAGCAGACCAACCCATTGGCCCGGCACACTAGGGAAGCCCCCTGCAGGTGGGTGCACTGCCTGGAGGTGCTGCCTCTTCAAGGGGCAATGGCCACGTTTGCAATGCCCTGCCCAGCTGTTGGGGTCTTCTAGGTGATGCGTGTCTGCCCTGGGCCCAGGCCAGCTGGTCTCACTGAACTCTCGTGGTGCTGGAAGGCATATAAAGGTTCCATTGCAGACGGGAGAGGAGGGGCAGCTTCAGCTGGCTCTGCGGCTCAGCTCGGTCTCCTTTGGCAGAAGATGGAGCTATTTATGGCGTCTGATAAATCTGCCGCCTGTGAGAGGGACCGGGGGCCCCGTTACGTAAGGTCGTCAGCGAGCGCTGTATTTTTGTTCTCTTGTTCTTCCTTGTTCTGGGACACAGGGGTGGGCTTCCAGAAGGCAGCGTGGCCCGGCGTTTGGGTCACATGGTAGCAGATTTAACTCACGAGACCTGGATCTATTACATGGGTTTGCCCTGACGTCATAGGCATTCGCTGTGCTGGGGGGGAGGGGGGAGTTGCGGGGGGTGGGGTTTGCTTCTGGTCTCCTTGCAAGGTTTAGA
Organism: Sylvilagus floridanus; assembly: GCA_949820135.1. NCBI lineage: Eukaryota > Metazoa > Chordata > Mammalia > Lagomorpha > Leporidae > Sylvilagus > Sylvilagus floridanus. The sequence goes on from OX463226.1 coordinate 18,001,607, forward strand.
AATGAGAGGGGGGCCTGGATTCTGGAACTCACTTGGGTCACAGTCGTTTTTCTCCAGTTGCTCCAAGTTGAGGAAATTTGCTTGGAGAGGTGGTTGTTGTCATTTTAGGGGCTTCCCTTGCTCCAGAGTCAGAGAAAGATGATGTAGGCTTATGAGTAGATGCTACTCCCCCTACCGTTTTTTTTTTTTTTCTTTTTTTTCTGAGACACAGAGAGATACAGAGAGCTCTCATCTTGTTGGTTCACTTCCCCCAGATGCCCAGAACAGCCAGGGCTGGGCCGAGCTGAAGTTGGGTGCTGGGAGCTCAATCCAGGTCTCCCATGTGGGTGGCAGGAGCTTGATGACTTGAGCCCTCATCACTGCTGCCTCCCAGGGTGTGCAGTGGCAGGAAGCTGCCGGGACTTGAACCCAGACACTCTGATGTGGACTCCGGCATCCTGACCCGTGTTTTAGCCCCTGGGTCAGATGCCTGGACCTGCATGGTGTGGGTGACCTGTATGGCCCATGGCAACTTCTGGGCAGCCTTGCTCCCCCCCCCCCCACTCCGTGCCACTGCTGCCAACCTGCTACTGGTCTCTTCCTCACCCAGCTGTTCATCTTTGACGTGGACATTCCCCACTGTTTAGCCATGTGAGGAGCTGGCCTGGACAGATGGGAGTGCCAGGAAGATCCAGTGAGATGGGAGAATGACAAATGGAGGAGTAGAGAGTGAACAGACCTGCGTGGTCACCTGTCATCCGCCCGCTGTGGCGTGGCCCCAGATCCCATCTTTGAGCTGCCTGCAGAACGGGTACATATTTCTCCTGTGGACTTGAGCTGTCTCAGTGGGGTCTTTGTCATGTTCACTTTGCACCTGTCCTGGCAAGAGGGTTATTTTAAGACCCGGTGGACAGATGTGGGGGAATGGTTCGTTGTGAAGGATCATCACAGGGAGTGTCTGATTTCCCACTGGACTGTGAGCTCCTTTAAGCACAGCGTTACTCACAGCTGTCAGAGCAAACAGTGTCTCTGGAGCCATTCAAAGCTAAGCTCAACCCCTAGCGAGTTATTCAGCCTCTGTTTATTTATCCCATTTCCTCTTCTATAAAAAGTGAATGCTGCAATTACCTTATAGGTTGTGAGCCTTAAGCAAGGTCATGTTTACAAATGGCTAAGTACAGGGCCAGGTCTGTGGCTCATTTTGCGATTATAGGAGTGCTGGTACTGTCTGCATATTCACATAACACATCCTGTTCTCCTCACCTTCTGAGCACGTGGCATTTTACTCAGAGAAGTAGCTACAAGATAGCAAGACGCCAGGTTGCCCTGTCCACAGAATGGGGGACCCTTGTGTTGGTCTCACTGAGGCAAGTTGGGACCTTCATGAACAACAAGGTGGCCTCAGATGAGAGCCAAGATCCTGGAGGGCCCACCTTGATTTTATTTTTGCTATTTTTTTTTTTTTTCTTTATCTGCTTGAGAGGTAGAACAACTGAGAGAGAGCAAGCGAGCAGTTTTCCATTCACCGCTCTGCTTCCCAAATTCCAAATACCTGCACCAACCAGGGCTGGGCCAGGCCAAATCCAGGAGCCAGGAACTCCATCTGGGTGTCCCACGTGGGCAGCACGGGCTCAAGTGCTTGAGCCATCATCTGCTGTTTCCTGGGAAGCAGAGCAGCTGCATCTCAAAGTGGAGCCATGATGAGGGATGCAGTCATCCGAAGCAACAACCAAACCCGCTGTGCAGTGCTTGTACCACCACCTCGCCTCCCTCCTCCCTCGCCAGTTTTAAGTGACGGATTTCCTTTAGGGTCATTCACAGCCTGCAGGGTCGCTGGCCATCCCAGGTGATTGAGCCTAAGGTAGGAACAAGGTGTTGAATGCCTCCATTGCCTTTACAGCTACAAAATGCCTATGATCCCTGGGGCCCAGGCCTGGCATGCCACCTCCTCTTGTTGTGTCTGCTTTTTCCAGCAACTCGACCAGCAGGTGATGGCACCCACATTCTGTGGACGAGCAACATCTCAGAGCAATAGTGTGTGTGTGTGTGTGTGTGTGTGTGTGAGAGAGAGAGAGAGAGAGAGAGAGAGAGAGATGGTGGGGAGCAGGTGGCAGTGGTCTCATGCGCACAGCATGAGGGAGGGTCAAGAAGGGCTGATCTGGAGGTGGAAGCCCACCTGTGATTCCACCTGCCGTCTCCTGCAGCCCGTGGAGCACTGTAGCTGGCAGGCAACACGGAGAGCTGGCTCAGTCCCTCCCTTTTCCATATGGGGGTGCTGGGCTCAGAGCAGTGACACCCTCTCTTCAGTGTCACACTGCTTTCTCGGGTTTAGCGCAGATTCTGAGCCACAAAACTCGCACAGTAGAGGAAGAGAAAAATCTTAGGAACTTACACATGTGCTTTGTCAGCAACTTCAAGTTCGGCAACAGACTGCAGTAAACTTGAGCAGCACGTCAAATACTCCAACAACCTGGGGGCTGCAATCATTGTGGCGTTGAGAAGGGTGAAGCCAGGAACCTGGGCCAAGGGCTCCAGGCGCAAGACAGAATTCTCTCAGCCCCCGTGTGGACTTTGTCCTACATCTTTGCCCTGAACCTCTTTGGCTAAGAAACCGACCAGCTTGCGGAATTTCTCACTCCTCCCTGCCGTCCGGCAGCCTCCCCAGACAGCCCTCAGTGAATTCAAGAGTCGCTTTCAGTTCTGTCTTAGAGAAGCCTTTGGCTGGCTGTGCCAGGGTTTGCTGCGGCCACCGTTGCCGCATGAAGCCTTAAAGTACCTGTGCCTGTTAAGTAGGGGGAAGACAAAAGGGACGGCAACCACCGAGCTGCCCTGAGCCCTTTCTGAGTTGTGTTCCCCCTGTGGCTGGCTCCGTGGTCTTTGGAAAGTTACTGAGCCTCTCTGGGCATTATTTTCCTTGGCTGTCAAATAAGGCCGGTAACACTACCCAGCAGGTGGGGAGGTGCTGGTGGTGGGTAGTAGAAGTTAGAGCTTCCACAGCACTTGACACAGTGGCTGGCACACACCGAGCTCTCGGCAAAGGTGGGCGTTGATGGTCACCACTTCACAGAGACGTTGTTTGCCCTTGTGGAAGACCCGGTTCTAAGTTGTGTGATTGTAGGAACATTTAGGGTCGAGGAAGGTGGCTCCTGTTAGGGTACTACAAAGAGTTTGTGGAAAGTGGAATTAAAAGATAAGTTTATTTTGGTGCAAAAAATTGAAATTCATGCATCATTTTAATAATATGCATTTTTCATGAACTCTCTGAAGACCTTTCATATGCCTGAATTTCAAGATATGTTTGCACCCAAGGACATGCCTGCTAATCCCATGTTCTCAGACATGCGTGCCAGGCTGTGTGCCAGGTGCTTTGTTTGTGTCTGTGTTACCGATCCAATAATTTGAGAGGTGTGGGTGTGGGTATTATTGTCCTACAGAGGAGGAAACCAGGCTCAGAGACCTGTAGGAACGTGCCATGGGTCTCAGCAGCCAGAAAGCCCAGGGCCCACAGCTCTCTCCAGCCTTGACGTTGTGGGGACTTGCTGCTTTGGTCTTGTGAGCCCAGTGGGATGCCTGGCTGCCCTTCTTTCTGCCCCTTTGAGCTCTTAGAGGTCAGCAGATCTCAGCAGAAAATGCAGCATGAGTCAGAGTGCTGATCCACGCTGTGGTGGAGTGAGGTTTGAATCGTCAGGGTCCTTCACAGCTGCCCCCCACCTGGGAGAAGGGCAGTCACCCCTCCCTCTCAGTTCCTGGGTCCCCCGCAGGGCACACAGCACAGCTGTTTCTTCAGGCTGAAACTGGTGGAAGCTTTGCTGATCTGCTTTCCAGTGATTGACACCTGAGTCTTCCTGGTTTCCACTGTTGGATGGTTTATCTTGCACGTTTGACCACGCATCACAGCCGGTGTGTACTGGTCTCTGTTGGGAAGGGGAAGAGGTTAAATTGGAGCCAGCTGGAGAGCCCTAGGTGTGTGATCCCCACTCGTGGAACACTTCAGGAGTGTGCCAGGCAGGTTCTCCTTGTTCTTGGTGAGCAGTGGATAATGGAGGAGTTTAGCCCCATTGCCTTCTGTTACGGATTCCAGGGATCCTCAAGGTCATTTGGGTCAAGGCCCCTTCATTCAGTCATTCATTCACACCTTGTATTGTGTGTCCTGCTGACATTTGCTTAGTGCCCACCATGTGCCAGGACCGCCGATGCTTCCAAGGGGCTTGCATCATGTTAGGAGCTGACAAGTGGGATAGGAGGACAGAGCCTGGGGCTTGTGTGTGGTGGAGAGAGGCTTGTCCCAGAGTGCATACCACATGGCAGGTGCCTCGGCTACAGGGACTGTGTACAGGTGATGGTAGTGATGGTTTTTTGAACTTATTGTGGACCAGGCATGGGGTCCGTGTCTTACATGGATCATCTTATTTAGAAGAACTCAATAGTTTGCTGTAATTTAGAACTGCTTCTCTGTGGATAAAAATCCAGGCTATTTCTTACTTGATTTTAATGGGTAAAAAACTTGGTTTTTGGTGTGTGTGTGTGTGTGTGTGTGTGTGTTTTAAAATTCCAAGAAGGGCCCCTCGAGCTTCCGAATGGCTTTGCCAGTTGCTGCACTTCCGGAGTGCCCTGTGGACTTCAGAGCTGTGGCCCATGTTCCCCTGTGAGCCCAAGTGAGCATTTGCTGATGCCTCCAAAAGTTGGTGTTTCAGAAGGACTTAAACAGTCAGTCCCTGCACACCCCTGGGTCCCACATCTGCTCATTCAACCAACCCCAGATCAGGGGGAAAAAATTTCCCAAAAGTTCCAAAAATCGAATCTTAAATTTCCTGCCAATCAAGCACCAGGCTGCTTGGAAGTGCTGCTGTGGAAGTGACACGCGGCCTCTGCCCTTGTGCGGGTCTCAGCCTCTCTCAACACGCCAGGTTTGAGCCTGGCCCGCTTTGCATTCGTGTTGTATGGAGTTAGGGCTGTGATGGTTGCATCAGTACTGAGCATGCACAGATGACCTTTCTTGTCATCATTCTATAAACTGTGCAGTTTGACATCTAGATCATGTAGAGATGATCTAAAAGGTATGGGAGGATGTATTCTATGCAAGGTTATAAGCGAATGTTATGCCATCTTATTTCAAGGACTGAAGGGATGAGCATTTGGCCTAATGGCTCAGATGCCCACGTCCGTCATCAGAGTTGCCTGGGTTTGAGTCGTAGCTCCAGCTTCTGACTCCAGTTTCCTACTAAAGCAAACCCTGGGAAGCAGCAGGGATGACTCAAGTAATTGGGTCCCTGCCACCCATGTGGGAGATCTGGAATGTGTTCTTGACTTCTGGCTTCAATAACTGGCCTAGGCTTGGCCATTGCAGGCATTTTGGGGAGAGAGTTGGAGGGTGGGAGCTCTCTTTGTGTCTGTCTGCCTCTCAAATTAGCATCCTGATTTTGCTATCCACGGGGAGTCCTGGAAGGCAAAGAGTGACTGAAGCATGTAGCAATATGTTTCTGTGCTAAATGTACGACACCTATAAATGGAAACAAAGCTTCTGTTAGGAGAAGCAGTAGCTCTTAAGGATGAATATGATCAAGATACAGGCCATCCAGAAATGAAAGCAAAAGTTACATAACCCACATTCGACTCCTCTTTGAGAAATCTTCACATTATAGAACATTAAAAAGAAAAACAACGTTGATTTAAATGAAACTTTGCTTTCAGAACAGTTGCATTCTGCAAAGGGAGAAAGTATTTTGAACTATTGTATATGAATCACATAGAACACGTAAGGATAAAGAAGGTTTGAATGGAGGCTTGGGTTTGTTAATGCATTTAGAACCTTTAGAGATCCGTGTTAATTACCTTCTATCTCTCTGCCCCATGACAAATTTGTACCTGCTCTGGAACCTCCTACCCAAGGTGGCATTGTTGAACTTCTCCATAGCTGCCACAGTCCTGTGCCATTGCCTCTTAGGGCTGTGTAACATTTCCCGGTGATCAGCTTGGTCTGCACCTACTGAGGCCAAAGAACCACGGACATTTTGCCAGGCTGTCGTTTGGGATTTGTTCTCCCCCCTCTGCTCCAGGAAAGCATAAAGTTTCCTAAAACACTTACCGTATTCACTCAGCCTTATTACAACTGTTTAATATGAAATCTCGCCTGGTAAGGGACCTTTTTTGGGGTTCCTTTTAAAAGTGTTCAGGGATTTTGTATCCTTTATGCTGGGCATTTTGCTTTAGGTTTGTAAATTGCGTGCGTTATGTAGTCTTTAATTTTAGATATTCCTAGTTGATTTCATTGCCATTTTTGCTTTACCATGTTTTCCTCACATTTGAGTTTTTTAATGTTGATGTGTTCCTGAGATCCCGTGAGACGTGGTCACACTTGGAGCTCTTCAGAAGTGTGAAAGAGGTCTGCAGGTGCTGGCCCTGTGGTGCAGCAGGTCACCCTGCCACTTGCAATGCCGCATCCCATGTTGGAGTGCTGGTTGGAGTCCTGGCTGTTCCACTTCCAATCTAGCTCCCTTAATGCACCTAGGAGAGCAACACAAGGTGGCCCAAATACTTGGGCCTCTGCCACTCCTGTAGGAGATGTAGGTGGAGTTCCTGGTTCCTAGCTTTGCGCTGACCTGGCTGTTAAAGCCATTTGGGGAATAAACCAGTAGGTGGAATCTATCTTTCTCCCTCTCCCTTCTCCCTTCTCCCTCTCACCCTTCTCCCTCTCCCTCTCCCCCTTCTACCTCTCCCTCTCCCTCTCCCCCTCCCCTTCCCCCTCTTCCTCTCCTCCTCCCCTTCTTCTCTCCTTCTCTTGGTCTTTCCCTCTCTCCTTCTGTTTCTCTGCCTTTCAGATAAATAATTTTCAAAGGGGTCTTCAGGTTTCAGCATATCTGGCACTGTCTGTTGTCTTTGTGTATGAAAGCATCTTAATTGGGTGTAGAGTTCTTAAACACTTTTCACTCCAGTTCCTGAGCACTGGCATCACATTTAGACGCATGAGATGCCTTCTTGTCCCCAGTCTTCGTGTCGTTACATTTTTGTCTCTGTCTGGATATCTTCAGGATTTAAACTGTACACTAGGTTATATCTAGGAGTCCGTTTCACTAATTCTGTCTGGGTCCTGCGGTAGAGGCTTTTGGTTTAAAAGTGCGAGTCTCCCGCTCTAGGCGTCCATTCCAGTCCAGCGTGTTTTCAGCTCTCTTCCTTTGCGTCTACACCTCTTTTTCAGTCGTAATCCTGAGTGTATCTCTTCATTTTCTCTGTGTCAGGAGTTTGCAAGCTGGTTCCCAGATTCCGTGTGTGCACTCATGGGTCTGTTGTCTACTCTGCTCAAGTGTACATGTAAGCAAGGGATGAGTCGCAGAGCCAAGTTGGTGGACTGCTGCATGGTTTGCAGCCAGCAAGGCAGCCCCCAGACCAGGAATCAGAACTGGACCGTCCCAGGAGAAGCCCCCATTGGCCCCCTGAGAGGCAAGAGACAGGCAGCTTCCCTTGGCGTCACCCTGAACAGTCTCATCCTGGCTCGCTGGCTGCATCTCCTACCTCCTGGAGGGCTTCTCCTCCAGCACCCACCCTCCCTGGCCTCTGCCACCCAGGTGGTTTTGGGTATTGCTCAGGGCCTCTTGCTTGTCAGTGGCTTTGACGTTTTGTCTGTGTTTGAACCACTGAGGAGCTGAGACACCCAGGATTCATCTACTTACGGTCTTGTAGAAATTGCTGAGGAGTCCAAGGTGCTTCTCACACCTTTCCCTTTGCACCAGGGACGTGCAGCCTTCCCCACTCCCTCTCCCACTGGATATACTTTTTTAAGGTTTATTTATTTGAAGGGTAGAGTTACAGACAGACAGAGGGAAAGACATATATAGAGAGAGAAAGATGTCCTTCATTTGCTGGTTGACTCCCCAAAGGGCCGCAATGGCTGGAGCTACGCCGATCCAAAGGCAGGAGCCAGGAGCCAGGTGCTTCTTCCCAGTCTCCCACGTGGGTGCAGGGGCCCAAGGACTTGGGCCATCTTCTACTGCTTTCTCAGGCCATAGCAGAGAGCTGGATTGGAAGTGGAGCAGCTGGGACTCGAACTACCACCCTTATGGAATGCCAGCGCTTCAGGTGCCCTCCCCCTAATTTGATATTTATTTTGTCTGTGTTATGAGGGCAGGACACTTATCCCCTGAGCCAACTTCATTTAACAGGAATTCTTGGTTGTACTTTGACAAACCCCCCTTGTGGAACAATGATTCTAGGCGGTGCCACATCTCCCTGTATTCACCATAGCTCATCATTTGTTACTGCAGTGAGTTTTTCTTTTTGATCTTAGGTTCTCCCAAAATTACTGAACATCCCATTGAGTGTTTTTTAAAATATGGGTTATATTGAGCATCTAGATTGTATTTGGATTTAAGGTATAAGCCTTTAAACCATACAGTTATGGAAGCACACGTCCTGTTACTTAGCCTTAAGGGTAATGGCCTCATCACCCATCCTGCAGCCCTTGGGAAATTCTGTAGAGCAATAGAAGAATGGGAGTGAAATAGTTAGTAAAAGGTGTTTATTTTTTTCATCTACTTGAAAGGCAGAGTGGTGCAAGTGTACAAGTACCCACACACAGAGGAAGAGAGGTTTTCTATCTGCTGATTCGTTCCCCAAATGCCTACGGTAGTCAGGGCTGCACCAAGCCAAAGCCAGAGCTAGGGACTCCATCTGGGTCTCCCCTGTGGGTGGCAGGGACCTAAGCACTTGAGCCATCACCTGCTGCCTCTGAGGAAGCTGGATCCAGAAACAGAGCAGCCAGGATTCAAACCGGTACTCAGATATGGATGCTGGCATTGCAAACTTTGGTTGAACCAGCCACATCACAAGACCTGCTCCAGGAAACAATTTTGACTCTGTAGACCCTTTGAGCCAGGCTCAGGGTACCCCAGGGGTTCTCATTCCACACTTTGAGATCTCTTGCTTCCTGCCTGGTTCATTAAGCCTCTGCTTGACATTGTTGGCTGGGTGTGTGCACACACACCTGCTGTGGGCGTGGAGGTGGGCTGGGCTGACCTTGAAGGCAAGTTTGACTTCTAAGGCAGCAGCGCCTTCCTGAAATGTTTGAAGTTACTGCCTGTAGGCTCACTATTCTGGGAGTGGAGTGGAGCCTGTACCGTATATCATCCCTTTTCCTACAATTTTCTGGGGGAAAAAATCTGAGTCAGATTTTTAAAAAAAGACTTGATTTAATTGAAAGGCAAAGCTACACAGAAAAAGAGAGAAATAGAGAGAGATCTTCCATCCACTGATTCACTCCCTAAATGGCTACCACAGCCAGCACTGGGTCACACGGAAGCCAGAAGCCTGGAAGTCCATCCGGGTCTCCCACCTTGAGTACTTGAGCCATCTTCCGCTACTTTCCCAGGGGCATTAGCAGGGAGCGGGGCACCTGGCTCTCCACCAGCGCTCAGTGTCACTGGTGGCTGGCTTAACCTGCTGAGCCCCAGTGCAGGCCCCTCAGTCAGATTTTAGACAGGGCTGTGAGTCTCCTGATTAGGCCCCTGTTGCTGCAGTGGCCTCGGGGTCTAGACCTCAGCTCCACCAGAACCTGTGAAACTGTGTGTGGGTTTTTGGAAGTAAGGTCTGTAATTTTCATCAGATTTTTCAAGAGTCCCCTTATTTCTCACCGTAACTTCAGTATAGGGGAATAGACCTTAAAGTTCTTAGAGAGCTGAGAACATACCACAGTTGGAAGGGCTGAAGAGAAACATCACTTGTTACCTAATTCAGTTTACAAGTCAGCGTCACTTCGCTGTGTGTAAGTTAATCCCGCAGCAACATATCCATTTGTTCAGAACACACATGCGTGGCTGTTCCCACGCATACAGTGGTGGCCTGGCTCCCTGGATGTCTCTGTTCCAGGTTAGGGCTCATCATTGCAGCCGTGGTTACCTGTGTCTTTGCTCACAGCTGCTTCCAGGCAGGCTTCAGTGAGTGGACGAAGCCAGGGGCTCCACGTTTTGGTCTCCACCCATCCTGCATAGTTGAGTGGGCTTTACTGCATTTCTTCTGTTGAACCTGAGGAGTGTAGTTGGCAATGCCTTGACTTGGAAAACACTTTGCGAACTTTGCCGTGTGAACCCCATCCTGTTGGAGGCTTTATGTTTGAGGGATTCTGTGTGGGATTATTCCTTGGCTGTCATTAACCATGCCCCTCTGTCTGGGTTTTCCTGCAGGTTCCCTGTGAGCAGTCCCTGCTGGTGCACCAGACCTCCCGGGGCCCATCTGCCCGACTGCCCCAGACTCCGGCAGCGGGGCCCCTGATGGCAGTGGGCACCTCCCCGTGAAACCTGCCAAGCTGGACGCCACAGCTCCGCGCGACGACACTTCGGCCAGCTCCGTGCCCCCTTCGGAGACTTGCAGCCATGCAGTCCTAGCCTGCAGCCCGGGCCTCCCTGAGGAACACTACATAAGCGAGGCTGTGGAAGATGCTCCCAGCTACAGAGGGTACCGAGATGCCTGCACCATTACAGGTATGGGGGTCCTCTCTCTGCCGGGGAGGGAGGGAGGTTGCCATCAGTGAAGGTGGGGGAGGTGCGTGCATTGGGATCTTTGAAGTACAACAGAGTCTGGGATTCAGGGGTCTCCCAGCTAGCACCTGCTCTGCAGTGATGACTGGGTCAATCACAGACCCTGTCTGAGATGTAGACAGCCCTCCACTGGATCGTCATGAAGGCTGCAGATGAGAACATTGGAGCAGGACGAGCCCCTCGCACCCAGGGCCACCTCCGCTGTGCAGGAGCGTTGTACTGCATCTCCCGCTGAGCTCTCTTCCCAGGGGATCCTGGAGAGACAGGTGCCTGCAGCCGCTGCAGGAGAGAGCTCAGAAGAGAGGCTGGGGAGGGTGGCATGTGGAACAACAGCAGGGAGCAACGTCTCGGTTAAATCGCATTGCATTCTTCTAGAAAGTTGATGCCTTTTGAGTTTTCGATTGTAGGTTTTTGCTTTTGTCCTCCTTTCTGAAGTAGTGCCCAATGAGGGTCTGAAACGTGCAGATTTGCTTCCCATAATGCCTTGTGGTTGTGTGTTCCTAGTTATGCTTTGAGGGCTTCCTGTGTCTCAGGAGTTCCTTGGCTACAGAGGTGTGTGGAACAGGCCTGGGAGCCCAGCCTGAGCTGGCACACTACTGGGCCTGCACACCTTGGCTTTGCTCCCTCGGGTGGGCCACATGCTGCCCACCTTGTGGGCACCGAGCCCTGCTCTCGCCCGCCTACTGCCCCAAGACACATTTCACCACGTGTCCCCTCTCTCCACGTGGTCCACATCCCGTCATCCACGGATCTTTCCAGTTTTCCCCCAGAGGTACTGAAATGGAATCCTTCTCGGCCCTGCTTCCTCCCGCAGCCCAGTGCCCCCGCCTCCGTTGGCTTACTCCACTCCCCTTCTGCTCTCCCAAGTCCACTGCAACCAGCACCTGCAGCGCTGAAGACTTGCTTCAGCCCGGGGGTCTGTCCTCTGTGTCTTTGTCTTCACCCGCAGATGCTGACCTTGTCGGCCTCTCCTTTCTCCTGGAAACAGGTTTCTGGGCCACCCCGGCTCTCCCAGTCCTTCTGCCTCCATGGCTGCTGCTCCTCTTCTCCCAGCCCTGCGAACTCCAGATGGCCCGGGGCTTGGCCCTTCTGACCTTGATCGTCCTGCATGGGCCCAGGCACCAGGCGACCTCACCTCACCCAGCACTGAGATGTTCAGCTCTGCCCATGTCCTGGCTGCTCTGCAGTGTCTGTCCTCTGGCTGGGCCTCCTGCTCACTCCACCTTCCACGTTCGCCACTTGATGCCCGGCAGGCCACTCACCTGCTCCCATCTCCCCCTGCAGCTGCCTTGCTTGGCTCCCTTGCGTCTTTGTGAACGGTGCTTTGCATTCTCTGGGTGGCCCAGGCCAAACTCCTCCTGAGCGTTTATAACCGCCGTCTTTGCCTTCACGTCTGGGTTGCCAATAGCCCTGCCAGCCCCCTCTTCAAGAGCTTGGCCAGGGTTTGACCGTTTCTTGTGGCTCTGCAGTAGGTTCCCTGGTCCCAGCTTGGGATTCTGCGTTCCTTATCACACCTTGGAGATTGCAGTGTCCTCTCTACGGGGGCTCCTGCTGCTCCCCCCCCCCTCCACCGCCACATCCAAGCAGTCTATTCCCCCCTCAGCCACAAAGATGGGTTTTGTCGGTACAAAGTCCGATGCTTTGATTCACCTCCAAACCTCCAGTGGGCTCCTGCCTTCCAGTGGCCTCTCAGGGTCTGTGCGAAGGGGCTCCCCTGTTGCCCACCGACTGTGTCCCCTGGGCCCATGCCACACCAGGCGCTCCCAGCCCCAGGCCCTTTGTTCCTGCTGCTGCCCCTAGGCCTGAGTCACCTATTAACCCGAGAAGACCTGGTCCCCCCTCCCCCCTTCTCCCCAGTGGCATTTCATCAAGGTTGCCGTCAACCTCAGAGAGGGTGCTCCACCCGCATCCTTCCCTGTCTTCCTCCCCTGCTTTATTTCTTCCCCCAGATCTAACCACCCCCTGAGCCCCTGCATGTTTGTACTTCCTTGGCCACACCCCTGAACGCCCCAGACTGAAAGAGTTCCTGCCTGTGCGCAGGGCCCAGTGACTCTTTCTTGGGTGAATACATTACTATTTCTCAGCACTGTGGCCCCGTGGAGGTGGGTGTCATCATCCCCTTTGTGCAGGCGAGAAATCAAGACCCGGAAGCTTCTGCACTTGCCTGGGTGGCAGGAGTTGCATCCAGGTCTGTGTGTTCCCCACCACCCGAGAGTGCAGTCTGGTAGAGGAGCCAGGGGACAGGTGACCTGGTGAGTGCAGTGGGGAGCATGGGCACACAGGAGGTACCAAGAAGGGTGCCTGGCTGAGTCTTGGAGAGGATGGGATGGGGGGCGTGCCAGGAAGGCTTCCTGAAGGAGGTGGTGTCCAAACTGCAGCTCTGTTTGTGCAGTGGTGCACACTGACCCCTTGGACTCCCGGTGGCATCAGTATGCGCCAAGGACAGGACACATCCAGACTGTTAAAGTCGTGTCCCCTTTGTCTGAACGTGACAGTCCAGGCTGCAACGCCGACCCTCAGGGCCCCGGTGAGCCAGGGCCGCTCAGGTTCCTTGCTGGGATGTGTGTAGTGAGCGCGGGACGACAGCTGCGAGGCCGGCTCTGTGCTCTCGTGCTGTGGGGAACAGGAGTGAAACACAGCCCCTGGCAGCGCTGATTCCGTGAGGCAGCTGGAGGGTGTCGCAGTTGCTCAGACGAAAGCCGAACGCTGTGCGAGGTGGGCCCTGAGAGGGAGGCACGCAGCAGGAGAAGCCTTGGGGCAGCCTCGTGTGTCCCCGGGAACGCGCCTGTGCACTCCGGGGATCCCGGGACACCGCTTGGCTGGCAGCTCCTGGTGAATGCCCCCGCCCCCGGGTCCCCGTGAGCCCTGCGGGGAACAGCAGGCCGTTTGTTCACTTCAAGTTCTAGGCAGGGCTGCTTGCCCCCCCCCCCCTTCCCTGCCAAGGCCCTGCCTCTCCCCTCTCCACCACCCCCTCCAGCCACCCTAACCCAGGGGTGTCACCTTTTTGGGTGCGTCATTTGCTGTCTGGGGCGGTTGAACAAGATGAGCCGATAGAGTTCCCAGGCTGCCTGCGGTTACGTAAGCCCCTGTGCTCCCAGGGCAGCTCAGAGTCCTAGGATTTGCCCCAACAGGCCAACGCAGAGCACTGCCGACAAGCCTGGGAGGGTGGCCGGGCTGCCCGGGAGGACCTCTCCTCTCTCCCACTGACCTTGGAGTCTGCCACCACCGTGTGCACATGGCCTTGGGGGTTCACATTGGGCAGCCCGCCAGGGCCCCGTGTCTGCCAGGACTCAGCCAGCTCTTCGGGACCCACGCGCGTGGTAAGTGTGTGTGCTGAGTGTGCCTGCCGGGAAGGAGAAAGGCCATGGGAGAGTGGACCTCTTGCGTGTGTGCTCTGTGCTGCTGGCAGGTTTTCCGTGGCTATTTGGTGGGGAAACTGTAATACTGAATGATTGACAGGCAGAGCAGGGGGGCTTCGGAGGCTGCCCCCTTGTCCGGGCGCAGAGGAGGCCAGCGGCCCCAGCTGTGTGCAAGCTTAGGGCTGCTCTGGGCCCAGGCCCCTTGGGCTGCCACCCCTTCCCCTTCAGAGCACTTCGCAGACCCCAGACAGGGTCTCTAAGCCTCCTCCACTCCCACCTGTGGCCTCCCCAGCCCTGCCATGTCTCCAATCCTCTGCCTCTGTTCTGGTTTCTTTGGGCCTGGGGTCTCTGGTCAGCAAGGAATTTTTCAAAAGGCAAAGGACACAGCGAGACAGTGTCTGCCTCCCCCCTCTCCTCCCTTCCACCCTCACCGTCTTTGTTTTCGGCACTGAACGAGCAGCCGATGGAGAGCTTGCGATGGCTTCTGAGCCAACTCGCCCCCCAGGTAGGCATCTCTTCCCGCTTCCTTGAAACTGATCGGAGCCCATGACCCATCCCGGTTCTGTCCCCATGGCTATCTGGGTCAAAAAAACAGTGAATTCCTGAGAGGTATAAGCAGTTTTTGTTCTGTTGTGGTCAGTTGTAAGTCTGAAAACAGAAAAGTTTTGTTGAGTCTTTAAAAAAAAAGTTTTTTGAGTCTTTAAAAAATAAAAGATTTATTTAGTTATTTGAAAACCAGAGTTAGAGATAGGGAAAGATTGATCAATTGATCTTCCATCTGCTGGTTCATTCCCCAAATGGTTGCATTGGCCAAGGCTGGACCAGAGCTTCCTCCGGGTCTCCTGTGTGGGTGCAGGGGCTCAAGTGCTGGGACTGTCTTCCCGCTGTTTTCCCAGGTCATCAGCAGGGAAGCTGGGTGGGCAGTGGAGCAGCCAGTATGAGGGATGCAGGAATTGTGGGTGGCAGCTTTACCCGCCTTGCCACAATGCCACCCCCGAGTAAGATGCCTTAAACGTGCACCGGTCAGTGATGTATGTGTTGAGCCAGCATGTGCCCAGAGCCAGCTGCTTGCTGGGGCTTGTGTTCACGGCTGGGGTCCGTCAGTGAGTGTTGGTGTGGGCAGAGGTGTGATCTGTTGGCTGTCAGCCCGGTGAGAGTGGCTGGGGTGAAGGGGATTGTAGGAACAACCTTGGCAAGAGTGCCCTGTACCTAAGCGCCCTCCTTCCACAGTTTTTTCCTTTGCTGTTCACCAGCTTAAGCCTCCGGGCTTGAAGTTTTGGATCCTAAAAACATCCCGGGGTTCTTGCACACTTTAATTAAATTTCAGGTTGTATCATTTCTGCCCAGTGTCTATTTTTTTTTTTTTTTAATTTAAAGAAAGAGAGAGCGCTCCCATCTGCTGATTCAGTCCCCAAATGCTGAACCTAAAGGTGTGGCAGGAGCCAAAGCCTGGAGCTGGGAGCTACTCCCGATTCCCCAGGGGGAGGGACAGGAACCCAGTCACTGAGCGTCATTGCTGCCTCCCTGGGTCTGCATCAGCAGGAAGCCAGTGGCAGGAGCCGGGGCTGGGTGCGGGTTGCAGGCATCTAGACCGTCCCCAGTATCATTTTGTAAATGCATTTTCCATGCAAAAAAAAAAAAGTGTATGCTAAATGTTACTTTATGTGGGAAATGGAGAGTGAGCTGTCCCTTCTCAGACAGAATCAGAAAATGTAAATTAGAATCCAGGGAATTATGAGTATTTTGGGTTTGTAATTTAGAGTTTTTTTTTTTTTTCCTCCTTCTATCAGTGGGATCTCCCATTTAACAGTTGGTTTGCTTTTGCCTCTGAACGTGGGAGGAAGCCCTATTATGTTGGTTTCCAGAACTAACACTTAATTTTTCAGAAACAGCCACCCTCACCTAATAAAAAGGCCGTAAGTTATTTCTGGAGTGACCAGCTGATCTTCCCTCCTTTTAGTTCCTCAGCATTAGATGAGTGGGAAGAATAGCTAACACACAGGATTTATTTTTGACATGAGTTGTAAAACGTAATTGAAATGCATCAATAAGGGGTGGGTGTTCAGTGCAGCGGGTTAAGACGCTGCTAGGGGCACCTGCCGGGTTCCACAATGTCTGAGTCCTGGCTCTGCTTCCCACTCCAGTTTCCTGCCAGTGCTCCCTCTGGGAGGCAGCAGGCGATGGCTCGAGTACTTGGGCCCCTGCTACCCATGTGGGAGATCTGGATGGAGTTCATGGCACCTGGCTTCAGTGTGGCCCAGCCCTGGCTGTTGTAGGCATTTGGAAAATGAGCTAGTAGATGGAAGAACTCTGTCTCTGTTTCGCTGCCTTTCAAATGAAAAGCATGAAAAAGTTTTTTTTTTTTTTTTTTTTTTTTTTAATGAATCAGTAAGATTGTTGTGATTTCTAGTTTTCGGGTGCTTGATATATTTTTATCCTAATTGCTTTTATTTCTGCTTTTGAAGCAAGTTCTTAATGTATCCTATACTTTGCACAAACAATGAATTAGAATAGAACAGCACAGGTGGCTGACAGGGGGCTCAGCCCTCAGCACCCCCTTCTTGCTCAGCTGAGATCTGCTGTGTGGACCAGGGATGAGACTGACTGAGGGGTGTGCCAGGTGCCAGGAACCAGTGGGATTGGGTGCGTGCCAGGCCATGAGTTCGGTGGAGACTCTGGCACTCACAGAGGGACTTTGTACCTGTGTTCTCTGCCCGTCTTCCTGTGAACGTTCAAGCATGTGAGTGAATAAAGCGGAAAGGACTGTGGACTGAGAGTCTGTAACTAGATCGGTCCTGAATCCCATGAATCTCAGGTTAGAGTCTCCTAGAAACAGAGCCAAGTGGATGCCCAGGGAGTGTTTCAGAAGAGGCATTTTCCACGAGTGTTTTGGAGTTGCTCGTGAAGGAGGTTTTATTATAAGGAGTGGGATCGCTGGACTGCCGAGGCTGAGTCGGCTCCAGTTTGTGGTGGGCGAGACCCAAGAGACCCAGGGGCACTGGTATTGCGGTGCCCACCCCGGGCTACGGAGCAGGGGCCGGGAGAGAGCCTGTGTTTTAGGTGGAAGGCAGAGAACGGCCAGCCTGCAGCTGGGAGGCCCTGGGTGAGGTCAGCCTTTGTGTGGTGCCTGTGAGGTCAGAGGGGGCCCAGCCCCTCCACGTGGTGGTGGTGGTGGAGCTGGTCACTCTCCTGCATGAGCCTGTCTCATGTTACCTTCGCCCCACCCTGGACACCTGCACAGACATACCGAGTCTGGTCTGACCAAATTTCTTGGCATATAAACAAGCATCACAAGCCCTGACGGTGCCCGGCAGGCTCCCCAGTGCCACTCCCACCGTTCCTTTTGTCCCTGGCCCAAGCCTGCAAGGTGAGCACTGGCGTCACCCCCAGCTGAGCGAGGCGGCATTGGGCTCTCCTGCGAGGCCGGGGTCCTGGGGTTCTGACACAGCCATGTGATCTGGCCCTGTTAACTTCCTTCACTACACGTTTGTTTATTTTTCTTTTTTACTATGTTCATTTAACTGATGTTTTAAATGATTGAAAAATAAACAGTCAAGTGGTAAAACCTACAGTTGTACCAAATAGCCAGGACAGACCAGCTCTTACTGCTGTCCATACGGTGGACAGGGATAAAAAATTGTCCAAGAAGTTTTTATGCACATCTTATTTTTCTATAAAAAAAAGAAGCAAAAATAGGGCTGTCCCATATATCCTAATCTGCATTTTTCTAAAGACAATAATAGTTTTACATTAAATGATTATTCGTAGCACAAGTAATCTCAGTTAACTTTTAAGAATAGCCTTGGCCGGCGCTGTGGCTCACTTGGCTAATCCTCCACCTGTGGCGCTGGCACCCCGGATTCTGTCCTGGTTGTTCCTCTTCCAGTCCAGCTCTCTGCTGTGGCCCGAGAGGACAGTGGAGGATGACCCAAGTGCTTGGGACCCTGCACCTGCATGGGAGACCGGGAGGAAGTACCCGGCTCCTAGCTTCAGATCGCGCATTGCCGGCCATGGTGGCCATTAGGGGAGTGAACCAACGGAAGGAAGACCTTTCTGTCTCTCACTGACTATAACTCTCTCAGTCTAACTCTCTCTCACTGTCTAACTCTGCCTGGCCAAAAAATAAAAATTATATATATATATATATATATATATATATATATATATATATATGTAGTCTCATGGGAATCCCAGTGTTTGCATCATCTTCATTCACTCGTTTCATTTAAATCCTGCCATGATCTGACCATTTGTGTCTTCCCCCAAATCTGTATATTAGAAACTCATCACTAGTGTGATGGCATAGGTGGACAGGGCATCCGGGAGGTTATTCTGTTGTGGACTGGGTTAAAAGAGACCAGAGAGACCCTGCTCGCCTTCTGCGACATGAGGACACAGTGAAAGGTGCCATCCACGAACCTGGAAGGGGCCCTCGCCCAGTCCGGAGTCTGCTGGTACCTGGATCGCAGACTTTCCAGCCTCCCGAACTGCAGCAGATAAACGTTTGTGCTTTATAGGTCTCTGTTCATGGAATTCTGTTACAACAGCCACAGCAGACTAGCACACACCAGACCAGCACACACCAGCCCTTCTCAGTCATGGGCATCTCAAGGTTTCTGTTTCATTTTTGAATTCCTGCCTTCTTCATGTGAGGTTAAAGTAATCGATCATGTAGTAATCCTTGCCGTGGTCTGAAGGAGAGACTACACTGAGATGAGATGACGTGGTCTGTACTTCTGTCGTAGCTGCGTAGGCGTGGCCTCACCAGGACGTGTGATGAGCCGGAGGACCCAGCCCTTGCGGGAAGGCAGCTGGTCGGACGCTGCCCGAGAGTGAACGCCACAGCTGTCCCCTGCTGATGGCCGCCGGCGGCAAGTGGTTTCCAAGTGTGGCTTTGTTTATTTATTTTTTTAAGATTATTTTATTTGAAAGGCAGAGTTTCAGAAAGAGAGAGAGAAGGAGAGACTGAGAGAAACAGATCTTCCATCTGCTGGTTCACTCCCCAAATGTCCACAATGACCATGATTGAGCCAAGCCAGAGCCAGGAGCTGGGTGCAGAGACCCAAGGACTTGGGCCATCCTCTGCTGCTTTCCCAGGTGCCTTAGCAGGGAGCTGGATCAGAATCTGAGCAGCCAGGACTCAAACCAAGATAAGGGATATTGGCGCTGCAGGCCGTGGCTTCATCCTGCTGTGCCACAGAGCCAGCCCCCTCCAAGTGTTGCTTATTTAGAAAACGCTCCAAGGGTCATTCTTGCATGGACAAGTTTTGGGTCCGTTATCCCCCATGTATATAAACTGTGTGTGTGTACACCCTACACGGCGTGTGCATTTAGGGTTCGGTTTGCATCAAGCTCAGAGAACCCTCTGGAGAGCCAGTGCGTATGAAATGCCTGGCCCAGCGTGAGGAGGGGCAGTTTCTGCCCAGCTCTGGGCAGTACCCACTCGTTCCATCTTGACGATCAGACAATTGTGAAAGTACGATCAGACAGTCGTTTTATCGTACTTCCTGCCCTTCATATCGTGAGTGAGTCTGGGCCTCTTTGCTGTCGAATTTCATTTTCTGTGAACTGACTGTGTGTGGCCTTTGCTTGGTTTTCCAGTGGGCTGTTGACCTTTAAGAGTTACAGTGGACTTTCTGCGGTGTGCATAAGGAATGGGGTGGCGTGCACAGTTGAGATTCTCTGATATTCAGAAGAGGAAAATGTTTTAAAAATAGATGCACGAAGGTGCGCCGGCCGCAGCGCGCGGACCGCGGCGGCCATTGGAGGGTGAACCAACGGCAAAAGGAAGACCTTTCTCTCTGTCTCTCTCTCTCACTGTCCACTCTGCCTGTAAAAAAAAAAAAAAAAAAAAATAGACGCACGAAGTATTACTTCATTAAAGCTATGTTGGGTGCTAGGAGAACATGTGAAGGGAATCACCATGCATTTGTAAAGGAATTTCTCTAAAAAAAAAAAAAAAAGATGTATGTTTATATTTAATGGAGTTAGGGGAAGAGGAAGAGAGAGAGAGAGATCTTCCATCCACTGATTCACTCCCCAAATGGCCACCATGGCCAGGCTAAACCCAGGAGCTTCTTCCAGGTCTCCCACACTGGTGCAGGGGCCTGCACTCCTGGGCATCTTCTGCTGATTCCCAGGTCTTTAGCAGGAAGCTGGATTGGAAGTGGAGAAGCCGGTACATGGGATGCTGGCCCCACAGGCAGCGGCTTTACCTGTAGCACCACGACACCGGTCCCCTGTGGAGGAATTTCTGAATGGCCTTCAAGAAGGCTTCTAAGGGAAAGCAGTATGGGAGCATAAATCGGAAAGATAAGGGCTGGAGCTGTGGGGTAGCAGGTAAAGCCACTGCTTGCAGTACCAGCATCCCATAGGCGGTGGTTCTAGTCCCAGCCACTCCACTTCCAATCCAGCTCCCTGCTATGGCCTGGGAAAGCAGTAGAAGAAGGCCCAAGTGCTTGGGCCCCTGCACCCACGTGGGAGACCGGGAAGAAGCTCCTGGTTCCTGGCTTCAGATCGGCGCAGCTCCCGCTGTTGTGGCCATCTGGGGAGTGAACTAGCAGATGGAAGACCTCTCTGTTTCTCTGCCTCTGCCTCTCTGTAACTCTGCCTTTCAAATAAATGATTCTTTAGAAAGAACAATCGGAAAGGTATGTAGGAGTTAGGGTAGGAAGGCAAAGAACATTCCAGCTACAGAACGCAGTGTGAGCGAAGGCCCTGTGGTAGGAAGGTGTTGATGACAACGATGACAGCTAGCAGACGCTGAAGTACTTAGTATGTACTGGACACCATCCCAAAGGCCACTTGTGTCCAACTTCATTTGATCCTCATGCATGAGCTGTCTATTTCCATGGAACAAATTCCCAAAACTTAGGCAGCTATAAAGCACCAAACCTCTACCCTGTCCCCTGTTTCTGTGGGCCAGGAATCCAGGCGTGGCTTGGTCACGTGGTTCTGACTTAGGGTTTCCAGAATGCTGCAGTCAAGGTGAGAGCTGGTCGCCAGGACAGCAGTGTGACCGTGAGCCTGAAGGTGACCAACTTTGCAGTTCTGCTCCTGGTTGTCAAGAGAAACGAAACCCTAAGTGCACAGGAAACTTGTCCAGGAGGGTCCATCACAGCATTGTTCACAGCTGCCCAAAAGCAAGGGCAACCCCTGTGTCCACCAGCTGGTGCACGGTTCACCCATCTGTACTACAGCGTTCGGCAATGCGAGGAAGTGAGGTATGAGCACAAATTCAAGTTCATAGGAAACGTCTCATGAAAGACACAGGCTTGGAGCCTCTCAGGTTTTATTTTTCTTTTTGCACCAGCATTGTGTTCGGATGCCCTTTCCCCGACACAGGTTGAAGGCCCTTGGCTCCGAGACGCGCCGTGACACGACAGGCCCTCGAAGCCGTCGTGCTGAGCCAGGCACGCAGATCACGGATTGCATGATTCCATTTGTGTGCAATGTCCTGAGTAAGCAAACGCAGAGAGATGGAAAGCAGATTAGTGCTTGCTGGGGCCTGGGGGTAGAGAATGAGGGGAGGGGCTGCTGGCAGGTGTGTGATTTCTTATATGGGATGATGAAAATGTTCTAAAATTAAATAGCAGTGAGGTTGCACAATTCTGTGAATATATTGAAACCTGCTGAGTTGACAAGTACAGGGACACACACACACAGAGAGGGGGAGAGAGATTTTTCTATTTACTTGTTCACTCTCCAAATAGTTATAATAGCCAAGGCAGGCCAAAGCCAGGAACCTGGAACTCCATCTGGATCTCCCTTAGGGGTTGCAGGGGCTCAAGAACTCGGGCTGTCTTGTGCTGCTTTCCCAGATACATTAGCAGGGAGTTGCATGGGAAGCTGGGCAGCCAAGGTGCTAATGTTGCAGGCAGGGGCTTAACCAGCTGTACCACAGCACCAGGAGAGTTGTCAACTGTAAAAGGTGAATTTTATGTCAGTAAGGTGTATCTCAGTAAATCTGTTCTTAAAAAAAAGGGGGGGGGGGGACAGAAAAGCGTGCTTGCACCAAGATCCACTTTTAAACTGGTTCATGCACGTGCCTGGCAGGTTTGTGCCAGCTCTTGGAGGTGGATGTGCCCACATGGGCCCTGCCATGGGGCTGTGTGAGGCTCTCCCAGAGCAAGGCCATGGTACAAACTTGACCCTTCTTTTATGACCTCGTCTCGGAAGTCACACGGCCACTCCTTCACAGTCTGTCGGGCCCATGGCCCAGCTGTGAACCAGGTGGGCCCCACCCACTTTGGGCAGTGCCCTTTGGGGGTGATTGCAGAGCCCAGTGGTCATATGGCTCTGCAATTCTATAAAGCAGATCTTACCATGATCTCCATTGTATGCGCCAGGAAACCGAGGCACAGACAGCCTGAGCAGCCTGTGCAGTGATTTATAGCTCCCTCTAGTGGTGGAGCCTGGGTTAGCGTCCAGGCAGTCTGTCTTGAGGGCCACCTAGCTAGCTAACTAGAGGAATGGGTAGCTCCATCTCCCATCTATCTATCACCATCCCCTCATCCATTTATCCATAGCATGGGGGGTGGGGGCTGTTGCTGGGTTAATTGGTGGAAGGTGCAGGGGAAAGGGCAGCAGCTGGCATGGTTCTCATCAGTGCCATCCTCAGTCAGCCCCTGTCTGCAGCCCCCTCCCCATCTCCTGTGTCTGCCTGTGCTTGGCTCCCATGGCCGCCCCCTCGCTCCCTCCAGGATTCCAGAGGAGCCGTGTCTCCTTCCACCAGAGTGCTTGCCCCCGTCCGTCAGAACGTGTTCCTCGTTCCCCCTTCCATGCCCGCAGGGATTTGTCCGTCCTTTCCATTGTTTACTGCCTGCCTGCCCAGCAGACAGGGACAGGCATGGCTCTGGGGAGCGGCAGGCCAGGACTCTGCGAAGGGGGGGTGTGTATCTGCCGACTGGGAGTCACGGACTCACTGGGCAGTGCAGATAGCGTGTCCCTGGGTCGAAGACTCCGAAAACCCTAGCCCTCTGCGGAAGACCCAGCCGAGTGTCCCGTGTTGATGGGGAGGTTCTGTCTCCACAGCGGCAGCCACAAGTGTGGGTATTGTAGCAGGAGAACTGATGTTCGGTTTAATGCGAAATTAATTCAGTCGCGTGCGGTGGATGGGCAGCAGATTGGATAGCCGAGGCCTGAGGACTTCAATCGTGTTAAAGTCTTCATAGACACATGCATTGCAAATTTTGAAGATAGATTCTGTTACTCGAGGGAGCTTCAGAAAGGTCATGGGGCAGCGGGATTAAAACATAATTCACATTTTCTATTAACTGAAGACCCCTGTATTAGTCAGAATTTGTCCAAGCAATTCCTGGATGAGCCCTGGGGGTTCAGGTTAAAATTGCCCTTTTCCTTCTCAGTGTGTGTGTGTGTGTGTGTGTGTGTGTGTGTCTATGTGTGTGTTTCTGTTCTTGCCTTGGCTTCCAGGAAGCTCGGCGACCTCAAGTGTCTTGAATAGCTATTCTGATAAAATCCTTGGCTTCGCTCTCTCGCCTCCCTCCCCTGTAATCTAAAGCATTTAGGTTGCTGTTATTTTATTCTTATTCCGATGGTTCTGTTGAAACATTCTTGGACATACGTGGAGTTTAAGAAGATAATGAACAGTGGCCCACTGTATTTTTCAAGGTGCCGAGAACTGTCTCTCGTGGGAAGTCCACCCTCCTCCCACATTTCAGCCTGAACAGGCTTTGATCCATGTTCCTAAGCCTTTGGCAGTGTGGTTTCCTAGGGTTTGTTCTTGAAGGGTGAGCCCTGGGGGCTGAAGGGCTGGATGTGGTTCACTTACACTGTGGCCGTGGGCAAGTCATCTCTGGTAACCCTATGACTCCACCTCTGAAATGGGCCTGGCAGTAAGGGCTGCTACTGTCCAGGTTCAGACCATCTGTGCCTCGAGCTGGACACATGACGGGTGTCCATCAGTGGAGTTAACTTCACGGTCGGCTCAGCGTCATTCCCTGCCTCCAACCCCATTTGCAGCGAAATGTGTTCCAGCCTGGCCCCAGCCCGCCCTCCTTGTGGGGTGCTCACTTGTCCGCCAGGCTTGGATTTTGAGTGATGGGCTGGGCTTCAGAGCCCCCCACTGGGCATGCACAGTACCTTATGTAAACATTAGAGAAACAGTTTCCTTTTTCTTCTTAAAAACCAGGCAGCATCCCTGGATCTCCGTGAAGCCTCTGGAAGGTTCGCGGCCTTCAGCAGGGCTCCCCAGGTCCTGGGGGGACAGAGCTCAGGGATACACGGAGGAAGCAAAGGTGAACTGTCCTAAGATAGCCCTTTCTGATTTTAAAAATTATTTATTTTATTTGAAAGGCAGAGTTACAGAGAAGGAGGGATAGATATCTTGGTCTTCCTTCTGCTGGTTTGCTCCCCAAATGGCCACAACCTCCAGGCCTGGGCCAGGCTGAAGCCAGGCTATTAGAACTTCATCTGGGTCTCCCACATGGGTGCAGGGGCCTAAGCACTTGGGCCATTTGTTGCTGCTTTCCCAGGTGCCTTAGCAGGGAGCTGGATCAGAAGGGGAGCAGCTGGGACTTGAACCAGCCTCCACATGGGATGCTGGCGTTGAAGGCAGCAGCTTAACCCGTAATGCCACAACGCAGGCCCCTAGGCCTTTCCCATTGTGTCTCAGTGACAGGTGCCCTGTTTTGTTTTGAAGGTTTTTATTTAGTGAATACAAATTTTCATGTGTACAGCTTTTAAGCTCCTCCCATCCCACCTCCTGCTCCCTCTTCCGTTCCATTTTCCATTAAGATTAGTTTTTAATTGACTCTTTACTAAGGAGAGATTTCAACAGTTTGCACCGCACAGACACACAAAGTATAAAGTACAGTTTGAAGACAAGTTCTACCATTAATTCTCATAGTACAACTCATTAAGGACAGAGGTCCAGCATGGGGAGCAAGTGCACAGTGACTTCTGTTGTTGATTTAACATCTGGCACTCTTATTTATGACGTCGGTGATCACCCAAGGCTCTTGTCATGAGCTGCCAAGGCTATGGGAGCCTTTTCACTTCATAGATTATTTTTAGACAAGGCCATAAGCAAAGTGGAAGTTCTCTCCTCCCTTCAGAGAAAAGTACCTCCTTCTTTGATGGCCCCTTCTTTCCACTGGGGTCTCACTCACAGAGATCCTTCATGCAGAACCGTTTTTGCCACTATGTCTTGGCTTTCCTTGCCTGAAATGCTCTCATGGTGTTTTCAGTCAGGCCTTAGGGGCTGATTCTGAGGTCAGCGTGCTGTTGAGGGTGTTTGTCATTCTGTGAGTCTGCTGTGTGGACTGCTTCCCATATTAGAACTTTCTCTCCTTTGTAATTCTGATTGTTATTACCAGACACTTGGTCTTATTTATGTGATCACTTTGATTGATGGTCCTACGTATATGATCAATTCCATACTTAATATGATCACTTTATGACATAAGATGGGATTAGTGCCACCCAACTAAATGGAATTTGGAGTCCCATGGCAAATTTTTAGCTTTAGCCTTAGGGGTAGGTCTGTGGGAATGTGTACCAATTTGTATAGCTCCTCCCTCTCTCATTCCCACTCTTATTTTTAACAGGGATCTATTTTCCATTGTCTTAATACATCGATGATTAATTCTGTGTTAAGTAAGGAGATCAGTCAATGGTATTAGGTAGAGGAGAAGAAAAAAAAAGAATAAAAAATAAAGTGAAATAATAAAGTGTTCCTGGACAGTCAAGACAATGGCTGTTCAAGTAATTGCTTCTCGTAGTATCTGTTTCACTTTTCCAGGTTTCTTTTTAGGTGCTCTGTTAGTTGTCACAGATCAGGGAGAACATACTGTATTTGTCCCTTTGGGACTGGCTTATTTCACTAAGTTTGATATTTTCCAGAATCATCGATTTAGCTGTAAATGACTGGATTTCATTTTTTTTAAACTGCTGTGTAGTCTTCTATAGAGTACATATCCCATAGTTTTTAAATTCAGTCTTCCGTTGATGGGCATTTAGGTTGATTCCATGTCTTGGCTATTGTGAATTGAGCTGCAATAAGCATAGAGGTGCAGATGTCTCTTTTATTTGCTGATTTCATTTCCTTTGGGTAAATTCTGAGGAGTTGGCTGGGTTGTATGGTAGGACTGTATTCGGATTTCTGAACAATCTCCAAACTGTCTTCCATAGTGGCTTTCCCAGTTTGCATTCCCACCAGCAGTGGGTTAGGGGACCTTTCCCCCTACATCCTCGCCAGCATTTGTTGTTTGTTGATTTCTGTATGAAAGCCGTTCTGATTGGAGTAAGGTGAAACCTCGTTGTGGTTTTGATTTGCATCTCCCTGATGGCTAGTGATCCTGAGCATTTTTTCATGTGTCTGTTGGCCATTTGGATTTCTTTTTTTGAGAAATGTCTATTGAAGTCCTTTGCTCACTTTTTGACTGGGTTGTTTGCTTTGCTATATTGTTGAGTTTTTTGATCACTTTATATATTCTGGTTATTAATCCTTTATCAGTTGCATTGTTTGCAAATAATTTCTCCCATTCTGTTGGTTGCCTCTTTACTGTTTATTTTGCTTCTCAGTTTGATGTAATCCCACTTGTTAATCTTGATTTTTATTGCCTGTGCCTCTGGGGTCTTTTTCAGGAACTCTGTGCCTTGGCCGATGTCTTGCATGGTTTCTCCGATGTTCTCTAGTAATTTGATGGAGTTCGGCTGTAGATTTAGGTCTTTAATCCATTGTGAATGGATTTTTGTGTGAGGTGTAAGGTAGGGGTCTTGCTTCATACCTCTGCGTGTGGAGATCCAGTTTCCCCAGCACCATTTGTTAAAGAGACTGACCTTGCTCCAGGGAATGGTTTCAGCTGACAGGGGCCCTCTTGCCACGATAGGAGTGCCAGGGTCTTGAAGAGGCATCCTCACGCACACTCAGGGTGCTCTGGGGTTTAGCGAGAAGCAGGAAGATTGGCCAGGGTGTTCACGGACGTGATGGTGGCGTCTGCACATGAATGAATGATGGAGGAGAGGGAGTGGCTGGCTCTCTTTCCCTCTGTGAGATAGTTCCATGTGCAGTCCCTTCTGCAGAGGAAATCTCATGTTCAAGTGGAGCAGGAGGGGCAACCCTGAGCCAGTGGCTCGCCCTTCTGGGCACACAGAAGGTGGTTGTGCCCATACCTGCTGCCCTGTTGAGAGGGTCCGGGTTGTATCCGGGCTCGTGCCCCTCCCTGCCCTTTGACCCTGTCACCGTGTAAGAGCAGGAGTGTCACCTGGCAGTTCAGGGCCCACTCTCAGCTCCCGTGCTTTGCGATTCTGTGCAGTGCAGGGACAGCATGGTACCCAGGTGGCTTCCTCCAGCACTGAGCTTTGCCCTGTAGGTGCCACTCAAGTACTGCACAGGTCAGGGTGTGTGAGCCCCAGGCATGAGCAGAGCTCAAGCAAAGAGTTGTGGGATTCACACGGAGTGGGGAGGGGCGGGGGAGGCCAAGAGGAGGGATGGAGGGACCAGGGGTCTTGGAGTGGAATTGGGGGACTCACAGCGGGAGAGCTGTGAGGACCCGGGCTTGTGGGCAAGGAGGGTGCATCTGAATTTCAGACCTCAGAGGTGGCCCAGCTGTGGCCGGTGCAGGTGCAGTGTGACGTGATGGCCAGCAGGTGGATGGGGTCAAGTATAGGAGTGGTGGTTACAGCATGGACTGTGTGAGGAGACGCTAGACGGGAGCCTGATGTCGTCAGGGGTGGGGGGCGCTTCAGCTGGGCACTGTGAATCCTGGGGACACGAAATTCTCAAGGCTGATGAGGCATCCTGAGATTTGGTTTTTGTTTATACCTTGTCTCCTAAGAAACCATGGTCTCCTACTTGCTGAATTCTGTTTAGTGGAGGATTAAGCTTGTGATTATATAGTAAACTGAAAGTGTGCCATTGCAAAAATTAAAAGAAGAGAGGGAGCAGGAAGGAGAGTGGCAGAGGCGAAGCAGGGTGGGAAATATTGTTATGTTCTTAAAACTGTATATATGGGGGTCCGGCACTGTGGCATAGTAGGTTAAGCTGCTGCCTGCAGTGTCAGCATCCCATAGGGCACAGGTTCATGTCCCAGCCGCTCAACTTCCAGTCCAGTTCCTTGCTAATAGCCTGAGAAAGCAGTAGAAAATGGCCCAAGCGCTTGGGCCCTTGCACCTGTGTGGGAGACCTGAAAGAAGCTCCTGGCTGCTGGCTTTCGATCGGCCCAGCTCCAGCCGTTGCCACCATTTGGGAAATGAACCAGTGGATAGAAGATCCCTCTCTCTGTGTGTGTCTCTCTCTCTATCTATAACTCTACCTCTCAAATAAATAAATAAATCTTAAAAGCCAACTGTGTACATGAAACCAGTTCTCCTTATATAAATTAATTAACAACAACAACAACAGAAAGACACATGAGGGAACATGGACTGGAAGCTCAAAGAGGCGTCCTTGTGGGAGCCAGCGCAGAGCCAGACCCTCATCTGTGCCTCCTAGGGGCTTTGACCTTACCTCGTTGATGCAGTGTGTGCCTGGCACAAACTGAACTTCCTGAGAGGGAGAGGAGGAAGGTGTTGCCACTTAAATTTTTTATTTTCATTCCATTTGAAAGCCAGGGATCAGGGGGCGGGTGGCTGGGAGTGGAGAGAACCTTTCATCTGCTGGTTCACTCCCCAAATGCCTGCAACAGTCGGGGCTGGGCCAGGCCAAAACCAGGAACCCAGAACCAAGTGCAGGTCTCCTGGGTGGGTGTCCTGAGCCGTCCCTGATGCCTCGCAGCACGTGCAGTAGCAGGCGGCCGACGTGGAGGCAGGGCTGGAACTCAGGCACTTTGATGAGGGGTGCAGGTGTCCCAGACAGTGGCTCATCCGTGGCTCCGGTCACCTGCCCCGGCTGTTGATTCTTAGCCCTTGGGGAGCTGGCTGCTGGCTCAGTCCCCAGACGTTAGCTGTGCAGACAGAGCCGTGCCCGGGGGACCCTGCTGTTCCTTCTCTTGGTAGGAATTCTGTGCTCACTGCCTGGCCGGCTTGTCAGGTGTCAGTGTCTCTGATAACTTTCAGGATACACTTGTGTTTCGGCATTGAAAAGTCCTTAGAACAGGCCAGACTGTGATTCCCGAAGGGCTGGGCAGCTCTGTGCTTACTGCAGTTCCCAGCTCTGGTTGGTTGGTTGGTTGTTTAACAGTAAAAACGGAAGGGGCAAATCTGACTTGGCCTCTGAATTCTCCACTGCCTGGCGCTTGGAGGGAATGAATGAGCCTGCCCAGGTGAGGCTGTGGCACCACCTAGTGGCCAGGGAGGTACCAGCAGCAGAGGCAGGAGCCTGGCTTTGAGAGCAGGTACTTACTTGTATGTAACTCCCTGGGTTTGCAACTTCCAAGAAGGATTGAGGGAAAGGGGCATTACTGGTGAGGTAAGCCGGGTGATTTTAATTGTGTTAAAAAGCAATCTCCCTGCTGTCATTTGGTCTCCTGCTTTCTGTGTCCAATGTTCTGTCTGCAGGAGTCGTCACAAGTGCTGTTGATAAAGGGGAGAGTCGTTAAAGCTAGGCATGGCCCTGTCTTGCTCAGACCATGCGTAAAGAGATTGTGGTGGTGCTGTAAGGTCATATAGCTGTGACCCCTGTCTCGTGGTCACTCTCAGCGGATGCACCGCCCATGTCTTTCAGCAGAGGGGTTGCTGGAGAAGTTCGCCTGCCCAACGTCTCCCAATGCCCAGTGGCGACCACAGCTTTCATTTCTTGCCTGTGGTCCTAGTTTGCCATCCGGCTGGCTCCACTCCTGCATCGCACAGGGATTTGGGCTACAGGGGTGGCGGCTTCCTGGCGGGATCCTGGTCTCTTGACAGAGGACAGGAGCTCAGGAGGACAAGCCTGGCCATGAGGGCCCTTGCATCGCTCAGCTGGACACGTGGCCTGTTGTGTCCGTGTACATCCCATCCCGTTGGCCGCAGCACGTCCCATGGCCCGGTCTAGTCACCGAGTTGCACAATGATGCTAGGTCCACTGCGAACCACGGCAGGGGTGGGGAGTGAAGGACGAGCTGCAGGCAAAACCAGCAGTCTGGATTTCTGCAGAGTCTCAGGAAGTCTCACGGCGCCTGCACCTCGGAGAGCTTTGCGCATGATCCTAGCCCTGTTGGGGTGGGGAAGGGCCGCTGCTCTCACGGCCCAGGGCACGCAGGTCGGCCGAGGCCCGTGTGTGCGATGACTGTGCTGTTGGAGCACAGGGCCACCGTGCACAGCCCCTGCAGGAACGGGCTGTGGCTGCAGGCCCAGCAGAGGCAGGGCTGGACCTCCCGGGATGGATCAGTGCCGGGATGTTGGCTGAAATACCCATTTGATGAGGGCTTCCTTGAGATGTCATTCACCTACAATTGATCCGTAGAATGTGTATAACTCAGCGGTTTTTAGTTTGTTGGCAGGATTGTGCAGTGATCACCACAGCCAATTCCAGAACATTCTCATCAAAGCAGCTCCGGACCCTTCAGCTGTCACTCCCCCCAGCTTGTGCCCATCTTCCCTACCGTGACTGTGCGTTTCAAGAGCTTTCAAAACACCCTAGTTTCTGCCGCTGCTGTTACTCTTGACTCCGCAGGCTCATCCCTGGAGCTGGAGAGGGTTGTTCTCAAGTGGCCGTCCCTGCTATTCAAGTGCGCCCTCAGTGGACACTGCAAGTGCACCTGTCACTCATGTTGAATGACATCACCACTTCTCCATCTGCACCAGTGATGACTGACTTTCAATTTTTTCTTTTATTATTGCTTTGTAGTTTCACGTGTGTTTTCTGTCTCCTCGCCGTTCGCCGTTTTCTGCATTTTGAATTTACATTCCTGTTGATCTCTGAATCCTGGCTGGAATACCATGGTCGCATTCCAGGTTCAGGTTTTATTTGTTTTGCTGATCTGTGTTTTTTTTTTTTTATAAAGCTTTTATTTAAAGTATATAAATTTCCAAAGTACAGCTTATGGATTACAATGGCTTCCCCCCCCCCCCCCCCGATCTGTTTTGTTTAACTACTTATTTGTCAGGCTGCCATAGTATTTTTTTTTTTTTTTGGATGAGTTTGAAATATTTTTCTATCCAGATGATCTCATATGATGTTTTGTCAAAAGTAACCATTGTCCATTTATAAACAGAATTTCCTGTTTGGGAGATCATTTAGATAAACAATAGCCTGGGTGAATGCATCAGATGGCAGAGGCCCAGTTGGCTTTGTGGCTTCACAAATCTTATTCCACTAATCACAGAAGGTTGTCTTGATTTGGCACTGAACTCGTCTCGGAGTTCACGTTCTGATGCTAGCTGACTCCCGTCACTCCTAGTAAGGACTAACTCTGGGGAGGGAGGAGGAGAATTGAACAGGCAGCTGCCCAGGCTGCCTCCAAAGGTCGGCAGGGCGTACCCTTCACTCTTGGGTATAAACAGAAAGCAAGTCCAAGTGTGAAAAGTTTTTTTTTTCTTCTTTGAAAATAGAGAGTTTAATCTGAGCCCCTGGATTAGAGTAACAAAACCCAAGAGGTGGGAGAGAGATGGGCAACAGGAGGTACAAGAAAGCTACCCTGGTTTTGCTCTGTGGATAATTCAAGAAACACAGGCTTGCTCCTATCCACTCGGAGATCACTATCTGAGAGTAAGGGTTGGGTTTGGCTGCACAGGAAAATGGCCTCACCTGGTAGGAATGCTTGTTCTGCTACAGAAAGGAAGCTCGGAGGGAGGCCGTGCAGTGCGGATGCAGCGCCGAGGCCTTGGGAGCCCAGGCTCCTTTGGCTTCACTGTACCATTGTGGTTCCTGTGCGTAATGTTGCCTCTTGTCTGAGAAGCCAGGCTGGAGCCCCAGCCATCGTTTCAGAGTCTCCAGCTGCCTTTGGGAAAGGCTCATCCACTACTGTTGCTGTGTCATTGGCCAGAACTTGGCCTCTGTGACCTATCTGATAGGAGGGAAAGCTAAGAAACGTGGAGTTTTCATGGGGCCTCAGGGCTGCGATACTCAGGAGAAGATGGAGAGTGGGAAGCCACCGACGGGGTCTGCTGTGCCTCCTGGACCAGACTTACAAATAAGATGGGAGCCAGCATGACCCTGACATCAAAATGGTACAAGGACATGACCTCTTAAAGAAAAGAAAACCGTGTACCAGTATCTCTGATGAACACAGATGCAGACATTGTCAATGGAATGCTAGCAGATCAAATCCAGCAGCACGTGAGAAAAGATGATAGACCATTGTGTAGTAAGGTGTTATCCTGGGGATGCGAGGATGGCTCAGCATTGCCCAGTCAAGACCTGGGATGCATCCCGTCAGCAGAATGAAGCACAGAACATACGATCATCGCTTTAGATGCAGAGAAAGCATTCAGTGGAGTTCAGCATCCCTTCCTGATTCCTCAAAAAATTAGGAACAATGCTTGTGTAGAACAAGCCACAGCCAGTATCACAGCGAACAGAGAAGGGCTCAAATCATTTCCTGCAAAATCTGGAACAAGACAAGGATGTTCACTTTCCCCAGTTTGATTCAATAGAGTATTAGAAACCGTAGCCTGAGCCAAAAGAGAAAAATACAAAGGATGCCAAGTAGGAAGGGAGGAGCTGAAATCCCTCTGATTTGTGCATGATATGGTTTTATATGTAGAAGCACCTAAAGACTCCACCAGCAAACAGTTACAACCAATGAATGAATCCAGTAAGGTTACAGGATAGAAAATAAACATGAAAAAAAATCCATAACTTGGTTATACACTAGTAATGAAATTGCTGAGAAAAAGAAAAATCAAGAAAGCAGTCTCATGATAGCTTAAAAAAATTACGTAGGGATAAATGTAACCAAGGAAGAAAATAACCTCTACTTTGGAAACATCAAAGCACCAGTGAAAGACATTAAAGAGGACACACACACAGGCCCAGAGACTCACGCACACAATGGACAGACATCCGGATCATGCCTGTGGATCGGAAGAATTAATATTGTCAAAATATCCACACTCCTCAAAGTGATCTTGAGGGTCAGTGCAGTGCCTATCAAAATGCCGATGGCATTCTTCACAAAACTGGAAAGAACAGTCACAGAATTAGCATGGCGCCTGCATAGCCAGATCAATCCTGAACTAAGAGAACAAAGCTGGAGGCATCACAACACCTGACTTCAAAATGTAGTACAAAGCTAGAATAACCAAAACAGCATGCTGCTGGCCTAAAAACAGATGCATAGACTAACGTAACAGAGTAGAGAACCCCAGAATTAATGCACATATTTATAGCCAGTTGATTTTTGACAAGTTCCAGGGTATATTCTTGCCCTCCTCTCTCTCAGTGCAAAAATGGATTCACGATGGATCAAAGACCTAAATGCAAGACTGGAAACTATGAAGCTAGTAGGGGAAGACGTAGGGAAAACAGTTCAGGATGTTTGTCTGGGCAAGAATTTTTTTTTGTATATCCCCTCAAAAATGCAAGAAACAAAAGCAAAAATTGACAAATGGGATTAGGTCAACCCAAAAAGCAAAGCAAACAATAGGGCAAAGAGAGTCTACAGAATGGGAGAAAATGTTTGCAAACTACCAACCCAACAAGAAATGAATTTCCAGAATAGTTGGACAAATGACCTGACCAGACATTTCTCAAAAGAGGACATGCAAACGGCCACCAAGTACATGAAAACCTGGCCAGCATCACTGATCATCAGAAAAATGCAAACCAAAACCCCAATGAGATGTCACTTTATCTCAGAGTGGCTACTTTCAAAAAGACCAAAAAATAAAAAAATAGCAAATGCCTGGCGAGGAAGTAGAGAAAGGAGACATCTCATGCAGTTGGTGGGAAATGAATACATTAGTGCAGACATTATGGAGAACAGCATGGAGGTTCCTTGGAAAAATGAAAGTAGGACTGCCCTAGGATCCGGCAGTCTCACCAGTGGGACTGTGTCAGGAGTGGCAGGCAGTGTGACGAACAGATGTCTGTGCTCAGCTGCTCATTCCAACACCATTCACAGTCGTCAAGATATGGAGCCAATCCAGGTGCCCACTGCAGAATGGATAAAGAGGATGTAGAATATTCATAGAATTATTCAGCCACAAGACCAGACAGGACTTCTGTCACTTGTAAACATTTATGATAGCACTCTAACTCCTGGCCATTATCACTGGTGGCATTGTCTTTGTGAAAAGCGCCCATGGAGCCCTGCATGGCCTAAGTCTGCCGAACCCTGTGGGGTGTAGGTGGTTCCAAGATACGTGGTTAAATAGGGAGCCATGGTAATTCTGGAAGCCATGATCGCTGGCTCATTTCATCAGTCTGAGATGGGGAGGGCCCACCTGCGTGGGAGCCGAAGGCTAGTACTAGATGGAAAATGGTGGATCAGTGTGAGAGTACAAAAGTGAACCTTATGCAGGCATTCTTAACGCTAACACCACACTTTTTTTTTTTTAACTTGTAAACTTGTATGTTAGGCAAAAAATGGATACTAAAAATAATAGGAGTTACGCAATGTGGTAACTAAATACTTAAATATCTGTCCCTGGAGAGAGAAGGAAGGGAGGGGAGGGAGAAGAGGAGAGAGAGAGGGAAAGAGGGAGAGGGAGAGAGAGAGAGAGAGGGAGAGAGAGAGAGAGAACCTTTCTTCTACTGGTTCACTCCAGAAATGGCCGCAATGGCTGGGGCTGGGTCAGATCAAAGCCACAGTCTGGAACTACATTTGCGTCTCCCACATGGGTGGCAGGGGTCCAAGTACTTGAGCCATGTTCTGCTGCCTTCCCAGGTGCGTCAGCAGGGAGCTGGACCGGATGTGGGGTAGCCAGGACTCCACCCAGCATCCCCACTGACATGGCAGGTAGCAGCTTAACCAGCTGGGCCATTGTGCTCGGCCCCCCCCCCCAAAGCACTTTGACCTCCCCTGCTCCCCGTCTCTAGCATCCACCATTGTGCTATCTTTCTCTGTGAATCCCACTGCACTAGGCACTGCCCATAAGTGCAGTCATACAGTGGGTGACCTTTTGTGATGGGTTTGTTTGTGTTAACGTAATGTCTGCGCCGTGTGCAGCACCCGTCAGAATGTCCTTCCCCTTTAACTCTGAATGATCTTTGATTGTGTATTTATTTCTTCCACATTTTGTGTATCCATTCACCTGCCTCGGGATTGGCCACAGGTGTTGTTTCCACGTTTCGGCTCTCGTGAATAATGCTGTTATGAACACAGGCGTGCACGTGTCTGTTCACGTCCCTGCTTTCCTCACTTCTTTTGACAGCCACCTGCTCAGAATTGGAATTGCCTGTTAGCTAAGCTTGATGAAAAGAATTCACCTGACCGGCCCGGCACATGTCTTAGGAAAGAACTGAGACCTGTGCTTAGCTTGGGAGGAGCCTGGCTGTGTGTGTGTGACGGGTCAGGTGCGCCACAAGCATGCTTATGTAATTTGCACTGTGGATTTTTTTGGCCTCCTTTCTTACATGTAAAACCGAGTGTGATTACTGGTTGAAGGATCCTGGACTGATTTTTGATTCTCCAAGCTGTCAAACTGTTGACTCTGAGGGTGGTTCCAACTTTGCACCAGCTCCATCTGTCTAAACCATGGTTCGACTGTGAGCGCATGAATTGCAGTGACACTGACATGGGGTATTTGCATGTCAAGCCATCTTCCCCTGGTTACTTAATAATTATGAGATATAATGTAAGTACATTTTTAAAGAGCAGTTATGAAAATTAGCAACCTGAAGCATTTTATTTCCTTGTAAAAATCAACTCAAACAGAGAGTATGCTCTTCACTTTTCCAGTCTTTTCCTGGAGATTTAACTTGAGGCTGGACTTAAGCACATTAATTTTTCCAAGAAAACAAATTCCCATAACATTCTGACTCTGTGTCTTAGCATTAGAATCCACCCAGCCAGTGACGTGATTATCACCAACTTTCATGGTGTCCTCTACAAAGGCATTCTGGGGCCTCTGGAGCCAGTCCCTGCCTCCTTCCCTCCGCTCTGGCCCTTTCTTGTGCTCTCGTTGCACAACAAACCACTGTGCCCTAGTGGCCTGTGCCGCATGGCATTGCACAAGATCGCCCTTTAGCCTTGCAGCGTGGATCCTATTCTTGGACGTAACCGAGTCCGGTGGATTTGCTGCCTACACTCCGCCGGTCTGTTTGGGGTAGGTATGACTGGACCCGGGGTTGTGTGTGTGTGAGAGTGTGTGTGTGTGAGTGTGTGAGAGAGAGACAGAGACAGAGACATCAAGAGACAGGTCAGTCCCCGACAGCAGCACCTGTGGAGTTATACCCAGGTAATTGTCTCTCTCTGCTTGGGAAGAGCTGCTTCTGGAGGTAATGAGACCGTAGCCCCTACAGAGAGCAGCCCAGCGTGGGTTTTTGTTTCTGTCTCCAGGGCGTAGTCGAGTTGGCCTCTTCT
This sequence comes from Sylvilagus floridanus, assembly GCA_949820135.1. Classification (NCBI taxonomy): domain Eukaryota; kingdom Metazoa; phylum Chordata; class Mammalia; order Lagomorpha; family Leporidae; genus Sylvilagus; species Sylvilagus floridanus. Next base: position 18,037,817 of record OX463226.1, read on the forward strand.
CCCTGGTTCCCTGCGAGTTTCTCTCCTTGTCCTTCTGCAAACTCTATTTGCTATTCACCCACAAGCCAGCTGCCCCTGAGGGTATAGGGAGTAGAAGTGAGAAAAGGAAGATTTGTGTCTGTCTCTTTGGGGCTGGAATGCTGGGTGGGCATGGTGTTGCAGGGGACAGCAGGGGGGCAGGGGGGAGGCAGAGGTCCGGCCTGCTTGGCCTGGGGTCTCCCCGTGGTTCTGAGTCTCACAAGGCCTTCATTCTCCTTCTCTCTTTGGCACCTTGCTTTCCTTGTGTACAACACGCGTCCCATGCCTCACCCCGCACTGCAGCGATGGCTGTGAGAGCCGTGCATTGCTCAGCAGCTCTGTGCCACTTGGTTACCAGGCAGGGTTTGGGGTGCCAGGCAAACAGCAGAGAACAGATCAGCATCTGCAGGTGGTATTGCCGCCCCCGGGACCCCTGCACCACGGGACCTGCTCAGGCTGTAACCGGGCTCGGGTCTGCTGGCAGTTTGCTCTGTTACATTTGCCTGCTTACTCAGCCTCTCTGAGCTGTGTTCTCGACCATTGGAAGGGGCAGCGAGTCGGCAGATTTCGGCTGCAACAGTCCCTTTGTAATCCAACCTTGTGACCAGGTCGATTTTCCAGTAAAGAAACGGAGTTAGGGTTAGGGATAGGAAGGAAAAGATAGGAAGAGATGGACTTTTGTGATGTGGCCGCACTGGTGAGTGAGTGGTTGTGCCTTTTTTTATTTTTGTTTTATCACCCTCAGCATGGAAATGTCTGCAGCATTTTCCTGCGCCCCAGTGAGGAACCAGCAAGGGAAATGCCAGCGAGCACACCAGAGATCTGTGTGTTGACTTTGGCCCTTGAATATTTTTTTAAAAAAATTTATTTATTTGAAAGGCATTTACAGAGAGAGCCAGAGAAAGATTGATCTTCCATCTGCTGATTCATTCCCCCAATGGCCACAATGGCTGGGGCTAGGCTAGGCCGAAGCCACAAGTCTGGACCTCCATCCGGGTCTCCCGTGTGACTGTCAAGGGCCGAAGCACGTGGGCCATCTTCCGCCGCTTTCCCAGGCACATCAGCAGGGAGCTGGATCGGAAGTGGAGCAGCCGGGACTCTGCGCTCACATGGGGTGGTAACATCGCTGGTTGTGGCAGGCCCCGGCGCTAGGGTATTTACAGTCTAAGTTAGTGTCCAGCATGCGGACATGCTTAGTCATGGAATTTTATGTAACAATACAGATCCCTGAGCTCTCAGCGGAAGGACCGAGGGGGCAGCGGATAGCTGCCTTGGGGAGGCGCGGTCCTGGCTCTGGCTGCTCAGAGACGCTGTCTGCAGCCCCACACCTTTGTGCCATGGAGGGAGAAACCGAGTCCCAGGCAGATGACACCGGGTCCTGTCCCCGAAGAGCCAAGGCTGGGGTCCCTGTCTCCAAGCTCTCAACGGGCTCCCAGGGCCCCTGGGATCCTCCAGCAGGTGGCAGTCTAGCGCCTGCTTCCTCCCTGTCTTCCTGGGTGGCTTCAGGTCCTCGGTCTCCCTCTGTATCCAGCCCCGCGGCTGCTCCAAGGTTCCTGCAGCCCTGGAGGGTCCTTGTGCGTGCTCTGCCACCCTGCCAGCCGGGCAGCTCTCGCTTCCCGGCCCGGGAACCCTCCCTATCTGGGGGTGGCCCCTACCCAGAGCATTGAGCTGCTCTGCATGAGGTGGGCTGACTTCTGCGGCGAGGCCAAAGCTCTGTATTCGGACATGAGACTCTCCGAGCTTTCACTGTCGCTGGAGCTCTGGTTTAGGGCTGTTGCCTCTGCTGTCAGGGTCAGCATTGGCCTAGGCTCCTGTGCAGGGTCCATGAAGCTGGCTTGTCACCTGAGCGTCCATGCAAACCCCTACATGGAGGGGCCTCCTTCCGGCCACTCCCTGGGGGTAAGGATCTGGTGTAGAGTGGGCACAGCTGCTTCTGCTGCTCCAGACCTTACAGATGCTGAGCACACTTTAGCATCTTTTCCCCCTCCCAGGCAGCCCTAAGAGAAGCCCTAAGTGAATCCTGGGGAGCAGGGCCCACTCCAAGGCTGATGCCCTGGGGGACGGAAGACCCAGGAGGGGTTAGAGCTCCGAAGAGGTGCAGAGTCGCCTTTGTGTTCTGCTTCCCAAGAGGGGCCTCAGCGCTGGCGGGCATTGGGTTGCGTTTGTCCAGTGATGGAGGGATGTCCACTTTCCCATGGGCCTTTCCTCCTCGCTGCTTGTAGAGACCCTGACGCTCTCTGGCTGTCCCGCCTCCATGCAGAGCCTGGATCTGTCACCGTCGCTGCCTGTGCCTTCTCTTGGTCCCTTTCCCACCCGGCACTGCCTGGTACCCACCATTGCCTGGCCAAGTGCCGAGGGCCGGGGTGCAGGCAAAGGTAGTGGCTGACTCAGAGCCCTTGCTCCTGGGAGGCTCGCAGTCGGTGGGGACGAGACAGGGAGAAAATCTCCTAGCAGGTAGCGAGTGCTGGGCAAGCCCGAGAGACGGCAAGGGGGTGGGGGCGTTTGAGGGATGGGACAGATGGCAGCAAAGGATGTGCAAGGCAGTGAAACAACCCAGCAAGGACCCAGGTTTGTGGGGAGAAAAGCGTGCCCGGAGAATGGTGAATCCGAAGCGGGTATGGCTTCGCCCAGGGCCGTTGGAGGAGACGGCAGAGGCTGGGCTTGCTAAGAAAGGCTGTTGGGGTGTGGACTTCACTCTTTGAACAGAGACCAAAAGAACGGTGAATTGTGGCATCAGTGAGGTCGATGCTTATTTATTTATTTATTTATTTTCTCTCTGTAAAGATGAAGCAGAAGCTGGGTTGGGAGCTCTCTTTCCCTGGGCTGCTGTCCTTGTGCCCCCTGGGTGTTGCCTTTGAAGGTGGCTCCAGCAGCAGTCCAGGTGGGCAGGTGGCAAGTGTATGCACTTGGAAGTTGTTTTTGTATCCTGTTAACCAGGTCCACCAAGGGCACTGTCATTCCTGCTGCAGGGGAGGCTGGGAGGCATAATTTCTGGTTGGGTATTGTTGGGACCAGCCGTCCCCTTGAGGGTTATGGTACCCAAAGGAAGGAACAAGGGTTGGCTTTTGAGACATAGTCACAGCCTCTTCCCTGGGGATCTGCAGGCTGAACCATGAAGCACTTTATAGGGAGCTGGGTGGAGGAGTCCAGCAGGGTGGTATTGGGATCCAAAGGTGTCTCTCCAAAGATGGCACCAGCAGCAGTGTGGTCAGGTGGGTGTGAGGGTCTCCCCTGATTGCCCAGCTGAGCCTGGCCTTTGAGGGGCTGGGCAGGCCGCAGGTTGGTGGGGTAGCTGTTGTTAGTATGCACCTACTGGAAGCCGTAGACCTGTTAGGGTCTGGGGTTGATCAGGAAGCTGATAGCCTTCATTGGAGACTCTGTTGGGAGTGTGTTTTTTAAAACAACTCATTGTCAGTTTATTGAAGGAGTTAGGTTGTGCATCTGCGATGGTGACTTGAACCTCGACTCCTGGCTCAGTGCTGAGGGAAGTACTGAGTGGGTGATTCACCTGTGAATTCTCATCCAAAAACTGTTCTGTATCCTAACCCCTTAATCACAGGTGTTTTTTTGAGTGGTTTTCAGAGTCTTGGGAAAGCTGGTCCTTCTGCCCTGAGAAGTGTTTGCCTTGGAGCCTCTCAATGAGGCTGCACACATCTTCTTCAGGGATTTGACATTGTGGCTAGGTAGGGTGTTATAGTTATTTTTTATTTATTTGAAGGGAGAGAGAGAGAGCAAGTGAGCTCCCCAAATACTCACAATGGATGGCCTGGGGTGGGTCAGGCTGGAGCTGGAAACTCAACCCAGGTCTCCGAGATAGGTGGCAGGGATCCAGTCATTTGAGCCTTCACCTGCCGCCTGGCAGTGTGCACCTTCACAGGAAGCGGGAGCCACAGCCGGGAAAAAAACCAGGCACTCCAATATGGGACACAGGCATGTTAACCACTGAGTCAAACGCCCACCCCTGGCTAGGGTGATCCTGATTCCGTGGGTGTCTTTCTGGTGTCTTTAAAAGCCATGGCTGCGACATGACTTCCTGTCCAACTTGTTCCTCTGGGAGAGCAGCCAGCAGTGAGTCAGGAGGAGGAGTGGGCTGTGTCTCCCTCTAGAAGAGGGGCACACGTTCCATGGCTTCCTCGCCATGAGAGTCGGAGCTGTGGGAACGTGAGGACCCCACAGAGTGTAAGGGATGGGGCAGGGCTGTCCTGCGCTGACCTCTGACTCTGCCTGGTTCTGCAGACAAGTCCCTTCTGTTCTGGCCTCTGCTTCCTGCGCCCTCAGAGGGGAGATCATTCTGACGCCACCCTGATTTGTCAGCACCCGTGCCACAAGTCTGCAGTGCCCCGCCTTGATAGAACAGACATTTCCTGATGATGAAATCCTGGGAATCCCCCCTCCCCTGCCCGGCATTCCCAGGGCCCCCTCCTGGGGCCTGGGCAGCAGGTGGCTGAGGGACCAGTGTAGCATTCAGTGAGACCGGATCTGTCACTTAGGTGTAGTTGCTTGTGCTTGACCACAGCCCTTGTGAATCTCGTCTTCCTTGCCCATAAGACACAGAGGGTCAGAGAGCACTGCGGAGGCCCTGGCCTGGCTTTGGCACAGGATAGCAGTGCTGGGGAATTCTCGAAGGTGCTTGTGTTCAGTGTCCCCAACCTCAGGCCTTGCCTATGTCTTCTTCTTGAGTCAAACATGGTGTCTACTTCCACAGGGCATCCTCGGGGCCACTGGGCCTGCAGCCAAGGTCAAGCAGAGCTACTGGGCTGTCTCTGCCATCTTCCGCCGTGCACGAATCCTCTGGGCCTTCCAGGCATCTGGAAGCTCACTGATGCTTTTATGGCTGGTCACTTTACAGAAAAACCAAACCTACAGAGCTTTTGGCACAGCTGCACTTTTTGGTACTTGACCTCGCTGGTCCTGGCACGCCTTAAGGAAAGCAGAATCTCAGGCAGGAGGACCCACACTGTGAATAGGCTGACCTACAGCCCAGGGCATGGAAGGACAGGTCCAGGCTCAGCTCTTGTGCAGCTGCCAGCCATGTTGTTCTTGAAAAGGACTTTGTTTCTGGACTCCATTCCCTTCTCTGCCACCAAGTAGCACTGGCACCAGCCTGTCCTGGGGGCGCGTCACATGGAAATGTCTTGGGCCCCTGCCTGGTGCTGGCTTTTGTGGAGCTGCTGGGGAGTGATGGTTGGAGCCAAGAGCCCCCACCGATGGGTGTCCATCTGCCTCCTTGGTCCCAGATCCCCTTGGCGCTGACAGCTGCGAGGTGTCCCGCAGAGGTGAGCGGTGCGGGCACTTGCTCTTCACTTGAGAGTGAGAAGCGGGAATATTTGCTTTCTGTGGCCCATCTTGAGCCTTTCTGGGATGCTCTGTTACGGGTGGGAGATGAGAGGAGAGAAGAGCGAGCTTCTGTCTGGAGGTTGGGCTGCTGCTGGTTGTGTCCTTTAGGGATCATAACTAATGTTGGCAGCAGACAGACCTTCGCAGAGCGACAGGGCAGGTTCTGGGCTGGTTTGGGGCTGACAGAAATGCCACGCGTGCTTGCGATGACATTTCCCACGTCAGACGGAGAAGCCTGAACACTGAGATGTAGGTCTCCCCCACAGGATCAAACTGCTCCCTGAAGCACCAAGAAAATTTCTGAGCGGCCTCCACTTTCTGTTAACTCCTTCCTGCGTGCTTTGCAAAACCACGCTGACTACCCGAGCGGCCGTGTTCTCCAGTGCAGCTTTGCATGTCTGGTTGCTTGAGAAGGGGTGCTGTGGGCTGGGGAAGGCTCCGGGTGGGATCCCGCCCGTTGTTCTTAACCTTTTCCCGTGATTCTATTTTTTTTCCCTGCTTGTTCCACCTTCTTATTAAACACAGAGGAGACAGGGCTCTTGGCATGGCTGTCCCAAGCGCAGGAGTCTGCACCTTGTACCTGAGAGTGAGCATCGCCCACTGTATCTACCCTGCTGCTTTCTGGGCTGTGGCTCGGGCAGGGACAGGAGGAGAGGGACAGGCCCTGCCTGCTCTTCCTGCTGTGTTTCCCCTGTGACTCCCTGCCCTAGGCTCTTCCTGCTGCCTCCCAGCTTGCAGCCCGCCAGCACGTACTGCTGCCACTTGCACCAGTTAGTTCCTCTGTGTGGGTGAGCCTAGGGCATGGCCTTTCTCCTTTAACTGCCTACCTGCCATGTTTAAGAACACTGCATACACACACACACTCACAAGGTATGTGTGTATGTATATTGAGAGACAGAGAGGGAGGATATTTTCCATCTGTTGGTTCATTCCAGAAATGCCCATAACAATTGAAGCTGGGAGCTAGGAACTCAATGTAGGTCTCCATGTGGGTGGCAGGGACCCAATTTCCAGTTGCCTGAGCCATCATCACTGCCTCCCAGGGTCTGCATTAGCAGGAAGCTGGAGTCAGGAGCCAGAGATGATTTAGGACCCGTTTGACCAAATACTGCAGGAATACTTTGCAGTGCCCTGTGTGGTTTTATCTGTCCAGAGAGTCTTTTCCCCCTGCCCTTGCTAACACCCGCAGAGGGCCAGGAGACCGAGGTGCATGCTTGATGCTCCACTGCCATTCAATCCTGCCTTGGTTTTCCACTCCAGGTCAAGGACATGAGCAACAAGCTGGTTAAGAATTGACCTCCAGGGCCGTCTTATGTTTTGGTTGTTTTTCCACCACTGAAGACTCACTCCAAGGATGAAGGAGTGAGTTAAGTCTCCTCTCTTGGACTTGGTGCTGTGTGTGCACCATAGGTGCTTGGCTTACTTATGAGCTGACAAGACCGTGGCTGCCTTCTGGGTCCATTGACTGTCCTAGGTCCCAAATGCCTCTGTAAAATGGGTTGATATACAGTGGCTGATGTCGGAATTCTTTGACAATTAACACTCACTCGTTAGCATTTCCTTCTCTGTATTTAATTCTTCCTTTAGATTTCTCCTTCGATAATTGTGGGGTAGAAAAGTAGGGTAAGATAGTCCCCTGTCCTGGTTCTGTCTGTCCTGTTTGCAGTTTAATTAAAAGGCCTGTGTTAATGTGCTTTGTATGGGTTGGTCCACCAGCGTAGGCACAACTCTGAACCTCCTGGGCACGGCCTGGGCCAAGGGTGATGGGGTACAGGCGGTGGATATGAAGAATGAATCAGGCACTGACAGACCCAGAAGACAGAACTGAGTAGATGTAGTAGCACAAGTTCTGGCTGAGTGCTGTGTGAATATAGAAGACGGAGGAGAGATTAATCTGTTTAGAGTGCTCGGAACACCAGCGTGTCAGGGAACACGCTGTGCCTCGAAGGATAGGCACCTGCGGGGTGTAATCGTTGGATTCCCCAAAAGAATGCAGGTGTTGCAAGGACAGGATCATGAGTGTTGTGTTCGCCATTGTATCTCCTGTGCCTTCGGCCCTCAGGATATTGGGGGGATAGATGGATGGGAGGAGGGAAGGAAGGAAGGATGGGTGGATGGGTGTGTAGATGTGAATGAGCAGATGAATGAGTAGATTAAATGAAGGCAAAATTTTAGGTGAGGGGGCGTGGCAGGAAGAAATTAGGCATATTGGTGAAATTGTAACTGGCTTGGCTTAAGCATGGAAAGGTTGATAGTAGACAGCTCTAGAAAGAGCTGGAAAAAGGCTTATCTTCATTGATAATGAAGGCACTAAAAGCAGCAGGAACTACCTTGGGTAGGTCTTGCCAGTAAGAATGCATTAAAAATTTAACTGACATATAATAATAATTGTATATATTTATGGGGTACAGTGTGACACTTCAATATATGTCTATAATATATGATGCTCGGATCTCAGTAATTGGCTTATCTGTCGCCTTAAACATTTATCACTTCTCTGTGTTAGGAAAATCCACTGTCCTTGTCCTAAACAGCACTCTGGCCTCAGAATCAACCCTTAAGGCATTCAGATCCGGCTGAAAAGCCCATGAGGATATTTCAGGCATGGAAAGCCAAGACACTCTGGCAAAAAAAAAAAAAAAACAAACACCTAAATGAAAGATCTCCGCGAGTGAGATCCCAATGGAAAGAACAGGTCATCAAAGAAGGAGGTACCTTTCTCTGAAGGGAGGAGAGAACTTCCACTTTGACTATGACCTTGTCTAGATATGATAAGAGTCGGCGAACTCAAAAGGCTTCCATAGCCTTGGCAACTCATGACTGGAGCCTAGGGAGATTACTGATGCCATAAACAAGAGTGTCAAATTGTTAAGTCAACAACAGGAGTCACTGTACACTTACTCCTCATGTAGGATCTCTGTCCTTAATGTGCTGTACATTGTGGTTTAATGCTATAACTAGTACTCAAACAGTATTTTTCACTTTGTGTTTCTATGTGGGTGCAAACTGTTGAAATCTTTACTTAATATGTACTAAACTGATCTTCTGTATATAAGAGAATTGAAAATGAATCTTGATGTGAATGGAAGGGGAGAGGGAGCGGGAAAGGGGAGGGTTGTGGGTGGGAGGGAAGTTATGGGGGGGGGAGCCATTGTAATCCATAAGCTGTACTTTGGAAATTTATATTCTTTAAATAAAAGTTAAAAAAAGAAAAAGGAAACAAAGTACAACTTTCAAAATTCCTGAGGAAAAAAAAAAAAAGGAAAACCCAGTGTGTGGTCTACGAGCTATTTTGAAATAATTATTTTCAGAAAGTTACTCTGCTGTGCTATATAGAACATCAGAAATTATCCCTCCCACCTTACACTCAGTAAGCATCTGGTCTACCCTCTATAAGTCTCAGTTTTAAGAGAAGGATTTATGGCCGGCGCCGTGGCTCAACAGGCTAATCCTCCGCCTTGCGGCGCCGGCACACCGGGTTCTAGTCCCGGTCGGGGCACCGGATTCTGTCCCGGTTGCTCCTCTTCCAGGCCAGCCCTCTGCTGTGGCCCAGGAGTGCAGTGGAGGATGGCCCAGGTGCTTGGGCCCTGCACCCCATGGGGAGACCAGGAAAAGCACCTGGCTCCTGGCTCCTGCCATCGGACGAGCGCGGTGCGCCGGCCGCAGCGTGCCGACCGCGGCGGCCATTGGAGGGTGAACCAACGGCAAAGGAAGACCTTTCTCTCTGTCTCTCTCTCTCTCACTGTCCACTCTGCCTGTAAAAAAAAAAAAAAAAAAAAAAAAGAAGGATTTATTTATTTATTTATTTATTTTAAAGATTTCTTTTATTATTTGAAAGAGTTAGAGAGAGAGAGAGAGAGAGGTCTTCCATCCGCTGGTTCACTCCCCAGATGGCCGTAGCACCCAGGGCTGTGCCAATCTGAAGCCAGGAGCCAGGCGCTTCTTCCAGGTCTCCCACACGAGTGCAGGGGCCCAAGGACTTGGACCATCTTCCACTGCTTTCCCAGGCCACAGCAGAGAGCTGGATCGGAAGAGGAGCAGCCGGGACTAGAGCTGGCACCCATATGGGATGCCAGTGCCTCAGGCCAGGGCTTTAACCCATTACGCCACAGCGCCAGCCCCAAGAGGAGGATTTAAATCTGAGAAAGACCCCCCAATATGGCCTTGTCTGGGGTCTCCACACTGTAGATAAGTGACCAGACACCAGCAGGCGCAAGGCCGTAACCGGGTCTGGCTCTCACCTCTGCCGTCTTGGTCTTCCTTCCAGATGTGTGCAACAGCACCGACCTTCCGGAAGTCGAGATCATCAGCCTGCTGGAGGAGCAGCTGCCCCATTATAAGCTAAGAGCCGACACCATCTACGGTTATGACCACGACGACTGGCTCCACACACCTCTCATTTCTCCAGATGCCAACATCGACCTCACCACCGAGCAAATAGAAGAGACCCTGAAGTACTTCCGTAAGTGGTTGCCTTTTCCATGTCGTGACGACATTCTGACGACCGGTCCTTCTCAGCCAGGGCCTTAAATGAGAGCTTGTACCACCATGTCTCGTGGCCTGCCACTCATGGGAAGGTGGCCAAAGAAGTGTGGCTTATTGATGGTAGGACATACGCATTCTCAACTTTAAATGCGCCAGGGAGGAACTTTGGAGTAGTTGGGGTGGGGGGTGGGGGCCGTCACTGGAACACACTTTGTTTTAACTGTAGGAGGATTGGAAAGTGTTCCCGTCTCCCCTTGGTACTGAAAGGACCAGGTGATCCTCAGAATCTCTTAGCAGAAGGAGTTCGTCTGCAGGTGACAGCAAAGGTGTTGGGGACTTCTCGTCAGCTTGTTTATGTGACATAGCACGACACGTGTACAAGGCGGGGGGAACTGGTGTCTGATGGCTCGCCAACCTGGTTATTTAAGGGCGAATGATGCCAGCTGGGGTGAGTTCTCAGTGTGTTCCTGATGTCAGAGGCGTGACACTCCATAATGCAGACTTGAAGGAAAGGGGGATAATTTAAGAAATCAGTATCTAGTGATTCTGATGTTTATTCAAGAGGGGCCTTTTTAGATGCAGTTTTGCTCTTGAGAAATTCAGAGCAGCCCTGTCATTTACGTATCTGTTTGTCATTGTGTCCCCCAGTTATTATTATTATTTTTTTTTTTTAGAAAACAGTCCAACAATCCTGGACTTTTATCCTGGAGATGGTTTGGTTCAAAGCGGTGTATGGTGCATCCCTAGAAGCTTTCTGTCGTTCTTTTCATGAGTACAAACTGATCTCTGGGTTTGTGAGATCGTTCATTCATAAAAGGCTAGTTGTTGTTTTCAGGTTTTCTCTATTTGATACTCATAAGAAAGGAGTTCTGTTTCAGTTAACTTGTGTTTTTTTACCTGATGCCCAATGTAAACCCTGTGATTTGTTTTTGACCAGATAACCAGTTTCAATAAAAATAAAAATGAAATAAACACAGCAAGGCAGAGCTGTCCCATGGTTAACATCAGAGCCTCGGCGTGTCTGCTGTGTCTTGTGGCTTATGGAAGCGCTTGGCAAGCCACTTCTGTGGTGTCCCTGTCACCAAGGAGATGTACTGTTAGGTGGAAGATGCGGTGTGGAGTATAGTATGATTCCTTGGTACAGCAGAATTCTCAGCAGAAATTTTTTTTTTTAAGGAAACGTCTGTGTGTTGCTTGCTGTCTGGTGGGAGGCCCGCTGTGGTTCTGTCACAGAGGGCACGATGCTCAGAAAACTTTCACACGAATTGCCTCATTTCATCTCGATCAAATGTTTATACTTGGGCAGGGCCCATTTTATTGTAGAGGAGGTAAAAGCATGGGGAGCTTGGTGTTTATTCCACCACACTGACCCCATTACTAAAATCCACTTAGCAGTACACCCGAACAGAGATTGTATCTGTTGGGTACTTCTGTTTGTGTGTTATATGTAATATAAACATATATAATAATATAGTATCCATAAAAGGAATCCTAGTGGATTTGGCAGTAGATAACGCACTTGTCATAAAACTGGAAGAACCAAAATAGACGCTGAGCGGAGGTTCTGAAACTTCTTTGAGCATAGTTGCCTCCAAGTGTTCCCTTCGCTCTGTTTTCTCCTGTGTTTCCTTGCGCTGAGAGCACGGTGGCTGTTGGCTAAGTAGCATCTGAACCATGACGCATTCACTCGTAACTATAGGATCCTACAGAGCAGAGCTCTCAAACTGAGGTCCTGGGCCCCCCAGAGGGTCCATGGAGAGAATCTAGGGGAACTTGGAAAGGCAAGGCAGACGGCATCTTTATTCCCATGGACTTTGAAATGCAGCGTTTCCCGTCGTCAGGGCCAGAGGCAGCAGAGCACCGTGGCTTCAGCAGGACCTGTGACGTTGCACCAGATATTTTCATGTTGCCGTGGTGGGAGCTGAGGCGCTGAAACACTCACTACCTTTGCTTATCACCCACTGCTTTGAAGCTGCGTTCGTCACTAGATGTGCTGATGGGTCTGACTTGTTAATGGGTTCATAAAGAAGCACTTACTGTGTAGACAGTTTGGGGTTCCTATCACCGACTTTTCCTCTTTTACAGTTTCGGTAACCATCATAGAGTCTACACACTCCCCTTTGCAGTCCTCACTGTTGCATTTTGTGTCTTCAGATCTTTGCTCTGAGCCAGGTCTGTGGGCCTTGCCAAACTGGCAGAAGGTCAGGGGAGGCATGGGTTAGGAGCCCTGCTCTGCGCATGGTGTCCTCCCTGGGTTGTGTGTGTTTGTTTACACGTTGTCCCCCGGGTGGTGCTGTGTCCACTGCACCGTGACTCACTATGTCTTGTCAGTGTGAGGTCATAAGAAGACGGCACAGCCTCCGGTTTCACTCTGGATGTTATCTCCTGCTGCAGTTAGGGTAAGGTTGTCATGGGTGGGAGTGGGGATAAGGAGCTCCTGAGGGTTCTGTTCTGCTCCCCCAGGTGAGAACCCCTGGATGAGAGGCCCACCTACACCTTGCCCCACCGCTCAGAGCAGACTGCCAGGGAGTGGGATACACTCAACCCCCTTTCCTGTCTGCCATCCCCTGAGTGGAGAACCATGCTTGGCTTTTAATATGGGCCCTCCAGTGGAGGATGGCCCAAGTGCTTGGGCCCCTAAACCCACATGGGAGACCAGGAGGAGGCACCTGGCTCCTGGCTTCGGATCGGCGTAGCTGCGGCCATTTGGAGAGTGAACCAACAGAAGGAAGACTTTGCTCTCTGTCTTATAATCTGTAACTCTGCCTGTCAAATAAATAAAACTCTTAAGAAAAAAAAGAAATATGGGCCCTCGCTGGTGTACTGAGCAGAGAGGCCAGGAAGCTGTGGGCACCCCCCCCCCCCGCCCTGCCAGGTGCATTCTTAACTCCTGGTGGGACTGAGGAGCACAGGAAAGGAAAAATGACCCACAAAGCAAATGGACCCACGAGTATGGGACAGCTGGGCTTGGGCAGTCGCGGAGGAAGAACGAGCAGTCGATGTTTAGCAAGTGCCAGACACAGTTCCTGCTGCTTTCTGCACACGTCACGTAATCCCCACAGTGACCTCTGGATTAAATACCCCCCCAGTCCTCCTGCTGCCCCTGGGGACACCAGGCTCAGGGGAGCTCCCAGGCCTCCCCAGGGTCACACGGCTCACGGACGAGGTGTTGAGACTCGAGCCTCCGTTGTCTGGTCCGACTCCATGTCTTAACCACGTTTAGGAAAAAGAGGCTAAAAAAAAAAAAAATGCTAGCTTAAGAATAAAGCTCTTCAGGTAAAACACAGAAACAACCCTGGTCCATCCGAAAGCCTCAGCTGCAGAATCCCTCAGTCACTCCTCTGTTTGTGAAATGTGAGTCCAACATACTCAGCTCAGCTCATGGCTCAAGGGCGCCGTCCCAGCAGACACTTAGCCCGGAGCAGCTGCATTGGAAGCCGAGGTTTGCTTCTCCCCTGCGTTGTTTGTCCCTGTCCTGGGGTCCATCGGCGTCTCCCCAGTCGCTGAGTTCTGTCAACCTTTCTGGTCCCTCAGCTTTTAGCAGATGCCAGGTGCAAAGCTGGCAGTGTTGCTCATCAGGCAGCCCCCGCTCCTTCTGTCACCCTTCTGGGGGCTGCTCTGTGTAATTTTGGGGTTAAGGGGCATTGGTGGGGAACATAAACGTTTGGGGTGTGTGTGTCCTGCCACCCAACCCACTTCTGAGTCTGCCTCAAGCAGTCTTCTCTAAAGAGATTATCAAGCAAGTTAAGTGTTTCGAGGTGGGGACTGGCATTGTAGTGTAGCAGCTAAAGCCTCCACCTGCGATGCCAGCATCCCCGGTTTGAGTCCTGGCTGCTCCACCTCCAGTCCAGCTCCCTGCGAATACACCTGGGAAAAGTGATGGAAAACAGCCCAAGTGCTTTTGCCCCTGGTACTCATGTGGGAGACCCAGAGGAAGCTCCTGGGTCCTGGCTTTGGCCTGGTTCAACTCTGGCCATTGCTGCTGTCTGGAGAGTGAACCAGTGGATGGACAACCTCTCTCTTCCTCCTTGTCATAATTCTAAGTTTCAAAATAAATAAAATAAAAATCTTTTAAAAAATAGTTTCAAGATGTTGTTCAGTGGTCTGATTGCACTGTAAAGTCATTAATGGATTTGCGGCCAGTGTCTATGGAGTGACTGATGGGCACCTGTCCAAGTACTTGACTGACTTGAATTCCAGCCGAGATGTTCAAAACATCTCCTGGGTTACTGATGGACTTTCTCCTGTGGCCTAGCCCGGGGACTTTGCACTGGGTTGGACCCAAAACAAGAAGCTCCCAAGGCCTCTGCAGACATTCTGTGCTGGGGTGGGGCAGAGCGGAGAACCTGTGTAGTAAACCAGCTCCCTCCTTGCTGTTTTAATTTTTGTAAGTAAATTTAAATTTAAAAATCGAAGCTACTTGATTGCCTCTAACCATACAGTGTACCTGGGGCCCCAGCGGCCTGCCTTGGTGCCAAGATTTGCTTGGGGTCTCCCTGCTCCTCACTTGGGCATTGTGGAGCTGTGTCCCCCTGTAGGACCTCCAGCCACGTTGCACAGCGCGGTGAGCTGTGGTGCAGCGGGGTGGACAGCACTCCCGGCCTTGGGCATGGCATTGTGTCCTTGCCCAGGGCTCTTCCCGGGCAATGGGAACCCGCCTCGGGTGAGGCTCAAGGACCCAGAGCATCTAGGGTGGGGGTTTGATTGGACTGTGCCTGGAGGCTCCCGTCGCCCTCGCCCTGCCTGACCTGTGTCCTCGTCCTGGTGGACACAGTGGCCATGCCTTCTGGATGCTTGGCTGCTGGGTTTCCCTGCCATCTCTCTGGCCAGTCTTTGCAGCGGCTTTCCCCAGTGTCCCTGGTCTACCCAGGGCTTTTAAAAATGGACCCTGCCTAGCCCCCACCTTCAGGAACAGAAATGTTCATTCCTGTCTTCAGGTGGCTGAGAGGTGCTGCCTGAAACGTGGGCATGCCTGGCCTGCTTCTGTGTCCTCTCTCTCCCAGGCTGGGCAGGCCAGCCACACGGTAACACGGTGACTGCCACATGCCTGCCCACCCAGGCCCTTTCCTCTGCCCTCTTCCCCAGCCTCATGTACCCAGTTGTGAGCTTAACCCAGCCACTGCCAGAAGTGGCTCCTCCCCCTCCTGACCCCATACAGCGTAGCTTTAGTAATTTCCTCCTAGCCATCGGCAGCCTCTCAACCCTCCTCTGGATGGTACCCCACATGCCTTCTCTGGCCTGCCGCCTCCTCCCTAGGGAAAGCTGCTGCCACCTCTCGACCCCACCCTCTCCGCGCCTGCCCTCCCGTCCCCGCCCTCCTCTTATCTTGTTATAAAATCCAGCCTAGTTGTGCCGCTGGTTTGCTTCCTGTTGCCCTTTGATAAAATGCAAGGTCTTTGGAGATCCTGTGACGTGGCTCTTGGCCCTGTCCCCAGCCAGCTGTGTCCCCCTACCCCCATGCCCACCGCTGGGACACCTGAGACCAGACGACCCTACCTAGTGGCTGCCCCCTCTGCCCCGGCAGCTTCCTTTCCTGTGTCTTCCTCCCCAGGCCACCCACGGGCGGTGCCCCTCTTCTGTGGCCCTTCTTTGTCCTGTCTTCATGGTCCAAGTCACTCTCTGTAAGGATTTACATCCACAGTGGTGACAGGAAGTGGTGATGATGATGAGCAAGTGTTGAGCACTTGCTGTTTGCCGGCATTGTTCTGAGCACTTTTGATCTTCATCAGTGCACCAGGAGGACACACATGAGGGCCCTCTTTGCAGCTTCGTGGGAAAAATGATACATGGATTTCAAGAACAGCTTTTGCACCAAAAAGCTTAGCTTTTAAGTACCTTTTTCACAAACTTTTGGAAATATGCTCATTCACTAGATTTATAGTAAATAATCTCATCTTGTTAAGTGAAGTTTTTAAAAATCTGTTTCATCCACATCTGATCAGCCATTCAACCCTTGACAGGGTATTTCAAAATAGTAAAGTTGGTTTTTGTAGAAGCAGCATGTGCTGTTTTTAACTGTCTATTGCAAACCCACAATGCAGTAATTAGCATCAGAGGGCAGAGGCAGGTTTGGTCACCTGCAAATCAGCATTGGTAGAGAAGCAGCTCCATTCATAGGAGCCCAGGTGCTGAACCACAGGGGACAGTGGCCTGCCGGCTGGCAGTGACCCACTGTGCGGTGGGCTCTGCAAGGGCTTCTGGGAGAATCGGAGGAGAAGGTGTGTTGGGAAAGTCTCAGCCCCTCTTCAGTGTTATGCTTTTGTGCCAGGTCGCCCTCATCACATGGGAACCCACACCCTGACCTACCCCGTTGTGTTCATTTTGCCCACATGAGAGCCTGGTGGTCCCTCTGCTTTGCTCCCACTCTGTACAGAGGGTGGAGCTTGGTCGCTGGCCCAGCCATGGGCAGAGAAAGGCACCTGGCATTTCCAGGTTTGGGGCAGAGCCCCAGCCCATCATGAGCCTGCTGATGGTGAGACGTGGCCTGCGAGGCTCCCTTGTGGGAGGGGTACCAGAAGATGGTTCCCCGTGATGAAAAGTCTTACGTAGTGTTTCCCACCCCAGGGTTTATTTGCAGCAAGGACTTGGGTGCAGTCGAACTGCACATGGCAGCATCCAGGTTCTCCTCTTCCTCCACTCACTCGCCTCTGGTTTTGTCAGCTAAATCCCCCTTTTCCTAGTTCTCCTTCCACGTGGACATCTCCCAGCATCCCACCTTGGGGTCTTCTCTCTCCCATACCACCTCTACTTCAGCCGTTGTGCCTCTGTAGCTGGCGTCTACCTGTGGAATCTCACATGACACCAAGCACACACTTGTCATCTGTGCTGGCGCCCCAAGAGGGTGGAGACACGCAGCAGGTGCCCACAGCCAGGACCCTGTCGCTTCTCAAGGACTCCTGCCCTGTCTCTTGAATCCACAGACACTTCATTTGTGTTACAGCCTCGGTTCTAAAGACTTTCGTCACTGTCACCCCAAGGAAGTCCTGGACCCTCTCTGTTGGTTTCCTTTAGTTGTGACTTTTTTTTTTTTTTTTTTTAAGATTTAGTTATTTATTTGAAAGGCAGAGCTACAGAGAGGTAGGGGCATCTTCTATCCGCTGGCTCACTCCCCAGATGGCTGCAACGGACGGAGCTGCACCAATCTGAAGCCAGGAGCCTGGAGCTTCTTACAGGTCTTCCATGTGGGTGCGGGGTCCAAGCCCCTGGGCCATCCTCCACCGCTTTCCCAGGCACATTAGCAGGAAGCTGGATCGAGGATGGAGCAGCTGAGACTTGAATCGTGCCCGTATGGGATGCTGGTGCTACAGGCGGTAGCTTTACCTGCTGAGCCACAGCGCCGGCCCCTTGTTGTGGCTTTTTTTAAAAAAGTCAAGTGACTGTTGGGGAGGAGGTGGCTTTGGGAGAAGGGTTCCGTCTCTGATTTCCAGGGTGAGGAAGCAGGTACACTTGTCACCACTTCAAAGGATCATGGGAAACCGTTCCCCTGCTCCTCCCTTTTGATGCCTGGTGTCTTGGTGAGCACAAACAGTCTTTAAAAGAAGCCAGGTTTTAAAAATAGCTGTGTTTCTCTCTGGTCACAATGCTGTGCTGATTTTAGATAATTTGGAGAATAAAAACAAAATGATGACTAACTTAGCAACTTACACACTTCACTTTTTGTGAGGTGTTTCTAGTTTTTTTACCTTGCAACTAACATATTTGGGAATATGCTTTATAAATTAATACTGTATGGCAAACATTTCTCCAGGTATTAAAATTCTTGAGGATTAAGTAATAATCACTATTACTTAATATTCCATCGTTTATATCTAACAGCTCATCGCTTATGAGGCAACTGGGTCTTGCTTTTTAAGATTTACTTATTTATGTGAACGGCAGGGATAGAAAAGAAGTGTTAGCCAGCGCCCCAGCTCACTAGGCTAATCCTCCGCCTTGCGGCACCGGCACACCGGGTTCTAGTCCCAGTTGGGGTGCCGGATTCTGTCCCAGTTGCCCCTCTTCCAGGCCAGCTCTCTGCTGTGGCCAGGGAGTGCAGTGGAGGACGGCCCAAGTGCTTGGGCCCTGCTCCCGCATGGGAGACCAGGAGAAGCACCTGGCTCCTGCCATTGGATCAGCGTGGTGCGCCGGCCACGGCGGCCATTGGAGGGTGAACCAACGGCAAAGGAAGACCTTTCTCTCTGTCTCTGTCTCTCACTGTCCTCTCAGCCTGTCAAAAAAAAAGAAAAGAAGTCTTCTATCTGCTGGTTCACTCCCCAAATGGCCACAATGACTGGAGCTGCACCGATCCAAAGCCAGGAACCAGGAGCTTCTTCCAGGTCTTCCACTTGGGTACAGGGGCCCAAGGAGCTGGACCTTCCTCCACTGCTTTCCCAGCTGTATTAGCGGGGAGCTGGATCAGAAATGGAGCAGCTGGGACTCGAACCGGCTCCCATATGAGATGCTGGCACTGCAGGTGAAGCCTTTACCCTCTACACCACAGTGCTGGCCCCACAGCGGTGCTATTTCTAGTCCAACCCCAAGTAACACACAGGTGAACATCCAGTTGTGTAAGTATTTGTTCAGCCAGCACCTGAGTGCCTTTGGGTGCATTTCTAGAGATTGGTTTCCTGGGCCTGCAGTTATGACTGTTTTAGAACCACCTTGAACTGCATTATGGGCAGTACTTCAGTGAAATAGTTCCTTCAATGAATGCAGTAAACATGGCTTGTTCTTGGTGGCGTGTGTTGAGTCATGAAATTAACAAGGGACCCAGTGAGTGGATGTCGAGGGAGTAATTGAGTGTGTGGCGGTGACATTTAGTCAACTTCCTGGTTTTCTCCACCCCAGGAATGTTGGGTGGAGACATGGATATTGCCGGAGGCCTCTTTGAACTTGGAAGTCTCCTTTTCAGGTTTCAGCTTCAGTTTGCACTGGATGTGTGCAGATGGTGGTGGCCAGTGACAAATGAAACGGGCATCTGCAGGGGGCAGGCAGTTGGCACAGAACGCCCGCATCCTGTATCCGAGTGTCTGGTCTGAGTCCTGGCTCCTCCGTTTCCAATCCAGCTCCCTCCTCAGACAGTCCTGGGAGGCGGCAGGTGATGGCTCCAGGACTTGGATCCCTGCTGCCTAGAGGGGAGACCCAGATTGAGTTCTAGGCTCTGGCTGCAGCCTGGCCCAGCCCCAGCTTTTGGGGACGTGTGGGTAGTGAAACTGGTGGATGGACGAGCTGTCTCTTTCAGAGTTAAAATAAGTGACTAAAAATCCCAAGAAAAGGAGTTGAGTGTTATGGTGCTCCAGGCCCTGTGGGTGTTTCCAGCACCCTCCAGAATGAAGACCGTTCTTACCCTCCCATGAAAGGCCAGGAAGCCAAGGCCCGAAGTGTTCGTCTGTGGTCGGCCCAACGCTGCCCAGGAAGGGTGAGCAGCAGGGCCAGAGCCCAGCTGCACCAAGTTCACTCCCTTCTGTGGGGTGACGCTCCGAGTGCACTCCATACCTCTTCTTTTTTTTAATGATCTTCTGATTTGAAAAGGTCTGGTGTGCTTTTTGAGGAACTTAAAATGGACAGAATCTCACCTCCCCTGAGATCTCACCCCTCCAGCTGTGGGGGTCATGGATTAACCAAATCCTTTTACTTGCAGGTGCTGGGCCAGTTAGTACTTGCAAGCAATCCCCTCACCCCGCCAACACACACACTCCAGATTTGATGTTTAGGAAGTCTGAACATAGCCTAAAGATTTCCTTACAGGAACCCCGAGGACAAATGTCTTCCTTTTTCTTAGTCTGTATCGGTAGTTGTCCATGAGTGAAATTTGGGAAAATGGTTAGCAATCGTTAGTGACTGAAGTTGGTGTGTGTGAATATGGCACATAATGCGATTGGTTGCTCTTTTTAATTCAAAGTGTTATCAGGGGCTCAGCTTCTTCTCAAACTCCCTCCCAAGGGCAACTTCACAGGGGGCACCGAGATGCAGGGGTGCTGTGGCGTAGGGGAGAGTTGAGAGAGTGAGTCTGCCCCTGTGGGGTAGGCGCTGTCTCCGCGGGGTGTTGACAGGACAGGTTCCTTTGTGGTGGTTTGTAGGGAAGAGAGGTAGCTAGAGAGCCAGCACTCCTGTGGTAGGGGCCACGTCTGCATCCTCTGGGTGTGGCCTCTGAACATCACTGCTACAGCTTTGGCACCTGATTTTTAAAAATTTTTAAAATTTTTTAATGCTATCTTCAGTGGCAAAACAGTAGAGCAGATGAGGGGGAAGCTGGGGAGTAGAATGAGATCCAGATCTTCCATCAATGGGTTCACTCCCCCCATGGCCACTATAACTGGTGTAGGCCAAAGCCAGGAACCCAGAACTCCCTCTGGTTCTCCGTTTTGAGTGGCAGGAACCCAAGCACTTGAGCCATCGTTCCCTGTAATATCCCAGAGGCAGTAGCAGGAAGCTGGACTGGGAGTGGAGCGCCTGACCCTCCAGCCAGCACCCTGATGTGGCATGATGCCAGCATCCCAGGCAGCAGCTTAGCTGGCACCACAGTGCCTGCCCCCAGGGACTTGACTATCTGGAAATTAATCAGCACGAAGCGTTCTGTGGTTCTGAGATGTGCCTTTGTGTGATGTCTCCCCTCTAGTCAGAAATATCCCATCATGGTTTTTTTCCATTTTTTTTTGCTTTAGAGCAGTTTTTTTTTTTTGTCTTTTTTTTTTTTTTTTTTTTTTTTTTTTTTTTTTTGGACAGGCAGAGTGGACAGTGAGAGAGAGAGAGAGACAGAGAGAAAGGTCTTCCTTTTGCCGTTGGTTCACCCTCCAATGGCCGCCGCGGATGGCGCGCTGCGGCCGGCGCACCGCGCTCGTCCGATGGCAGGATCCAGGAGCCAGGTGCTTTTCCTGGTCTCCCATGGGGTGCAGGGCCCAAGCACCTGGGCCATCCTCCACTGCACTCCCGGGCCACAGCAGAGGGCTGGCCTGGAAGAGGGGCAACCGGGACAGAATCCGGAGCCCCGACCGGGACTAGAACCCGGTGTGCCGGCACCGCAAGGCGGAGGATTAGCCTGTTGAGCCACGGCGCCGGCCTAGAGCAGTTTTTAAATATGAGAGTTTTTGTATCGTGCAACAGGAATTAGAAGAGTTGGAACTTCTAATTTCCATTTTTAATAAATTATAGTGTTGCTTGCTTTTTCAAATGAAAGCATGAGATACTTCAAGACATTTGTGGGAAAATAGAATTCAAAGATGGGTTTATTTTGGTGCAAAAATTTTTGAAATCCATGCAGACCAGGGATCCTGAAAAAGTGTATGAGAATTCCATTTCTATGCACAAGGTTGAAAAATTATTTGAACCCAAAGCCATTGTATCTTTTAATTTAATTTTCCATGAACATCAAAAAATTTCCACATACTGTGATAATTTAAAAAATTCTAACAGAACACCATAGAAATATTCACCTAACTCTCATCTACTTTTTTCATTTTTTCATTAAGATTTGAATGTATGTGAGGCTTTATTCTAAAAGATTACAAACGGTTGAAAATAGTTTCCACATCCCACCAGGGCTGTGCCCATGTTTGCTTGGGAGGCCCATCATCCTCATGCCTTGCTTAATGAGTGCTTTTTTTTTTTTTTTTTTTAATTTGAAAGACAAAGTTACAGAGAGAGGTAGAGACAGAGAGGGAGGTCTTCCATCTGCTGGTTCACTCCCCAGATGGCCGTAACGGCCGGAGCTGCACCGATCCGAAGCCAGGAGATTCTTCCGGGTCTCCCACGTGGTGCAGGGGCCCCAGGACTTAAGCCATCTTTTACTGCTTTCCCAGGCCATAGCAGAGAGCTGGATTGGAAGAGGAGCAACTGGGAGTAGAACCTGCGCCCATGTGGGATGCCGGTACTTCAGGCCAGGGCTTTAACCCGCTGCATTACAGCACTGGCCCCAATAAATGCTTCTTAAGTCAGAGGAAATGCAGACACATTTTTTTACACTTAAAATACAAGTTCTCCTTCCATTTTTTTTTTTTTGTAAAAACAAAACAAAATGTAAAACCCACATAGAGAAAAAGATCATTTTGATGGTCGCCACCTTCTAAAGATTGCCTTTGTTCTGATGCAGATATTAGTGATGTGACACAAAAATAGAAGCACCTGGGGCCAGTGTTTGGGCCAGCAGGTTAAGCCGTAGCCTGCAAGGCCGGCATGCATTTCCAATCCAGCTCCCTGCTAAAGTGCCTGGAAAAGCAGTGGAGGATAGCCTGAGTGCTTAGGTCCGTGCCATGCACATGGGAGACCCAGATGGAGTTCCAGGCTCCTGGCTTCAGTCCAGCCTGGCACTGGCCATTGCAACCATTTGGGGACTGTATCTGCAGATGGACAAGCTCTTTCTCTCTGTCCCTCCCTCTTTATGTAACTCTGCCTTTCAAATAAATAAAAACATATCTTAAAAAAATCAACACAAAGTCACAGTATGGCAGTATGCACCAAACATGTGCACATGGGATGGGAGTGTGCTTTCAGTGTGTGTGTGTGGGATGGGTGGGTGTACACATACATGTAACACACATGTGCTGGGGGAGGGGTGCCGGGCAGAACAATGAGAAATGTGTTCTCACATAGACTTGTGTGTGATGGGGCGAGGTTGAAAGAAGGAAGGGAGGGAGGGAGGAAGGAAGGGAGGGAAGACAAATCATGAGGCTGTGCTGGGGCTGTCAGGGGAAGGTTTGCATTTTTATCTGCTTAGGAAAATCATAGTGGAATGTTTCCATTGTCATATTATTTATAGGTAACTTTTATTTACAGATAACCATGAACTTTCCCCTGGTAAATGCCCAAGGCCTCAGTGTGTCCTTTCTGCCATTCCCAAGGCTTGGGGCCATTTTCTTTCCCGGGGAGGCCCGGAGCCAGTCCTGGGATTGTGCCCTGTCTCATGTCTTGCTCAGACCCCAGCCAACAAACTCTACCTCGCGCCCATTTCTGGGCCACGTGTAGCTGACATGGATGTCTGCAGGCCCTGGCTACAAAGCACTTCCTGTCCATTAGACATACAAGGTCATGGACATCCCCATCCAGGTGTGGGCCTCGGTGCCTCTCTGGGGAAGGTGCCCCAAAGCAGCCGTGTGGCAGGGGGCCTGACAGCACCAGGAACCTGGGCATGGAATGTGGAAAGCAAGGCGGCCACGTGCCCACACTGGTGGGCAGCCCATCCTGTGGTACCTGGGCTTCCTGCTCGCCTGCTACCTGCCCCTTCCGTTCTTTCTCATCCACCGGATTCCGACCGTGCATGTCTTTTCCCTTATTCTTTTGAAGAACAGAAGTGCTTGGCAGGCGCTTCGGGACAGATTGACAGTTTTCTCTCACATGTTAATTCGGCGCATGGAAGACAAAGCTGGAATGGACTCAGGTGGGAAATTGACGTGACAGCTCGGCTCTCACCCCGTCTGCTCCTCGGGGTGAGGGACTGAGGCTACTCTGAGACAGGAGCAGGAGCCAGGGCATCTGAGCCCGTCAGTTCTTTGTGTTTTTGAAGCCTCTGGCGTCTGCTGAGAGCCCTGCTGGCCGTAGGAGTGAGACTCCCACCCAGGCCGACCGCAGGCAACGTCGCAGGCGGGCAGGTGGGCTGCGGGCGGATGCTCTGCCCTTCCCAGGTGCACAGGATGCCCTTTGCTCCGCAGGGCCCTGTTGAGCGGGAGGTGGTCTCTAAAAGCCAAGTGTCGTTCCCCCACCGTCCTGCCGGAGGTGGGGTGGGCACCTGCGTCTCCTGCGCCTGCAGTGAGGGGGACGTGGCTGAGGGGGGTGGGCAAGCTGTGCACTCTAGCTGCCTGCCTGCTGCTGCGGGTGCTCAGTGACTGGCAGTAGCAGCCTTTAAAAAGTCCAGATCGGCGAGAGAACTCTGCAGAAGCCTCCTCTGCCCTTCAGTGAGTGGAGGGAAGGCTGGGGGAGGTGAGGAAGCCCCCTCAAGGCTTCCTGTCTCCACTGTCAGGCCTCCTGGCCGCCCCAGCAGGTAGGCGGAAGCTGGCTGTGCCATCTGAAGGGAGGGAAAGGGTGGAAGGCTCTGGAAACCATGAGTGTGTTCCAGAGGCTGTGTGGCCCTGGAGTCAGCCACACAGGTGCACATCACAGGACCCACCTGCTTGTATGGGTAGGACCCGCACAGGTCACCTGTCGGACATGAAGCGAGGTGCCCTGTGGCATGATCTACGAGGGCCCAGGCGCACTGGGGTAAACTCAAAACTGTGTCGTTTGTCCTCAAATCCTCAATCAGTAGCATGCCTTCATCTTCTAAGTGTATTAAATGCGTGTAGATACTCATATCCTCACCCAGCTAATCATCATGGGCTCAGCCATTTTATTGAATTCCTTTAAACACTTAAATTTGTTGACAAATATATTGAGTGTCCTTAATCTATCAGGTCTTTGAATGCTTACAGAAGAGAACGTGGAGGTCTCACAGCAGTGGCAGCAGAACTCCCGAAACTTAGACGTCAGCATCGGTACCGTGGGTTTGACTCATTCCCCTGAGGTTTCTCAAAGTGTTTCATATTACCTCCAGGGGTATATACTACTGATCATACCAGACATTAAGAAATGAAGAAACCGCCATCCCAGCATAGCTGATTGGTTTTCCAGGATTGCCCCAGGAAGCTGCCCCAAACTCAGTGGCTTCTAACAATAGAAACGTATTCTTTCTGGAGCCCAGAAGTCCAAAATCAGGGTGTGGGGCACAGTCGTCCTCTGGACCACCGGGGGAATCCACTGTATGCTTCATGGTTTTCAGGGGCTGTGCGTGAGCCTCGGTGTCCTGGCTTGTGGGGGCATCCCTCCGCTCTGTGCCTTGTCTTTGCTTTTGAGCACATTTGTCACTGGACCTAGTGTCCTCCTGAGTCCAGGATGGTGACACCTTGAGATCACTTTAACGATACCTGCAAAGACCCTTACCACATACTCCAGGTGGACCATGTGACTGGCCGCAGTAGGGCTACAGCTGTGGGCAGAATGACCCGAGGCTGGGACTGGGCTACCTGGTCTTTCGTCCAGGGTGATCCCAGCTCTTATCAGCTTCCAGAGAGCTAGGCCCTTTTCTTATTCATATTTTCTCTCTCTTTCTCTGTCTTTCTCTCTCTCTCATGCTCCCACGGCAACAACTAGACTGGCTGGGTCTGAGGGACTCTTGGTTCTGTATGATTTGGTTTTACCCCTTTGTTGAAATATAACATCTGAGAGACTTTTTAAGCCCACATCTGTGCCATTGGCTTTGTAACCCCGTGGCTTTTTCTGAAGCGACAAGTTCTCTGCGTTGGTTACTATGACATCACCCTTTGTCCTGTGCTAGTGACACCTGCCTGGGACTGTTGGGCTTTTCTCTCCTAGGAATTTGGGGCCTTGGTGAGTATGATGAGCTCTCCTCTCGAGCCTCTGGTCCTCCTCCTTCCCCAGGTGGAGTTTCGGGCCTCTCTTCTCAGCACCTGCCTCCTCATTCCATACCCTGTCGCCTTACTCATCCCCCCACCCCACCCCGAAATGTATTTCTTCAAAGCTTTACAAAAGGGATTCGTGCACACCCACCTCCCCTACTTCCTAAAAGGGATTAAAAATAACTTCTGTCGCATTCTCCTTTCGCACGAATCAAAAAGCGGTTGCCTTGTGCGCTTGCTCGCCCTCAACTTTCTGGTGTCCGCGGTGCACTCTGGGGCTTGTTCTCTCTAATTCCAATGAACCGTATTCTCATTTTGAGGTCTACACTGTCACCGCACGGCCTATCTCCTGTGCCACATCACTTCTACCCCAGACCTGGGTGCGGTTTTTGCTGTCTTAAACCTGGTGTGGCCGACCCATCTTGATTTTTCCCTGGCCCAACACATGGGGTCAGCAGCCCTCCAAAGAGCCTTGTTTGGATCCAACCCACATCTCAGCATGTAAACGTTGATGGGCTGTGACGTGGGTGGGTGGAGGGATGTCGCTGATGGGCAACATTGATGACAGAGCCTGAAGCGCAAGACATCACATGGATAGTTTCAATTTAACTTTTTCTGATCATTTTTTAAAATTTTATTCTTTTAAATCCAATTTGTTTTCTCTGCAGGATGCTAACTTGAATTTTTATTTAGGGTGTGTGTGTGTGTGTGTGTGTGTGTGTCTTCCTCCTTTTTATTTTCTTTAAAATTTCATCTGAAATAATTCTTGGATGTTTTCTTAGTCACCTAGTGACGGAGTGAAGAGAGGCTGAGGGGGCGGACGGAAGCTGCTTCCTATGAGACTCTCTTGCCTCTTGGCAAGATGCTGGGCCATCCTGGGCAGGTGACTTAAACCTGGGAGCCCCTTTCCCCAGGAGCACACTGTGGGGTGCACCTAGGTTGCAGCATGCGAGACTCCAGTGAGGTGAAGAGTGCCGAGTAGCCAGCTCTTCCCAGCTCTGTGAGGCTTCTCTGGGGCTGCTCCTGAGCCCATGCTCTTTCCTAACTCTCCAGGGTGGGTGGTGCTGGGGGGCGTGGAGGAGCATGGCTAGGAGGAGGTGGCTGTTTTCGGCTGCAGCCACGCGTGGGACCTGGGAGAGATGGAACCATCAAGTCTGAAGGGAGATGGGGAATGGAAGCCCACACGCCTGCTTTTCAGTCTCTGAACCATCTCTGCAGAACCCTGGGTGGATCGTATTGCCCCACTGGGCCTGTGAATCGGGAGGTTGGGTGTAACCTTCACTTCCCAACTGCTTGGGACCCCCAGAGCTGCCGCAGGACCCCCAGAACTGCCCTGGGAACCCCAGAACTGCCCCAGGACCCCCAAAGTGCCGCGGGACCCCTGAAGTGCCGTGGGACCCCCAGAACTGCTGTGGGTGTGATGCCCTTTTCTCTTTGCCTACTTTTCTACTCTGTTTTGCCTCTTCCCCATTTTCCTAAAAATAAAACGGGTACGTGCAGCCTGTGGACTTGGTTCGTCACTGTTGAGTCGTGATCTCTCTCTCCCTGCGCCACCCCAGCCTGTCACTTCTGCTCATTACTGTAAATGCAGTGCCTTTCAATTAATTATGCTGGGTAAAGCTTATAAATGGTGTTTCTACCTCATTTCCCTAATGATAGCTGAGATACTTGTACTCTCTTCTTAATTGCTCATACTGGCTTCTTTCTTTCTTTCTTTTTTTTAAAGAGTTGGAATGATGAAAATAGTCACAACCAACAGTTACTGCCAGCGCACCCCATCCCAGGCACTATGCTGAGTGCCGTGCCATGCATTAATCACAAAAATGTCATCCTGTCTCTATGGCAGGTGTTATTATTATGATTATTCCCACCTAGCACGTGAGGCTGGGTCACAGAGATGTTGAGTGAAACACCTGAACCAAACCCCAAAGCTCCAAGGCTCTTACTTATGAGATTACACTGCTGTCTGTCTGTGGCTATCCATCCATCCCTCGATTTTTTAAATAAACAAAACCTCAGAAAACCAGCAGGTGCCTGCCGCTGCTCCCTGTCCTGAGAAATGATGGGCGTGTGAGGGGCCGCTCCGTAGTTTGCTGCCAGAGAAACTGACAGGGACCAAGAGGGAGAGAGAAGAGGTGTTCCGGTAATAGGGGCAGCTTCTGCCTGCTGACTTTAAATAGATGCCCTAGAAAACTTAAAATATGTATCCAAGTTGGGGTCAGGGAGAGAGATTAAAGTGAGACAGGGAGGGCATGGGGTCTGGGTTCTCCTTTGACCTGTAAGAATTTAGAGTTGCATTGGGGGTACCTTGGAGGAAGAAGGAACCCCAGAGGATCACAGGGCCCCTAGGGAAACCTGGTAACAACCCCAGCCAGGATGCATCATCGACATTGGTGGTCCCTGTGCCTGCTACGTGGACAAATTTCCACGCTGGCTTGGGAGTGGAGCCCCTGCTCCTGTCGTCCGCTTTGCCCTTTCTGGGGCTTGGGGAGCCTCTGTGTGTTGCATAGGTGCTGAAGGAGCAGCAGCCCCACGTCCCACAGAGACAGGGTCTGCTCTCAGGGCGTAAGGGCCGGGATCCGCAGCACGTGGGAAGGGCTGGTGGCAGCATCCATGCTGATGCATTAGCAGGGCCTGACGAGGAGAGCCAGGCACAGCCCTAATGAGAGGAGAGGATACCGCAGTGAGAAGAGAGGCAGATCTGGGGGCCTCGGGAGCCAGTGTCGCAGGCTCCTTGGCTTGCAGCGGGCTAGGGAGGCCGAGACAGATTGGTACAAAGCCTGGAGAGCCTATGTAGAATGTGTGGGTGCAGTTTTCCTCTTAATTTTCTAATACAGACAGACACACACATGGTTTCGTGTATATACACAGACGAGCTGCCTTCGACATCAGCAGATACTTAGAAGACCCTACCTGAGGCCAGTGCACTCAGTTAAATAGTTTTGACCCAGGGTAGGGTTTTTATCTGGGTGGCTCTGCATCCCTAGGGCGTTGAGCAATGCCTAGAGCCATTTTTTTTTTTTTTTTTTTGGTTGTCCCACATGGGAGGCTGCTGGCTTTCAGCAGGCGGGGGCCAAGGCTGGTGTAGAGCAACCCACAGTGTCTAGGCCAGGCCCCCATGGTGAAGAAGTCTCTGACCCCCAACGATGGTTGCGTCTTGGCTGAGAAACTGTTCCACCAACATTAAGTCTAAAATCTAGTTCTCCAGGACCTCATTGTTACTGTGAGAAATTTAAGCACATCAAACACTTGGGACTGCTAAGGAAATCATAGGTCGCAGGTGTATTTGTAAGGACAGGTCCCAAGCCCCACTCCCCTCCCCCTCCTCAGAGGCAGCCCCCTTCCTGCAGGTGGCTGAGAGCCCGTGGAGCAGCAGCTCCTTGTGTAAGGGCGTTCACCTCGATTTCAGCGTGGCCTCTTATTTTCCCAGAAGTCAGAGCAACGGCGTGAGCAGAGAACAGCACTGTATGGATGTGGAAATGTGCCTATTTTCTGAGTCATTTACATTTCCTGGAGGTGGAGAAACATTTTGAAGAACAGAGGTTTTCACGGTTTTAAATCAGGCTCAGACCAGAAAGCCCAGAGGTAGCCAAGGGTGGGCCCCCTTTCTCCAGTGCACAGTCTGCTTCCCGAGGTGACCCAGAATCCAGCAGACTAGCTCGCCCTTGGCATTTGTTGGAGGTCGAAAGGCTGGGAGCCCCCAGCCACCCCGTCCCCCACCCGCTTGCACCCGCGTGGCGTCCCTCAGCCTCCGCTCCCGGCATCCTTGGAAGACATTTCCGCCCTCTCCACATCCTTTTCCAGAGCCGGCCGGTTTCTATGGCAACAGTTAGATTGAAAGATGAGCGGGGAGCAGGAGGCAGGGCCCGAGTGAGAGGCCGGGTGGTGTGTGTCCCTGACGTCACCCTCTGGGCGTCGGGATAGGCCCATTCCGGCTACTCCCATCTAGGGCTGCTGTCCAGTGCCGCTTTATCAGCAGGGCTGCCACAGCTCTGCGGCTTGCCTCCCTTTTCTGCTCCTCCTACTCCCCCTCCCTGCACCCCTAGCCATTTTTTTTTCTTCCTTGCTCGCTGCCCCTTTTTCGGTTTTGACTGTCGCTAAGAATGCACCGTGTGGTTCCGGTGCGTCTCGGGGTGCTCCTGGGCCCAGCGTCCTGGAAGGGCGGGGAGGCATGGCAGCGCCTCACTTGACGTTGACGGCGCTGTGAGGTCCCTTCTTCCCTCTGCAAGAATCCTGACTATGCAGAAATTTATCGAAGCGGATTACTATGAACTAGACTGGTATTATGAAGAATGCTCGGACGGTAATTAGGACCAGGCCAGATGGAGCAGGGATGGGAGGGACGTTGTATGTCTGGGGGCGGGTGGTGGTCCTGAAGCTTCCCCCCTCTCCCTGGCCCCAGGGAGCTGGGCTTTGGGGGGATGCAGTTGGAAGTAGCCTGACCTGCTGGCAGGCCCACTTGGCTCTGGCCGTTTCCAAGGCATGGTGGAGGGGACGGCAGGTGGCCAGGGCCCCTCCAGCCGGAGATTCTTCGGTGCTGTGTGTAGGTCCTTTGCTCAGAAGGAGAGATGGGTTTCGATTTTACATTGGGTTCGCAGGCGTGGTGCTTCTACCGAATCCTCTCTGGTGTGAGACGTGAGTGTGTTGTTGATGTGTATGTGTGTGTGTAAGTGGAAATGTGTTTTCCCATTCTCTGGTGCTCTGTGCTGTCCCGGGGGGAGGAGGGGGTTAGGAAACCTGAGGCTGGAACAGCGGATCCAGGAGGTGGCTCCCTGGTCTGTCAGCCGCAGGCCTGGAAGAATCTGTCCTTTCCAGAGCCCAGCCCCAGCGGCTGCCTCACTGTGGAGAGGTGAGGCTGGAGAAAAGGCAAGAGACTGGGCTGGGGAGGGGCGGGGAGAGGATGTCCCCAAGCCACTCTCTGGGTCTGTGCACGGAGGGAGGGTGTGGCACATTCCTGGGGATGGACAGGAGATTTCAAGCACCCAGGTGTATTCTGAGTGAGACCACAGGGGTGTGTCTGCAGGCTCTTGCCCTGTCCTCGGGCATAGAATTGTAGATTACACAGTCTGTCCTCTTTGATTTCTTCCTGAAAAATGACCTGAAATTGCAGACTTTTTACCCAAAAAAATTTTTTTTTAAAAAAGGCAGTTAAATATCTACACCCTGAAGGTCTCTCCCCAGTGATTGTATCTCCCCTGCCCTGCTGGAGCTGTTAATAGGTAGGATGACTGCTTCTGAACTGAGTGGTTGGAAGTTTAAGATCTGCATTTGACAGAGCTGGATGATGTAACTGACTGGGAGCTGGCCTGTTGGGTGGGCTGCATCCCATCCCTGATCCTCTGACCTTTACCTTGACCATGGGCTGTAAGATGAGACCCGAGGGGCTTGCCCAGGGCATGGCAGCTTTAAATGTGCCAAGAAACTCACCAGTGTCCCCAGAGCTAGGCGAAGCCACCACTGGGTCTGGCAGGCCCTTCCCAGGATCTCAGGTGAGAGGATAAACCAGTGATTCCTTTTTGTTTTGTTTTGTTTTTCTTTTGGATATGTTCCTTCTGGAAGCAAACTCCTGCCCTGTTCCCTGATTCCAAGAGGCAGTCACAGGGACCCTGCTCTTTAGAGACCATCACAGACCCCCTTCTCATTGCCCCGGGGATTTGCGGCTCGTGAAGCCCTCTGTGGTTTCTCAAAGTAGGCGGTTCAACACAGCCACAGTGCCCTGATGGTGTCAGCAGCATGGGTGCAGTCGAGAGCCACGTGGCCCGTGGGTGTGTTGGGTGTGGCCACGGCACCCGTGGATGCCGTCTGAGAAGTGAGGGAGGAAGGTTTCTTCGGGTCTGGCCCCTTGGTTACGCCATCCGGTTCTCTTTTCACATGGGAACAGAGCCAGGCTCTGGCCGTGGTCAATCTGGAGGGTGAGAGGTGGCTTGCTGCTATCTGGATGTCCATCAGAGGGTTTTCTTTCCCTCCTGGTCCTTGGCTGAGTCTTCTGGCCCCTGATCTCTTCTTTTCCAAGAGCAAGGGGAAATGGAAGAGGGGATGGCTCATCTTTCTGAGGGCTCATAAATATTGATCTTGATGCTGTCTCAATGCCTGTTGACCAAAATCCTTGTGCTTTAACCCCTACCCCATTTGGAATGAAGGGGAGAGCACTGCTGGGGCAATTGGCATTTTCGTAGTCCCTTGTCAAACAGGCAGCAAGAGAGAATGAAAGAGAGCTGAAGCCCAGAAACGTTTTGATTTAGGAAACTCGCTGGAGGGGGAATTTCATGCTAATTTTAGGTTTATTTCTTTACACGTGGCTGACTCTGTTGGACTCTTTCCTGGCTGCAGGCACCTTAGCTGGGAAATACAATTTGCCCTTGTTTTTGTGCATCTTTTAAATTGCAGATCAGCATACACACAGCATTGCTTTGTGTCTGTTATCATTTTTGGCATTGGGATCAATATCAAGGGGGGAACTTTCCATACAAATAATGCAAGGTGAGTCAAATGTTTTGAAAAAGATGCCCAATCATCATTTATGTCTCACTCAGCATTAGCCCTGAAAGATAGATGTCTGCGGATGGGGATATAGATTGCAGGCCTGTGAGACCCCTCTTTAAAGATTGGAAGAGTTGGCTGCATGGGAATTTTCTTCAGCTTTGAATCATTCACTGCCTTTCATCAATTTCAGTTTTGATGGTTTTGTCTCCCCTCTACCCACCCAGCCCACAGAGTATGTAATGAGAAGCATGGAGTGGGAAATTAATCAGAAGAACTTGGCGGGGTTGATTGCCTCATACCTTAGAGTAACTGTTGGAGGCAGTGTGGCCAGCGGTCCACACAGCACGTTTAGCAGCAGCTCGCAGTGTTTCCAGCACAACCTCTGTGGTCAGACAGGATGTTGGTTGTCTCCCAGCTCTAAGACCGGGCGACAGATCATCCACTTACTAAAAAGGCAGCTTCTCAGGCTCCCTTCAGATGTGGTGTTGCCAGGGAATCTGACGTCTCAGCTGTGTTTGGGAGACTCGAGCAGACATCAGCAGACAGCAGCCATGGGATAGCCGTGGTACAGTGAGGACCCTTGTGACCCAGGGTTCGCTCACAGAACCGTGGTCACAAGGGTGCCCCGAAGAGGGCGAAGCAGTATTAATTTTCCAAAGGCTCAGTTTCAAGTATATATGTTCTTTTTTAAAAGATTTTATTTATTTATTTATTTATTTATTTGAGAGGTAGAGTTACAGACGGAGAGAGGGAGGGATAGAGGAAAAGATCTTCTATCCTTTGGTTCACTCCCCAGATGGCCGCAACATCTGGAGCTGGGCTGATCTGAAGCCAGAAGCCAGGAGCTTCCTCTGGGTCTCCCACATGGGCACAGGGGCCCAGGGACTTGAGCCATCTTCTACTGCTTTCCCAGGCCATAGCAGAGAGCTGGATCGGAAATGGAGCAGCCAGGACATGAACTGGCACCCATATAGGATGCTGGCTCTGCAGGTGGTGGCTTAGCCCACTACACCACAGCACCGGCCCCCAAGGGTATGCTCTGAATGTCCTTGAAGGTTTGGTCCCCTTCCCTGGTGCCATATAAAAATAACGAGGGCAAGGTTTTTTGTTTTTGTCCTTTTTTTTTTTTTAAAGACTTGTTGATTTATTTGAAGAATCACAAAGAAAGTGGGAGAGACAGAGATTGATTGTCCATCTACTGGTTCACTCCCTAGATAGCCACAATGACTGGGGCAGGGCCAGGCTGAAGCCAGGAGCTTCCTCCAGGTTTCCTACGTAGGTAGTAGGGGCTCATCTGCTGCTGCTCTTCCCAGGCCATTAGCAGGGATCTAGATTGGAAGTGGAGCAGCTGGGATGTGAACCTGCACCCATTAAGGGTGCTGGAATTGTAGGCAGGGGCTTTACCCATTATACCATAATGCTGGCCCAAGGACAAGGTGTGAGGATAAAGGAAAGAGAAAGTTTAATCTGTCAGTAAATGAGGAGGGAGCAGACCTCTGAGTGTCAAGAAGTACTGACTTGCTGAATGAGGGCGTTTGGGAGTTTAAAGAGACTTCGAGGAAGGGGAGCTGAGCAGGCAGAGCCAGGTAGGAGCTGCAGGTCCCTGGTGTCAGGCGCTGAGGCTCATTGCTAGGTCCACCTCAGTGCATTCCTTCTCTTTCGTCAAGGTGGTCCTTGAGGGCCACATGTGGGGAGGGTGGACCCAATTGGACCAGGACCTCTTGCTCTACAGAAGAAGCTGAGATAAGAAAGGAGGCACCTTGTGCCCTGAGGCATCAGCTTCCCGGCTGTACGTTAAAATTGTGTGTCTATGTTGTTTGATTTGTTAATGTAACCAGGTATTAAGACTGCCATTTTGTAGTTATTCTAGAAACAGATAGAATGGCAGAAAGCGTGCTGGCCTGGAGTCTCTGTTTGAAGCCTGATTTGCACTTTGTGGTTTGGGGACTTCTTTGGACCTCTGAGAGCCTCTGTAAGCCCAGGATCCCCCAGGGTGCAGGGCCCAAGGACTTGAGCCATCTGCTGCTGCTATCCCAGGCCACAGCAGAGAGCTGCATGGAAGAGGAGCAGCTGGGACTAGCACCAGTGCCCATATGGGATGCCGGTGCTTCAGGCCAGGGCTTTAACCCACTGCGCCATTGCGCTGGCCCCAGAAGCACTCTTTAGTAAACACTGAAGAGCTGGGCCAGTGCTTCATCTTATTTTTCTCAACAGTTGTGGTCCTGATTCAGTTTTTTTAATTTTATTTTTTTATTTATTTGAGAGGCGCAGTTAGAGAAGGAAAGACAGAGAGAGAGAGAGAGAAAGAGAAATATCATCCATTTGCTGGTTCACTCCCCAAATGGCTGCGATGACCAGGGATGGGACAGACCGAAGCCTGGAGCCCAGGAGCTTTTTCTGGGTCTCTCCTATGTAGGTGGGGGCATTTGGGGAGTGAACCAGTAGATGGGAGATCTCTCTCTCTCTCTCTCTCTCTCTCTCTCTCTCTGTCTCTGTCTCTTTCTGCCTTTCACATTTATGAAAAGGAATCCCTTTGAAAAGGCGAGGGGCTCTTTGAATCAGGCACAGTATTTGGAACACCTGTTCCTTGCGACAGTTTGTTCTATAGATGCGTTTGTTCTCTCTCCACGCTCACCCCTCTCTCTATACCAGTGTAGATCTGAATGTCAGGGTGGGAGGTGGTCGAGTTCACACTAATTTTATAAATGATGGTGACTCCATGACCATGCACTAGCGCAACCACGCATTGTTGGCTGGATTGCAGTGACCTCTGAAAGGCCCCTCAAGGTAAAGGTGACTGGCTGTCCAGTGGAGTTTTGTCAGGAGCGTTTCTGGCATTCACTGGAAAGCTGTTGCTAGCTTTGAGGTGGTCTTCTGACCTGGCTGCACTTTGCTTTCCTAAGTATCCAGCAGTGCCACCAGGACCTGCGTGCACCCTTGCAGGTACAGGTCTCCTGTGCCTCTTTGGGACAAGGCACTGTGCAGAATGGCTGTTAGAGTTCAGTGCGAATAGCCTCATAATGTGATTGCTTCAGACAGGCGTCATTATCGATAACCTTGATAGACATGATGTCCTCTCGCATAGGTGGATGCTGAAGTCCAGAGTTGGCAGTAGACCAAAATGAGCCCACAGCCCAGGTTTCTGGAGCTTCGTGGTTGTTGTCTTGTGTGTTAGTTTATTTATTTAAACTGCACAGGGGAAGTGACCCCCATAATGGGCCAGCTCCAGTCCAGAGGTGGACTGCGAGGGAGGCCCAGAGAGCTCTGAGAGACGACCACAGCAGATGGGGTGGTGTGAAGAGAAGGGTGCTCATGCTGATATAAACAAACACATGCCTGAATACGTGCGGGAGACAAAGAGGTTATTAGCAACACTCAGTGCAGGAATCCTGGAATTAGAAATTTATCTTATGCCACCATCATAATCAGTGGTGACAGCCAGATCCTCAGAACGAGCAAGTGTATCGCCACCAGGCACTTTCTGACCGCAACAGTGGTTAGAACAGTAAGTCTGACATGCAGAGATGTGGCAGGTGTCGCCCCAACCAGATGATTGCAGATGGGGGTTGCTGTGAGGCAGGGTGATAAGGTGCGCCAAAAAGCAAGTACTGCCACCCCTGCGGGGCTCTTCCCAAAAGTCCGTAAGTCCAACCTTGAGAAAGCATCAGGCAGACCCAGCATGAGGGTCATTCCACAAGACCGCAGGCCTGAATTGTCCGCAGATGTCAGTTCCTGCAGATGCAGAGACTCAGGAACAGGGGGCCGGTGCTGTGGCGTAGTCAGCTAAGCTTCTGCCTGAAACACCAGCATCTCATACAGGTGCCTGTTCGTGTCCCGGCTGCTCCATTTCTGATCCAGCTCTCTGCTGTGGCCTGGAAAGCAGTGGAAGATGGCCCAAGTCCTTGGGCCCCTGCACCCACGTGGGAGATCCAGAAGAAGCTTCTGGCTCCTGGCTTCGGATTGGCTCAGCTCTGGCCATTTGGAGAGTGAACCAATGGATGGAGGACTTTTCTCTCACCCTCTCTCTCTCTCTCTGTAACTGTGCCTCTCCAATAAATAAATAAAATTCCAGGCCAGGGACTAAAGCAACCTGTCAGTTGAATGCCACATATGATCTTGAATTTTGCTTTGCCATAAAGAATATTCTTGGGATAACTGTGAAAAACTTCAGTTAAGTTTTAGAATTAGGGAATGGTATTGTTTCAGTGTTGGGGTAGGGGCAAATGTAGTAAAATGTTAGCATTGGGGAAATCCAGATGAATGTTACCCAGGCTTTTTGTACTTTTATGGCAACTTTTTTCCCTTTTAAAATTATTGTTTAAATTGTACCTGTTTATTGGGTACACTGGGATACTTTGATACATATATCCAAATCAGGTTTGTTAGTGTTTCCTTTGCTTTAAACATCTTATGTATTTACTTACCTACTTACCTACCTAAGAGAGAGAGAGAGAGAGAGGGGCCGGCGCAGTGGCTCACTTGGTTAATCCTCTGCCTGTGGCGCTGCCATCCCATATGGGCACCGGGTTCTAGTCCCGGTTGCTCCTCTTCTAGTCCAGCTCTCTGCTGTGCCCAGGAGGGCAGTGGAGGATGGCCCAAGTGCTTGGGCCCCTACACCTGCATGGGAGACCAGGAGGAAGCACTTGGCTCTTGGCTTTGGATCAGTGTAGCGTGCCGGCCGTAGTAGCCATTTGGGAGGTGAACTAACGGAAGGAAGACCTTTCTCTCACTGTCTGTAACTCTACCTGTCAAATAAAATAAAAAGAGGGCAAGAGAGACTTCTTACCCATTGGCTCACTGCTCAAATGCCTGCGACAGTGGGGTGTTGGCCGGGTGGAAGCTGGGAACTGGCAACTCAATCCAGGTCTCCCACGTGGGTGGCAGAGACCTAACACCAGAGCGATCTCCACTGCCTCCTGGAATCCTTCACATATGACAGAGAACCTGGGGTATTTGTCTGTGTCTGGCTTATTTCACTTTACATGAGGACCTCCAGTCCCATCCATGTTGTGGCGGATGATGGAATATTGTTCTTTCGTACGATTGAACAATATCCCACTGTGTGCATCTAGCTGATTCTGTATCTTGGCTGTTGTGAATCCTGCAGAAGTAAACGTGGGTGTGCAGGCATCTCTTAGACATGCTTATTCCCATTCCTTCAAAAGGAAATCCTCAAGTGGGATAGCTGGATCATATGATAGGTCTGTTCTTAGTTTTTACAAATACTAAATTTATTTTAAAAAATTTTTTTTATTTGACAGATAGAGTTAGCGAGAGAGAGAGACAGAGAGAAAGGTCTTCCTTCCGTTGGTTTACCCCCCAAATGGCCGCTACGGCTGGCGCTATGCCGATCTGAAGCCAGGAGCCAGGTGCTTCCTCCTGGTCTCCCATGCGGGTGCAGGGCCCAAGCACTTGGGCCATCCTCCACTGCCTTCCTGGGCACAGCAGAGAGCTGGACTGGAAGAGGAGCAACCGGGACTAGAACCCGGCACCCATATGGGATGTCGGCGCCGCAGGTGGAGGATTAGCCAAGTGAGCCACGGCGCCAGCCACAAATACTAAATTTTTACAAATGTACACAATGTTCATTGTTCCACTTTACTGGCAGGATACAGGTACTCACTGTAATACTCCTCAAACTATTTCGTATCTTGAAATATTATCGGGGCCAGCACTGTGGCTCACTTGGTTAATCCTCCAACTGCAGCACCGGCATCCCATGTGGGTTCCAGTTCTAGTCCTAGCTGCTCTTCTTCCCGTCTAGCTCTCTGCTGTGGCCCGGGAAGGCAGTGGAGGATGGCCCAAGTCCTTGGGCCTTGCACCTGCCTGGGAGACCAGGAGAAAGAAGCACCTGGCTCCTGGCTTTGGATCAGCGTGGTGCACCAGCCACAGTGGTCATTGAGGGGTGAACCAATGGAAGGAAGACCTTTTTCTCTGTCTCTCTTTCTCACTGTCTATAACTCTGTCAAAAATTTTTTTTAAAAAAAGAAATATTATCTTAGTTAAAAGGAGAGAAACATTTTTAAGCATTATAGCCTAATGTTTTCTGTGTAATATATGTAGACTTGGACATCATTTGTGAGAGGTATCCTTGATTTGAGTTAAAACATTAGTAAAAATGCCTTGATTATGAGTAAAATCACTTGAGAAAGTATTTGAAAATATGAAGTTAGCTTTTTTTTTAAGATTTACTTTTTATTTATTTGAAAGAGTTATGGAGCGAGATAGAGAGAGAAAGGTCTTCCATCCACTGGTTCACTCCCCACCTCTTCCAGGTCTCCCACATGGGTGTGCCAGGGCCCAGGGACTTGGGCCATCTTTTACTGCTTTCCCACGTGCATTAGCAGGGAGCTGGATTGCAAGTGGAACAGCCGGGACTGAAACCAGGGCCTGTATGGGATGCCGCCACTGCAGGCTTTAACCTGTTGCTCCACAGTGCTGGCCCTGAAGTCAGCTTTTGTTCTCACTGATAGAGCCTGCGGCCCGGCCTGGTGTCCCACACATCTTCCAGTCAGTCTGGCGCTTGCGAAGTCCTGCCCTGGGCCAGTTACTTCTTCCTTCCCTGTCTCGTTAGAGGTACAGCACAGCCGAGCCACTCCTCTGGAAGACCTGCTTCACGTGTCCGCTGTCGTTTGAAGTGAATTAACAAGTCCAGTTTGCTAACGTTTGTAGAGATTAAAGAAGGATTTGTTTCCCCGAGTGTGTGTTTCGTACACGCTGTATTTCAAGCATCTGCCACTGTTCAAAATGTGATCTTGAATTTGTTGCTTCTGAACTACTACTCTACCTCCTTTTTACAAAGAACGTTGTCGTTTTAAAAGTTAATTATTTTATTTGAGAAGCATCACTGGTCCACTCCCCAAGTACCTGTAAAGGCTGGAGCTAGGTGGGTGGAGACCAGGAACTCAATCCAGGTCTCCCCTATGGCTCAATTATTTGAATCTGCATTAGGAAGCTGCAGACAGAAGCTGAGCCAGGAAGTAAACTGAGGGACTCTGATGTGGATTGCCGATGTCTTAACCAGCATCCTGGCTGCTTGGCCAATTGCCCAGCCCAGATTCATGCCTTTAAAATGTATGTCTGATAAAATAAAGCAATCACTTTCAAGTTCCAGAAATTTAACCAGAGAATGCCTATGTCCCCGTGTTTTCATTTTCTATTAAAGTCTTTGTTGGATTCTGTTTTTCTACTTGTAGGCATTTCTGTATCATCCTATGTGAGTCTTTATGAGGTAGCCTTTTCAGCTGCCTATCCAAGGCCTCAGCTCTGGGCATGCAAAACTGCATGAGGCATAGGCCCTGAACTTGTGCAGAGAAGTCTTTTATTATGATCCTGCCTCTGCTGAAGTCTTCCCTCCTGGTTGACTGGGGAAGGTGAATTGCCAGAGAGACAGCATAGGTGCAACACAGAGCTTTGAGGAGCGAGCAGACCCAGCATGGTGGAGCTGAGAGGTGCCTGAATGAGCTGTGATTCTCCAAGATACCAGCGCTTGGGGCCTCCTCTTAGAGGGTTGGACGGAAGCACCTGCCATTCTCACCATTACAGGCAAAAGCAAATAGTACGGAGGAATTGGTATTGAGATTTGCAGTTCAGCTGTGGAATCTTTTCATCGGCCACACAGAAAGCTACTGTTAGTCCTTAGCTATCTCTCTCTCTTTTTTTTTTTTTCCATGCCTTATTCTAGCAGTTCAAATGGATCTTCACAAATTTAAGAAAGTGCAGATTTAGGGTGAGAGCGGGATTTTATTTTATTTTTTTTAGAATGCAGGTTGATCAAGAGAAAATGCAGTTGGTTATTAGCAAAGAAGGAACAGATGAACTCAGCTCAGCCCAGGCAGCGGCGGCTGTAGCTGTGGGAACACAGGCTCTCCCTGCCTGCTCGGCGCTGTTGTCAGGCGTCAGCGGCAGTCCCACTTGTTCCTGCTGCTCCAGCACGTCGCCCACAGGAAATCTCTCATCTGAGGCTGTTTGTTGGGCAATCTTTCACCAGGGCAACTCCTCCACTCATGCCCCACCTTTCGACAGGTGTACCTGCTGAAGGCTTGGCTTGTATTGTCCTGTGCTGTTGCTAGGAAACCTCCAGGAAGCTACCATTCCTTGTTGCTCCCGGAGACAGCTTGACAGGTCCTGTTCCCGATGACTGCCGGGTTCCCCTTTGCTTCACCGCATTGGTCAGGGCATTCTTGTTCCCAACAGGTGTTTCTCACTGCCCCGCCCCACCCCGCCCCTCCTTGGGGAACTCCCCCTTCCGGGTCCTCCCTGAGTGATGCTGGGCCAATGGCCCTGTGTGAGCTGCTGCTCCACTCCAGCTGAGCCAGGGGCAGGTGCACGGCCCCGGGGCTGGGCCCAGCGTCAGCCCTGTGGGCCCCTGGCCCCAATGGCTCCTGGGGACAGGCAGCCAAGAGCTTCCCGAAGGATGGCCCCATAGGATGATGTTTTCGCTTTGGGACGACTTCAGCAATGTCCCTGGGAGACGCAGGAGGGGAAGAGGAGTGTTTTGAATATGATGGCCAGGATGAAGAGAGGAGGCCCACCCGTGAGCAGCTGCACGTCGACACCCTGGACTTCTGGGAAGAGGGTAAATTCTGTCCTTTGCTCGCATCTGATCTGTTTGTGTCTAAACCGGCTGGGCTGCTATGATTTCACAACGCTGTGTCTGGTGTTTCCATCTGAGATATAGCTTGGAGTACAGGGCCCTTATGCGAATGGCTTGTGATGCCCCCGTGAGACCCCCTCCTCCCCCCAGCCTGAGGAGCAGCCGTTTCTGGTTTACGTCTGCCTCCCCAGAAGCCATTGTCCCAACTTGCTCTGCCACTTCCTGATCCTTGCAAGCCAAATCAGAGTGTGTGGTTATGGCGTGTCTGGCCTCCGGAATGCATCCATGCTGTTGCAAATACTGGTAGTTTCTGTTCTCCGTTGTGCCATTCTAGCACTCAGTTTTCGGGGTATCAGTTATTCTCATGATGAGTTCATAGACAAGAGAGCCAGTGGTGGTTAAATGAAGCGTGTTTTTGTGCAAGCAGTGTCTACTTAAACAAATATTAATGACTGCTTTGAAATAGGGATGAAAAAAAAAACTCTTAGGATGCTTTCAAAGAGGTTGAAATCATGGGGTGCCTCCCAGGGTTTCTCCTCTGGGAGGAAGTGTGTGGGTGTGAAACAAGGGGGTGTCCATGTGCAGGTGTGAGTTTCCTGGTCCGGCTCCTGGGGCTGTCACCCACAGGCCTGAGAAAGGGGAACTTGGTGAGGAAAAGCCGGTTAAGCAGTGACCCCTTGGTCTCTTGAGTCAAGACAGTCAGAATGCCTTTTCAGACTTCTGAAGGGTCTGTTTTCACGTCTCAGGATGCTGTTTGTTTCCAAAACGGTTTGTAACCCGTGGTTTTCTTTTGAGGTTACTGGCCTGGAAATAGGAACACTTCACCTCCAGGACAAATAAGACTGTCTTGTTACAGGACGGAGGGACAGTGGGACAGGCCACAAGAGAGCCAGGGCTTCCTAGCTGGTGTCCCTGGGGTGAAGGGGAAGAGGAAGGAGTGACAGCCTGACAGTGGTGTCCTTGCTGGGCCCCTGGAAGCGAGAGAGAGAGAGAGAGAGAGATGCACCCATCTGCTCTTGTAGGACTGGGGCCAGCCCAGTTTTAACTGGATCAGCTTCTCCACGCAGCCCCAAGTGGGACCTGCTCTAGTGCCACCTGCCAATTTGCTAGAGACACAGAAGCCCCAGACTGTGTGTAGCGAGTGGTGGGCATGCACGTGCATGCGTGAGAGGAGCCGTGCCACCAGCCATATGCAGCAAGGCATTTTAAAGCCAGTAATTCCAAAGACCGTTCGAGAGTCTGGAACTCAGCCATGTATCCTAGTCGAGGGAAGGAAACATTTTTGTTGTATACATTTCCCATATGCGCACGTATGTATAAACGTACACACTGTCTCTCCATATATCTCTCTGTGTAAAAACTTTTTTTTTTGCCTGAGAGTCAGGTGGTAATGATGATGGTGATGATGATGATGACGGTCACTGTGCACCTGCTGTGTGCCAGGCCCCACTTTAACTAATTAATGTGGATTTATGCCCTGAGCCCTTAAATCCACCATAGGAGCTTTCATACTTTTAGACTTCCTATTTTATAGGCTTGCAGGAGGAAACTAAAGTAGCTTGTCCAGGACGTCATGGAGCTAGGGGGCGGTTCCAGGCTGTGTGGAGAGCCCTCTGCTCTTAACCATGGTGCTCACTCTTCTCAAAGCACCGTCCCCGGCCCACAACTTCAGCATCACCAGGGAACCAGAGAGAGAATGCCTGTTCTTGGGCCCCACCCCGGACCTGCTGGATCAGAAACTGTAAGGCAGGGCCCAGGGATCTGGGTTACACACGCGCCCTACGTGTGACGCCAGCACACACTGTCTAGTGCTCAGCCATATCTCACAAAGATCAGTTTGCCTCGAAGGAGAATTCTTGGATGAGAGATGTTGTGTGGA
Source organism: Sylvilagus floridanus (assembly GCA_949820135.1). NCBI lineage: Eukaryota > Metazoa > Chordata > Mammalia > Lagomorpha > Leporidae > Sylvilagus > Sylvilagus floridanus. The sequence goes on from OX463226.1 coordinate 18,079,977, forward strand.
GTTTGCTGTCTGGTGATGGACAGCTATACTTCTTCCTCCTCTTATTTGCTCCCATCCACTTCCCACCCTCTCTGCAGTAAAATATTCTTAGCCGTGCTGTCAATGGAGCACTAACAGTGATTGCCACCCCACTTTGTTCTTTCTGTAAAATAAAATGAACTCACTTTGGAGCCTGTCTCCCATTTTGTCATCAAAGTACCTGAGGCTCAACTAAGTTGGCTGTGACCAGAGTTTGCCATCTGTAGGCACAGAGCAGGGCCATCAGCCTGGTTTAGGGGTCTGCCTTCCACCACATCCTGGTGGTAAGCAAACGGAGTTCTAGGCCCTTCCCTAGTAGGAACTCATTAAATCCTCTTTACCCACAAGGTGGGTACTTGCCAGGGACTGGGCACAGGGCGAGGTGGCCATGCTCTGACTGTCTTCACAAGGACAGGCAGGATTCGGGCTCAGTGCCTACTGGTCACAGATGGTCCAGTGCTGAGGGACGCTTGATCCCAAGTGCCGAGCGAGCAGTGCTCTCGGATTGGAGGGCTGTGTTTGCTTTAGCCAGCGCCCTACACCGGGAGGTCAGACAGGCTGACCTTGCCAAGGGAGTCGCCGTCACACCCGTCTGTGCCTGAGCCCCAGCACCAGCATGAGGAACAGGTGGGGAAAAAGTGGAATTTTACTGCCAGTTCCTTGTGGTTTGTTGCACAAGACAAATTCCAATCTTTTTTAAAAAAATATTTTACTGATTTATTTATTTTAAAGGCAGTGACGGCAGACATGGGGGGAGATCTTCCATCTGTTGGTTCACTCCCCTACATGGCCACAGCAGTCAGGACTGGTCCAGGCTGAAGCCAGGAGCCAGAAACTCCATCTGGGTCTCCCACATGTGTGGCAGGAGCCCAAGCACTTGGGCCATCCTCTCCTGCCTTCCCAGGTGCGTTAGCAGGGAGCTGGGTCATTAAAGGAGCAGCTGGGACTTGAACCTGTACTTACAGGTGGTGCCGGTGTCTCATGCAGTAACTTAGCGCTCTGGAGATGCCTAAGGGAAGGGGGCAGGACTGGCTTCCTCATTTCTTCTCACCTGGGCACTCCTGAGGCTCTCAGCCTGTTTCTAGAAGAGTCGATATATGTCTGGCCGGTGTCATTTAGAGTGGCTCAGGAGGCAGGAGGATTGGAAGAACTCTGGAGTCTGCTGAGCGTCATCCTTAGCAGCTGTAGGGTCCCTGAGACCTCAGGCCTTAGGAGCAGGCCCATCCCCTCTCTTTAGTGCTGACTATGTGTGGTAGGTGAGTTCACAACATTGGTCCTCTTTGCACAAAGGGCAGTTCCCAGGTGTTGAGTTCTAACCAGAGATGACAGTCTGGAAAAACAGACGACACAATGCCACTTGGGGCAGGGAACCCACAGCCTGATGGAGTGCCCCGTCCCGGCCTCCTGTGTCCAGTGGCGACCATCCCCATTCTCTAATTGTTTCCAAGGCAAGCTGGGGAAGCCACGCTGTGCAGACACAGCGCCGTCCTCCAGCTGGCCAGGGCCCTCCTGGGCTGCAGGGCTGGGCCAGCCCATGGAGAGCAGCAACATCCCTGGGCACTGAGTCCGGAGCTGGCTGAGATGCCTCAGGCCTGTGCAGGCTGCGGAGTGTGGACATGCCAGCCCCAGGGAAGAGGCCTGGGGTCCCTTGTTAACATAGGTGGCCAGCAGCACTCAAGGACGCTTGCCCAACTTTATCGTAGAGTCAAGGATGGCAGAGGAGTCGAGCCGGCTTATCAGTGCCAACCACAGGCACGGTGACAAAGGTCCCTTGGCTGGTAGCTTTTGTTGTACCTGTTTGGTTCTCGGTATATCCATGGCTACCATCTGCAGGTGGTTTTCCTATCTAGAACGGGAGCACCAGCTTCACCCCAAGACTGCCCAAGGGCGAAGCTCCCCCATGATCCCTGTGTCTTGGGGTCCTACCCCCTGTCCCTCTGCCACCCCAGACCTGAACTTCTCAGCACCAGGAAGCAGCATCTCTCCCCTAGCTCCTCTTGCTTCTCTGTCTTAAGCTAATTTATTCACCTGCTCATCTAGGTCAAGAGTGCCTTGAGAGTATGGTTCATTTATTTACCCAATAGGTATCTTTGGGAGTCCCCACTTGGGGGGTCAGCAGATCAGGCCTTCCCACCAGAGCTCTATGACCTTGGGCTCTGTCTTCCTGTCTCAGAGGGGACAGCAGAGAATGCAGGATGGATGGAAACACTGAAGGAGATGGGGCAGGGTCGGCATTCAGCAGTGAGAGTCAGTCCCTCTAGACCTTGGTGATAGATACATGGACACCAGAGACCCACGCAGGGTGTTCCAGTCTGAAGCTGGGAAATTGACTGCAGTGTGCAAGTCCAAGTTCCGGTCCAAGTCCACAGTTCTGCCCCACCTGAAGTTGGCCTCTCTCCTGTCTCGTTTGTTCAGTGGGGCTGTTCTGAGTTTTCAGTGAAAGGACACTCATGTGTCGTCAGGTGCCCAGGGCAGCAGTTGGCGTGCTGTGGTCACCCTAGCAGTCATGTCATTTGTTCTCCGCCTTGTCAAGAAGTTGCATTGGTGCCAAGCTCTCAGCCTACTGAGGCACCGGAGAGTGAGCCAGAGAAATAGTTGAGCTGAGTGCGGTCTACTGAGCAGTGGAATGAAGCCAGAGCTGCACCATGTGGGTCTCTGCTGTCGGCGAGGGGCACATCGCTCCCGCCCATCCGCGGAGAGGCTGGGCGCTGCGTGGACATGGGTTATGGTCAGGCAAACTGGTCTTTGTGCTGGACTTTGCACTGAGCTGCCCCCTTCGCTAACCCAGGGACCTTCCAGTATGTTTTCACCCAAGAGCCATGAGACACAAGGGCTTCTCATGGAAGAGTGGTAGCCGTCGGCCTGTTGGCTTCTGGCCTGAGACCACGGCTGCCTCCATGAAGGTGTCTTCCCTGGCAACTTACTGTGTGTCGCGTTGGACCTGCGCTCTCCTTCCCCTTTCCAGATGTGGTTTCTCCTTTGCATTCAGCCTTGGCACAGGGAGGGGACTGTCCAGGAGCAGGATGGATGCTTATCTTGCGACAATAAGATAGGGTGGTGGTTAGAAATGAGCTGTTCTTTGCAAATTGTTTTTTAAAAAATTATTTATTTGAGAGAGGAAGAGAGAAAGAAAGAAGAGAGAAGGAGACAGAGATAAAGAGAAGAGAGAGAATAGACAGCTCCCATCCACTGGTTTATTCCCCAAATGCTCACAACAGCCAAGGCCAAAGCCAGGAGCCAGGAGTGCAACCCTGGTCTCCCATGCGAGCCATCTCCATCTGCTTCCCACAGTTTGCATTAGCAGGAGCCTGGAGTGAGGAGCCAGAACCAGGAATCAAACCTAGGTACTCAGATGTGGGACAGAGACATCGTAGCCACCAGGCTAAATGGCCACCTGCCTTGCTTTTTTTGGTTTTGTTTTATGTGATTGAGTATCAACATGGATAAGACCTGGCTGTTTGCCCAGGCGGGAAGGGCTAGGGGACATTTGTGACTCTGTAGGGTTGGTTGTGGCTGTGCTGTTGTAATTTTTGACATGAGGACCGTTAAATACCAATGAAAATAAATTTTTCTTCCATTTTGTTTTGTTTTCGTTGCTGTGGGCCATTACCCTAGCCCAGTATCCACTTCAAGGGCTGCATCAGAATGGTTCTGCTTTGTTGTTTTTGAAACCAAGAAATGTGTGTCTTACAGGTCTTAGGAGTTAATTCACTTGGATTATTTTGTCCAAATTATTGTGAAAATAAGTATTTCGGGACAGCAGTCTGGTGGGGGACTTGGCCAAGCCTCAGAGGGACAATGAGGAGATGAAGAAGAGCTGTGTGTGCCCAGGAAGAGGGCTCAAACTCAGACTCCTAAACCTTGGACAGGGTGGCCCTTGGCTTTGTTATGGGTATGTCCTGAATTCTTTCTTCCATCTGACCCAATTTTAATGGTAGTTCTCTAGTTGAAAATAATTTAATCTCTGTGGGGCCAATGAGTGCATGTATGGATTCCTAATCAGGGTTGATTTCTTTTTTCTTTTTAGTTTTTATTTATTTATTTTACATATTTGCAAGAGAGAGAGAGAGAGCACTCCCCCATCTACTGATTCACTCCCCAAATGCTCACAACAGTGAAGGTTGAGCCAGGTCAAAGCCAGGAGCCAGGAGCTCCATCGAGGTCTCCTGTGTGGGTGGCAGTGGATCCAACTAGTAGAATCATCACCTCCTGGGGTACGCTTTTGCAGGAAGCTGGGATCAGGAGCAGAGAAAAGACTCGAACCCAGGCACTCTGATTCCTAAACTAAGTCGCTGTCTGACAGTACCACTGTGGCCTAGGGAAGGCTCAGTCAGGGGCTGAGATAACACAAGAATGTTTTCTCTCTGTCTCGTTCACAAGGAAGTAGTTGGAATGTGGGGTGGCTTGTTTGCATGTTATTTGGCAACATAAAATGTCGAAGTGTACTTTACATGCTGTAAAATTCACTCTCTTTATTGGGCTAGTATTATGGCACAGCAGGTTAAGCAGCCCCCTGCATTGTTGGCATCCCAGATGGGTGCTGGTTTGAGTCCTTGCTGCTTCACTTCCCGTCCAGCTCCCTTGCTAATGTTCCCAGGAAAGCAGTGGAAGATGGCCCAGGTACTTGGACCCCTGCACCCACGTGGGAGACTTGGAGTTCCAGGCCCCTGGCTTTGGCATGCCCCAGCCTCAGCCATTGCAGCCATTTGGGGAGCAACCAGCAGATGGAAGAGTTGTCTTTCTGTGTTTCCCTCCCTTCCCCTCTCTCTGTGCCTTGCAAATACATAAATATTTTTTTTTAATTCCCATGCTTTAATGGACAGTTTTGTGGATTTTTGTGAATCTACTGAGTTGTGTAACCACCACAGTCATCCAGTGTAAGAGTTTTGCATCCTCCCAGTAAGATCCGTCATGCCCATTTACGGCGAACTCCACCTGCTACCCCCAGTCCTGCAAAACCACTCACATACTTCCTATATCTATGGTTTGCCTTCTGATACTTTATGTGACTACACTCAATGCTGTATGGCAATTTTTGTGTCTGGTTTTTACTTAGCACAAGATTTTTAGTTCCATCCACATTGTGACATGTAATAGTGCTTTGTTCCTTTTCATGGCCGAATAATATTCCATTGCCTGGATTGTGCCACATGTTGATGACTGCTCACCAGTTGCCTACAGGGTTATGTGAGGACATATGCATTCATTTCCCTCCAGAAGATCCTTCGGAGACTGCAAGAATCTGTCTTTGTGACCTTACTCAGCTCATCAGACTTCCCAGAGTCTTGGGTTCCCCATGATAACGCTGTGGGGAGGGACTGTGTCTAACTTACCGGCCCTGCGTCTGGCTGAGATTAGCAAGAGCTGCCCCCCTCATCAAAAGCACTTTGCCTCATCAGCCCAATCTTGATGTCTGCAGCAGACCGGAAAAACTGCAGATTTTACAAAAGCGGGCAGAAAAGCTGAGGCTTGGTCAGGGTGTCCACCGCACCTTCTCGGTGGGCCGCAGGAAGAGCAGGAAATCCCAGATGGAGAAGTGGGAGGAAGACAGACCCTCCAGGAACAAAGAGCGGGCACACAGGTGCCAGGCCGGACACCCGCAGGGGCACCGCCGGCTGTGGCTGCTGTGGCTGCGTCTGGGCGGTAGGTGCGAGGAGGCGCAAATTGAGAGGTGGGATGTGGTGACTGTGGTCCCTGCGTGTCCCATAGGATGACGCTGCTCCTTGTAGGATGTGGAAGTTGTGGGCAAGGTTTCTAAGCAGAGCAGGGATTAATGAAATCAAAAACTACTGCACAAAAGCTTAGAAGGACATCTATTTTGTGATGCCCAGAAGCAGTACGAATGGGGATTCATTTAGAATTTAAAGGGAAGCCTTTTACCTGTGGCTCTGAGGTTCTGAACCTCCATGCCTTCCCCTTGTGGACAGGGCAGACAGTTAAGAATGTATGAAGTTTGTGAGTGTGCTTCAAAAAGTTCTGAGAAAACAGAGTTTGAAAGATAAGCTTTAGGCTGGCGCTGCGGCTCACTAGGCTAATCCTCCGCCTGTGGCGCTAGCACCCCGGGTTCTAGTCCCAGTTGGGGCGCCGGATTCTGTCCCGGTTGCTCCTCTTCCAGTCCAGCTCTCTGCTGTGGCCAGGGAGTGCAGTGGAGGATGGCCCAAGTGCTTGGGCCCTGCACCCCATGGGAGACCAGGAGAAGCACCTGGCTCCTGCCTTTGGATCAGCGCAATGTGCTGGCTGTAGCGGCCATTTGGGGGGTGAACCAACGGAAAAAAGGAAGACCTTTCTCTGTCTCTCTCTCTCACTGTCTAACTCTGCTTATCAAAAAAAAAAAAAAAAAAAGATAAGCTTTAGTGCAAAAAAAAATTAGAAATCCATGCATAGATTTTTTTTTTTTTTGTAATATGCGCTTTGCATGAACTTTTTGCGGCACCCTTGTATGCATCAATTTCACAATTGTTTGCACTAAAACTTACCTTTCAGTTCCATTTCTGCTGACTCCCGGAAGGCCCCTTATACTTTGTGGAGCGCCAGGGGCCAGACATGGGGATTCTTTTCCACTCTGCCCACTGCAGCTGCAGGTCACGGTGAGAGGGCAAGTCTGCTGGTTTGCAGACCAGTCTTTTCTCTGCCCCTGAGGTACCAGCTCTGCCTCAGCTGGGCATGTCAGGGTTCCTGAAGGTCAGTTTTGAACGTTTATTCAATGCACTTGTTGTTTCTCTAAGAAAAATAACAAAAAATAGAATTTGACCTTTGTAAAATAACTTGCGTTAAGGTACAGAAGATAGAAGGAAAAATAATTTGGGGAGGGCAGATGGAGCTGGATTCTACGAAAAAAAAAAAATGAGAAATACTGTTTTAATTGAAGAAATCGACTGTTAGTAAGGGAGACTGCAGACAGCCCCGTCTGTTCATGGACATTGGCTGCTTGGTCTTTGAGTTCCGGGGAAATCTTGCCTTCAGGGGGCATAAGGTGTTTCCATTTTGATACACACAGATAGGCACACTCGTGTGCATGTGTGAATGTGCGTGTGTCTAAAATAGTCATTCATTCCTATATTCATACAGCGATAGGTGAAGCTGATGTTAATGGCAAAAGTCTTGTGAGGAGTGGGTCAAGGAGTGGTGAGAGCTGTTTGGACAACCCTGTGAAACTCTCCACCAAAATGAATGGAGTGAGGGCTTCTTGCAGAAGCCCCAGGAAGACTGTTGAGGCCGAAGTGTGCAGGTGGCTTATCACATGTGGTGTGAGACAGGCACCTGTTCCTGTGTGGGACCTCACACTATATGTGGGTGATTGGAACTTGTTTTCAGCTGTTGGCTCCTGTTGTGAGCATACCTGGAAGAATGGATGCCAGCATTTGTTCTAAAAATCGTTTGGGGCAAAGTTTACTTTGGATCAGAGTTGCACTCCTGATTTTCTAATGCCAGTGCCTCTCAGAATTTTGTACACGCTGTGAATCCAATGAGCTGTGACAGCCTCATCACAGGTCTCCGTCCCTATGCTCAGCCAGCCCAGGCCTGCTGGTTCCAGTTTGGCTCCACAGTCCCGTACTGCACCTGCCTTCCTGACAATAACCCAGTCTCCTCTTGCTTCAAAGTGTATTCTCCCAAAGCAAAACCACCTGCAGCTCCTGGGTGCGCGGCGGGACATTTTGTCCACTGGGCCTCCTGCCGCAGTGGGTTGTGGACAGCCCCGTGCCCAGCCCGCCATTCGTGCTGACCTCAGCGGCTGTTCCAGTGCTGCCCCTATCTTGCTTCTGTCGGGCTGCACGTGCCTGTCTCAACAGAAGGCACCAGACCCAGGAGACCCATGGCTCCTGTCCCAGCAAGAACCCCAGGTCCTACAGGTTTTGATTTACCTCCCACTCAATCAGACCTCTGCAGTCTCTCAAGGAAAGAGCCCATCTCTGGCCAGCAGCCTTGACATTGGTCTCTCTGCCTGGCCCTGCTCCCCTCCCGCATTGCTCCACACGGAAGCCACGGTGTTGTTTGAACTACAAATCTCCTGTGGACGCTGTCCCTTTGAGAAGCCTCCACTGACTTTCCATTGCCCGTGATAAAAGTCCACGGCCCCTACAGGGGGCTGAAATCCCCCCAGGCCTGCCCCAGGTTGCCCTGTTGTCTGTGCTGCCACAGGAGGGCAGGCGACCCTCGGGTTCAGCGCAGAGCCTGGTGCAGGAGATGGGGTATCATTTCCTGCAGGTTTGACCGTACCAGTGGCACAGTGTGTGTACACAGGGACTTCACAAAGTTCAGAAAATGGCATTAAACGGTAGATGTATTTAGGTGCAGTAAGTTTGAAATCAGTGCATGGCTTCTCTGGGTTATGCATTTTTCATGAACTTTTTCTTCCGTCTAGTTTTGCTATAGTGGACAGGCTATGTCTAACAATTTGGTCCTAGGACTTGGGCCATAATTCTCGAGTACTAAGTTACTATGGGGGTGTATGGCTGCCCCTTTACGTTTTAGGGGGCGAGGGGCACACTTGTGGGGGTGAGAGATGCAACCAGCGGTTGCAGAGCCGTTCCCCTGGCGAGAGAGACCCGACCGCAGCTTATTGTAGATGTAGCTCCGGAAAGGCTGGACTGGCAAAGGCAGCCTGTGCTGACCTCCCGGCCAAGGCCTCGCTTGTTATTTTCCCACAGTCCATGCTCAGCTCCAGGAAGAGGAAATGCAGGCATTAAGAGGCCTTCTCAGGGCCTGGTGACCTTGGGACAGTCTCCTAGGAGAATACAAGCCCCCAAGGTCAGGAGTCTTTCTTCCCCCATGCCACACGGGTGTCTCGCCCTGTTTGTACACGTCCTTAACCTTGTTGATTGGCGCTGGCCCTACCTTGTCCTTGTTCCTTTATGGCTCACTTGTTGAGTGCATGAGCCAGGCTGGCCTCAGCTCAGCGCCTGCTGTGCAGCCTCTCTCCCTGTGTGACCTTGATTGGGTCCAGAACATCAGATTATTCGTGGTGTAGAGCAGCTACCTTGCAGGGTTATTGTGGAGATGAATTGAGGAAGCAGATTCAATCCTTTCGCATAATAGGGGTGCTGTAAACAGTGGCTGCTGCCTCTGCTAGGAGTCTGTTCTTGTTTTATAGACTTACTGCCCAGTGGCTGTGTGGCACGGGGCAAGTTACTTAACGGCTCTGAGCCTTGGCTTCCCATTTGTTAAGTGGTGTCCATGTCAGTGCCCACCCTTAGTCGTGCTCAGAGGGCCACGTGAGATTGTCCATACTGAGGTCTCTGAATGGTGTGTGGCCATGGTCACGATCTGCCTGGGAACACCCTGAGCCGGTCAAGGCACAGTGTACACAGCCAGCACATTGCACTGTACTTATAGATTCAGAATTGCTGTCCATGAGTTTATATGCATAAGTGCTCCTATTGCTGTCATTAATTTCTCTCGTAATAAGCTCAGGAAGGCTCCCAGGACCTTCTGTCTTTTTTTTTTTTTTGACAGGCAGAGTTAGAGACAGAGAGATCATTCCGTTGGTTCACCCCCCAAAATGGCTGCTACGACCGGCGTGCTGCACCGATCCGAAGCCAGGAGCCCAGCGCTTTCTCCTGCTCTCCCATGTGGGTGCAGGGCCCAAGCACTTGGGCCATCCTCCACTGCCTTCTTGGGCCACAGCAGAGAGCTGGACTGGAAGAGGGGCAACCGGGACAGAATCCTGTGCCCCAACTGGGACTAGAACCCGGGGTGCTGGCACCACAGGCTGAGGATTAGCTTAGTGAGGCACGGCGCTGACAACCTTCTGTCTTATTATCAACTGTATACTTTATGGAAATGTTGTGCCGGCGCCATGGCTCAACAGGCTAATCCTCCGCCTTGCAGCGCCGGCACACCGGGTTCTAGTCCCGGTCGGGGCACCGGATTCTGTCCCAGTTGCCCCTCTTCCAGGCCAGCCCTCTGCTGTGGCCCGGGAGTGCAGTGGAGGATGGCCCAGGTGCTTGGGCCCTGCACCCCATGGGGAGACCAGGAAAAGCACCTGGCTCCTGGCTCCTGCCATCGGAGGAGCGCGGTGCGCCGGCCGCAGCGCGCCGTCCGCGGCGGCCATTGGAGGGTGAACCAACGGCAAAAGGAAGACCTTTCTCTCTGTCTCTCTCTCTCACTGTCCACTCTGCCTGTCAAAAATTAAAAAAAAAAAAAAAAAGAAAAGAAATGTTGTAAGTGATTTTTTTCCTCATCAGTGCAGGGCCACTACAGAATTTCTTTAAACTCACACGCACGTGCAAAAGAAGGTGGAAACTTGCAATCTTATCCAAACATCAGTATTTCTGTGGCTATCCTTACTTTTTTTTCCTATGTACTATTTATACATTTCTCCTCCCCCTGTTGGAATTATGTGTATCTTTAAAAGCAGAGCTGGAATAATGACGTACTTTCACAGCTTGGGGTACATTGTCGTGTTTGTTTTTTTCACTGATGCCTCTGACTTGTGTAGTTAGGCGCAGAGGGCCTGGGGCTTCCAGGAAGGCCTGCCCCTGTGTACCCCCCAGCTGAAGGGGTGCTGTGCCAGGGATGTGACCGGGCACACCTGGCCTCCTTGCACTGTGTGCCTGGTGAGAATAATGCTGGGGAGATCATTGGCCCATGCATGCATTGTATTAAGTGTTAAAAATATGGTAAAGATTTTTAAAATTAGCTTGATAAAAGGACAACACAAAGGGATCCTGATGGTTGTGGGTACATGAAGCTGCACAGGGGATTAAAATTGTCTAGTGCTGCGCACACACACACACACACACACACGAGTACGGTTAAAACTGGGGAAGTCTGAATAACACTGCGAATCAGATAGATGTCAGCATCCTGGTCGTGGTATGTAATTTTGCTGAATGTCAGTACACGGGAACCTGGCTCAGGATCTATGGGATTCCTGTGGATTTTTTCTTACAACTGCATAGAATTAGCCACACGTGCCTGCCTGTATGGGTGATCTTGAGACATTAGCTGGGGAAATGAGTGTCGTCTCAGACTGACACAGTACTGGAGCAGACTGCAGCTCCAGCTCCTGCTGTCTGGCAGGATCACAGCGGCACAGGACAAGCGCTAACTCCTGCCCGAGGCACAGGAGCCTTCACCCGCCCTGAGCCCATGAGCTGCAATCCATCTATTATCTAAGTAGATTCTGGTTGAAACCCACCCTTGTCAGTCTCTCTCTCCCCCCTGGCAGCTCTGCCTAAGTGAGAGGCAAAGAAAGTGCCCCGGGTGATGGACTTTTCTCTCTGCTGTGAGGCAGGTGATAGGGCTGGGTGGAGAGCAAACCCCCGCAGGGAGCCTGGGGGGGGGGGGGGTACGGTTTCAGATTTAGAACCAGATTTCGGGTCTCCTCCTTAAGCTCCGAAATCATTCCAACAGATCAGGTTTCTCTGAGCTCACTCGCCGGGGTGCTCTCTACTGGTGTTTAATGAAATATTTACAGACCTATTGAATTCCACTTGCTATGCGCCCAACTTGGACTTAGTACAGCAGTGCAATTCCCATTTGCTTTCCTCCCGGGGCGCGGGTCATTGCCAAAGTGTCAGCTCACAGCAGAGTTCATCTCACTCACAAAGCCTTGCTGAGGAGTTATTATGCAGCCCCAAAGTGACAGGTGTCAAAATGGTTGCTCTTTGACCCTAAATCTATTTGCATTCACTCCTTGCTCCATAGAATAAAAGGCAATGCTACCTTTTGTTGAACTCCAAATCTAGTCCTTGCTATTGATTTAAAATTAGACAAGCCTGAGATTTCTCTCTTTTCTCTCTCTCTCTCTTTTTTTTTTTTTTTTTTTTTTTTTGGCGGACTAAAGCCTTTCATTGCACAGTCCTTTTTTTTCCAGTGGAAGGAGTAAAAGAGACACAGTTCTAGGCTGCTTGCTCTGACCACAGTGGATTTTATACACAGAGAAATAGCACCACGTGTGAGTGTGTGTGTAGGGGGGCACAGATTATGGTCACTTTTGGTATGGATTTTAAAAATAGATTGCCTTGTTTTTCATGGCATGGAAACCATTCCTTAGACTCAGTGTCAGGATGAGATGGGCAGAGGGGGCTGTGCTGTTGTGAGATCCAATCAGTGTTTCCAGAAGGAGCCCCTCTGTCCATGCGGCTGGGGCTGTGTGGCTGCTGAGGTGCAGCCCTGCAGGCCTTTCCATACAGGGACTGTGTTGCCAACTGACCTCTGCCCCATGTACTTGAGTTTGCTGAGTTCATGGGAGGCCAGAGCCCTGCTACCCCACTGCCTGGTCCTTATACCGCCTTCACATATGCACATGCGTGTGCACCCCCACACAGACCCACAGTGTATAGCTTTACAGCGATAGCAACCATCCCCCACAGTTAGATCTCCTATCTGGAACTGGAAAGTGAAACCCCACGGTGTTGAACACAGCGTGGGCTGAACCCAGGAAAGTCAGTGGCCCTGCGTGCTAACACAGGAACACAGCCTCAGGGTGCTTTTCCGGATGGGGTCGTTTGTCTGGCAGGTGCATGTCCTAGGGTCTCATTGTCACTTTTACTCCTTACAGTGCTATGTGCTGAAAGAGTTGGCCAGATGACTAAGACGTACAATGACATCGACGCTGTCACTCGGCTTCTGGAGGAGGTAAGCATTTTAGGGGAGGGCAGAAAGGGCTGCTTATCACCGGCTGATAGAAGCACACGCTGTTGTCTGCTTCAGCGAGGACTCTCAGAAGTTGGGCCTTCTCCAGGTATCGTGTAATGCCTCTACTTTCTGAACTAGTAGCAAGGTAGGCCTTTGTAGCTAGAACTTTGTATGGGTATTTTAGATTTTTCAAAGGAAATGTTACTCCTGATACAAAATATGGTACCGCTTAAATAGGTTAAATGTGTCTTGTGGTTCCATTTTTCCATGACCAGTTTTGGAGCGTCCTTATAGAACAAAGCTGGCCATTGTGGGTTCTTAGAAAGGACTCATGGAATGAGTCCCTGTCCTTAAACACTGGCCCCAGCTGCAGAGCAGCTCTGACACAGACAGGTGCTAACTTGCAGATCCTTGGTCCTGCTCCAGAAGTGAGAATGACTCCAGGTCATGTTCCTTAGCACTGTCCCCAGGAAGGGAGTTACAGCAACGTGGGAGACACAGGAATCCCCGCTGTGGTTTCCAGCCAGCAGGGCGATGAGGCCGAAACCCAGGCAGGGCCCGGGCAGCAGTGGCAGAACCCAGAGTGTTTGATATGGGGGTGGGGACGTCCTTCACCCCATGTTTGCCCCTTTCTCTTCCCCTGTGTTTCTCCCTCTGCCTACCCAGTGTTTCACACCTCCCTTGAACCCACTCCTGTCCGATCTCCTAGAGAGAGTCATAGAGTGACGTCAGGGTGTTAGGCGAGGCATTTGGGGGCACAGGCCTTCTGCCTTCTGGTGGCGGCTGCCTGGTCAGCACCACTGACTGTGTTTTGTTGGAAGTTCTTTTTGAGTTCCTATTGAGAACTTTCATTCTTTTGTTTATTTGGTGGGGAGATAGAAAAAAGAGAGAGAGAACTTCTGTCCACTGGCTCACTCACCAAATGCCGACAACAGTCCCTGGCTGGAGCCAAAGCTAAGAGCCAAGAACCCAGTCCAGGTCTCCTATGTGATGGCAGGAACCTCACTTCCTGAGCCATCACCACTGCCTCCCTCGGTGGACAGTAGCTGGAAGCTGGAATGAGGAGCGGAACTGAAATTGAACACAGGCTCTCCAATAGAGGCTGTACCGGGTGTCCCGAGTGGCGTCTTCACTGTTGTGCCAAACACCAGCCCCAGAGTGGTTCCATGGGCTGCCACCCCGGAGTGTCCACAGCCTGCAGCCCTTGGCTGTGACCGAGTCCCAGCTGGCGGTACTGGACAGCATTCCCCAGGTCATGGCCTTTCTCAGCCGGGCGAGAGTTTGAGCCCTTCGTGCAGATGCCAGGGTCAAGAATTCACTTTTTCGCCACCAGCTGGTTTTTTTGTTTTTTGGGTTTTTTTGGACAGGCAGAGTGGACAGTGAGAGAGAGAGACAGAAAGAAAGATCTTCCTTTACCGTTGGTTCACCCTCCAATGGCTGCTGCAGCCGGCCGGTGCACCGCACTGATCCGAAGCCAGGAGCCAGGTGCTTCCTCCTGGTCTCCCATGCAGGTGCAGGACCCAAGGACTTGGGCCATCCTCCATTGCACTTCTGGGCCACAGCAGAGAGCTGGCCTGGAAGAGGGCAACCGGGACAGAATCCGGTACCCCGACCGGGACTAGAACCTGGTGTGCCGGCACCACAAGGCGGAGGATTACTATTGAGCCGCGGCGCCGGCCTTCCACCAGCTTTTCTAAGTGGCTGTGGCCATGGCCATGTTTGGCCTCATCTTATAAAACAGGAGGGGAGGGGGTGCTGGGAAGAGTCTTGGCAGGGCAGTTCCTTGGTTCTTTGTTGTGCCTTGTTTCACTTTTCACAAGGTCACGGCGTTGGTCTGTCTGTATCTCTGTGTTTTATAAATAGCAGTGCCATTTGCTCCTTGCCCTGATAAGAATCGTGTCAGAGTTCCCTGCCTTTCTGTGGAACTGGGCGGGGATCCCGGTGACCACCAGTCCGCCCGGGTCGTGTGACGGTCACACCAGGCTGCGCTTGCCTCTGCTCTCGGCTCTGCCTCTGCTGTCGATGGCTTTGGTCTGCACACCTGCTGTCTCTTGGCCAGCGTGACAAGCGTGCTTCTGGTTTTAAAGGAAAAGGTTTCTGTGGCTTGCTCTGACTGGCTGCTGTCCAGGATGCACCTGTGGGCCAGGCTCGCCTTCTCCCCAGGTAGGGAGAGGCTGACCCTTTGGGCCCGAGCGATGCTTTTTGTCCTGAAATTGGTGAATGAGATGAGTCAGCCATGAAGTGTGCACTGTTGGCTGTCCCTGTCGCTAGTGGGTGTCACAGTCAGTGTAAGTTCATTGGTAAGCAACTGAGGGAGCCAGCGCCATGGCTCATTTGGCTAATCCTCTGCCTGCGGCGCCAGCATCCCATATGGGCACCAGGTTCTAGTCCCAGCTGCTCCTCTTCCAGTCCAGCTCTCTGCTGTGGCCCGGGAGGGCAGTGGAGGATGGCCCTGGTGCTTGGGCCCCTGCACCCGTGTGGGAGACCAGGAGGAGGCACCTGGTTTTGGATTGGCGCAGCGCACCGGTCAAACCGGCCATTTGGGGGGTAAACCAATGGAAGGAAGACCTTTTTCTCGGTCTCTCTCTCTCTCTCTCTCACTGTCTAATTCTACCTGTCAAATAAGTTTTAAAAAAAAGCAACTGAGACTAAACTTACAGTCATTTTAACCAAAGCATCGCTGGAAAGAGAGAATAAGCCATTCCAGTGAGCTCCTCCTTGCCTCTTTGTGAACTGGCTCTTTCAGTAGCTTGTCTCCTAGGGCCAACGTGAATTTGTTTGGAGTCTCTTACTCTCGTCCTTTATTCTAGTGGACATCCCCTAGCTGTTGTGCTGGTTTTCGAAATACCCATTGATCATGTGCTGGCTAGTCTCTTCTGTCACCTTTGCATTGCTCAAAGAGAAACGCAGCCGCGCTGTTGCCTTAGTAAAGTGAGAACCAGAAAAGGAACTGAAGATGCTCCAATGACTTGTTTAAATGTTTCACCTCCTCAATGAATACTTTTACTGTAACTTCTTGCTTTTTGTTATCCCAGCAGACCATGATCTTTATAATTACTCCAACGCTTGAACTTCAGGCTCTTGTCATTTGTAGGGCTGAGTGATATTCCCATATGTCCATCTCCCACATTTTCCTAATGCATTCACCCATCAGTGGACACATAGGTTGATTCCATGTCCTGGCTATTGTGAGAAGGGTACAGTGAGCCTGGGAGCCCAGGTGTCATGGTATTATCCATCGTGTTCAGAGCTGGGGGGTGGGAAGGGGCCTCCAAACACAGAGGAAGTGGGGGGAAAGCGGGGATGCTGATGACCTGATTTGATCCGTTTGCACTGTATTTATCTGTCTTGAGGCTGCCTGCTGCCCCCTGGTGTTCACGTACTAAATGGTCATCAAAAAACTTTTTCTAAACAAAATAAAGAAGGAAAAAATTTAGCAGTCCTGTGTAGACCAAGAGAGAATCTGTGGTAGTAGAGAGAGCAAGGTGAGCCTCAGGGCTGAGGTTGAGGCGTGACCAAGGGGCTCCATTGTTGAGCCTCCCCCCCCCAAATACTCTTGTGTTTCTTCCCCCGCCTCTTCTCCATTCTCCTGGGGTCATGTGTTGTGGGAAGCTCTGTGCATCTGTCAGGTGCTCTGGCAGTTCCTCGCCTCACCCTTCATAGGGACTGTTGCTTTCTTGCTTGATTTGTTAATGGTGAAATGTGCAAACACAGTGTGGCCACGGCGTGCCAAGCGGCTGTGCCCGTTCCGGGAGCCAAGCAGCATGGTCATGGGAAGCCAGCGTAGAACAGGTAGTCAGGTAGGGAACCAGTGAGCATTAATCAGGCACCCTCTGGGCATTCAGCACAAGAACTCGCTCTAGCGGAGGAAAACATCTACCCCTCCTGGTAGGCAGTGGCCAGCATGACTGAATGCCCAGAGACAAGGGTCTCATTTTCCTGGACAGAGTCACTGCATTCCCCCCTCCACGGCCCCATTGGAAGGCCCTCTCCACTCATACTCTGTTTCTGGCAGCCACAGATTGGGGGTTTTCACTACTTACTTGCTGGTTTACCCACCTGGCTCGGGGATGGTAGTGAAAGCCTCACTAGGGAAGACCCAGGGGACAGAGACCGTGTTCCTGCAAGAGGGAGCCAGGTGACCTTCAGCTCCAGAGTCTCCCCAAACTGTACTTGACCTCAAGTGCTGTGCCCCTGATTCCCCCTTTGTAATTCTGTCTATTGTTAATACCAAGCACTTTGCACATTTGGGGTTTCAAAGGTTGCCACATGAGTGGCAGGTCCAAAGCAGGGATGGCGATGGTGCATATGTGTGTGTTGGCTCAAAGGCAGCCCAAGCGGAGTTCCTGTGATTAGCAGAGAGATGTGTGCTGCTGTTGCCATGGAGTAACGGGGTGCATGTGTAAGAAGTTAGAAACCCTAGATTTTGCCAAGGCGATCTCAGCTGGCCTGCCCTCCTCTCTGCCCCCAACTTGACAGAGCTGGGAACCAGACCCCCAAGGGATGTTCAAACAGAACCCCGCATCTCGGTGTGGCATAGGACGTGCCACCAGTGAGAGTGTGACCAGCACCTGCTGTGGCCCCGTGCTCTCTCCCTGGCCAGCAGTGTGGAATAACACTTGGGTATTTTCCATTCTGTGCTGTTGTACTTAAAGTAAACCAAGTGTCAGTTGCTATTACTGAAATGATTCCTCGCCTTGCTAGAAGGCAATAACCTTGTGCTTTGAGAATCGCAGCCAGGAGCCCCTGACCTTCCTGAAGCTTGAGCCATTAGCCTTGGCTGTGTGGGAGCTGAAGGGCCAGTGTTGGCTGGGGACCCAAGATTCCTCCCCAGCCTTCCCCTTGTTTGGAGAGTACTCCTGGTGAGCAGAGTGTCTAGAATGGACTTAGCTCTTCAGTTCTCGTCTCCCTGCCACCTCCTCCCAGAAGTGAGCTAGCCTGGGCCCAGCAGGAGGTTGACAAGTCCACACGTGGGAATGGCCTCTGTCCACCATCAGGGGGCACCTGCCTCCCTGCAAGGGCAGCTGTGCCTGTACAAGCCACCAAGGATGAAAGACAAAGAACTTAGTAAATTGCCCCCCAATGAAGGCTAGGGGGTCGCTGCCTGTCTGGGTCAGCTCCTAGCTTTACTGCCAGAGCACTTCAGGATCTCTGTGTACATTCATTCATTCAACAAAGAGGTCCTGAGTCCATGGGTCCATGTGCTGGGTCCAGGTCGTCAGAGCACTGCACAGACACTGAGAACCACTGCAGAAAAATGTGTCTGGTGACAGCTATGTTTTTTTTTTTTTCTCTTGGATCAAAGATGTGTTCTCCTTAGGCTTCCATTTCGCTGCCAGATATCCGCGTAGCCCCTGCGGGCAGAGGTTGCTCCTCTTGTAATAGGCGCCCCATGCCAACACGGGTGGTCAGTCGTGCATGGCCTTGATAATTCCCAGATGCCCTTGATTTCCTCACTGGATGCTGACCGCTCCGGGCTCCTGCTGAGTCCCTGTCCTCCCTCTGCCTCTCGTAGAAAGAGCGGGATCTAGAATTGGCTGCCCGCATCGGCCAGTCGTTGTTGAAGAAGAACAAGACGCTGACGGAGAGGAACGAGCTGCTGGAGGAGCAAGTGGAACACATCAGGGAAGAGGTGAGGGGCGGAGGCCACGGGCTCAGGGGCCATGGGCATGGGCAGAAGCCCCCAGCTCCCAGGGAGCACCCTCAGCCTGAGTCCAGAGCTGCCGGCTCAGGGCCTGGGAGCCTCCCGTGCCTCCTTCTTGTCCTCAGTGGGAGAGGACAAATGTCCCCAGGGTGGGCACAGGCGCGTGGTACCGTTCCGCGTGGGCAGGCCTGGGCCTGCCACCGTCTGCCCAGAGTCCACACGCTAACCACGTGATTGACAGAGAGCCTCCACACAGGGTGAAAGGGCACACGGGCTGAGACAGCAGCAGTGAGCAGGGGTTCCCGAGCCTCGTGGATGGGGCACCTGCAGAAGGTGGTTTTCTGGAGGCTGGCTCTTGGTGCTGTGGAAGGCGAGTCACAGTCATGATTATGGAGGAATTTCGTGTGTATTAAACAAGACCAAAAATAGCCTTTTTAATGATAGAAACATAGTTTTTTTTTAATTTATTTTATTTAAAAGGCAGAGTTGGGGGTATAGAGAGAGAGAGGGAGGAGATGGATCTTCCATCCGCTGGTTCTCTCCCCAAATGGATGCAATGGTTAGGACTGGGCCAGGCCGAAGCCAGGATCTAGGAGCTTCTTCTGGGTCTCCCACATGGGCTCAGGAGTCCAAGCACTTGGACCATCATCCACTGCTTTCCCAAGTGCATTAGCAGGGAGCTGGATTGGAAGTAGAACAGCTGGGACTTGAACTGGCGCCCCTATGGGATGCTGGTGCCTCATGCTATGCCACAGCACCAGCCCCAGTGATTATTTTCATGATGCAGATCTCGGCTGGTGGATATCAGTGTGAGGCTGATCTGAAAGGGGCTGCTTTTTCTGGCAGGGACATGCGTGGACAGGAGCAGGGAGGCTGCAGAGTGAGTGGGGAGACCAGGGTTAGAAGCTCACAGCCAGGATCTGCCCTTCTGTCACCCTGAGCATTCTCTTCCCCGTGCATTGTGGCCATGAAGACTCTGCTTCCTTCTCGTGCGTTCTTTTCTAAATCAGAAAAGCGGGAGAGGACCCCCTAATTCATGTCCCTGAGATACATCTATAGTTTGCCTAATTAAAGCTACTCCCAGAGCATTGTTGTCTGGGCTTATGTATAATTTTAATAGAACAGCACTTCAAATAGCTCATAGAAAAGGGTATTAAAGGGGCTGGTGCTGTGGCGTAGTGGATAAAGCCACTGCCTGCTACATCATGTCCTGGCTGCTCCACTTCCTATCCAGCTCCCTGCTAGTGTGCCTGGGAAGGCAGCAGAAGACAACTCAAGGGCTTGGGCCCCTGAACCCACTTGGGAGACCCAGAAGAAGCTCCAGGCTGCTGGCTTTGTTCTGGCCCTGCCTTGGCTGTTGCAACCATCTGGGGGAGTGAACCAACACTCTCTCTCTCCCTCTCTGTCTGTAACTCTGACTTTCAAATAAATAAACTAAATTTTTAAAAAATAAGTAATTTAAAGATAAGTTTATTTTGATGTAAAAAATTTTGAAATCTGTGTCAGTGAGTATTCAGAAAGTTCATGCATGATGTATATTAGAAAAAATGCATAGGTTTCAAAATTTTGTGCACCAAAATGTACTTTCAATAATGTTTTTCCATGAACTTTATTAAAGATGAAGAATACTTTATTTATTTTACTTGAAAGGCAGAGAAAGACAGGGACACAGAGAGATCTCCTATCTCACTCCCCAAATACTCGCAACAGCTGGAACTGGGCCAGGCCAAAGCCAGGAGCCAGGAACTCACTCCAGGTCTCCCCCAGGGGTGGCGGGATCTCGGGTATTGGAGCCATCACCTGCTGCCTCCCAGGATGTGTGTGAGCAGGAAGCAGGAGCTGGGAGTGTAGCAGGGACTTGAACGCAGGCACTCTGGGGGGGGGGGGGGTGCAGGCACCCCAGGCAGCATCGTAACCACCAGAGCAAACACCAGCCCACATTTCTCTATACACCGTTTTGAAGTGCTCTTGCGTGATAAAGGCTGGCTGTCACTGTAGGACCTCAGGCTTTATTTAGAATACAATAAGGTGAGATGCTGCTGTGTCCTGTGTTCCCAGCCCTGGCATCAGGACCTGAGTCCTGCCTTCCGGGGTGACCCCTGGAGAAAGCACACCAGCTCCAGCTGGCCCCTTCTCAGCAGAGGACCTGTCACCCAGGAAGTGGTCGCCCATTGACCTCTCCACGTCACTGTCCTTGCCTGAGGTTCCCCCACCTCACACGCAGTGTCCTTTTCCCTGGAAAAGCTTGGAATTTCACTCTCACAGGTTCCCCTGGCCCATCATTCAGTGGTCAGCCTGGGTGGTGAAGCCGTAGCCTGGATGCACTTAAAATTGGCTTCCCCGTGTCGCATAGGGAGTCTCAGTAAACCACAGACCCCACATCAAATCAGAAATGAGAAGGAAGGAAAACAGAATGGCAGTTCTCATGTACAGCGCTTGATCCATACCTGTCAGTCACAAGGTTGTGTATCCCAACACCTGGAGTACCCTTCCATGTGGTGCACGCGACTGTCCCTGCAGTAACCCACATGGCCCGTTCCCAGTGGCTGCTGCTTTGCTTCCTCAGTCTGAAACTCCTCCCCAGAGACTGTGGACCGCTGAGTCAGGTCTGGCCACGCTTAGCCAGGCGCCTTGTGGCAGTGCCTTAGTCACAGGGTGGGGCTGTGTGGTTTTCCCAAGTCAGGGGTTGGTGCACTGGGTGTAGCGGCCTCACCGGGATCTGTCCCGAGGTGGGAGTTGGCTCTCGCAGAAGGCCATGACCTTGCCTTCCGTTTGCTCCCATGACCCATTGCTCTGGCCCTTTGGCTGTCTGATCTGGCTACTTCCAAAAGCCGTTAGCGTTCTCACCCCCAGCCCGCATTCTAGAGCCTTGTGGTCCCCTTTCTTCTCTATCCCAAAAATAATAATAACAACAATAACAAATGTAGACAGGGAGATTCCCGCCAAGCAGTTGGCCGTTGCATTTGCCCCCTCTCTGGGATCAAACTCAACCCTCGCTGAGCAGTCCGTTCCCAGCGTGAGTGGGTCGTTGCTGCCCTCCCAGGAAGCAAACCCTGGGCCTGGTTTCGCAGGTGTCTCAGCTCCGGCATGAGCTGTCCATGAAGGATGAGCTGCTCCAGTTCTACACCAGCGCCGCCGAGGAGAGTGAGCCCGAGTCTGTTTGCTCCACCCCGTAAGTCAGCAGAGGGCTTGTTCCTGAGGGTCTGCGGCTGGCTGGTGACATTCTGGGAGCCCCCTAGGCTCGCCCTCTGTAGAGCAAGCATCTGCAAGGGCCTCACAAGGATGGATCATGCTGTCGGAGGGGAGCGTGGGAGGATGGGTTTTTAGTTTTCATCTCCCCGGGCCATTTTGCTTGTTTGCGAGCTGAGGTTGACTTGCCCTGGCAGGTGCGCGGGTGACAGGGTGGGCAGTGCTGCTGGAGGGAACACAGGGCTCTGGAGCCAGAGGGGCCATGACCGGTCCTTGGGAGTCAGCCGAGCCTCCCGTAGGGAGCGTGTGATGTCTCCCCCCACGACCTGAGTCCAGAGCTTGTCTGTGTGCCTTGCTGGCTGTGTGCCCCAGGCCACATCCCTTAACCTCTGTGTGCTTATTTCGTCATTTGTCAAACAGAGTTGCTACTAGCACTGAGGTTGTAGGGTGGATGAGCACCAGCTGAGTTACACACGCAGAGTATGGAACAAGCATCCCAGAGTTGTGCGGCCTTTAGATGGGACCGATTCCTCCGAGGCGTGTTGTGGACAGAGGCTTGGGGTGGCGCTGGTTTCCTGGGGGTGGAGCACAGCCTTCCTGGGTCACTGCCTTGCAGCTGCCCATCTGCAGCTCCCCGAGGCTGGCCAGGGACTGGGAGGCCCCTGTCCGTCCCCACACTGTGAGCTGGCTCCCTCCCCAGGCTGAAGAGGAACGAGTCTTCCTCCTCCGTACAGAACTACTTCCACCTGGATTCCCTGCAGAAGAAGCTCAAGGACCTGGAGGAGGAGAACGTTGTGCTGCGATCCGAGGTGACACGCAGCCCTGGCCCCCTCTGCCGCCTCGGGCCAGGGTAGCTCGGGTGCCCGTGCCCTCCACGGAGGTGGCGTCTGGGTACTCAGATCAACTTGCTGCACTTGGTGGGTGTGTGACCGTGGGGGAGGTGCTGAAGGCTGGCCTCCCCAGACACAGGGTAGCCCATGCTCCACGCCTCAGCCCTTGCCCGCCCGCCCTGTCCAGGTGGGAGTGCTGGGCTCTGACCTGAGTCGTGTCCGCAGGCCTGCCAGCTGAAGACGGAGACCATCACCTACGAAGAAAAGGAGCAGCAGCTCGTCAATGACTGCGTGAAGGAGCTGAGTACGTGCCGGGCCCTCCCGCCCCACGCCACTTTCTACTCCCGCCCCACGCCACTTTCTACTCCCGCCCCACGCCACTTTCTACTCCCGCCCCATGCCACTTTCTACTCCTTCCCTGCCCACCCTATCCTACTTTCTACTCCTGCCCCACGCCACTTTTTACTCCTTCCCTGCCCACCCCACGCCACTTTCTACTCCTTCCCACCCCACGCCACTTTCTACTCTTGCCCCACGCCACTTTCTACTCCTTCCCTGCCCACCCTATCCTACTCTCTACTGCCCCACCCCACTTTCTACTCCCCCCTGCCCCACTTTCTACTCCTGCCCCACGCCACTGCCCACCCTACCCTACTCTCTACTCCCGCCCCACCCCACTTTCTACTCCCCCCTGCCCCACTTTCTACTCCTGCCCCACGCCACTTTCTACTCCTTCCCTGCCCACCCTACTCTCTACTCCCGCCCCACCCCACTTTCTACTCCTTCCCCACCCCAGTTTCTACTCCTCACCCCACTTTCTACTCCCTCTCCACCCCACTTCCTACTCCCTCCCTACCCAACTTTCTACTCCCTCCCTACCCCACTTTCTACTCCCTCCCCACCCCACTTTCTACTCCCTCCCTACCCCACTTCCTACTCCCTCCCCACCCTACTTCCTACTCCCTCCCTACCCCACTTCCTACTCCCTCCCCACCCCACTTCCTACTCCCTCCCTACCCCACTTCCTGCTCCCTAGCACCTGCCACCACGATGCCTGCTCATCACCCTTGGAAAATGGCGCTCTCCCTGCCACTCTGCAGCTCTGCCGTGGTTTTCCTAAGATGAGAGGCTGCCTCCCTTGGCCTCGTGTGGTGCACCCACCCCTTCTCACATTGTGGACTGGGTGCTGGGTGTCAGCCACTCAGGATCTTAATTTCTTGCTGAGATGGATATTTAATTTTAATTCTGGACTTATTAACAGGTGAAGGAGGTAGGGAAAAATGCTTGCTCAGAATTTGATTTGTCAAAGTCGAGGTCTGAGACCTCAGCTTTTCACATAAGCTCCTTGTTCCCCTGTGCTGTCTCTGTTAGAAGCCTACAAGTTAGGACAAAAGGGCCAACTCACTATTTGTGTTTCAGCAAAGTACCAAGCAAGTGGAACCCACCCCACATTCAAATCCAGTGCAGAGTTCTGGCTCTGAATGTGGGGGGCACCCCGGGGAACTGTACCAGCGGGAACACACCCCACATTCAAATCCAGTGCAGATTTCTGGCTCTGAATGTGGGGGGCACCCCAGGGAACTGTTCCAGTGGTCGCTGTTTCCCCGAGCAGGGCTCAGCGGGAGTTAGTCCTGCCTCCTCTTAGCTACACGGATTTGTTCTTGTGTGGAGCCCTAGGGCTCAGCCAGCTGCCTCCAGGGGTAGTGTGGCACCCCTAGCTGACTCCTGGGACCTGCCTCATTCTCCCTGGGGAGATGGCTCCCTCCTCGTGCCTGAGAGTGACAGCTGGGTGCCTTCCCTGAAGAGTCCACATTGCTTGGTCACTGAATTCCTTCTTCACGCACTTCACTCCTGTTACTCTCTTAGAGTGATGGTTTTTCCTGGGCAAGCCAAAGAGAAACCATCCTGTGTGGATCTGCCTGCATGGGCTGCTTTTTTTTTTTTTTAATACAGATGGATTTATTTATTTGAAATACAGAGCTAGAAGCTAGAAAGCAGAGAGAGAGAGAGAGAGAGAGAGAGAGAGAGAGAGAGAGAGATCTTCCATCCATTGGTTCACTCCCTAGAGTGCGACAGCCAGGCTAAGCCAGGATCCAGGATCCAGATCTCCTATGTGGGGGCAGGGGCCCAAGCACCTGGGCCATCCTCTGCTGCTTTTCCCAGGCCACTCGCAGGGAACTGGTGGGAAGTAAAGCAGCTGTACATGAACTGTTGGGATGCCGGCATTACAAGCGAATTACCTGCCACACCGCAGTGCCAGGCCCCAACCTGCGTGGTTTTCTGATTCACACTTGTTATCGTCCTCTCTTTGGCCAAGGGGATGCCAACGTCCAGATCGCAAGCATCTCGGAGGAGTTGGCCAAGAAGACCGAGGACGCCGCCCGCCAGCAGGAGGAGATCACTCACCTGCTGTCACAGATCGTCGATTTACAGAAAAAGGCGAAAGCTGTAAGTGGTCTCCACTTCCCTGGCCAGTGCCGCAGTGGCCGTGCTGAGATCAGAAGGGGCAGTTACTGTTCTAGAAGACAGTTACGTGTCTTGGGCATTTTCACTGCTGTTCTGGGGGAAAGCATTGTGGACTCAGTAAGATGAACTTGGCTGGCCTGAATTGGCACAGGGTCTTACTTAGGACCCCTTTCTCCTGTGCATAACCTACAGATGAATAGATTCGATTAAGAAAGGAGCTGTGGACATGGAGTTTGGGCCCTTGACTTAGGAATCATCTGGCTTAGTGTTTCTGCTTTTGCTTAGTGTCCCTGGTTCATTCTTTTCCTTTTTTTAAATGTTTTAATTTTTTTTTAAAGATTTATTTATTTGAAAGTCAGAGTTACCCAGAGAGAGGAGAGGCAGAGAGAGAGAGAGACAGACAGGGGAGAGAGAGAGGTTTTCCATCCGATCGTTCGCTCCCCAGCTGGCTGCAATGGCTGGAACTACACCAATCCGAAGCCAAGAGCCAGGAGCTTCTTCCTGGTCTCCAATGCAGGTGCAGGGGCCCAAGGACTTGGGCTATCCTCTGCTGCTTTCCCAGGCCATAGCAGAGAGCTGGATGGGAAGAAGAGCAGTTGGGACTAGAACCAGCGCCCATATGGGATGCCAGCGCTTCAGGCCAGGGCATTAACCTGCTGCGCCACAGCACCAGGCCCCCCTGGTTCTTTCTGCAGTAGAGCCAGGTCCCCTTTAGATTGAAGCTGGAGCTGTTCAAAGCAGTTTAGTGACCCCCGCTGGGCCTGTGCTGTAAGTGGGAGATGAGACGCTTCTGGAGATCAAGCTGTTACTTCAGGGGCGAAGGGTGGACTGCAGAGAATGAGCAGGGGCATAGGGAAGACTTGGCCTTCGAAATCACATCGCACGAAATTTTACCCCAGGGTGGGATAGACATTGCATGGTAGACAAGAGGAGATCGGTGGTAATTCTAACAGTTCAGGTCAAGTCGGCCTTACCTAAGTTTGTTTCCTAGAAGAGTGAGTGATTTCTCTTTGTCATGATTTAGTGTGCGGTGGAAAATGAGGAGCTGGTCCAGCACCTGGGGGCTGCCAAGGACGCCCAGCGGCAGCTCACAGCCGAGGTGAGGGGCCCTTTCTGCTTTGTTCAGGGACCCCGGTTCCAAGGAGGTACATCACAGACTCCCTAGATGGGCGGGCGTTCGGCAGATCCATCTTGACCATTTTAACACCGAATTTCATTCCGTCTGACTCATAACGTAATTCCCAGCTGCACTATGGTTGGTTCTGTGCCCACACGGGATGCTGGGCTCTCTTCCTGCCCAGGGCCTGGCCTGCACAGTCTGCCCCTGTCACTGTCCCCGCAGCATGCACACTGCCAGGTTCAAGGACACTGTTTCAGCCCTGGATATGCCGATGCTACATTGCTTTCTCTTCCACGCACAGCTGTTATTGACTCCGTACCCCATTGTTTATATATCGCGGGGGATTTCTGAGTCTGTGAGCTCGCCCCCAGGAGAAGCCAGCCCTGGGCAGGTGGAGGGAGATCCGGTTAGATCACTGCTGTACTGCTGTCTCTCTGGCCCGGGGGCTCGTGCCTTGCTCACTGCGTCCTCCCTGGTCCCCGCAGCTGCGTGAGCTGGAGGACAAGTATGCAGAGTGCATGGAGATGCTACACGAGGCTCAGGAGGAGCTGAAGAACCTGCGGAACAAGACCATGCCCAACACCACGTCCCGCCGCTACCACTCGCTGGGCCTCTTCCCCATGGTGAGCCAGCTGGGCGCTGAGGGTCCTCGTCGGGGCACAACCGCGTCCACCATCCTGAGCTCTGCGGTTGGGTCTTCAGATCCGGTGTGGATATGGGTCCAGTGCCTGGGCACGCGCACCCAGCCGGTGGCTTTGTGATCACCTGTGGCAGTCGGGTCCCTTACTACCCATCCCTCGTGGGTGGGGAACCTGTTCTCTGCCAGGCACCGTGTGGATATCTTTAACATCACTCACAGGCCACACAGAATCAGCTTAGAACTCAGCCTGCTGCAGATTTAGGGAATTCCGTGTGCTGCGTGCAGCTGCCTTGGCAGGGCCAGACCAGTACGTTGGCCTCGTACTGCCGGCGGGCCAAATGTTCCCCACCCCTGCGAGTCTAAATTGTCTTTCCTACCCCCGCCTTTCAAAGGTAAGCTTAGTAGGAACTTGCTTAAGTAGAAACCTCCGACGTCCTGAAGAAGTTACTTTATCTGACCTTATTAGGGTGCTTTTGGCCTCACGGTGTGTTCTAGAATTCCTGACGTTGCCCGTGCAGTTCTGCTGGGACCTTCCTTGTGTCCTTATTCATCCTTCTCTTTGTAGCTTTCAGAGTCTGTGATCTGAAAAAAAAAAATTCTTTGCTTAGCCTGGTGATTTTATGCTTGTTAGAGTCTTTCCTCACAGTCTTGCTTCGTCAGCCTTGTCCTGATTGTTTCAAGCTTGGGCTTTAAGGGAATGTAGTTGAGAAGGGAATGTTGTGTACGCGATTAACCTGCCCGTGGGAAGCTGGGCAACACAGGGCTGAACCCCCGGTTCAGCACCCCCCACCCCATAGCATTTGGTTAGAGGTAAATGAGCTTGCCCACTCCCTCTGCACTCAGACCAGATGGGGTCCATGGCTGCTTTGTAATTTTCTTCCCTCCCTCTCTGTAATACTCAGTATCGTAGATACATAGCAGATACTACGTTTAATAGATTCTGCATTTGGGTGGATGGATGGATGCTGGATAGAAGGATTGGTTGATACAGATGATTGACAGATGCACGGGTGGGTAGTAGATAGATAGATGGATGGATGATGGCCAGATGGCCAGAAGGACAAACAACCAAGAACTCCTTTATATTCAGGCTTTGTCTCTGTGGTTTCATGGATACCAAATTGTGAGGAGTGAAGAGCTTTTGGGAGAAGCTCCCCGAAATGAGATAGAGTGGGTGACTGCATAGATGCTGGCAAAATCCTGTCCAAATCCATCAGCGTCCCGTCTCAGCCCTGAAGCACCCTGTCCTCCCAGCCCAGACTGCTCGTCGTCATCTCTCTTTCTTCTTTGCTGTCACACCTCAAAGTCAGGCAGGAGCATCTTTGTCTCTAAGAAACTTGAGCCTCAGAGAGGGACACGTCACATAAGCGGCCACCCCAGGGAAAGCCGCAGAGAACACCCCCCCCCCCATTCTATCCCGGCCTAGCACTGAGGACCCTTGGCTCCCAGTGTGGCCCGGGCAGCTTGGCAGGCTCTGCCGGCCTGCCTTCCTCCCTTGCTGGCTTCTCGCTGGCGTGCAGCGAGCTCCTGGGGCCATCTTCACTCTGCTGCATTTCTCACTGTCAAGGACAAACCTGTCTTTGGGAACTAAACCCTCACATGAGAAAAGGCCAGTTGAAAGTCTGCATGTCCGCTTCTTCCGGAGGGCTTCTCACCTTTCCTGATGGCCGAGATAAAGCCTTTATTAGCCTTTCCCCATAGCTGTTGGCACAGCCTCCTTTCTGAAGGTGGGGATTTTAAGACGCGTTACCCATGAAGGCATTCAGAGCAGCTGCTTTTCTAAGGCTCTCCCGCTCCCTGCCCTTGAAATTGCTGAGTAAAACAGGGAGGAGCCGCCGTGGCTCAGCTGTGTTCCCGGCGCTCGTGCCTGGTGGGCAGACGGGTAGTGTGCAGTCCCCATACCCCGCCTGCTGGCAACCCACTGGCCACGTGCAGCCATGTCAGCTTACATAGTTTAGAATGAAGTAGAGTGAAGAAGCCAGTCCCAGCTTGGCTCCACAGCCAGCCGTGGTGAGTGGCTGCCACGCGGGACGGTGCGGACAGAGGACAACGGCATCGTCCCGGGAAATTCTCTGGGTTACCTCGGATGTAGCCCTTCCCTTTAGGTTGTGCTCCAGGGGTGCTCAGCTCTGGTGCTCAGCAGGTGCGTTTCTGTGGGCACCTGTCTGCCTCAGTTGGGGGAGGGAGGCAGGGCTTGTGTGTTAGGCTCTGTCTCAGAGAGAGGAGTATGGCTGTGCAGAAGGTGGAGTCTAATCCTGGGGCTTGGCCCACTGGGACGTGAGCAGCCAAAGCTCATGACCCCCCCAGAGAGAGAAATGAGGGCACCGTTCAGAAAACTGGCAAGGACCCGGCTGTGTTGGGTCTGTGGGGGAGGCAGTGCAGGATTCCGTGGGACTAAACTGCTCAGCGCGATGAGCAGGTGGATAGCTCATCGGCAGGAAGGGGACCTCACCTTGCAGGAGGCGGGGAGTGGCTCCCCGGCCTGCACGCCCCTCTCAGAGACACAGCTCTGGGTTGCCACTCACTCCCTGTGTGTTCTGGCTTTCCCCAGGACTCCTTGGCAGCAGAGATCGAGGGCACCATGCGCAAGGAGCTGCAGCTGGAAGAGCCGGAGTCTCCCGACATCGCGTATGGCCACACGGTTTTTCTAACCCTGAGCTCCCCGAGACCACCTTGCGCACTGTGGTCAAACCCAGCAATGTTGGGGCCTTGGACCCCTGCGGCGCCAACCGCAGCCCTCCTGGGCCAGGTTAAGGAAAATGGGCATAGAGCATGGCTGGCCGCCCCTCCGCTCCTTGTGTGAGATCTTACAGATACATTATGAACCTCCAGATAGCTGAAGCAGGAGGGAGATGGGGTTCCCATCTCTGAACACAAGCTCTGTCTTCACACAGCTGCACTTTTTTTTTTTTTTTTGGCAGAAAGCAGTACTTATTTTATTTCTTAAAAAGAAATATTTAATTCAAAGGCAGAGTGATGAAGGGGAGAGAGGGAGGGATGAAGGAAGGAAGAGAGAGAGAGAGAGAGAGAGAGAGAGCGCTTCCATTCTCTGGTTTACTCCTCAAATGCCTGCAGTGGCCCGGACTGGGCCAAGACAAAGCCAGGAGCCAGGAACTCATTGGGTTTCCCACACCGATGGGTGGGCCCAGGCACCTGGGCCATGCCGTCTTCTGTTGCCTTCCCAGGCACATTAGCAGCAAGCTGGAGTGGAAGTCACTGTGAGGACCTGAACCAACACTCTGATAGGAGATGCTAGCATTGCAACTAGTGGCTTTACCTGCTGTGCCCCAGCACTGGCCCCACTGATCTTTAACATCTGCTAAGACAAGGAAAACAGCGGTGCAGCATGAAGAGCAGCGGGCTCTTTCAGGGCTGATGAGCAAGGCTTCCGCTTCCTTGCTGGGTACACCCTGGGCTATCAGCGTCTCCATCTCTCTTCCTATAACTTCATTCAGATCTTGCGCATAGCCTGCCCCAAGGTGTTGATGATAACCTTGTGGACCAGGTTCCATCACGTTTGCTCTGTACCCAAACTCAGTAGACAGGACTCAGGAGTGACAGGTGTCCAGGTGAGCCATGGCAGACCCGTAGCCTTGAAGGAAGCAGCCATTGTGGAAATAACCCTTTCTCCTTAAAAGAGAACAAATTAACCTCAAAAGGGTGGTTCCGCTCTCAGAAATGGCAGTTCCTAAAAAGTAGGCAAACCTGGTATTTGTATTGTCTGCTAGTAGAAGATTAAGCTCTGCTTTTTCAGGTTCATGGAGAATCAACACATACTACTCTGCAACTATTTGTTAAGTGCCACGGAGCTTGCATGGAGCTTTTCCATGGATACCATGAAAAAAAGCTAGCTGGGAGACCAAAGTAGGGGCTAAGCATTCTTATTTGCAGGCCAAGCTTTAGGGATGTGAGAAGCAGTGTCATTCCTGCTAGCAACACTTTTAGGAGTCGCATGGCCATCGCATTGCTCTGCACTGCACATGGGTTGCAGTCGTGGGTTCAGTGAGTGTTCTACACCATAAAGGCAGTGACGGAAGGCACAGGGGAGCAGGCTCCCTGGGGGCCAGTCATGGGTGATGGCCTTGCTGGCCTCTCAGCCAGTCATCTGAATTCCCACGTCAGCCCGGCCCCTGCTCATTCATGGACGTCATCGTGCCTCTTCCCCAGACACCAGAAGCGAGTCTTCGAGACGGTGAGAAGCATCAACCAAGTGGTCAAGCAGAGGTCTCTGACCCCTTCCCCCATGAACATCCCCGGCTCCAACCAGTCCTCGGCCATCAACTCCCTGCTGTCCAGCTGCGTCAGCACCCCCCGGTCCAGCTTCTACGGCAGTGACGTCGGCAGCGTCACCCTCGACAACAAGACCAACAGCATCATCCTGGAGACCGAGGCAGCCGAGCTGGGGTGAGCAAGCCGGGCACCCTCCGCGTCCTGTCTTGGGGAGAGGGGAGGGAGTGTGGACGGCACACGGGTCACCGTCAGGGGCAAGTGCATGGGGGTTGCCTGATAAATGGTTCTGCAGAGCCATTCCACCAGCCGACCTGCTCAGTCATGCCTGGTGGTGATTCCGATTTCTTAACCAGCTTGAAGGGGTGGAACAGGATGATGGCTGAAGCCTGCTTTTCTGCAAACCACCAAAAGGGAGGCTGAATGAGTGTATGTGTATATATGTGCAGGTGTATTTGTGTGTATATATATATTTTTTCCTCCTAATCAACACTGTTAGGCCACAGCCTGGTTGCTTTTGTGAGCCTCTTTGTGGCTTGGAGGTTGCTAGACTGAGGACGACCCCTTCTCCGGTGTGGTTTGGCAGGATGGGTGCAGGGAGCCTAGGCACTGCCCCTTACCGTCTTTGCCCCAGAATAAAACCGAGCACCCCAAGCCCGCCCAAGTGTTCTGGTAGGCACCTGTTTGCGCCATGGCGGTCTCTGGCGCCCCCTGCTGGACGCCGCGCGCTCACCGCTGCCCCGTGTCGTGTCTCCCCGCAGAGACCAGCGCACTAAGAAGCCGGGCACGCCGGGCACGCCGGGCTCCCACGACCTGGAGACGGCGCTGAGGCGGCTGTCGCTGCGCCGGGAGAACTACCTGTCGGAGAGAAGGTTCTTCGAGGAGGAGCAGGAGAGGAAGCTCCGGGAGCTGGCGGAGAAGGGCGATCTGCGCAGCGGTTCGCTGACACCCACCGACAGCATCATGTCCCTGGGCGCGCACTCGCGCTTCTCGGAGCTCACGGGCTTCTCGGGCATGTCGTTCAGCAGCCGCTCGTACCTGCCGGAGAAGCTGCAGATCGTGAAGCCGCTGGAAGGTGACCGCAGCGGGCCTCGGCCCCTCTCCGTCCTCCTGGGCGACTCCCTGTGGTCGCTGATGCACCACCCGGCCGCGGGCCCCCTCTGTAGCACCTACTCCTTCTTCTTCCGCGACAGCCACCCGCGCTGCTGGTTCGAGTTCCTGTGAGGGTCACGTGGGCAGGGCAGGGGCTCCGGGCTTCGGCCCCTGGGTCAGGGAGCTGTGATTCGTGGGCTCCCGCGTTCTGATTGGTGCATCACGTGAAGGGGGCGTGGCGCTGTGCAGGTGCAGCCAGTGCCATGCTTTCCTAGGGACGGCCCCCTTTCAAATGTCAGGGGCTCTGCAGATGATCAGACTAGTGGGAAAACTCGGCCACCTTCCTTCCATTTTTTTCTTTTCTTTTTTTATTTTTTTTGCTTTCATTTTCGCGTCATGCAATATGAAGCCTTGACCTACTGCTACCCTGCCAAGACCACTACCACCACCACCCCCAAGTGTTTTGCAGTTTTTGGTTTTTCCTCCTTTCCTTTGGAAACCCATGCGAGCTTGAGAAGGTGTTTAGAATTCTCTATTTTCTGTTACCTTTCCCATCAAAGCCAAACCAGAGTTTCCATTAGGCAATGTTTTCCTGCTGTTAAACAACTATCCTCCCTCTAATCTCACCCCCTGCACCATGAGGTTTTAAAGCTGCAGTTGCATTACTTCTGCACTGCATTTGTATCTTTGCACTGTGCCTGAGAGGTGTCACGTGGGCTTGTCTCTTTGGAGGCAACCTTGCCCCCTACTAGGAGGTGCACTGGGAGACCAGGTGGTGCTACTTAAACACCAAAGACCTGCCCTGGCCCCCTGTTCCTCGAAGGAACAGGTCGGGCTGCTACTCTGTTTTCATGACTGTTTTTTTTTTTTTTTTCAGTCCTTCCTAGGTAACAGGGAAGGGATGACTTTTTAAATTGTTTATCCCATTTGTAAGCTTGGCGATTGTTTTCTGATCCACGGCTGTGTCTGTTTTTCTTTCAATAAAATCTTCCATTTCTGCAATTTTTCCTTTCTGCCTTTCTTTTCTTTTTCTTCCTTTGTCTCTCGAAGCCCATCGGACCTTCTCATCTCAACCTCGTGTGCTTTCTGTGTTGGTGCGCTTAGTCACATCCCCTAAGAATTCGTGTTTTATTTCATTTTCCGAGCACATGACAGGAAGAGGTTTTTTTTAAAAAAAAAAAAACATTTGCTTTGACCGATTCATCTTTCTCCCTTTTACCCGGGTAACTTCAGTGGCAGCGTTTCTGTGATAAGTTAGTAGAGTGAGAGGAAATCCTGTTAGATGTGCAAGATACCTTTCGTGTGTGGTTCTCGGCGCCTCAGGAGGCTAAGACACTACCGTTCACAAGTAGTGTGTTACCATGGGGCCTGCAACCCAGCCTCACGATACAGATCCCCTGGGCTCCGTTTTGTAGTTCTCTCGACTTCTCAGCAGTGTGAAATACGGCTCTCCCACACCGCCACCCTAGTTTGTTGGTGTGGGTCACCGCATGTGTCATGACAAGCCAGGGTGCTGACTTGGAAGCCCGCCCGACTGCGGGCTCTCTGCAGCCCTGGCCCATGGTTGCTGGTTGCACCACCGCACCCTTTGAGCCCCATAAAGTCTGTTGTGAGGCTGACTCACAGCTGTTAGACAAGATTCTGGGGAGGAGTAAACGGGATGTGTTTTGTATCGTGCCAGGCACCCAGCGGGTGCTTGGTAAACGCTTGGTCATTCCAGACTGGCAGGCGTTGTAGCAGTGCAGGGCTGCAAGCGTCAACTCACCGTTCCGGGGTCCTGTTCCTGCATCCTCCTCTTCCATCACACCCCGCCCCGGGCCCACCCCATTCTCTAGCAGCCCAGGTAAAGGTACCTGGGGTGAGGCTGGGATCCCAGCAGATAGCCAATCTGTGTCGAACATCTCTGTCTCCCTTACCTGTGTAGCTACTCTTGCCATCTGCTTATTGTGTCAGCCAAGACTGGCCGAGCTGGGTGTTTAAGAAATGCTAGCTCTCTTGTCTCTTCATCTGACCCTAGGAGTTTGCAGAACAAGCAATGCAGATGTCTGCATTGAACAAACGGAGGCGGGCGGTATTTCCCTGTTTTGCTCGTCTTTTCGTTGGAATCCAGTTGGTATTTCGAATAGGCTACTGTGCAATTAGGGACCCGCGTGCACTTCTAACTGCACACGGGCCAGTAGGTTTCCTTCTGACGTTGAAACCCCAGTGCTCTCCCCCTTTGGTGATGCTAAAACATTTCAGTGGGAATGTTAGGAGGAAAGCAGGCGGAAGGCAAGGGGCAGTGACTGTCATTAGGTTTTCCCCACTCTCTGTGCCCTGACTCCATAGAACTCTACCTTGGTGCTAACCAGGAACACCAAGAGGCCTTTCCTTCCTTGTCTCTGACCTTAGCCCCAGCCTCATTGCTATGTGGGTGGGAGGAGTGGACAGGTCTTAGTTGAAATGGTTTTTTGAAAAAAAAAGACAGCTGAGAGTACAGTGGTTGTCCCACTTGGTGTTTGACAAGTAGAGGCTGGGGAAGAGGAGCCGGGAGCACACCAACTGTGGCTCTCAGTAAGGCGCGGCCACTTGGACGTTTCACTTGTACGCCCTCTAGTGTCAAGGGAAGCGCATGTGGTTAAGGGAGCGGACGCTGCAGCCAGCCTTGGTTTTGCCCCCAAGTCGTCTCACTTAGCAACCCCGCACCCTCTGGCAAGCTCCTGTACCTCTCCAGGCTTAGTTTCCACATCTGTAAAGTGGAGACAGCAGAGCCATCGTGAAAATGCAATAAGCTGTAAACGTAGACCCTCGCGAGGCAGGAATGCCCAGGGCGTGGGGTACAGGTCCAAGCAGGACCCATCCTCGCACTGTGCAGCTTCCAGGAATGCAGAAGACCCCACGCCTTTCTACAGGTGCTGCACGTGCTGAGCTGAGCAGGGGGCGTGGCGTCCTGCAGGTGCAGTGCGTGTCCACCAGGGGGAGGCCAAGCCTTGGACTATTTTCTTGGTGCAACAACCTCTCCCCCCCCCCCCCCCCCCGCCTCGTGGGATTTGAAAGCTGCAAATGTGTTATCTGTGCACTGCATGCCTCCTTAGCTCCAGTCATCAGACCTTCTGTGACCCACTTCTCTCTGGAATGGCCATCCATGGGAGATGGGGGGGACCCAGTGAACTGGTGGAGGACTGGGGGGCCTTTGGTCCTCTTGTCAGGGCCCAGACCTCCTGCCTGTGTGGACTCTTCCCCAGTGGGTCACAAACATCCTGCACCTGTTTCAGATGCAAGGGGAGGTTTGGCATTTCTTTGCTCTGCTTCTTCACCTTCCTGTGTCTTGCCTGCCTTTCTCTTGACCTCCCAAAAGTAGTGGTAATGTGGCCATCATCATCCTTCAAAACACCCCGCCCCCCCCGCCCCCCCCGGCACATGCCAAGTGGCTTGTTTAACAACAGTGTCCCTGCGTGCTGGTTGATCGCCAGGAGTGTGCAGCCACTGAGCACATGGGTGGGGTCTCCATCTGAAGCGTGAGTGCAGAACTTCTGGGGTGGCCGGGAACTCCCACCAGCAGGAGTATGTGTGTGTCGCTTGCTGGGGGCCCCAGGACACCCTCCTGGGAGTTGTGCTGCTGAGCCCAGGAGCCAGCCACAGCTGCTTCCTTGGTCTGGGCTCCCGGCTGGAATGCTGGTGTCCTTGTCCTCAGCCCTGCGGATTTGAGGGCAGTCAGGGATTGGTCTGAGATTACTGAATTTGGCTTATGTCTCTGAACCCTGGCGTTGCCAGTGCTAATTCAGCGACTTGAGAAAGTTGGCGCACTCCAGGGAGCCTCCTGTGAAGTGTAGGTAGTATTACTTCCTAGGTTGGTTTTGAGAACAGAGTTCATTGCCATGCAGGAGTGCCTGGACATGGGCCATCAGCCTTGTAAAGCAACAGCGCTCTGGCCCCTGGCACCCAGAGCCCACCCAGGTCTGGTTGTGTCTGCTTAGTGCTGCTGGCACACGAGCGCTCTCTGGGGAAAGGGTCTGCAGCTTCCTCCAGATTCTAGAAGGATCTGAGAATCGGGAACCACAACTCCAGAGTGTGGACTGTCAGCCTTGCCACCACTGACGTTGGGGGCTGTGCTTGTGGGGGTGTTTGATAGCACCCACTGATGCCATTAGCGTCTCTGTTCCTCCACACCTGTGACCACAAAGCAGAATGTTCCCTGGGGCCCGGGGGGTGCAGAGTCCTCTTAGGTTGAGAATGAACTGCTCTTGCCACTGGGTGTGGGATACCCTGTTTGATTATAGTCCCCTCTTTATCATTTTGCATTAAGCACTGTGTGTTTGGATTCAGTGGGTGCACGTTAGGCAGGGTGCTGATGCACCTGTACCCACTGGAAACCAGGACAGGCCTCGAGGCAGGTGTCCGGGACTACTTTAGACATGCTGCGGCGGGCGCATTGTGCTGATCAGAAGCCAGGAGCCAGGTGCTTCTCCTGGTCTCCCATGGGGTGCAGGGCCCAAGGACCTGGGCCATCCTCCACTGCACTCCCTGGCCACAGCAGAGAGCTGGCCTGGAAGAGGGGCAACCAGGACAGAATCTGGCGCCCCAACTGAGACTAGAACCCGGGGTGCCAGTGCCACAGGTGGAGGATTAGCCTAGTGAGCCGCAGTGCCGGCCCTTGCTTTCTTTTAAATGCATTTGAAATTGCCCGTTGACAAAATCTTTTCGAGACCCTCTGCCTAGAGTGTCCCAGAAGTCCCTTGCTAGTGGTATTTGCAGGTGGGGAGCTCACCGGGCACAGCGGGGGCCTGCACTGCTGTCTCCCTCCCACGCCACTTGCCGCCTTGTCCCTGACTCCCCAGGTGGCTGGTACCTGGCATCCTCGGTGCCCCCAGGGAAGCCTGGAAGGATTCTAGCTGGTACCAACAGCTTGCCTTGGGGGCACACTCTGCAGCTGTCACAGAGCTCACGGTATCACCTGAGTCCCGGGGTCTGGTGTCACCAGGGAGAGGGGGTCCTGGGCTTTGGATGTCTGTGTGGCCACCTCTGTGTTGTGAAGTCACACGTCCTTAACCCGATTCCCTCTGCCTCGCCCTGCAGCCTCTTCAGGTGGCTCGGTGGAATCCAGAAAGCCTGAGTCAAAGGGGGCGGCAGTCACCTTCCACTGAGGTCTGGGTGCGCTCTCACTGCTTCCTCTGCTGCTCCCGTGGGTGACCCTGGGTCGATTGGGCAGAGTCTCAGGTTCGCTAGGACTTAGGTGTTCCCCATTGCCAGCAGCAGTGTGTATTCCGTGCACAGAGTCGGGAGCCGTGGCCCATGTCCACCCCTAGTACCTGCCTTGCTGTTTCTCCCTCTCCTGTTTTATGAGATGAAAATGTGTTGAATTTGGGGGTTGACGTTAGTTGATGAAAAATAAAGACAACATTGCCAAACATCCGCGGTATAATCTATGGCATTCATTTTCCTTTCTTAAAGAGATGAGTTGTTAATTCCTTAACCAGCACCAGCTACCGTTCCTTAAGGCGAAGAGCCGAGCTGCTCTGCCTGGGGCCCCTCCCCCATAGTCCACCTTCGTGGGCTCAGGCCCTGCCGGGGTTCCCGCCAGCACTGTGAGGGTGGTAACAGCCGCCATCCTCAGCCCCCAGCCTAACCTTTCTTCTCCCTGTCCCCCTCCCTCTCTCCCTCTTCTCCCGCCAGGTTCTGCCACTCTCCACCACTGGCAGCAATTGGCACAGCCTCACCTGGGGGGCATCTTGGACCCCCGGCCCGGTGTAGTCACCAAGGGCTTCCGGACGCTGGACGTTGACCTAGACGAAGTGTACTGCCTTAACGACTTCGAAGAAGACGACACAGGTGACCACATTTCTCCCCCGGGCCTAGCTACCTCCACGCCAGTGCAGCACCCAGAGACCTCAGGTGAGACGTTCCGAGCACGCGTGACTGTCTCAGGCAGCAGAAGTTACCCGAGCCGGCCTCAGGCTTCCCCAGAGGAGATGCAGGAGCCGCCAGCGGCCGAGGAGGAGGAGGAGGAGGAGGAGGAGGGGTCTGGTGAGGGCACTGCCGTCCGTCCTGTAAACCTGGCACCTTCCCCAGAGGCGCAGTTCTGGGCCATTCTCACGTCTGTCCCGAGCACCATCCGTAGTGGCTCTCTGTCTGTGGCTTCCGCTCGTCTCTGTGGGTGACCACGAAAGGCACTCCCGTTGTGCGGCTCTGTTTTGTTCTTTTTTTTTTTTTTAACACAGAATCCGATGCCTCTCTTTTGTAACAGATGGGTGTAGTTCCCTGCCCATCTTGGGGGTGCATGGCCTCACAGGGCTCTGAAGCGGGGAGGTGCAGGGTGCAGGAAAGGCTGCTAAAAAGAAGTGGATTATCGGGGTCCCCTGAGAACACCAGTGCCCTTCTTCCCAACCCTGACCCCACTCCCATCTAAGGGGCAGATTCTCAAGACCCCTGGTGAGTTCCAAACCTGTCTGAGTTAAGCTGGGCAGTGTTAGGGCAGTGACCAGCACTGGGTTTGCTAGCAGGTGACCCAGACAATCCCTGACCTCCGTCCAGATAGAAAGAGGCCCATGGAATGCTCAGGCCTCCGACAACACTCCACAGGTCAGCTTCCTCCTTTCCGGGCTGCAGCACAGGGCTGTTCGCTGCTCTCTTCCCATCAGCGGGTTGTTGACAGGCGTTTGAAGAATACTCCACAGCCTCCTGAGCCCTAGCCCATGCCATGAGGCTCTTCCCGAGAGAGGGTGCTACAAGAATCTTGGAAAGACACAGGGCTGACCCCATACCCTGTCCCCACAAGCACTAGAGCTGTGACCATGAGTTTGCAGAGTGGTCCAGCCCACAGTGGCCACTGGGACGAAGACCTGATGCTCAGGGAATCGGCTGGACTGTGGGCGGCATGGCTACCATTTGCTCCAAACCACACACCTTGCCTGCGTTGCTGGTGACCCCAGTCCCCTTGGCCGATTTCAGACAGGTGTGGTTGAGGAATGTGGATGTGCTACTGGGTTTTCTTTGACATAAACTTTAGGGGAATCACCCAGTGGAAAGAGTTTGTTCAGCACACGGGTTTATGATTTGAGATGTTTTTTTAAGGTAGTTAATTTACCAGGTTAAACCCGTTAAACTGTTTACCCTCCCCTGTCTGCACACTCCAGAAAGGGCGAGCAGCTGCGGGTTTACAGCCCCTGTGTTGTCAGCACCAGTGTCCATCTGGAAGGGAGGCCGGGGACAGGAGCATGGTGTCTGGCAGGCTCTTGTGGCCGAAGGGGTGGGCATCGTGGCCAGGGTGACGCCCACCTTGCAGCCTCAGGGGTAGGACAGGAAGAGAGCCCTGGAAGGTCCAAGAAGCACCGTGAGGTGCAGCTTGGGAATTACACTGAAGAACTGGTGCGCATCAAGCCAACAGAGAATTCTTACTGGAGGAGCCGAGAGTGGGGAGGGCACCACTTTGGAGAGCTCAAGTCAAGGCTGCTTTTCCGTAGCACGCGGTTCTCTCGCGACCCCACCTTAATCGCACCGGCAGCAAATTCAGCCCAGCAGCCTCATGTGCAGAGAGGCACGTTGACGGCGGCAGCCATGGAAGGGGTCAGGCCAGGGGCGTGTGATGGAGACGGCATTCTCTAGGCTGCCGAGGGGTGTTTAGTAAGGGGCTGATCTTTAACACGTGGGTTTTGGGTCTTGCATGCGACTCAAAGTCCGATGCAGATGGAAAGTGTGTGCAGTGATCGGGCTGGGTTTTGTGTTTTTTTCCCTCCTGGGAATGACAGAACCATTTTGATGCTTGGAATGTAAGCATCAAGTAAGTCACCCTGCAGACCAGACATGGCCCTTGGTGTACAGTCACGGACTGCCCCTCCCCTTGGTCTGGTCTTCAGTGCTTGCGCCTTTCTGTTGCCCGATGGTGCAGTCCCAGGAGCTACCCTGAGCGGGGGAAGAGTCGGTAGTTGGAAGACGGTTAGCCCGTGACTGGTGTGATGGGAGGAGGTGGGTAAGACTGTGTAGTAGGCGCTTCTGGCATCCCATGGAGAAGTTTTGAGCCCCGAGTCTCTGCCTGATTTTTATGTACTGTGGGAAGCATCATTCACTGATTTTGATAATCCGTGTCTTAAAAGGCTGAATTTCTGTTGTGCTGTAATTAATTTAGATGATTAAAATGGATTTTAAAACAATTCTTAGGTTACAGTTTTACTTTATTTCATTGACCTGCCTTGCGTTTGGATTCCTAGACGGAGCACACGCTAGCAGAAGCGGTCATTGTCATGTCCTGTGAGAATTCTGTCTTCTAGTTGGTAGGGGGAGATGCTGGAATTATTTGGAATTGTTTTGGACACCTGGATCCTTGAGGGTGAGAAAGAGGTGGGATGAATGGACACCAATAATGAAATTAAAGAGCAGTCTGTTTAGTACTCACTCATGGAGACCACTGCATGTGGCAGAAATACCTGAAAACTGACTCTAGCAGACCATGGCTTCTTTTTAAAAAAAATTTTTTTTATTATTTATTTGACAGGTAGAGTTATAGACAGAGAGAGAGACAGAGAGAAAGGTCTTCCTTCCGCTGGTTCACTCCCCAAATGGCCACTATGGTCGGTGCACTACGCCTGTCTGAAGCCAGGAGCCAGATCCCTCCTGCTGCTCTCCCGTATGGGTGCAGGGGTCCAAGCACTTGGGCCATCCTCCACTGCCCTCCTGGGGCATAGCAGAGAGCTGGACTGGAAGAGGAGCAACCAGGACAGAATCCAGCGCCCCAACCGGAACTAGAACCCGGCACCACAGGCAGAGGATTAACCAAGTGAGCCACGGCACAGGCCCCAACCACGGCTTCTTATCAGACAGTGGCCCTGCAAGGGAGCTGGCTCCTATTTAGGGTCAGTGTAGAGGACAAAAATCACACTTTTGGGTCAAAAGTACACCCAGAGAAATCCCCTAACTGGGCAGCATCTGTGTTACCAGAGGCAGGAGCCAAGAGCCAGCTCCTTAGATCACTTTTTTAAAGATTTTATTTATTTATTTGAGAGGTAGAGTTACAGACAGCGAGAGGGAAAGAACGGTCTTCCATCCACTTGTTCATTCCACACGTGGCCGCAACAGCCAGAACTGGGCCAGTCCGAAACCAGGAGTCTCCTCTGGGTCTCCCACATGAGTGCAGGGGCCCAAGCATTTAGGCCATCTTCTACTGCTATCCCAGGCCATCAGCAGAGAGCTGCATTGGAAGAGGAGCAGCCGGGACTTGAACCAGCATCCATATGGGATGCCAGTGCCACAGGTGGAGGATTAACCTGCTGTGCCATAGCACCAGCCCCAGGTCACTTCTTTATCTGATACATAGATTGAGGTTCAGTCTAGGAGCAATTTTTCAATGATGAAAGGGAAAAAGAGCTGGTGTTGGGAAGGAGGTAGACGGAAGGTTCTGGAAACCACTGTTTTGCAGCTTCATCTCAAGGCAGGGGCCAACTGGAACCAAGCCACTGCAGCCTGTGTCCTGTCTCCCTCCCAGTCCCACTGCACAGCACAGAGGCGGGGTCCAGATGGGATTGTGAGGGAAGGTTGACCCAGGAGCCCTGTGGGGCTGGAAGGAAGTCCAGTACACCTGTCCACAGACCCTGGGATGTAGGGAAATGCCTTCTGATGTCTCCACCGAGAGAGCTGTGAGTTCCCGCTAATGGGAGCGGTTTGCTTCCAGCCTGGATTCTGTAGGAGTGATAGGTCACAGTGGACAGAGTGGACATGGACTCACACCCACCTGTTTTGGGGGATGCTAACTAAGGAGGCCCTTGGGCTCCTCTATTAACATTTGCGTTAAACCAGCTCAAAACGAGCCAGCTGCAACCCAGAAGTGGAAAAATAAACCAAGAACCAGAAAACCGACTCCTCCAAAGCAAACAGCAGAGTCAACTCCACTCACGGTTCCCAGAACAAAGCCTGCCTGTCCACTGCCGTGTCTCTGTGGCATCCTCACCTCTGAAAGCCACAGAGCCACCCCCACCCCCCAGGGGCTCCCAGAGGCACCTGCGCGAATTGCTGAGGCTTGGGCATCTGTGCTGGGCTCTTTTCTAGGGTGGGTGGGTGGCACCCTTGAGGGAACACACAGTTGCTGAGGCTCGGAGGAGCTGGACCCCGCACTGCCGGGTGGGGTGTCCCTGGGGACATGCTCTGGGGGACCAGCCAGGCCAGCCGCCCACGCCCGGCAGTATCTGCCCCAGAAGGAGGGACAAGTGGACAGAGTGCAGGAGGTCTTGCTTTGTTGACATCCAAAGGATCCAAAGAAATGTTTTGCATTTTCCCCCTTTGGGCTTTTAATAGCATTCAAAAAAAATTCTCTTTGTACACCAAGATATGCTGTGGCCACTGGAGGGGGTTTCTGACCCAGCGTACAGGGCGCTGTGGAATTGTTTGTCTTTTAAATGCCATGCTCCAGAGACAGCGCAGGCAGGCAACTCGGTGTCACAAAGCAGATTTCAAAATTTTGCAGAAACCGCAAATGAGTCGTGCAGCAGCCAGCTCTTCTGATGGGGCTCACAGTCAGTGAGATCGGAAGCCCCAGGGCCCTGCTGGCCCGATGTGTCTGATTGCTAGACGGTCCTGGGGTCTCCAGAGGGCGGCAGGGCCAGACAAGGCCTGTGTTCCAGAAACATTTTAAGCAGCAGACGAAAATGGTTACAGGGCTCCTGGGATGCCTGAAAGCTAGGGCTTAAAGCGTGCCCTCTTGGATTTGTACAAGCTTTCTGGTCTCAGCTCGCTTTCATGCAAGAGGAAAAGAAACAGTCCGCAGCTGCTCTGCTGCCTCTGAAAAGTGTGTTTGATTCTGTCTGCCCCTCCCCGAAAGCAAAACACTTGTCAGAGCCACAGGAATCCCTGGCACAGTAGGTGCCCTCACGGCACGTCCTAGGGCAAACAGAAGTGCCACGGAGCCTTCTCCAATTGTACGCATCCTGGAATTTTTTTTAAGATGTGTTTATTTACTTGAGAGGCAGAGTTGTAGACAGAGAGAGGAAGAGACAGAGAAGTCTTCCATCCACTGGTTCACTCTCCAAATGGCCACAACAGCCACAGCTGGGCTGATGCAAAGCCAGGAGCTTCTTCCGGGTCTCCCGCATGGG
Organism: Sylvilagus floridanus; assembly: GCA_949820135.1. Taxonomy (NCBI): domain Eukaryota; kingdom Metazoa; phylum Chordata; class Mammalia; order Lagomorpha; family Leporidae; genus Sylvilagus; species Sylvilagus floridanus. Next base: position 18,122,842 of record OX463226.1, read on the forward strand.
GTCAGGGGTTCAAGCACCTGAGCCAACTTCTGCTTTCCCAGGCCACCAGCAGGGAGCTGGAGCAGTTGGGATTCGAACCATCACCCATATGGGATGCGAGCGCCGCAGGCAGATGCTTAACCCACTACACCACAGTGCCACCACTTCACCCCACCGGATGTTGTTTTTACTCTCAGAAAAAGTTAGGGGACAGCTAGATAAGGCAGAGAAAACATCTTTAAGGAAGGATTGGAGAGCGTTGGCTTCAGCCTTCCTGCTGGGGAGTGGAAAGACAGCCCTTGGTCCCAGAGTTCACAGGCAGGAATGTTCTCCATCCTCCTCCAGGAGCAGTTAGAAGCTGGCATTCTAAAAACCCACAGGTTGATGTCCTTACGGCCCGATACATGCCACGCTTTCCAGCTGGGTTGGTTTCAAATTCCCAGGAGGTTTGTTTTTTGTGCTGGCCTGTCGTGCGGCTTGCTGTTTATGCAGGGACAAACGCTGAAATCGTGTGTGTATGTGTGAGTGTTGTTCATGATTTTATAAAAATTGGCCAAGCCAATCCAAGTCCTGTGACAGCAGCTTCACACATCTTCAAGTGAAAAGCAAAAATAAAAGTTTTAAAAGGGCAGGAGTGTTTGTTTTTCACAAGTTGGCCACTGCCTGAGACGGGTAGAGGGAGGGAAGAAGGAAGGCGCTCACTGCATCCCAAAGACAGGGCCCCCTTTGCTGAGCTGTCAGGTGCATTGTACCTGGGGCTTGCAGGGCATTTTTACAGGTTATTTATGTGAGTGAAAATGAATAAATAAGCAAAAGTTTGCGTGTGTGCCAGGGCTAGGGGTGCTCCATCCTCGAAGGTTTCCTGGATGCAGGTGTGTGCGTGTCCATCCATCCGTGTGTCTGTCCCATTTCCCCACAGAAACAGGCCAGAGGCACTTGGACTGTGTGGTGTCTCTGTGTGGCCTCAGGTGGTCGTTCTTCTAAGGACCAGGCTTTATGGTGAATTTTAGATTAAACAACAACAGTGCCTCTTCCCAGCCCGGTCCCAAGTGTCTTTCCCTGCCAATGGGGGAAGGAAAGCTCCGTGAGATTAAATGCAGTGTGTGAGCGGCTGTGTGCAGGTTTTATCCTGTGGCTGGCCAGATGGACAGAGTGCCGACCACGTCTCAAGTCTCCATAGAGAGTCTGGGCACACCAGGGGGGTCCCAGCCTGAGCATCCATTTTCCCAGTCAGTCCCAGGCATGGTAGTCTCTGGGCAGTGAGCACCACTTACCAAGCACACCTGCTCCAGGCGGAAGGCATGCCAGGGTCCCAGGGAACTCTGTCCCTTCCAGAGCCCCCCGCTACATGCACCTGCAGCCAGCCAAAGGCTGCCTGTGTGCTTGCGTGTTGCTGTGTTTTCAAAACAAACAAAATTTTGTGTGCTGGCCCTTGGTCACCAGCTTAGAACTCAAGGATGCATTGAGTTGAAAGCTGATCAAGTGTTGTGCCAGTCTCAGTACCTGGAGAACAGTTTTCTAATGGATAGAAATGCAAACTCATTCCTACATAAAATGCTGAAAGCAGCTGTCGGTGTGCATACTCAAACCTGGTTATTATCTGCCCATCTGGTAACGCTCTGAAACCCTGTGGTCAGGTGGAAAGAAAAAACGAGGGTTTAAGTACGAAGTTGGAGCATTAAATGCAACAAATCCTGTGCTTTCTGGCTGGCGGCCGGAGATGCGCACTGGTCATCAACCTGCAGAGGGCTGGTGGCTCAGGTAGAGAGTTAGGGATGGACCCCTAACTCCCAGCCAAGAATGTTCAGGGCGCTTCTTGGCTTTTAGAACTTGCATGCCTAGGGCTTTTAGGAGTAAGCCCCTGGACCTTCTGTGACATGCAGGGGGGTACCTCGGGCCAGCCCAGTCCCACGCCCACCACTTACTCTCTCTCTCATATCTTAAGGAAGGGAGGTGCGGCAGCGGCCCAGCCGTCTGTGGTGACACGGGAGAGCTGATGCATCCGGGCATCCCAGCGGTATTTTGGAGGGGCCGAATCTCTGGCTCTGGCACTTTTGAGACTTGTTGATCTTCCTCGGCCTTCTCGGTCTATGCATTGCTCCCGGGGAATGGTGTCTTCTACTACATTTTTAGCAGCCTTTTTCCTCTCCCCAAACCCATTTGTACAAGATGGGTTTTGCTTCTGCTGATGTCCATCTTGCCCTACCTGTTGCAATTAACGCATCTAATACGTGCTGGGCTGGGGGTGTGGGGAGAGAACATTGGGGACCTTTTGATTTCATATCCTGGCTGTGTGTTTCAATGGGGGTGAGCTTCCACTTTGAAATCCAGTCTTGCTTCGTTTGATTTCTTTTTCTTTTAACGTTCTCTCTTTTCCAACTGTTCTGTCTTAATTCCTCCTACTTGATGTTTCCCCACCACCACCACTTCCTCCCTCCCCAATAACCCCCCACACCTGGTATTCGAACTGCTTTTTCTCAGGCTTTTTGTTGCTTTTGTTTCTAGACTTTATCGCAGTCAGAGAATCGTGATTGTTCGGTTGCCTTCCCTTCATAGCTTCGTCCCTTTTTATTTGGCTCGCAGCATTTTCTCAGCCAAGTTTCTAAACGGGCACATGTATTGGTTGAGAAACACAGATTCCGAAAGGCTATTTTTCCCCCCATGTTTGGGTTTTTCTTCCCCCCCTCCCTCCTCCACCTTGCACTTGGCTCGGAGCTCCCAGTGGTTGAGAGTTTGCTTCTGTGACCGTGTTGCTGGCTGCCAGAGCAGGTGCCATGGGAGCCGCCTCCGACACACAGAGCTGGGTCAGACCATACCAGGGCAAGTCAGTCCTGCCTTGCTCCTCGAAGGCACCAACACCATTTTTGTGTCCTGGCATTGTCCTGCCTGCCTTCAGCTTGTGTGTCTCCAACATTTTTTGTTGTTATTGTTCCCCTCTGGTTTTCTTTGAAGACACAGTCAGCCGTGGGGGGATCTGTAGGCGCGGGCCACCAAGTCCATGCTGTCATATTTTCCTTTTTGTCAAACCCAAGAGGAAACGTCACCATAAGGAGCTGGAAGATTCTGGTTCACGGCCTTGTGAATCTTCATGGCCTTTAAATCCTCATGGTCTCTGATAGCCTAACTCAGTTTGCTCCCAGGAGGTCTCTGGGGGCTGAGCTGCTTCAGGGCAGAGGGTGGGGCCGGGAGCCGGGGACGCGCTCAGCTCTTCATTCTGCATGCTATTTCGTGCAGCATCTGTTGTTATTTTTTCCCTCCCCCCCTTCCCCAAGTTATGCTTGAGTTATGAATGAGGATGGCCTCTACAATCATGATATCTCCCGCACACTCTATGCCTTGCTCCTCTGCCAGCTCTCCAAGGCACGGGCCTGACTCTTCTTTGAGTTCCCTTGTCCTACAGCATAGGTTTCAGCTGCCTTAACAACAACTTGTCGAGAGCATTAGAAGGAAAGAAATGGAAGGCAGGCGGTTGCCGTCTCTTGTTCTCTTAGAAGTCAGACATCCCAGAGATGGCAAGAAAGCAGTGAGGGTGGGGAGCGGGGACACCAGGGCCACTTACCCCAGACTTGATCCTGGGACTCTCCCACGTCGTTGTCCAGGCAGCTGAGCCTCCCATGCCACCACTACAATCACCATGCAATAGCCAGTAGTGGAGCCAGCTTCCCCAGGCCCCTTTTTGTGTGCACAGAAAAGGGAGCTGCGCTGAGCCTTGCCCTGTTGCTAGGTGCCAAGCGCCCTCCTTGCCCACTCCTCTCCCTTCCCCCGGGCAGAGATGTGGCCCCTGCTGGCCAACGCAGTGAATTGTAGCACAACGCAAGAAGAGAGCGCGTTCAGACCTCTGAGGAGGGAAACCAAATTTACCCACAAGAGCCCACCAGCTGAGCACTTCCCCCTGCCCGGAACTGGATCCACTACTGGCCCCAGGATTCTGATGAGGGACCCTGTCTGGAATGGGCCGGAAGCTGGAACTCGATGCTCTGCAGACCAGTGCTCAAAACCGTGGTCCCTTTTGAGCGACCACCTTCCATCCAGAACATGTGTGTTTCTCCTTCCTCGCCCAGATCCAGCTCACAAGGTAGCTCATTGCTTCTTGCATCTGTCGAGGGCTGCGCTGGATTTTCATGTGCGTTGTGGTTAGACTCGGATGCAAGGAATATGTTTTGTTCCCCCCCAATGTAGCGCACCACCCTGGGAAGTGCATGTCACAGACCAACTCTACCTTTACCTTCACCACCTGTCGCATCCTGCATCCTTCAGACGAGCTCACGCGGGTCACACCAAGGTAAGGCACCCCAGCCCAGGCGGGCAGCGGTGGCATGGGCACGGGACACCCCCTTCTCTGCAGAGCTTAATGTTGAGGAAGGCCGAGCAGAGAGGCTCCTTCGGAAGCTTACAGTGGCCAAGTGGAGCGTCTGCTAAGCATTTGCGAACCACCGGTTCTGGGTCCTTCTTTCCCTTTGAGTTGAGGCCCTTGTGGATTCAGATCCAGCTCAGGGGAAGAGACCTGAACCCTGCACTGGTTGCCTTTGTTTGGTGTTGGCCACAGAATGGGTTCATGGGCTCCTCTTTAACCAGCTGAGGCTGACACTCCCACTGGTCCTACAGCCAGTTCTGATGGATTTTTTGCCAACAGAGCATGGCATTCTTTCACAGCCCATGTTACTGTGCTCTGGGGGAGCCCCTGTGCTTTTTGGGACAGGCCCAAGGAACCACGCACCAGGGGCAAACCATAATGACCAACAAGACCAAGCCCCCGAGACCGAGCCACACAGCCGGCAGGGTCCACCCCTTCTGATGTTACATCTGGCATCAGAAAGGACGGATGTGGTGTGGCTTGGTCGCTCCAGGCTGATTTCAGCCACAGCTCCCAGTAGCATGGAAAAGGGTCCCCCTCAACACAGGAGAGGGACCCCCTGCCCCCAGCACTCTTCCTATAGTGCAGTCGAGCAAGTTGCTGGGGGTTGGTGGCAGGTGCAATAGAAAAGGAGGGCGGTGACATGGGCTGGATCAGAGGGAGCAGCCCCGAGGAGCACCCTCAACTATGAATAATTCTCCACAGGTCATGTGAGGAGGACGACGAAGCAGCCATATGCCCCGTTGAGCTGGCAGGAGGTGTAGGGCAAGAGAGTCTGAGCCCACGGGCGAGGCAGGGGGTGAGCACATGGCCAGCAGGTGCCTGCCCTGGCAGGGTCACATGGAAGGGGCTGTGTGTGCACGTGCGGCCGCCACTAACCCGGGGACTCGGGCTTGGGTGTGTCTCTGTGGTGGCACCTGGCTAACGCGACCTTGATGGTTGAGACCCCTAACCCATCTAAATGCCCCCGTGAAGCCGAGTGCCGGCACTAATCGAGGCCTAACCTGCAGTTCTCACCAGATGGAGGTCTCGGAGTTTTAGCTTTGTCGTTTCTGTCTGCCCTTCCTGCCCCAGGAGCCCCTGGCTTCCCCGTCCTGTGGGTTGATGTTTGGAAACGGTGGTTGCTCAACGCTTCCTGGAGCATCCAGGAAGGAGCCGGTGCCATGGGTGACTTTTGCACTCTTGTGGCTACAGCCACAGAACTCAAAGTCCTCCTGGTCTTGCTGGGCAAAACGCCCATAAAAGCAGCAGCAAGAGCGGGCCTGCCTGCCCGAGTCGGAACGAAAGGCTTCTTGAAACAAAATGGAATGCTCGCTAGGAATGGCCGCGTAGACAGGATTTAACATCCAAGACATTTTTTTTTCCTTGCCCAATGTTGCTTGTACATCAACATTTGTACAATTCCACCTGTGCCTTTTGAGGAATCCACATTTTTTAGCCTTAGGAATCTGCTGTGGTTTCTGATCTCTTGTTTCTCTGAGTATTCCCAACGCGCCAGCATCCCCGCTCCTGAGCTTGTGTGAGATGCACCTGTTCTGGCCGCTCCAGCCACACGGTGCCTCCGGCTTGTTTCTGGCCATTGAATGCTCTCTCCTGCAACAGGGGGTGCTTCTCAGGTCATTTCAATGACCTGCTCCTCTTCTTCCCTCCCTGTGGTTGGTGCCTTGCCCAAGGTGTCCAGGCCTCCGTTGGCCAGGTCTTCTGCCCACGCCCCCAGGGACCATCCAGCTGACTTGCTCCAAGAGCTGCTGGCAGTCCTCAAGCAGAGTCCAGGGCAGGCCCTGTAAGATTGTTTGGAGGGGCGGTGCCTGCTCAGAAACAGGCAGGTTTTCCTCACCGCCTCCCCACAGCAGCTGTTGAAACCTGTCCTACCTCTTAAGCACACAGCATGCCCACCCCACCCCCAACCTCACTGCCCCTCCAAGAAACCTTGCTGTCCTGATGGACTTCAGAGCTGGCTCCCAGCAGCTGGCACCTAGTGAGCCCTCCGTCACCACGACACACGTGCATGAGCACATCGCTCTGCTTTCCTTCGGGGTAGCTCGGGTGTCACACACTCCAGGGGCCTTTTTGTAGGCAGCACAGTAGACATCAGTCTGATCACACAGGCTAGGGCAGCTCCCTCTGGCCACAGCTCCGCCCATCAGGATGGACTGGGACAACACGATGCAGAGGGCAGGGCGCTGTGCCAAGGCTCAGGAGTCAGGTCCTGCTTTGGACTTGACCGGCACTGCCTGGCCTTGGTTGTTTTTAATTTGCCAGCCTCTTGGCTCTCACAGCTGTGGCTCACGTCTTGCCCTGGGTAGGGGGAGCAGTGGTCTGAGCAAGGCTTGTTGGAATTTGAGGAAATCTGGGAAGGAAAGAGCCTCTTTGCTGGAGAGCATCCCCCCCTGCCTTCCGACAGCCTTGAGGTCCCTGGGCCTTGGGTCTGGATCCATTAGCTGGGTGTGACATTGAGTAAGGTGCCTCTGCCTCTGCACCTGTTTCTATGTCTGAGTGGGGGCTGGTTATCCCCGCTCACCAGGGGACAGCAAAGGGAGTTACGTGTAGCTTCCTGGCGACTCAGCCAAGCCTCGTGTAGGGAAATTGAAGGCTCCTGTGGGCAAGAGGTGAGAGGGAGGAGCAGAGGTGTCTACCCCTCCCCACCCTGAGCTGTGTCTCCAGCAGGGGACTGGCCCATGACCCTGCCTGTGGCTCTCGTGGGCACTCCTGGCAAATAACCCATCCTCCTTTCCTTCCAGCCTTAACTCAGCCCCGACTCCAGCTTGTGGCAGCGCGGGCCACTTGAAGTCCACGCCAGTGGCCACGCCGTGCACCCCACGGAGGCTGAGCCTGGCCGAGTCCTTCACCAACGTCCGGGAGTCCACAACCACCATGAGCACATCGTTGGGGCTGGTGTGGCTGCTGAAGGAGCGGGGCATTTCCGCGGCCGTGTACGACCCCCAGAGCTGGGACAGGGCTGCCCGGGGCTCGCTCCTGCACTCCTATGCGCCCAGGATGGCCGTGATCCCCTCCACTCCACCCAACTCGCCTATGCAGACCCCCACGTCCTCCCTGCCCTCCTTCGAGTTCAAGTGCACGAGCCCTCCCTACGACAACTTCCTGGCTTCCAAGCCGGCCAGCTCCATCCTGAGGGAGGTGAGGGAGAAGAAGAGCCTGCGTAGTAGCGAGAGCCAGACCGACGTGTCCGTCTCCAACCTCAACCTCGTGGACAAAGTGAGGAGGTTTGGGGTGGCCAGAGTGGTGAACTCAGCGGGGCGAGCCCACGTCCCCACCTTGACTGAGGATCAGGGACCTCTCCTCGGCGGGCCGCCGGGACCAACACACGCCCTGGTCCCCGGAGGCCTGGTCCCCGAGGGCCTGCCTCTGGGATGCCCCACGGTCACCAGTGCCATCGGCGGGCTACAGCTCAACAGTGGCATCCGGCGGAATCGTAGCTTCCCCACCATGGTGGGGTCCAGCATGCAGATGAAAGCCCCCGTGACTCTCACCTCAGGCATCTTGATGGGTGCTAAGCTCCCCAAACAAACTAGCTTACGGTGAGGAGGGGGCCCGCGGCCCCAGAGCAGGCCAGCGCTCCCTGCTGCCTCCCCCCACCCCGCCACAGCGCACTCTCGCCTCCTTCCCGTCGCCATCCGCGCCCTCCCGAGTTCGACAAATCAACCTTGTGCCTCAGGGTGGGCAGAGCGGAGGCTGTGTAGAATGTGTACATAGGACTTGGGGCACCTTGCGCCTGCCCCGCCCCTTCCTCCGGCCCTGCAGGAGGGGCCCTCCGCACCATCATCACTCTCGCGAGGACTTGGCCTGTGCTCAGCCCGGGGGAAGGTTCCCCTTCGTCTTCTTTCCCCTCAAGAAGCACTGAACTCCCAAGTGTGTTCTTATCCCATGGATAGGAAGCCAGTGAATCCTGGGGCTGACTGCCCACTGCACACCACGAGTGCATCTGCCGCCCCGGGCCCTGGGCCACCTCGCCTCGGCCACCCCACCAGAGGCTTAGGAGCCTCGGTCCTTGGCCACCTGCCACTGACGTAGCTTTTCATGATGGGAGAGATTTTCTTCCGTTGATGGGCAGCCCGGCTTCTCCCACCCGCGCGACTCTGCCTCTGTGCACGGTCGTTTTTCTGTTGAGGCGCGACACTCTCTTTTCAGGCGTCCCACTGGAAGTCGTCTTGGGTCTTGTCATCAGCCGTCAGCCCAGGCGTCGGACCCAGCAGAGAACGGGTTCACACACGCCCCTTCTGCGTCCTGTGTGATTGCTTTTTATCCTTCCGTGTTTTTAAACGCAGGGATGTCGCAGTCCTGACAGCGTGCGTCCTCTCTGTGGTTCCGTGATACCAAAAGAGGAATTCCAGATCCCGCAAGCTGCTAACCAGTGCAGCTTGCTTCCGGGTCTCAGTGACCCAACCCAATCAATTTCAGACCAGAGCCCAAGACAGCTTCCACTGTAGGACTGAAAGGAAAAGGGATAGGGACAGACCTCGGGGAGAACCAGAACCGGCACCAAACCGATTCCAGGGAGAAACGAGGCTTTGGTGTCTTTAGTGTGAAACAGCGTGGCTCAGCTGTGCGGTCCTGGCCGCCGCTGTGTCCCGTTTTCCGTCTCGTTTCGGAACAGGCAGAGGCTGTCACAACCAGGCGTGTTCCTCCCCCTGCCCCCAGCCCTGTTTCTCCGTGTGCCACTTTCTGTCCTTCGAGAAACACCAGAGGTGCTTGTGGCAGGAACCATGCACGCGCGAACCAGGGAGCCTGGTCCTGTCGCTGTCACTGATCCAGTCGTGAACTTTTATTTATTATTTGTTGTGTGCCGTTTTGTAAGCAAACACCCTCTCGCCTTCCAGCTCTGGCCACGGTGCGTTGGTGGCATCCCAATCGAAGCAGGGATTGATTGATTTGTTCTAATCTGAGCACTGCACTGGACGCCGTGGGGTTCCATGACCAGACTCCTGTGAGAAGGGTAACATCCCAAGGCAATAGGTCGTCATTTCGTGTCCCCACCCGGAGTGTCCTGCCCCTGAGTGATGGCAGCCTCATGTCCACCGAGGACACTGGCAGAGAAGTCCCCAAGGAGCAAGCCTCAGTCCCACCATTTCAAATTATTTATTCTCCTAACACCTGAGTGTTTTTTTTTTTAATTATGTTCTCAGCTCTCCTCACTGTCGTAGGTGTGCGCTCTGTGCAAGTAATGTTATCTCCCTTGATTTGAATGTATTTTAAAGCAGCAGGTGGAGTAACAAAGGAACGTGAAAGCCACGCGCTGAATGGACCACTCCGTGTAGAGAGCGAGGAGCCAGCGCTGCCACCAAACTACCAGTGTCTAAACCGGCAACTCGGAGGCCGCAGTATTTAGCGTAGTCAATAAATCAAATGAGCAACATTGTGCAGCCACTACCAAGAAGTGTGTTGTGATGCATCAGCCATCAACAATAAAATCTCATTCGCTAACGAGAACCAATAAAATAAGCTCAAATGATGGAAACCACGCTGGTATTCTGATTTGTGTTGTCCTTTAAACCTATTCAATGGGAACAGGAGGAAATCCTAGGGCTCATCCGTTGGGTATATTTTGAGTTGTGTCCCAGGGGTTGTTACATTTGGGGGACAGTGATGTTCACGAGTGAGTCAGGCTTCTGCTCTGTGGAGCGTGGCATCCACGGAGAGACTGGTGATGAAGCCAGACAGAAGCATGAGGGCTGTGCAGAGAATCCCGACAGGGTGATGTGCAGGAGGGAGGAGTCTTGTGGATGGGGCAGAGGCCTCTGCGAGTGGGTGGGAGATATTTGGGCAGAGGGCGCAGCTGGTGCAAAGGCCCAGAGGTAGCAGAGCATCTGGTGTGTTGGAGGAGCAGGGAGAAGGCACGTGTGGCTGCTTGCTGGAAAGATCCGGGAGTGCAGTGGTGGCAAAGTGGACTGTGGGATCTTCCCAGCCGCTGCAGTGGAGCGGGCCAGGTGTTTGGTTCTGGCCAGCGGGCTGTGAGCAGGGGAAAGACCATGCCTGTCTCCCCATACCCCTCTTCCTGTGCGTTAAACCCTGAAGCCACATATTAGAAGGGTGGCGTCTCCATCCTCCTGTCTCCAAGTGAGAAGAATGAGGAAACAAACCTTGGTGTGGTCAGTCAGATTCGGGGGTCCTGCATCAGCATCCCTGGGGGTCCAGGTGTCTGTTTTCTCTAATGGGGGACACAGGTGTGCACTAAAGCTGGAGACCTACTGTGCTAGCCCAGGTGCAGCCTAGATGGGAGGTTTGCCAGCCTCTTGGCCCAGGGGCTCTGGCAGACAGCTGCAGCCCTCCTTGTTTGAAGGGGAGAGAGAAGGTGGGGGCCAGTCTGGCAAGGGCGGGGAGGGCCTTGAGGCTAGGTGACCCTGGGTCTGTGCTCTTCCTTACACAGGGATGGTGGGTGATGACACACAGAAGGGACCATGGATTCTTGAAAACCACCGTTTTTGTAATTCTAATGTCTCATTCAGACAACAGTGAATGCTGAAACCATTGGCTAAGAGAGTGACGGGCAGCGGCCTGTTTACACACATCTTCATCCGTTCCCGTGGGACCCGCAGGAACTTACAGAGGGGGAGGCGTCTTTCCAGTGCAGAACCCCCAGGTGCATCACGTCAAACAGGTCACGAATCTCACCTCACCCCAGATGGGTCAGATGGACGCCAGGCACCTCCTGATGGGTGATGTCCTAAGAAGGACACCCATGACTTCTGTGACGTTCCTGCAAGGGCGGCGCACTTTATAGACGTGAACTTTAGCCCTTTTAAAACCGTCACGGCCAGTGAAGAAAGGTCAAGGTTCTGCTCCAGGGTGATGAGGACAAAGAGGCAAGACAGTCACTCGATGCATTATCTGCACTGGACACTGGGACCGGAAACCACGCCCACAAGGACACCATGGGGACAACCGGGGACATCTGAACGTGGAGCATGCGACTTCAATAGCGTACCCATACGGGATATCCTGAGTGCAGGAAGTGCATGGTGGATATGTAAGAGCAAGCTAAGGGATTGGCATCAAGGGAAAGCAACATTCAAATATCTTCAGAAAGAGCAAAGAATAAGACTCAGAAAAAAGCAAGAAAAGGTGACTCTGAAAAGGTAGGCAGGACCCTGATATTGTGTGTTGGGTACATGACGGAAGGTGCTCTTCTGTCCCAGGGGTGTTTCTAACCTGCTCTGCATTGTTTTTTTTTTTTTTTTTTCGTGTGTAGCCCCAGCCCGCCCCAGCCCAGGGACTTCACCCAGAGGGTGCCGTGGCCCAAAGAGAAAGATGTCAAAGAGTCATTTGAGGAGAACAGGAAAGACATCGACGTCTCAGTTTTCCGTTAGGAAGGAAAAGCAAGTCCAGTGCACTTTGGTGCAAGACCCAAAGATGCAGAATGAGAACTTGCTGAGCCTGGTTTTCTTTTCGCTCCTGCCTGCCTCTCTGCTGCTCCCACTTGCCAATGACACAGGAGAGGGGCTGGACGAAGGGCTGTCCAAGAGAAGAGGGATTCCTTCATCTTTCCCACCGGGGGCCAAGTCCAAGGTTATGAGAGAAGCCCCTGATGGGTCAGGGATCCAAGGATGGTTGGGCATGTTTTTGGGGGGAGCTAGGAAAGTGGGGGTGGTGACCAACAGCCAGGAAGTGGAAATGGCTGCAGAGAAGTAGGGGTGGTGACACAGCAGGTTAAAGCTGCCTCTTGGGACACCCATATCCCCGATCTGAGTGCTGGTTTCAGTGCCAGCTACTTGGCTTCCAATCCAGCTCCCTGCTAATGCTTCTGGGAGGTGGTAGATGATGGCTCAAGTACTTAAGTTCCTGCCATCCATGTGGGAGACCAAGATGGAGCTCCTGGCTCCTGGCTCCTGGCTCCTGCCTTTAGCCTGGCCAAGACCTCCTGGTCATTGTGGCGATTTGGGGAGTGAAACAACAGATGGAAGATTGTGTGTGTATGTGTGTGTGTGTGTGAGAGAGAGAGAGCGTGCGCCTTTAAATAAGTCAATACGTAAATAAATGGCAGCAGGTACGTCTCATTGGAGAGTCCCCAGACAGCCAGACAGTGTCAGCCCCAGATGGTGTGGGGGTCACTTCTACATGTTGCCTGGAAGGCAGGTGCATGCTGGGAGACCTTGCAAAGAGAACCGAGCAAGTGGACACACGCCTCTCCCAGAACCTGGATGCTACCTGGGGAGAGGTTGGTAGAGAGGGAAAGCCATGCTGAATTCATGCCTCAACTGACTGGGAGCTTGTAATAGGGATCACGATGAGATACAGATTTAAAATAATCTGTTTGTACTGAGCTCATGTTTCAGAACCAGCATATCTTGGGGAGATTGACTCTCTGTAGCCAGTAGGGGGCACCTGGAGACTGCACAAGACCTGAAGGTGCACTATGCCGCCAGGTGGGTTTGCTTCAAACTGGGTCCTCCTTCCCCAGCACCACCACCACCACCACTACCAGGCCGTCACCTATGAACAGTGCGTCTGGATGCCTCTGGTGGGGCCACAGCCAGCTCCGTCCTCTCCCTGTGTCCCGCACAGAGCAGTAGTTAGTACTTTCACCCCAGTTCAGCCAGTTGGGAGGCCTGCCTCAGTCTGACTCCACGCTGGGCTCCAGTCTCCTGTGCCCTAACCTGGGAGACCCTCTTAACTCCCAGTCATGGTTTGTGAGTCCCTGCTGTGCAGGGAGAGACACAGTGACCATGAACGAGCTGATTCCCTATGAGCCAAATTCTGTTCAAAACACAAGCGCTCCATGGAACGTCACATTTGGACTAATTTGGAATTGTCTTTCCTTTCAGTTTTCCTTCACTCACATTGCCAAGTGTCAGGCGTTCACTCATCAGGGGTAACCTTAACTACCAAGCTATCTTCAAAACATCTCCAAGTGCCCCCTTGCTCCCTCGTCTCCAGTTCTACAAAAGGCACTTCCCTCCTCAGTTTCACTGGGTGATTCCAGGAGTGTTTGTTTGTTTGTTTGACAGGCAGAGTGGACAGGGAGAGAGACAGAGAAAAAGGTCTTCCTTTTCCGTTGGTTCCGTTGCAGCCAGCGCACTGCGCTGATCCGATGGCAGGAGCCAGGTGCTTCTCCTGGTCTCCATGTGGGTGCAGGGCCCAAGCACTTGGGCCATCCTCCACTGCACTCCCGGGCCACAGCAGAGAGCTGGCTTGGAAGAGGGGCAACCGGGACAGAATCTGGCGCCCCGACCGGGACTAGAACCCGGTGTGCCGATGCCGCAAGGCAGAGGATTAGCCTAGTGAGCCACGGCACCAGCCAAACCCAGGAGTTTTTAGGTGGTCACCCTACAAGTTAAAAAGTAGAGTAATAAATTTCCCATGCTCCAAAAATAGTCCTTAATTATCTGGTTTTAAAATTTCAGCTGATTGGGTGGGGTGGGAGGAAGAAACGGACCTGAATACTGCCGATTTTTTAAAAGTTTATTTATTTATTTATTTGAAAGGCAGAAAGACAAAGATAGAGGGAAACACGGGGTGGGGGAGGTCTTCCATCTACTGGTTTAGTCCCCAAATTGCTGCAACGATGGGGGCTGGGCCAAGCCGAAGCCAGGAGCCAGGATTTTCTTTTGGGGCTCCCACGTGGGTGTAAGGGCTCAAGTACTCGGCCATCCTTCGCAGCTTTCCCAGGTGCATTAGCAGGGAGAGCTGGATCAGGACTTGAACGGGCTGCCCACATGGGATGTCAACATTGCATACTTCAGTGCTGGCCCTGTCCTGCTGATTTCAATGTGTGCATGGAGCTAACACCCTCCCCACATGGCAGCAGGCACCTGGAGGCGTGCTGCTTTGAATGTCCAGTTGAGGGCGCTGTTGTCTTCTGTAGGTGGAGCTGCCGGTCCATTTCTCTGCTTGGCTTAGGTAAGTCAGAGAGTAAGCAGACCTTCCCTGATACCCAGGCTGCAGCTGGCTGCTGTGGCGGTGGGCAGCTCTCCCTGAACAGGTGGGCAGCCACCTGGCTGGCCTCTCCTCCATGCAGTCAGCCCTGCCATTCTGCCTGTTTCCTTTCATGGTTCTCACTGCTGTGACTGACAGCTCTTTGGAATCCTCCACTTGCCTGAGTCTCTGCATCTGTGCCAGCAGCCTCTGCCTGTCACAAAGGTGCACTTCGTGTGTGTGTGTAGAGCCGGGAAGGGGCCTGAAGCAGCCTGTACACATCGGCCCAAGAGGACGATCGAATCCTTTCTGGGATGGGACTTGGGCAAACAGCACATAGGTTGAAGTCATTCTGGCTGATGCCCAGTAGCATGGGGCAGGTGAGGTTTGAACAACTGCTTGTTTGTGTTTGCCCAGCCGGGAACGTGAGCCACGGCAGGCAGGGGAGGATGGAAAAGGGCTCTGGTCCATGTACCTCATCCCATTTGTCAGTGACTCTGCTAATTCTGCAGGTTTTCCAAGCCACCAGCCCCAGGGGAATGCTCAGAATTCCATCAAAGGGACACCGGGGAATCCCCTGTGCCAGTAGTTTTCTGGTGCTATTGGCAACATGGGTTTGGTTGGGCTGCTTTGTAAACCCTAGAAAACTGATATGAATGCAAATAGCTCTCATCGCTAGAAACCTGAATGAATGCTGTCCCCTAAAGACACAGCTCATTTCTGTTCTGGATGACGGATCACCCCAAATACCGCGTTTGACCTGTAGATGTCACCAGTTCTGTCTCTGGTACCAAATTCAAGTCAGCGTTCTTGACGGCTGCAACGTCATACTGGCTCCCGTATTAATGAGGAGTTCATGACATCCCTGGCGGGGGTTTATTTTAAATTTGGATGAGTCATGACTACTTTTGAAAATGATACTTTGACACCCACTTCTCTCGTGATTCATAAATCACTAATTCAGCTCGTCGCCCATTTCTCATTGTTGATTTTGTATGAAAGTCCAAGTTCTTCGTGGTTCCCCACCTCCAACACACACACACGCACATTCTCATCCATACCAAATATCCCCTAAGACAGAACAGGCATTTGGATGGCTACCTTAGACCCGAAGCCATCTTGGAGCCCAAATTGTGTGGATTGAGTGAGGTGGCAGCTTCAGGCGGCAGCAATACGGTGCTTCATGTAGGTGGGGGCCATGTTCTACACGGAATCCTACCTTCTGCTCAGGTTCGAGAATTGTACTGATCCAGTCTTTGTGGGGTCCCCTCTGAGGACGTTCCCGGAAATCTCTTTCCACCCCTAAGGAAGACAAGCACTGTATCCCCAGGCAGGGGTCTCCTGGGACCAGCTGAATTGCCAGTGTTGTCTTTGTGTCTGTTCCCATAGGGCTGCACTCCGCCACCTGGGCTCTCCACTGGATAAGGATCTGAGGTTCCTGGAGGCTTCAGCCAGGGGGCAGGAACAGGCTGCTGTGTGGACGGCAGGTACGAGACCGACTATGTGTGTCCCCTGGGACTGGTTCCCCTACTGACCCCCACAGAGAACCAATGGGCAGGTGCACCCAGCATGCACTGAGATACAGAGGGGCTGTGAGCTCAGACATGCTGAACTGGACGACTGTCTAGCAGAGTCCTGTGTGCTCTGGCGTTGAGAAGGGCTGGGTGGGCAGGGGTCCCCCTAACCTAGGAGCATGAAGCCCTCTGATTTGTGAATCTCATTAGCTGAGGCACCTGGGGTGGTGGCTTTCCCCTCTCAGAGCCTGTTTGCTCATAAGCGACGTGAGGACAGTAACTTCTGTGCTACGGGGCTTGGAGCAAGCAGATGCCTGCAAAACCTTTACTTGGTCTTGCCCTGTAACTCCTTCGAAGCCAAGAGGACCCCAAAAGAAAGGCTGGTGTGGGGGATGATTGGCAGAGGACATTGAGGGCAAAGGTGGTCACTGCTGGGACCTGGAGCTGACCACAGAGGGCTCTTTCACTGGTGCCTACACACAAAAACACACAAAAACACACTCCATGCCTGACGCCCACTTCCCCAGCCTTTTCTGGAATCCCCATAGCAGGGATCTTTCCTTGGGCACCACGCAGTGCCCAGCCCATTTCCCTACTGGCACGTTCTGAGGACCACATGGAGCCCTTGGCCCTCAGCAGACACAAGGACCGACGGACAGAAAGCCATCACTTTAATAGCATAACAACACTTGAGGGGGAGGAGCCACAGATGTAGCACACATGGGTCTTCCATTTGCACAATTGGGCTGAGGTTGACCGGGGGAGGGGGCACTCACTGGACGCTCTAGATAGACTTTTTCACATTGAGAACTTAATAGAGACTTCAGATGTCAAATGGTGACAATGAGTTACAATGTGATTGTTTTCGTATTCAGCCTCCTCTTCGTAAGGTCAGGAGGTTGCTTCCTGTCTGGCTGCAGGGGTGCGCCGGCTCCCCTAGGATGGGTACTCATACTCCTCCGCACTGCGCCGGCCAAAATCCATCCAGCCCATGTAGTCCCGGTCACTTATCCTGTGGCTGGGGTCCAGACTCTGCAGGTTCTTGATGGACATGCGGCCAGCAGGAGCTACAGGGGCGTGGAGGCAGGAAACGGGGCCATTAGATCGGAGAACACGACCAGTTGCATTGGTGAAGGAGAATGATGGGAAACACGGGACGAAAGTATCACACACACCTCCCTCAAGTTAACAAAGAGCTCTCAAGGGAGCGGAAAGGCAGGCCCAAAATACAGGGGAAGAGAGAGAGACTCACAACTGTGCAGCTGGAGAGAGGGCAGTATTTACCTGCCACGGTGTGTTCTGTATTCTGTTTGTGTTTTAGTGGTTTCCTTTGCCCTGCGTCCCCCAGCAGCGGCCAGCCAAGGATTCTCCCAGAACTTACCCATAAAACCCCTCAACATACCTAGCTCTTGTTATAAAGTAGTGCAATTACAGCATCATGGTACTGGAACGATTTCTAAAAGCATGGACTCAAGTCCCTCTGCTGAATAAATACCCTTGATTCATTGGAAAGCTACTTTCTGTTTTTTAAAAATGATATTGGGGGGAAAAAAAAACAATCTTGGCATCTCAGGAACACTCAAAGAAGGGTGAGTGAGAAGTAATAAGAGAATAGGAACCCGGCATTTTGAACTAATTGAAGTGATCGAAGCTGCATGGGCCCATTTTGCTCCAGTAGTCAATGAACATGAAATGGAGGTCAGATCTCAAGGAGCAGGCTGCATCTCCCATCTAACTCAACACCAGGCCAGCAGATGCATACTGGTTTCTTTGGAGGTCCTCGACACTGCCCTGGCCCACGAGATCATAGACAGTGGCTTTCGAGAGTGGGAAATCAGTATAAAACCCTCTCCTGTCAAAACTAAGGGTCCACACAGGCCTGTGGGGACCACCGTGGACAGACCCCACTCAGTGATCCCCAGGGGTGGGGGCCCATCCCCCACTTCTCGTGAGGCTGCCCTTGCCAAGTCTTACCCTCAGGTGGGGAGGAATATGGCTTATGGATTGACAACTGACACTGCAGAGGGAGTACCCTGTCTTGGTAGGTAACGGAATCAGGCAAGCTAAGTGAGAATCAGGAGTAAGGACACAGAGCAGCATCCCAGCCTTCCCCCCAAGCCCGCCTCCCCTCCCAGCTTTGGAGCTGGAGTCAGCTCAGCCCTGTGTGTCATCTCCCCAGCCACGCAGGAGCTCAAACGTCAGTCCTCAGATTCAGCAACACCCTCTGCCTGCTCTGTGGATCAATGTCCAGGGCAAGGCGGGGCACAGCCCCAGCTCTCATCTCACGGAAGCAGAGTGACGGCTTGCGCATAGTGACGCTAAGGGACTAGTCACTTGTGGGGTGGAACTAAGGGGCCAGCTGCCTTTACATTTTAAATCCCAGAATGGGCTCAGCAGCTCAGGGGCTTCTTCCGGGGAGGTCAGGACGCAGACGGGCAGCCCTGCCGCTGCCCATGTGCAAGTACGTGGAAGTTGCACAGCTTTCCGGAGCCCTGGCTTTGGCACAGACACCATGGGCACGATAGTACTGTGCAGGGCTGCTCTGAGGACTGAAAGAGACAGTAGAGATGTCGCACTGGGGCTATGCTGGACACCACAGCCACTATGCCACTAGATCCTTTCCCAGCACTCTCCGATTGAACCTCCATTGAGAGGCCTGCCCACAATTCTTCCTGAAAAAACTCAAGAGCATTGTGCCAAGAAGGCATTGCCTTGTTTAGAACCTTCCAGGGTAAGCACACCTTGTTCTTGAGTCCAAATCTGACCTGCAAATATGCAAAATGTTCAAAGAAACCAGGCAACAACTAAATACGTGAATGGTCCCTCCTAATCCACAGGTGTCAGACAGAAGCCTGGATGGTTTCCCAGCTGCTGCACATCCCAGGCGTGGGCAGCTCCATGGCCCAGCGATGAGCAGGCCCACCTGGGTCTGTCTGGCAGCATGGACTGAAGGTCCAGGGAGAGGCCTAGGGTGAAGAGGGAGCAGGCAGGACTTTGCAGGAGGCGAGTGCTGGTTTTAGGAAATGCTGTGGCATTTGGCTTGACTGTTTGCTCGGGTCTTTCCTAAAGCCGGGAAGAGGGGTTCCAGGTTCATGGCTCAGGGAGAATCCTAGGCTATTTCACACTGGGCTTCAATGCAGCTCGCACCTGGGGGCGGGTACTGACTGACTGGATGAGCAGTCATCAGGGACCCTAGAGACTTTCAGGTTTTCCCCTCTCAGCTGACCAGGATCACCTGCTCTTCCGAGTTCATTCGCAAGAGAGCAGAAGACAAAGTGGTGATTGGCGACAATTTCCCAAAGAGGGAAACATAGAGCAAATGGGCTTCTCTCTGTTGAAACCTGCTGGGCACAAAGTTTACAGTCTCGTGTATTGCAATATCAAGTGTACCTCCAACATGAGTAAAATTATGTTTATCAAAACATTTCTAAAGTCTTTAAGGAAGCAGAGAACCTTGATTCAATCATCACATATGACATGTCTAATGACTTATCACACAGTGCCCCCAGAAGTGTACAGACACAGAAGTTTCCAGCACACCGGCTGGCTAAGAGAGCCCCGTGGGTACAGTATTACCTCCCTTTCCTCCTAGCCGTGTTTGCTACCCATGTCTCCCTCCTGTTATGTACTTCAGTGACAAGGGACGCACTGTCGCTTCTTTTTAAACTGCTGTTGTCAGCATTGATTACTTCCTGCGAGAAGGTTTCCAGGTGTCAGGATCTGGGTGGCTCCCAGTTCCATGCATTTATAGGAGAGGGAGTCAGTCTATCTGGGAACCCTTTTGGGGGGGGGGGGGTTCAGTAATTATGTTTTGAAGTCTTCATAAAGTGGCATTGAACTTAAATGGTAACACTGTGCAAAGATCAGCTCCAAGAGATTTTAAAGACCCTTCTTACTCATCAAGCCTCCACACTCCCTCTCAGGTTGCTACCAAGCAGGTCCAGAAGACCTCACGGTGCGCTGTAGGGTAACTCAGGAAAGCCAAGTGAGAAACCTGCGCTTCCTCCCGAGGGAATGCCTCCTCAAAGCAGGCTCCAGACAAGGTCAGAATTGGGAGGCGGGAGGTGCAGCAGCGAGGGACTGGGGAGGCAGCGTCCTTACCTCTCCGGGCCTGCTGGATGTACCTGGCCAGCAGCGCGCCCAGGTGCCCTCGAGACTCGACATCGGTCCTCTGCGCGGCCCTTAGCTGCCTCCGGGACGCCTCCTCTGCCCGCTGCACCCCAGAGCCCGCGGGATCTGAGGGAGCCACGGGCTGCGTCAGGGCGCCGACCGCCAGTACCGCTATCAGCACGCACAGGCTCAGGCCGCGGTTCATGGCTGTGGAGAGCAAAGGGTGGAGGGGTCGGGGGTGGGGCGCGGGGCGGCGTTAACTAAAAGTCTGGGCATCCACGGGCTCCTGCTAAGAGTTGCCCACCCAGAAGCGAGTTGGACACCCCTCGCCTCCCCAAGGCGGCGCAGACCGCAGCCCAGAGACCACAGCGCGCGCATCCTGGCGCGCCAGGCTGGTCTTCGGGGGTACTCCACACCCGGTATCGGCGCGCGGCGATTGGAGGCCCTGTCGCTGCGGTGTTTAGCAGATGGGCTGATTTATTCTTCCCTAAAGTTAGCAGAAGCGTGCGCAGCGCGTCTCCACGAAGGAAAACAGTGTTGAAAAATACGCGCAAGGGAAGACATGGTGGGAGAAAATTAGACCCTTTAAAACCGGCAGCGCCCTTCTCGATGGCTGTGAAGCTTTCAAGACCGAAATAAGAGAGTCACGGTTTAAAATGCAGTACCCACAAAAGCTGAATTTACACAGGCAAGGTTTGGAAAAAAAAAAAATCCAAAAACAGGCGCTCAGCGCTCTCTGCTTTTAGATCCACAAACAGATGAAATACCTGCAGGTTTTATCCCCCAAACCCTGATTTCCACCCCCTCCCCCCACGGCGTTTAGAAAGTGAATTTACACGGTAAAATCGCTTGGTATTTTATTTGGCAGGCAGGATCGCCAAAGTGCACGGCACCGCGGGGTAAGGGCTGGGAAATGCCGGCGTGCGCGCGAGCCCTGGCACATGGCTCTCCCAGCATCGTTCGCAAAAGGGGAGCAGCGAGGCGTGAGGAACCCTCCCAGACGGCTAAGCACACCCAGCCCTCGTTTTGAGATCCAGTGCCGTTATTTCCGACTTTCAGAAACGTCTTTCGAGCTGTCGGAGGGAAGACAGGGCGAACAGAAGAAGCAAAACGGAAAGAGAGTAAAAGCCGAAAACCCGGGACACCTGCCGCCCCGCCGGCGAGCGATGCGCCTACCTTGGGATGAGGACGCGGCGCGGTCAGCGAGTCCACCGGAGCAGCCCGGCGCCCGAGCCAAGTTCAGGGTGGGGGGGCGGCGGCTGCCTCTTAAATAGCCCCGCCCGGCGTGGTGGGCCAGTCATCTGTTTCCCCGGCGCTGACGCACGCCGGCGGCCGCACGTGCCCAGGGGCAGCCTCGGGGGCGACCGGAGACGCGAGAGGGGGGAAACGGCCCAGCGGAGTCGGGGTAAGCCCTGTGTCCCGCCCCTCTTTCTGTCCCAGGAGTTGTCTCCCCAGACTCGGTCCCGCCCGCTCTTGCCTTGGGCTTTTACGCGCGGTGCTGTCCTAGGTGGGAAGCCCCGCATCACGGAGTCTCCTCCAGGTTGGAGAGACAGTGTTTCGTCCGCTTTGGGCACCTCATGGGCCGCCAAGGAAACCGGGGGCGCGGGGCGAGGACGCACTAGAGTTAGGGGTCAGCACGGATAAATTGGAGTCGGGGGAGCGTCCGAGGCTCTGCTGCGTGGGTACCTTGGCGAAACGGAGAGGAGCAAAGCTCTCGAGGTTGCCCACACGATCCCTGGGTCAGTAAAAGGGCTCCGACCACAGCTGGCTGCGAACGTCCCGGGGCCTCGCCTTACGCGGTTGTGAGTTGGGGGTGGCACTGTCCGGCTTTTCCCGGAGAATTCCAAGTTGGGAAAGGGGTGTTTTCCCGGGCCGAGTCTCCCCTGCTCCTTGTCACCGACAAGTGGCGCCAGCGAGTGTCCCCCGAGGTTTGCTTCCTGACGCGCCCCTATCCTGTACCCCTAAGCTCTGGCAGCGGCACTTACTCCCCCTACTCCCCGGACCAGGCCCTGCCAGAACTCGGGCTGCCTGCCGTGTGTCCCGCCTTGCCCTTACTCTAACGCCATTTCACGGATGGAAAGCGAGGCCCGAGGAAGGGCGGTGCCTCGTAGGGGCTCTGCCCCAGGCTCCCGTCTCCCTCGGTGCCCGGAGACCTCTCTGCCTGGGTCTTGGAAATCCCCCTTTCCCTGCAAGGACTGGGATGAAGCCGGGAGATTTGGAAGCCCAAAGCGCTGCTTTGAACATTGGACGCTTAGCTCAGAAATCCCCGGGGAGGCAGGGGTTGTGGGGCTGCTTGAGTGGGGAGGGGATCCGGTGGGGGCCTGGGGGAGGTTGCTCTGATGCGTCTCTGCCAGCTGCGCTTTTGCAACCTCGAAGCAACATGTGGGAAAACAGCAGTGCGTTAAAGGTTTTCCAGTGATTTTTTTTTTTTTTTTTTCTGCACAAGGCCGGCAAGATTTGGGTAGTTGAGTTGGAGAAATTGGTTATATCTGTGAGGATGGCGGAGGCCGCTTTGAACTGTCTGTACTCATTGGATTCACATGCATGGAACACAGGTCCTGGAAATGCAAGAGCTGATAAGAGGGGGGAGCTGAAAAACAAGTAACCAAGCCCCCCCACACCCCACACCCCAGGTGGTTCTGATGTGTTTGGGATGGAGATGCTCACCGAGAAATGTTTTGCTGAGGGGAATGAAGGAGTGAGGTTAGGGTTTTAGAAAGATGATTCTGGTGGTGTTGCGTTCCAAAGGCGAAGAGATGTGAAGGCAGGGGCCGCTTAGGAGAACCCCAGGGAATGGGGGGGGGCTGGGGGACAGCAGGTGTCAAGGTCGGTTTGTACTAAGGCTAATAAACGATTGACACCTGTTCGTTGTTAGAGATCTAATGACATAGCCACAGGTGTTCATGGGAGGAAAGCAGAGACAAGCAGGAGACCCAGACAGAGCTCCTGGCTCGTGTCTTTGGCCTGGCCCAGCCTTGGCTGCTGTGTGCAGTTGGAGAGTGAGACAGTGGATAGGAGATCTCTCTCCCTGTCTGTCTCTGCCTCGCTGCCTCTCAAATACATGAACCTGAATAAATAATTCTAAGAAGAAAAAATAAGAGTTAGTGTCATGCTGGAGCCTCCTAATTGATCATTCATGGGACTGAAACTCGCTACAGATAATCTCCATTGAAGGCGCTCAGGAGGCTGACTGCTGTGGTTTGGAGGCTTCTATTTTTGGGAGACTGGAGTTTTTTTACTGATCGGGTTTAGGAAGGCCATTGTTTGTCCCAGAACATTACAAAGCCCCACCTACAGAGACGGTGTCTGCCGCCATTATCAAGAACCATTTGAGAAGGAAGCAGCTGTGGTCATTGTGAACAATATGCTCCTTTACCTGCTGGTGAATTTCTTTAAATACCTTGTTGTAGGTCGGGTTTTCACAAAAGCAGAACCTGACACTAGTGCCTGGATTGATCTGGGAGGGAGGAGAGAGCCGACAATGAAGTGCAAGTACTGAGCAGGCTATGCTGTGGCCTCAGCGCCCAGGGTCTTCCACGATCCGCCTCCTGGAACACGTGTCAGAAGCAGCCTACCTGAGACAGGAAGGAGAGCCAGGCAGTGGCCCACTTCCAAGGCCAAGGCTGAGATCCTGTAGAGGAAAGGCTCAAAGGAACCTAGCTGGAGTCCTTGGTCAGCAGGTGTTGTCATAATGATTAAAAGTGCCATTCAGGATTTTAAAGGCAGGATGTGAGACATCTGTTGTCAAACGGGGATCTTGAGTCCATGTGGGGACCCAAACCTTAAGAGGATAGATGTTTAAGTCTTAATCAGACCTGGCCTCTTTCTTACTGTCTCAACTCAACCTGGGAAAAGTAGGAGAGAAAAAATTGGGGCAGGGGTTGAAGGCAGAGACTCCAGAAAGATGGGGTGAGGTGTATGTGTGGGAGAGGGGGCCAGGATGTCACTGCCAAGAGAGAAATAGTACAGAAGATGACTGAATGCACTTCTCTTCTCCCTCCTTATCACACCCCTTACTGACCACTGGGCCTGTGCACACCATCCAATCTGCATGCAGCTCCTGTGGGATAAGCCTGAGACCCAAGAGTGGGAAGAAAGATTTCAGGGAGAGGGTGAATAGTGCCAGCCACAGAAATTGGGGATGCAGACTTTTAGAAAAAGCAAGCATGGGGCTAATGCAGTTGTGTTATTCCATCCTTTGTTACCATATCAAAATTCCCAGAGAAGGCTAACATTGTGAAGACTGTTCTGGAGACTCCAAGTCCAAGATCAGGCAGCCTCATCAGTTCTGCCCCTGATGAGGGCCCAGTAGCAGAGGGTGTCACAGGAGAGGAACACAGGTAGGAGGAAGAGATCACACTCTCTGGAACAGAAGCCAGAAAGTGATTCAGGGATCGGGCCTGCTCTTCAAGCAACTTGCTCTCCCCAGAACTACCTTGTCAATCTTTTCCAAGGGCAGCCCCTGACACACAAATACTCAGTGGCACAAGGATGGCCTCACCACCTCTCAATACAGACATACTAGGGACCAAGCCTCCAACACGTGAACCCTTTGGGGGATTCTCAAACCACATCAGGGTGCTGCAGTATTTGGATGTGGACAGCAGGAATTTTACCTTGAAAGGAGTTACTTAAGGAACAGCGTGCACCTGTAGCAGGTGAGATGGAATGCTCAGAATTGGCAGCTGGGAGAGGAGGAGCCTGTGCATAGACTTACCTAGTTCCTGGGATGATGAGTGAAGGGAAGGGTTTGTTTTCCAGCTTCTGTGACTTCCCTGGCAAAAGGCAGGCCTGCAGAGGAGTGGAGAAAGTTCTGGGTGCTGTGTCCAGGGACCACCCAGCATTTGCAGAGGAGTGAGAAGTTGGTTTTATCTGCCAGATTGCATTTCTTACATAAGTTTCTGGAGCTTGGAGTTGGAAGGAGAAGTTGACTCAGTCTTCAAATGAGAATCTTGGTTTAGGTTTTGGGTGTCTGTCTTGGGTTTTGTACCCTCCAAAAACAACACCTAAGACCAAGGCCTGGATGCAGTGGTATATTTGGGAGTGCATCCAGAGAGCAGAGGTGAGGATGTAGGAAGTGAGATGGGGAAGAGGGGAAAGTCAACGAAGTGTAGGTTGACGAGCAG
The DNA here is from genome assembly GCA_949820135.1 of Sylvilagus floridanus. NCBI lineage: Eukaryota > Metazoa > Chordata > Mammalia > Lagomorpha > Leporidae > Sylvilagus > Sylvilagus floridanus. Next base: position 18,147,795 of record OX463226.1, read on the forward strand.
GTTACTGCTGGAAACAACTGGGGTTTCCTTCTTGCTGGGGCCTCTTTGAGAAGTAAGACAGGAATTGTCCACTGCAGTATCTATGCATGAATCCTACCTTCTACTGTAGCAGATAGGCTTAGGGTGGAGACCAAATGCCAATTAAGGCAGAGGAGAAAGATGCTGATGCTTATGTGAAAGCCATCAGTCTGTGCCAAAACAGTGCCCTGAGCCCCAGGTGAATCCAGGTGGGTCAAGAGAACATGGGGTGAAATGTCAATTATCTCCTACAGCTTCTTAGGGCAAACTGTAGGAAAGACACTGTTAGGTTCTTATGTGGACCAAAGGGTACAAATAGCTTGCCCTGGAGAAATGTTCAAGAAACATGGCTTCTTCCTCATACCAGACACTGGGGAGTTCATGGTGCTAGTGATGGGAGACTTGAGTCCTGAGTTTCCCAGCCACTTCTGTGTAACCCAGAGCAAAGCATAGGTGAGGTGGGCAGGCATCACTTTCTAGAACATTGTGAGGTCTTTGTGGGATAAGCCAGAGTCTTGTACTCTGGTTGGAGAGGGCTTCAGTGTTAGCCCCAAGGGTTCAAGTGTTGAAAGCAAGTTCTCCAGCAAGGTGATGTTGGGAGGTGGGGACTGGAGGGTGATCACTGGAGGGCGCTGCCCTCCAAAGAGGGTTAGGTCATTCCCGTGGGACCCGTGAGTTTGTTTTCATGAGAAGGAGTTGGTTATAAAAGCCTGAGCCCGACTCTGCATTGCTGTCTGGCTTCCTTTCTCAATAGCTGATCGCTCCCTCCTGCACCTGCCGTCACCCTCGTGCCATCCACTGCAGGGTGATGTGGCCACAGGGGCCCTCACCTGAGCCAGTACTGTGCTGTTTGGACTTTCAGCCTCCAAAATTCTGAGCTAATTAAATCCTTCTTTGTAAGTTCTCAGCTCAGCTAACTCATTACAGCAGTTGAGAAGCGGACCAGCGTGAGGCAAGATAGGAAGATGGAGGATAAGGAGATTAATAATTTTTAATCTTTTTACATCCCAACCATTGGGATGATGGGCTAGAGACCAGAAGCATCTTGGGATTGTCCAGTCTTACAAATCCATCCCAAGGCTCCCAGGTTGATCCATCCCTTACTCTGTTTGCTGAGAACAGTGGGTTCACTGGGGTTGAAGCAGAAGGGAAGCAGTGCTTCAAGATCAAGTCCACTGAAATGGCAAGTCGCAGCAGGTTTATTCTGGGCACGCAGCAGATGACCCCCTTGTGTAACAAGATGCTAATTTTAAAGAGAAATGACGGATGCAGGGAGCAGCAGGGAAAGTGTAGCCATTTCTTGGCAACTCTAATTGCCGCAAGAGGTGCCAGGCTGCTAAAGGCATACGCGTGTGCTGTACACACAGTGAGAAAATCACAAGCCAGGAGCTGGGTTTGTCCCCACCCAAAGCCCTGGCACCTACAACGCAATCTGCTTTCTTGAGAAGGTACAGATGGGCCTAAAGGAGTCACCCAGAGAAGCTGCTGGTGGTTCTTGATATGTGGTTGTTGCTTTCCCTTCCACCCATGAGTATCTGCTTCCTTGCTTAAACAGGACTGTGGAGGAGGGGAGGCTTGCCCACACAGGGAGCAGGCACATAGTTGTTCATTTAGATGCTTTATCAGGCATCAGCGGTGCCCTCTCTGCACCCTCTCTCTGCTGGTTGACCCAGCTTCTCAGCCCTTGGGACTCTGAGTGCTTTCTCTGGTGAGAGGAGCCTGTTAGGCAACTAAGAGGTAGGTTTCAAGGGCTGGGGGGGTGGGGGGGTTAGTTCCTTCCAATGAATAACCTCAGCCAATGCCTAAGGGGAAATGGACAACCACCCCAGCTCTCTGACTCTTGGGGTACATCATTGTGAGGCCATGCTCTAGGCTGGTTCCCGGAGTTCACTGGTGGAATTCGCGCAGCCCTTGATGGTGACATGCTCGGCCACGAGCCCTCTCTAGGTCTTGCCTGCGCTCTTGCTTCCTCATTTCCATACCCAGGTTTCCTGGGATCTCCTCCAAGTCTTTGCTTAGGATCATCTTCTGAGAAAATCCAAACTGCAATAGCTGAATTTGTAGCTTCCATCAATGTGAGTCACGTTCTGGAGTTAAAAAGATTCCTTGGGCATATGAACCCTGTCTACAGGCAGTAAGCTTCCTGCAGGCCACGTGGCTAAGAGACCCAGATAGTCCTAGGATGGCCGGGAGTGGGGGCAGGTATGTGGCTTTGAAGGGCCTACTGCTCCCAGAAGCCAGGTGCTGATCCGTGGCTGTGAACACCAGGGCTACTCTTGGCAGGCTGTAGAAGGTGGAAAAGCATCCGCTGAATGTTCCTGATGTTGCCACAGCAGTGGCCTCTGCCCTGCATCCAGACCCTCATCCTTCTTGTGCGACATCAAATCCCATGTTAACCCCCGTGTACATTTCCTCAAAACAAAATCACTAATTTCTGGACCCATCATTCTCAACTTAGGAGTCCACCGAGCCTCTGCTTCAGCATTAAGGATGCTGAAGTTAAAAAGGCAGAGTTGGACTGCATCTCAGACCTACCACAATGCAGCCTCTGGAGGTGGGTTTAGGGATCTGCTTTCTAATACGTACAGGAATGTCTTGGGCTGGGTGTCCCAAGATCCCATCAGAGTGATGCATCCGTGAAGCAATCCCAGGTAAAAGAGCTGACAAGGCAGGACAGGAACAAGGAAAGCCCAGGAAGGTGTGACCCCAGACAGGGTGCTGCAGAGGGTGGCTTCAGCCTGCTCCTGCACGGGAGCTTTACAAGAGCTTGACATTTCCTACTGCTGCACCTGCCAGTCACTGGCTAAGAGCTGCCCCAGGGCAGAGACAGGTCAGTTCCCTGGCATTCTTGATTGTCAGGAAGAGCTAACAGGCACTTGAGTAGCTTGTGCACAGCCCCTCCAGGTGGAAGCCACAGGTGCTAGCCACAGGCAGCTGGTGAGGACAGAAGCAACACAAGGGATCTTGGGATGTCTGAGCAGGACACAAAGTGTCCAGCATGGCAGATGATTCCTATGCAAGACCAGGATACCAGACTGGAGCTCACAATGTGGAATGGAATGGTGGAGGGTGACAGGCTTCGTAAGACACTTCCAGATGGCTCTGGCTCCACACCAACTTCTTTTAAGATCTTCCCATCACTGTGATGCACAAGTATGCATTATGCTTCTTTTAAGTTGTGTGGTAGGTAACCTTTGGTGCATACACACACACACACACACACAGAGACACATATGCACAGTGAGTATAACTGAACTAAATTCTCAAAGCCTCTTTCTTCTCTCTGCTGGAAGGGAAGAAGCCCAGGGCTCAGGTTCCGTGTTTCCCTTCTGCTCAGATGCTACCAATGGAGAGGCGGGTCATCGTTATTTGAAAGCTGAGCGACACTTCGCAGGCTGTTACTTCTAAGCAGCTGTCCAGCACTAGGATTAACCCAAGAAAACCGGGTTTACTATTAGGTTTTTTCATAGATGATGTCCACACACAATAAGCAAATAGCTGAATCATTATGAAAAGAAAAAAGAATGGATCTGAGAAGGGGAGGGAGGGAATGAGGCCAAGTGCCACTGGGCCTTGTTATACATCTTTGCTCTCACTCACATTTTACTTTGATCCACTGGGCTGCTGGATTATTCACACATTGCTCAGGCCTTACAGGCTCTGAGCTTTTTGGGTTGCATCAAGTGAGAATTTGTTTCCTCTCTCAATTCTCTAGTTGTGGTGTTCCTTGGCTCTCTTACTTGGGCTCTTATCACAGCCTGTATAATCCAGCCTTGGTCCCCCCCCCCTTCCCATCCCCTTCCCCTTTTTATTCAGAAGTGTGTTGCTGTGTAGGTGCTATGTCTAGACAGCAGATCACCCCAGAACTAGCCCGGAGTTCTAGCCAGGAGTTCTCGCTGGTGGGGACCTCCACTTTCTACTGACTCCACCATTTCCACACCTATATCTGTCTTCTTTATGGGCCTGAGATCAGGGAGGAAACCAAGGTCAGAGCCACTAAGGAAGACTATTTCTGTGACAAGGTGCTCACCAGTTCAGTCCTGGAGCCTCTCCCTCCCTCTCTTCGTGATTGGCTGAATTTCCCAATCGAGCCTTTCGCATTGGCAAGTTAGGCTCATGCAATCTGAGTGTGCATGAGGGATCTTCAGAAAGGTCATGGAAAATGCATATTATGAAAAAATGGTGCAATGTTTTTGCCCCCAAATAAACTTTTAGTCCAATTTTTCCATGAACTTGGGAGAGACATTCATAGGAGGGTTTGAGTGGATACCAGAAAGCTGGGAACCCACAGATGGTGGGATGTTGGGGAGTTAGGTAAGGATCAAGCCTGCTGGGCTGGAAAGGGGGTGCCAGCCGGATGTCTCCTCTCTCCTCTAGGAAGGGCACTTAGCAGTCAATTGTGAACTCCGTCTGAACTTTGAGTTATGAATGCAACATATGTTGGTCACCTCAGATCTTCACTTAGGCGGAACACTATTTTTAGCTGAAACAGAAGAGTATCTGGAGAGGGCTTTGGATGAGGAAGCAAGGATTTCAGGGAGGCCACTTGTTTAATTATAGGAGCTTGGGCTTTGGTGCCAGATACGTTCAAGTTTAAGTACCTGCTTTGGGGGCAGGCATTTGTTGCAGTAATGAAGATGCCACTTGGGATGTGTCTGTCCCACACCAGAGTGCTTCTGTTCCAGTCCTGGCTCTGCTTCCTACTCCAGCTTCCTGCTTGGGTAAACCCTAGGAGGCAGCAGATGATGCTTCAAATCCTCGGGTCCCTGACAACCACTGGGAGACCCCACATTGAGTTCCAGGCTCCTGACTTCTGTTTGGCTCAGCACTGGCTGCTGTGAGATGTGGGAAGTGAACCAGCAATGGAAGATCTTTGTCTCTGTCTCTTTCCCCATCTCTCCTTTCCTGCCTCCATCTCATTCTCTTTCCTTATCTTTCAAATGCAATGAAAATAGATAGGTAAAAAATTATTTTTTAAAAGGTACCTGCATTATGTTTTTTGCATGACTCTATCTGTGATCTTCAACTTTTCATCTGCAAAATGAGCATTACAATGACACCTATTTCTCTAGGCAGTTGTCAGGATTCGATCGTGCCATGAGGGCCTAATATCTGACCACACATCATGCACACCAACTCTTAGCACCATTGCAAGAAAGTGAAACGTGCTTTGTGGTTGTTGGAGTTTCTCAAGTCTATAAACAAGCTTCCCAGAAATTTGCAAAGTCAAATGTCAGCCGCAAAAGATGTACTTTTAGGATTGGCTCAAAGAAAGAAATTTTCACTTTGCCTCTATCTTTCCAGCTTGAGGGAAGTTAAATGCACTGAAAGCCAGTTTTGGGGAGCCTGGATCACTCGTGTTTGTTCTCAAGGTTGAGGGTGGGCGAGATGGAGCTTTTTGGTCATCTGCAGTCTCTCCCTGGGAACTGCCTTGGTCTGGCTTCCAAGAAAGTCCAAGAGTGGCCTCTTTGCCCCTTGTTCTTGGGGCAGAGACATTGACAGGCATCACTGAGTTTGAGAAAGTTGACCCTCAGCTAAAGTCAGCCCCTGCAAAGGACATGTGTTTAGCATGGCTTGCACTCTGCCAGCTGGGTGTACGGTTAGAGTAAGGGAGGTCCTTCAGAATGCCCACACTGTAATTATTTTCATTCTATGATAAGTGTACTTAAATTGTGGTCCAGTTTACAAAACTAGGTCAACAAACGATCAATAGTGCTGCAACTTGGAAGCGTACTTGAGGTTGTCAGAGTGGGAACAGCAATTAGGAGACCTTTTATGAGCAAAGTAAAGGTTCAGATATATCATTTACATCTAGCATATTTTGTCAACCCTAGATGCATACATTTTTCACACTTTAACCTTGCCGAAACCAGAACATGTGTTACAAGCTATGGCTTTTACAGTTGGTGGAGCTTAGGTGGCCTGTGGTTGTCATCACTCACAGATACACAAACTTGGCCTTGTTTATTTTTATTGATAGCGCTTTAATTGAGTGCTGTCTAATTTGTTCATCTGATATAATTTCAATAATCTTTACTGATATTAAGTGTATTAACTTTAACAGCTGTTTATGTTTTTGGAAAGATTTCACTAGAATTTGGCATTGAAATGAGAGGTTATTTTGTACATAGAAGGATGCAGAAACAGCAGTGTCACCCAGAAATGTTGTTAGTGAATTAAATATACATAATTGGAGAAGTGATTGCAATTCCATATTATCTTGACAAATAGCAGTCAAGTACTTAATAAACGTCATAAAAAGTAAAGCATTAGCAGGCTGGCGCCACGGCTCAATAGGCTAATCCTCTGCCTTGTGGCGCTGGCACACAGGGTTCTAGTCCCGGTTGGGGCACCAGATTCTGTCCCGGTTGCCCCTCTTCCAGGCCAGCTCTCTGCTGTGGCCAGGAGTGCAGTGGAGGATGGCCCAAGTGCTTGGGCCCTGCACCCCATGGGAGACGAGAAGCACCTGGCTCCTGGCTTCGGATCAGTGCGGTGCGCTGACCACAGCGTGCCGGCTGCAGCGGCCATTGGAGGGTGAACCAACGGTAAAGGAAGACCTTTCTCTCTGTCTGTCTCTCTCACTGTCCACTCTGCCTGTCAAAAAAAAAAAAAGCATTAGCAAACAGAAAGAACTGTGCATTTTATTTTGAGATCCCTGCAAAACAATTACCCAGCACCCACCAGGCCATGCAAGAGAAGGCAGGAGATGAAAGATGTCAGTCAACAAGAGGTGGGTGTGATGAACTAACGCATCATGCAGAATGCTAATCAAGAAACTGTTGAATTACCAACATTTTTCCTTCAATGTTCCTAAAATAATGGTGCATCTTATAATCCATAGTCTTAGAGCCTATGAAATACGGTTTACTGAAAATGACACACAACGAGTTCATGAGCAGGGAGCACTGGCATTATTTTGGAAAATGTGTTCAGTATGGTTCCTAGCACATAACAGACAGTCCTCCCCCAAGCAAACCAAATCCAAACAAAACACCACACCTCACTTGCTCATTGGTCTTTCTTGTAAGCATCATAAAACCAGACAAAACACAATGAAGCAAATGTTTTCAGCACATTAGACAGTGGGAGAATCTGACTCTTCGGAGAAGAGAAACTCAAAATTTGCCCTGAGTATGTGCCTGGGGACACTTTCCAGAACAGAGCAGAAATATGAGCCTAAATGGAACACGGAGGGTGTTGTTGGGTGGAAGGGAACAAACAATGGAGTTTTGAGTTGGTAGAGTGGTTAGAATTGGTGCAATAGGGAGCCAACGAGGAGGCAGAACAGCCGAGGCTGTGTGTATGAAGGGAAAATTCAGCTGGCATGTGTAGAACTAAGTCAAGATTCTAGAGGTTGAAAATTCCCACATAGCCAGAGATCAGAGCCTTGCTGGGCATTCAGTGGAGGCTTTAAAAAAGCCACACTTGAGGTAGAAGGACCCACTCTTGATCAAAGGTCACACCTCCAGTACGACAAGCGGAAGTTCAATAGATTGGCCCTGACAAAGCCTAAGCAAAGCATGAGAAGATTAAAATGTTCTACCAGTAATTTAACCACATATCAGAGCAAAACCTAATAGTCTGTAAAGGAAAACAGTAAAGCCCAGACTTCCTGCAATGCATTATCCACACCGTCCAGCATGTAAAAAAATCACTAAACATGCGAAGCAGGAAAATAAGACCTATGATCAATAGTAAAAGCATTAAATAGAAATATACTCTGAAGTAACTGAGACATTGGAGTTAGCAGACTAGTAGACTAGTACTTTAAAATAATGAGTATTAGAAATATGATCAAGGATTTGAAAGAAGAGATTGACAGAATGGGTTATTAGATGGGTAGGAAGATAAGGATGTTAAAAAAGGTTATTCAAATATTTTATGTTCAGAGGTTTTAAAAAAATTGAGATAATGGGGCTGTTGCTGTGGCATGGTGGGTAAAGCTGCTGTCTGCAATGCTGGCGTCCCATATGGGTACATGTTTAATTCCTGGCTGATTCACTTCTGATCCAGCGCCCTGCTAATGCACCTGGGAAAACATTAGAGGACAGCCAAGTACTTGGGCCCCTGCACCCACATGGGAGACCTCGAAGAAGCTCCTGGCTTCAGCCTTGCCTAGCCCCAGCCATTGAAGCCATCTGGGGAGTGAACCAGGGGACATAATATTCTCTGTCTCTGTCTCTCTCTCTCTTTCTCTCTGCCTTTCAAATAAAATCTTTAAAAATTTTAAAAATTAAAGGCAGATTGGGAGAGTGAGCAGATGTGCTGAAGGTGGAAACAATAGGAGTAAAAATAGTAACTCTGGGTTTCTTGGGTTGCGAGGGCAGACATGAGCAGGCAAGAGCACCAACTCTGGATCCAGACTGCAAGTGCCCATCTTGTCCTTGACTGAGAGACCTCGGGCATGTACCTTTGGCTTTCAGAGCCTTCGTTTTGTCATCAGTAAAATCAGGGTGACTATAATAACAGCACCTATCTTCGGGCGTTATTGTGAGAACTAAATGAGATGAATGTAAAGTGCCCTTCTCAGTACCTGACACAGATTAAGTACTATCTTTTTATTTCAAGTTTTACAGAGTTCATCTCAGAACTCTAGAATAGCAACCTCCTATCAAAGAGTTGATTGAGGTAATTTAAGGCAGCATGGGTTGAACTAGTACCATCAATGGCTAACCACCCATGGAAAATGTATGTAGTTTTTTGTAAAAGATTTATTTTATTTATTTGAAGGAGTTACAGAGAGAGAGACAGACAGAGGTCTTCCATCCGCTGGGTCACTCCCCAGATGGCTGCAACAGTTGGAGCTGTGCCAATCCGAAGCCAGCAGCTTCTTCTAGGTCTCCCACATGGGTGCAGGGGCCCAAGGACTTGGGCTATCTTCTACTGCGCTACAGTGCCAGTCCCCAATATGCAGAGTTTTAATACTTGTTCAACATCTCATTTTCCTCCATGGGGAAGAAGTGTGGGATAGGAATTAGGTAAGCACGGGTGTGTAGGATGATGGTGAGGAAATTAAGTTTGAGGGATAGAAAAGAAAATTTATACTCGGGGCCAGTGCCATGGCTCACTTGGTTAATCCCCTGCCTGTGGCACCAGCATCCCATGTGGGCGCCAGGTTCTGGTCCCAGTTGCTCGTCTTCCAGTCCAGCTCTCTGCTGTGGCCCAGGAGGGCAGTGGGGGATGGCCCAAGTGCTTGGGCCCCTGCACCTGCATGGGAGACTAGGAAGAAGCTTCTGGCTTTGGATCAGTGTAGTTCCGGCCATAGCAGCCATTTGGGGGGTGAGCCAATGGAAGGAAGACCTTTATCTTTGTCTCTCTCTCACTATCTAACTCTATCTGTCAAATAAATAAAATTATACCCAAAATGTGGCCTTACCCCTTTGCTATTTTGAAACTGAAAACAGGTACTGTGAGCTTCAGTAGTTAGGAACCTACTATTTAGAATGTGCATTTTTTCCCCCAGCTGTCAAGTAGTAGACTTTTTTTTCTGGGTAAATGCTTGCATTTTTACTCACTTCCTTGTTTCCTAAAAATGAATGATCAGGATGCTTCTGGAAATGAACGTTAGTCACAATGTTTATGCTACTCATGATTTGAAAATGATAACGAGACTCGATTCTAGCTGTGAGGGTTAATAAAATTATGTTAGGCTGCTTTATCAAACCTTAATGAAGTTACTGACTGTTGAGCTAGGAAGACGTATTAGTTTTAAAGAAGCAGCAGCTGAGCTCCAGTATTTCTCAGATGAGACAGACATCTTCAGAACAAAGGAAGTAAACGACACAGACAGGTGTTTTCATAAAGCCTCAGTTTAGCTTCCATCAATGTGATGCAGCCTTTATAATCACATAGTCCACGATGCGCATGTCCTGGCTTCCTTTTAGCTGTCCTTTAGTGTATTGGATGCATCTTTTGATCTAGATATTCCCTGCCCAGTTCCTGGCAGCAGAGTTCATGCTTTTTTTTTTTTTTTTTTTTTTCTATCTCACTGTCTGCAACATCCAACAGTTGTTATGCATACAAATGTTTGATGTCACCTTATGCATCTGAAAAGTTCTTAGGAATTGCAACCAGTGCCAATCATTCAACTTACAGAATAGGCCATCATTTGAAACAGATACTTATTGTGGTAGCTTAGATTCCCAATTGACCAATACCCCGACTGCTAAATTCATGAAAGATTAAAAAACAAACTGGGTCTGATGTTGTGGCGGTAAAGCCACTGCTTGGAACACTGGCTTCCCATATCAGAGTGGTGATTCGAGTCCCAGCTGCTCCACTTCCATTCCAGCTCCCTGGTAATACTGACCTGCCTGGGAAAGCAGTAGAAGCTGACCAAGTACCTGGGCCCCTACAACCACGTGGAAGATCTGGATGGAATTCCTGCCTCTCACAGTAGAGTGACTCAGGTGATGGAAAGCACTGATGTGGTTAAGGAGGGATCAGTTGAGATTGGAATTCATCCTCTAAGGGGAGCCCACCCATTGCAGTCCTGTGACTGTCCAAATAACTGAGATCAGGCGAGACCAGGTGGTGGCTGAGAGATAGGTAGGAGACAGGTAGAAGGACCTCTGTACTAAACTTTCCCCCACTCAAGAAGTGCCTTTGATGGACTCAGATCGCCAAGGCGTCCTTGATGGGCCAACCCCAGCCAACATGCAGCTTCACCTTGTCTTGCTCTGCCTCCCTCCTGGGACTTATACTCAACAACTCTGCTCTTGTGCCCTCTGTAAGCACCCTGGATCCTCGCTGGACTACCTCTGGCTGCCTTACAGCCTCCCTGTTAATCCTTGGGCCTCTCCTCTCATGAACTTCTCACCATCTGACCTACTCTTCCAGACCTGGTGATGCTCTGGTTTCTGACTGCCGAAGGATTGCACAGTGGGCTGTGTGGCCTAATCAGAGTATGGAGTTAGAACCTGGAATTCAGCTCCAGGCCCCCCCCCCCCCCCCCGGGAAAGTTACACAAAATAAATGAGGCTGCAGGTGTATCTACCAGTCCATACCCAAAAGCAGGATGGAAAGTCAGCCTCTAGCCAGTGTTCTGAAGTGATGCAGGCTGGTGAGTCTCGTCATCTTTTGAGAAAGTTGCCTCCAACTCAAGGCATATGAGGGCAGCTGGGGGCCAGCCCAAGGGCAAACTGGCTTTCTCAAGCTCTCTGTTTTTACATTTCCTTTGGCTGTCCTTGAGGATGACAAATCGGTCCCCCTGGTCTGCAGGGTTCCTGTGTTTGCTTTCCTTGACATCAGAACTGATTCCTGAGACTCCTGTGCTGGGCCACTGTTTGATAAATTTAGTTGGTGCCCTACTGAGTCCCACTATTTCTGGACACATTCTTCTGGAAGTCAGTGACTGGGAGATACCCTTGACAGCTTGTAGTTCCTATTGTATTACTCACTATTGTTACATTAATGCTGTAGAACAAACAACTCTCCCCGAACCAGTGGCTTACAATGAAAAATGTGGATTTCTTGCTCACTGGTCTACAGAAAACTGGAATAACTCTACTTGAGGCTGTAAGTTGTTTTTTTTTTTTTTTAAATTGTGGTCAGAATATGTAACATGAGATCTACCCTATAAGAGGATTTTTTTTTTTTGAAGTTTACTTACTTGAGATACAGATACACACACACGCATCCAGTTCCCATCTGTTGGTCTACTCTCCCAAATGCCAAAAATGGCTGGAGCTGAACCAGTCTGAAGACAGGGGCCAAAAACTCCATCTAGGTTTCCTGTGTGGATGGCCACCCCTGCCTCACAAGGTCTGCCTTAGCAAGAAGCTGCAGGCAGGAGCCAGAGCCAGGAATAGATGTGAGATGTAGGCATCTTAACTGCTAGGCTAAACATCTGCCTCCACTGTGAGCAGATTTTATGTGTCCAATACAGCACTGTGACTTACAGGCATCCTGTAAGACAGCCGATCTCTAGAAATTTATCCTGGGGCCGGCACTGTGGCGCAGTGGGTTAAAGCCCTGGCCGGAAGCACCAGCATCCCATATGGGCACCGGTTCTAGTCCCGGCTGCTCCTCTTCTGGTCCAGCTCTCTGCTGTGGCCTGAGAAAGCAGTAGAAAATGCCCCAGGTCATTGGGCCCCTGCACCCATATGGGAGACCCAGAAGAAGCTCCTGGCTTCGGATCAGCACAGCTCCGGCCGTTGCAGCCATCTGGGGAGTGAACCAGCGGATGGAAGACCTCTCTCTGTCTCTCTGTAACTCTGACTTTCAAACAACTGAACTCAGACCTGATGATTAGCAGCTGCTATTTCCCTCGCATGCCATCCCCTGAAGTCCTATCAAGGACAGCAGGGGATGATGGAGTAACATCATCTGGCTGCTCACACTACCAGAAGCATGGAGCTGGCTCCTCTCCTGGGCTCTGTTCAGGACGTGGTGACCTCTGGCGTGACTGTATGCCAGCCACTTACCAGTCCCAAGGAAATCACCCAATACTCAGTTCCCTCATGAGACATTCAAAAAATGAATTCCCAACAAGATCCTTAATCCTGTCTTCTCACACTCTGAGCCAACAGCTTGACAATCAGAATAGAGACGATGGCAGAGGGAGGGACACCAGAAAGCGAGGGTTCCTTTGCATGTGGACAGGACCACTCTGTTAGGTTTGAGGTGAGGGCTGATTGAATGTCCCCTCTGATCAGGGATCACTGGGCTCCCACAGAGGGACCTCATGGTGGTGGATTGCAGATGGAAGACTTGGGTTACTTCCATCAGACAGGCACCTGCAGGTCAAGTAATCAGAGTGCCCACCTCACCATGCTGCTATTTGTAGATGTGTGGAGCTGGGCAGACAGACACATACACACCTGTGCACACATAACTTCCTTTTCTCCCATTGCTCTAGTGGCCAAGAGGAAATAGGCTTAACCATGCATCTGAGTCAAGAGAAATGGGATACAATGGTGGAGGGGGTTGAGAAAAGCATTGGACAAAAAGGCAATTCTTAGCTTTGCACAGAGAGGTACAAAATACATACAAGTTAACATTCTGGAAAGCTTGGATATTAACTGACTATGGAGCATGTGGTTCATAATATGAAGGAAGTCTGTTAAGAATGAGGCTCCAAAATGCTGTCTAGGGTTTTGGGGGAAGGAAGAAATTCGGAGAATATTTTCTGGTGTGTCTTCGTACAAAATAAGGTCTGATGATTTCCACTTGCCCTTGAGAAAGAGGTTTGGAGAGATTAAAAAGCTTGTCAAGGCCACCCAGTCAACAAATGGTAGACCTGGGAGCTGGAGAGTGTTAGGCTGGGTAATGAAAGCCAGGCTCCTGCTTTTGAACCACAGGGATGCTAGCTTGCATTTCCTTTGTCCCACATCACATTGAATTGCATTCCCTAAGGGAGGGGGAGGAAGGGTGTCCAACTGGGCACATTCTGAGAGCCCAGACCTCAGAGCCACAACAAGGCAGACACAGGTGCTCAGCTCCTGTCTCTGCAAGGTCTACGTTTCACAGGTCAAGGCCAGAGTGATGATGCTTCATTTGCTGATGCTTCCCCTATCCTCACAGTAGTTTTCATCTCCAAGGAGGCTGAGTTCCCTCTGCTCTGAATAAAAGGGAAGCTGGCATTGTGTGGACATAGTAATGAACTATATGTTCCTGAGTTGACTTAAAAGATGTATGTTTAAACTTTACTTTAAAAAAGACTTATTTGAGGCCGGCGCCGTGGCTCAACAGGCTAATCCTCCGCCTTGCGGCGCCGGCACACCGGGTTCTAGTCCCGGTCGGGGCCCCGGATTCTGTCCCGGTTGCCCCTCTTCCAGGCCAGCCCTCTGCTGTGGCCCAGGAGTGCAGTGGAGGATGGCCCAGGTGCTTGGGCCCTGCACCCCATGGGAGACCAGGAAAAGCACCTGGCTCCTGGCTCCTGCCATCGGACGAGCGCGGTGCGCCGGCCGCAGCGCACCAACCGCGGCGGCCATTGGAGGGTGAACCAACGGCAAAGGAAGACCTTTCTCTCTGTCTCTCTCTCTCACTGTCCACTCTGCCTGTTAAAAAAAAAAAAAAAAAAAAAAAGACTTATTTGAGAAGCAGAGTTACAGACAGAGGGAGAGATGGAGAGAAATCTTCCGTCTGCTGGTTCACTCCCCAAATGGCCATGACAGCAGGAGCTGGACTGATCCAAAGCCAGGAGAGAGAGGAGAGAGATCAGACAGCATTTTTAGCACCTTGATATACCTGTGCCTGAGAAAGAGTCATGGCAAGATTTGTCATGCATGGTAGTCAGTTAATTCCTACCTGGGGCAAGGTAGGTTTATGTTGTCTTTGAACCCTGATGTCTCTGTGCTCTGTCCCACCTGGACTATCCAGGGGGAGGAAGAACTACTTCTTCCTAGGGGTGGAAGCATAGGTGTGATTAGAATCAAAGCCCTGTGCCCTCCTTGGCCAAGGCAGCGCTGATGTCCAGATGGGTGTCCACTGTCTTCTGCTTTACCTTGAAGCTTTTGCTTGGCTTAATGTTCTCAGAGTTTCTCTCCACTGCCCTCTGTGGAGAAGAGTGAAGGAAAAGGACTGATGGGGGCTGACGTGGAGGAGAGAGCTTGAGATCTCTTCCTGTTAAGACACGACAGGGATGCTTCCGGGAAGAACACATTGGGCAAACCCTGATTCATCTTAACATTGAGAATGAGTAAGGATTAGTCATGGCCTTCAGGAGCTACAGAAGGTGGGGGTGATGGTCCCTGTGTATGAAGCTGAATGTCCTCTTCAGAATATTTATCTGTAAAATGTCCATTATGCTGGACAAGATCTGCCTCTCCGATGTCACAGTGTAGCCCATATGCAGGCGAACCAGGAGCACCGTGCTCTCTGCCAGGAACAAACTGCAATCTGCTTAATTTCTCGGAGCCCCATTGATGGTGAAGTGGTGACATGATTGCAGGGAACCGAGGCTGAGGTACGAAGGTGACTTGGGCGAGGATGTCACTGCTGTGGTATCTCGCTCTGCAGACTAGGGAGACGAGCTATCAGTTTTGCGAATTAGCAAGCCACATCTTCTGGAATTAGGCCAGACCTGAAAGAAGTTTAATGAATAGCTAATAAGAAACGTTTGAAAACTTCATTGAGTTATAACTCAAGTACAGTAAACCGCATGTACCTACAGTGCCCAGTTTGATAAGTTTTAACAAACAGTATGAACATAGCCTTGAAGTCATCACCTCATCCAAGACAGAGAACATCTCCCCCCACTCCTCAAGTTTCCCAGTGCCCCTTCCTCCCATCCTACCCCAGACAACCACTGATCTCTTGTCTGTCACTACAGATCAGTTTCTATTTTCTAGAACTGCTAATAAGAATTTTTAAGTGAATTAAAAACAGTGTCTAGATAGGCTAGTGCTGCTTCTGCAAACAGGTGGTGAAACCCCCTGAACTCATCGAGTTGGGAGTGGAGACCCTCTGTGCCCAGCCTCCTTGAGATGTGACGTAAATGCTCGCCTGGTGGTGTCGGGCAATTTGAGAATTTTGCAAAGGGAGGAGCATGAGGCAGAACAACTGTGTGTAGTGGGAGTGCAGCATTGCTCATTGGCTGATCCTTAACAGCGCATCTTTGCCGTGGTTAGAACCAAAGAAACTGACCTGAAGCTAAAGCCAAGGAATGTAAGAGGATTGCCTTTCATTATTGATGTCTCCAACCAGGAAGAAATGAGTAGCAGGAACAGTGAAGCTGTTCTTTGGGATATTACTTTATTATTTTTATGTTTTTAAAGATTGATTTATTTGAAAGAGTTCAGAGAAAGGTAGAGACATATCTTCGATTTGCTGGTTCACTCCCCAAATGACAGCAACAGCCAGAGCAGAGCTGATCTGAAGCCAGGAACCAGCTGGTCTCAAGGTCTCCACAGGAATACAGGGGCCCAAGACTTGGGCCATCTTCTGCTTTCACTGGCCATAGCAGAGAGCTGGATTGGAAGTGGAGCAGCCAGGTCTCAAACTGGCACCCACATGGGATGTGGGAGCTGCAGGCTGGGGCTTTAACCCACTGAGACACAGCGCCGGCCCCAAGGGACATTAATTTTTTAAAACAAGGTATTCAACATCCCCCAAGGGACGTTTAACAAGGGACATAATGATATAACAAGGGACCTGAGACCCTTGTTACAGCCTTGAACTTACACTGACACATCATTATTATCCACAGTCCACGGGACATTACAGTTCAATTTTGGTGGTGTGTATTCTATAGGCTTGGGCAATTGTGTAATGACAAATATCTACCACTGATGGATATATGGAGCAACAGGATGAGAATGCACAGTGGTACAGCTACTTTGTAAGGTAGTTCAGTGGTTTCTTAGAAAACTAAACAAATTCCTACCATGTGATCACTACCAATAGTGCTCCCTACTATTGACTCAAAGGAGCTGAAAACTTAAATCTGTACAAAAACCTGCACATAGCCATTTATAGCAACTTTATTTCTAACTGCCAGAACTTGGAAGAAGTCAAGATAAGAACGGATCAATAAACCATGGTACACCTAGCCAATGAAATTCACTGCTAAAGAGAAATCAGCCATCGCACCTTGAAAAGACATGGAAGAACCTAAAATGTATATTACCAAATGAAATAAATCGACCTGAAAAGTCTATAAACTGGGTGATTCCAACTTTATGGTATTCTAGAGAAGTCAAAACTATGGAGACGGTAAAGAGATCCATAGTTACTAGGAGATGGGGAGAAGGGCGAGTTAAAAAGGCAGAGCATGGAGGAGTTTGAGGGCAGTAAAACTCCTCTGTATAAGAGAAAATCTGTCTTTAGCAAATATTTTATCCCCAGTAAGTGGCTGGTCTTTTTATTTTTTAAAATGTATTTATTTCAAAGGGAGAGTTACAGAGAGAAAAAGAGGTCTTCCATCTGCTGGTTCACTCCCCAGATGGCCACAACTGCAGGAGCTGCACTGATACAGAGCCAGGAGCTTCTCCCAGGTCTCCTGCGTCGGTGCAGGGGCCCAAGGACTTGGGTCACCTTCTACTGCTTTCCCAGGCCATTAGCAGGGAGCTAGATCAGAAGCAACTGGGACTCAATCTGGAGTCCATATGGGATGCCGGCACTGCAGGTGGTGGCCCCTTTTTATTTCCTTGACATCTTTCACAGAAATTTTAGACTTTTAATGCAATTCCTTTAATTATTTCTTTCATGAACTGAATTGATTCTGAAAAGTCCTTGCTAAACCCAAAGTCATCTAGATGTTATGGGACTTTTAAGGTTTTGCATTAAATCTATGATACATTTGAGTACATTTTTTGTGTCCAGAGTCACATCTAGATTCAAGGAGCAGTGTTGTAAAGTAAAGGCATATGAAATTCTCATCCAGGCCTGAAACATCAGGAAAAGCTTAAAGTGTTATATGTGAACATACTTTGAAGTGCCTGAGCCTAACTGGACAAGCTCCATTTTGAGAGTGCAGGTGGGAAGCCATTGTATTGAGAAGGATCAGCAGTGATGTAGGTCTCTTCCGCACACCTCTGCTGCTATGCTGCGACTGGTGATCAGCAAATATCGCTCCCCAATGTCATCAAGTCAATTACCTCTGGGACATAATATTAAGCTCAGAGATAGTAAGGAGGCATGATTAATGCTATTATTTACATGTACAAATAAATCATGCTCGATTATTCCCCGTACATCCTCCCCAGGGCAATAAAATTTGATGGATACAAATCTTGCTGAACAAACATCATCTCCCATATCTTGTGTCCCTTCAGTGTTTCAGGGCTGCAGGTGATCGATACGTGCTACCTGAAAAGCCATTTTGTTTATCTTTTGCAAAGCCACATTGCAATTGCGTTAGAAACTAATGTCAAATGAACTGGAAACCAATGCTGAGTCCCTCCTCAACTAGGGAGATGGTGGGCAATCATTAAAGGTGGCAAATCATCCCAGGTGGTTTTGCTCATTTTGTGAATAAATGGGTGTTTTGCTTGTTCCCCCCAGCAGATCCCTAAGACATAGGCCACCATACTTGTCTTTATGTTTCTTGTACCTAACTGAGTAAGAACTATGTAAAAGAATGAATGAACCTGAGTCACTACAGTTGCATGTTCATATTGTTTCCAGCCAAGATGAGGTCATGGGATGAACCCTAATCCCATGTGACAGGCAGTCCTATGGTAGTGGATATGACATTCTAGACAGAGAGGGACGATGATGTGAAGATTCCCAAGTAGGACACCATGTGGGATGACTGAGAATGAGCCAGAGTGATGGCTCTACAAGCCAAGGAGTGCCAACACCACCAAAAGCTAAGAGAAAGTCATGTCAGACTCTCCCTCAATCCTTTAGAGACACAAGGGGGTCCCTGCTCACACCTGGATTTCAGACTTCTAGTTTCTCCAGCTGTCAAAGAAAAACATGTTGGTTTAAGTCACCCAGTTTAAGGTGAGACTATAAAAATGAAAACATGGGTCAAGCCAAAAAACAAAAATCATAAACGCAAGTAAAACTTAAGTAAGTGAGCTCTGGTGAAGATGGAATGAAGGAGTCAGAAAACTCTCTCTCCCCATAACGCAACTGTAAAACGGGATGAAATAACAAAAATTATTTCAGGGCTTTGGAATGGGCTAAAGTGAAACAATAAAATGACAAGCATTTACTTAGTGAAAGCTTGGCGTAAGAACAGTTGGAGGGGCTGATGCTGTGATGCAGCAGGTTAAAGCCCTGGTCTGCAGGGCCAGTATTCCACGTGGAGTCCCGGCTGCTCCACTACAGATCCAGCTCTCTGCTAATGCATCTGGAAAAGCAACAGAGACTGATCCAATGCTTTGGGCCCCTGCACCCATGCAGGAGACCTGGAAGAAGATCCTGGCTTCCAATTGGCCCAGTTATGGCCATTACGGCCATTTGTGGACTGAACCAGTGGTTGGAAGAACTCTTCTCTGTCTCTATTTCTCCTGTAACTCTGCCTTTCAAATAAATAAATTAAAAAAAAAAATACAGTTGGAGTCTAGTATTGCTGGAGTTTTATATGATAATGAAAAGAGGAGGGGTTTTATCTCTCTTTTTTTTTTTTTTTTTTTTGACAGGCAGAGTGGACAGTGAGAGAGAGAGACAGAGAGAAAGGTCTTCCTTTGCCGTTGGTTCACCCTCCAATGGCTGCCGCGGCTGGCACACTGCAGCTAGCGCACTGCGCTGATCTGATGGCAGGAGGAGCCAGGCGCTTTTCCTGGTCTCCCATGGGGTGCAGGGCCCAAGCACTTGGGCCATCCTCCACTGCACTCCTGGGCCACAGCAGAGGGCTGGCCTGGAAGAGGGGCAACCGGGACAGAATCCGGTGCCCCGACCGGGACTAGAACCCGGTGTGCCGGCGCCGCAAGGCGGAGGATTAGCCTAGTGAGCTGCAGCGCTGGCCGGGTTTTATCTCCTCATATGATCATGAAACAAGTTCTCAGTCTCTAAAATATTTCCCTTTATTTTGAAAGTTTTTATTTAATAAATACGAATTTCATAGGTACAGCTTATGGAATACAGCAGTTCTTCCCCCTAATACCCAACGTCCCACCCCCATTCCCGTCCCACCTCCTACTCCCTCTCCCATCTCATTCTTCATTAAGATTCATGTTTAATTATCTTTATATACAGAAGATCACCTCTATACCTAAGTGAAGCTTTCAACAATTTGCACTCATACAGACACACAAAGTATAAAGTACTGTTTGAAGACTAGTTTTACTGTTAATTTGCTTAGTACAACACATTAAGGACAGAGATCCTACATGGGGAGTAAGTGCACAGTGACTCCCGTTGTTGATTTAACAACTGACACTCTAATTTATGACATCAGTAATCACCCGAGGCTCTTGTCATGAGCTGCCAAGGCTATGGAAGCCTCTTGAGTTCACAAACTCTGATCTTATTTAGACAAGGCCATAATCGAAGTGGAAGTTCTCCCTTCAGAGAAAGGTACCTCCTTCTTTGATGGCCCATTATTTCCACTGGACTCTCACTCAGATCTTCCATTTAGGTCTTATATTTGCCACAGTGTCTTGGCTTTCCATGCCTGAGAAACTCTGATGGGCTTTTTAGCCAAATGCGAATATCTTTTTTTTTTTTTTTTTTTGACAGGCAGAGTGGACAGTGAGAGAGAGACAGAGAGAAAGGTCTTCCTTTGCCGTTGGTTCACCCTCCAATGGCCGCTGCGGCCAGTGCACCACGCTCATCCGATGGCAGGAGCCAAGTGCTAGGTGCTTTTTCTGGTCTCCCACGGGATGCAGGGCCCAAGCACTTGGGCCATCCTCCACTGCACTCCCGGGCCACAGCAGAGGGCTGGCCTGGAAGAGGGGCAACCGGGACAGAATCCGGCGCCCCAACTGGGACTAGAACACTGTGTGCCAGCGCCACAAGGCGGAGGATTAGCCTGTTGAGCCACGGCGCCGGCCATAGATGCGAATATCTTAAGGGCTGATTCTGAGACCAAAGTACTGTTTGGGGCATTTGTCATTCTATGAGTCTGCTGTGTGGCCTGCTTCCCATGCTGAATCATTCACTCCTTTTAAATTCTATCTATTATTATTAACAGACACTTGGAATTTTATGTGATCCCTTTGGCACTTATTCCTATTTTTATGATCAGTTATGCACTTAAAATGATCACTTTAACTAGTAGGATGGCATTGGTACCTGCCAACTTAATGGAATTTGAAGCCCCATGGCAAGTTTTTAGCTTTACTCTTAGGGGTAAGTACAAAGGAACATGTGCCAAACTGTACATCTCCTCCTTCTTTTATTCCCACTCTTATTTTTTACAAGGATCAATTTTCAATTGGATTTGAACGGCTAATAATAATTCTGTGTCAAGTAAAGAGTTCAACTAATGGTATTAAGTAGAAAAAGAAAATACTAAAAAGAATAAAATAGTAAAATCTTCCTCAAAAGTCAGGACAAGGGCTGATTAAGTCATTGCTTCTCATAGTGTGAGTTTCGCTTTTACAGATTTCCTTTTAGGTGCTCAGTTGTCACAGTTCAGGGAGAACATATGATAATTGTCCCTTTGCAACTGGCATATTTCACGTAGTATGTATTCCATATTCATCCATGTTGTTGCAAATGACTTGATTTCATTTTTTACAGCTGCACAGTATTCCACAGAGTACAAATCCCATAATTTCTTTATCCAGTCTTCCATTGACAGGCATTTAGGTTGATTCCATGCCTTAGCTATTGTGAATTGAGCTGCAATAAACATGGAGTTGCAGATGGCTCTTTTATTTGCCTATTTAATTTCCCTTGGGTAAATTCTGAGGATTGGGAAAGCTGGATCTTATGGTAGGGCTATATTCAGATTTCTGAGGTATCTCCAAATTGTATTCCATAGTGGTTTTACCAGTTTGCATTCACACCAACAGTGGATTAGTGTGCCTTTTCCCCCCACGTCCTCGCCATCCTTTGTTCTTTTTGATTTCTGTATGAAAGCTGTTCTAACTGGGGTGAGGTGCAACCTCTTGGTGGTTTGATTTGCATTTCCCTGATGGCTAGTGATCCTGAGCATTTTTTCTGTGTCTGTAGGCCATCTGGAGTTCCTTTTTTGAGAAATGTCTGTTTAAGTTCTTGCCCCACTTCTTGACTGGGTTGTTTGCTTTGCTATTGCTGAGGATTTTTTTTTTCCACTTTTATATTCTGGTTATTAATCCTTTATCAGTTGCATGGTTTGCAAATAATTTCTCCCATTCTGTTGGTTGCCTTTTCACTTTCATGTTACTTTTGCTGTACAGAAGCTTCTCAATTTGATGTAATCCCAGTTGTTAATCTCGGTTTTTATTGCCTGTGCCTCTGGGGTCTTTTCCAGGAACTATGTGCCTTGGCCAATATCTTGTATGATTTCTCCCATGTTCTCTAATAATTTGATGGTGTTGGGTCATAGATTTAGATCTTTAATCCATGTTGAGTGAATTTTTATGTAAGGTGTAAGGTAGGGGTCTTGCTTCATTGTTCTGCATGTGGAGATCCGGTTTTCCCAGTACCATTGTTGAATAGACTGCCCTTGCTCCAGGAATTAATTTTAGCTCCTTGATCAAATATAAGTTGGCTATAAATGTTTGGATTGATTTCTGGTGCTTCTATTCTGCTCCATTGGACTATCCATCTTTTTTTGTACCAGTACCAAGCTGTTTGGATTATAAGTGCCTTGTAGTATGTCTTGAAATCAGGTATTGTGATGACTCCAGCTTTGTTTTTGTTGTGCAAGATTGCTTTAGCTATGCGAGGTCTCTTGTGAGTCCAAATGAATTTCAGAATCATTTTTTGCAGATCTGAAAAGAATGTCATTGGTATCCCATTGAATCTGTAAATTGCTTTTGGAAGAATGGACATTTTGATGATACAGATTCTTCCAATCCATGAATATAAAAGATTTTTCTATTTTTTGTATCTTCCATTTCTTTAAGTTTTATAATTCTCACTGTAGAGATCTTTGACATCCTTTGTTAAGCTTATTTCAAGGTATTTGATTTTTTTTTTTTTGTAGATATTGTGAATAAGATTGATCTTAGAAATTCTCAGCTTTGGCATTGTCTGTGTAAGCAAAAGCTGTTGATTTTTGTGTACTCAATTTGCTTAGAGTTTTAATCATGAAAGGGTGTTGAACTTTATCAAATGCTTTCTCTGCATATATTGAGATAATCATATGGTCTTTGTTCAGCAGTTTATTAATGTGATCTATCACATTGATTTGCGAATGTTGAGCCATCCTTGCATACCAGGGATAAATCCCATTTGGTCTGGGTGGATGACCTTTCTGATCTGTTGTTGGATTCTAATTGATAGAATCTTGTTGAGGTTTTCTGCATCTCTGTTCATCAGGGAAATTGGTCTGTAATTCTCTTTCTCTGTTACATCTTTTTCAAGTTTAGGAATTAAGGATATGCTGGCTTTGTAGAGAGAATTTGGAAGGATTCCCTCTCTTCAGTTGTTTTGAATAGCTTGAGAAGAATTAGAGTTAGTTCTTCTTTAAATGTCTTATAGAATTCAGCAGTGAATCCATCGTTCCTGGAATTTTCTTTGTTGGGAGGGCCTTTATTACTGAATCAATTTTTGTCTTGGTTATGGGTCCATTTAGGTTTTCTAAGTCTTTATGGCTCATTTTAGGTAGGTTTTATGTGTCCAGGAATCTATCCATTTCTGCTAGGTTTCAGTTTGTTGGCATAAAGATCTTTGTAGTAATTTCTGATGATTCTTTTCATTTTTGTGTTATCTGTTGTTACATTTCCTTTTTCATCTCTAATGTTATTGACTTGGGTCTTCTTTTTTTGTCTAGTTGGGCCAATGGTGTGTCCATTTTGTTTATTTTTTTTTTTAAAGTCTTCATTTCACTGTTCTTTGATACTGTTTTATTATTCAATTTTGTTGATTTATTTAATTTTAATCATTTCTTTTCTCCTATTAGTTTTGAGTTCAGTTTGCTGTTGTTTTTCTAGATTCTTGAAATGCATTGGTAGCTCATTTATTTGGTGCCTTTCCAATTTCTTGATGCATGCACCTTTTGCTATAAACTTTCCTCTTAAAACTGATTTTGCTGTATCCCATAAATTTTGATATATTGTACTACCATCTTCATTTGTTTCCAGAAAGTTTTGATTTTGCTTTTGATTGTTGTTCAGTCTCCATGTGTTTGCATATGCTCTAGCAATTCCCGAGTTGCTGATTTCCAGCTTCATTCCATTGTGGTCCAAGAGGATACATGGTATGTTTTCAATTTTTTTGAATTTGCTGAGACTTGCTTTATGGCCTAATACGTGGTCAATCGTAGAGAACGTTCCTTGCACTGCTGAGAAGAATGTGTATTCTGCAGCTGTAGGATGAAAAGTTCTGTAGATATCTGTTAGGTCCATTTGGTCTATAGTGTTGATTCAATCTGCAGTTTCCTTGTTGATTCTCTGTCTGGTTGCTATGTCCACTGCTGAAACTGGAGTAGTGAAGTCCCCCAGTACTACTGTATTGGAGTCTAAGTCTCCCTTTACATCCCTTAATATTTCTTTTAAATAGCCAGGTGCCCTGTAATTAGGTGCAAATATGTTTACAAGAGTTAAATCTTCCTGTTTAATTGATCCCTTAATCATTGAATAGTGCTCTTCTTTGTCTTCTTAACAGTTTTTGTATTGAAGTCTATTTTTTCTAAGATAGCTATGCCAGCTCTTTTATGGTTTCTGTTGGTATGGAATATGTTTTTCCATTCTTTGACTTTCAGTGTGTGTGCATCTTTGTTGGTGAGATGTGTTTCTTGTAGGCAGCAAATAGATGGGTTTTGTGTTTTAATCTATTCAGCCAGTCTGTGTCTTTTAACTTTAGAGCTGTTGCCATTTACATTCAATGTGACTACTGATGAGACGTGACTTTGCCCTGCCATTTTTCCAAAGATATTTCTAATTTATACTTGAAAATTCCTTTGATTTTTTTACTGAGAGATTTTCTTCCTTTACCTTCTTTTGTAGTGATGACTATGTTGGTGTGTTTCTGTGTGTAACATATCTTTAAGCATCATTTTTAGGGATGGATGAGTGGTGACAAATTCCTTGAATTTCTGTTTGCTATGAAAGGTCTCTATTTCACCTTCATTCACAAATGTGAGCTTTGGCCGGCGCCGTGGCTCAACAGGCTAATCCTCCGCCTTGCGGCGCCGGCACACCGGGTTCTAGTCCCGGTCGGGGCCCCGGATTCTGTCCCGGTTGCCCCTCTTCCAGGCCAGCCCTCTGCTGTGGCCCAGGAGTGCAGTGGAGGATGGCCCAAGTGCTTGGGCCCTGCACCCCATGGGAGACCAGGATAAGCGCCTAGCACCTGGCTCCTGCCATCGGATGAGCGCGGTGCGCCAGCCGCAGCGCACCATCCGTGGCAGCCATTGGAGGGTGAACCAACGGCAAAGGAAGACCTTTCTCTCTGTCTCTCTCTCTCACTGTCCACTCTGCCTGTCAAAAAAAAAAAAAAAAATGTGAGCTTTGCAGTGTGTATAATATTAGTGGATGACTGTTTTCTTCTCCTAGGTCTTAGACTGTATCTCGACATTCTCTCCTAGCCTGTAGGGTTTTTGATGAGAAGTCTGCTGTGAGTCTAATTGGAGATCCTCTGAAAGTAATCTTGTGTTTCTCTCATGTACATTTTAGAAACTTGTCTTTGTGTTTCACTGTGCAGAGTTTGATTACAAGGTGTAGTGGCGAGAATGTTTTTTTTTTTTTTTTTTTTTTTTTTTTTTGGACAGGCAGAGTGGACAGTGAGAGAGAGAGACAGAGAGAAAGGCCTTCCTTTTGCCGTTGGTTCACCCTCCAATGGCTGCCACGGCCAGTGTGCTATGACTGGCACACCACGCTCATCCGATGGCAGGAGCCAGGTGCTAGGCGCTTCTCCT
Source organism: Sylvilagus floridanus (assembly GCA_949820135.1). Taxonomy (NCBI): domain Eukaryota; kingdom Metazoa; phylum Chordata; class Mammalia; order Lagomorpha; family Leporidae; genus Sylvilagus; species Sylvilagus floridanus. The sequence continues at coordinate 18,173,155 of OX463226.1, forward strand.
GGTCTCCCACGGGGTGCAGGGCCCAAGCACTTGGGCCATCCTCCACTGCACTCCCTGGCCACAGCAGAGAGCTGGCCTGGAAGAGGGGCAACCGGGACAGAATCCAGTGCCCCAACTGGGACTAGAACCCGGTGTGCCGGCGCCGCAAGGCGGAGGATTAGCCTGTTGAGCCACGGCGCCGGCTGTGGCAAGAATCTTTTGGCCATGTCTGTTGAGAGTTTTGTGTGCTTCATGTACTTGGATGTCCCTTTCTTTCTCTAAACCTGGGAAGTTTTCTGCTATATTTCACTAAAAAAGGCCTTCTAATCCTTTCTCTCTCTTTGCCTTCAGGAACTCCTAGAACACGTAGGTTGTTTTTTTAATAGTATCTTGTAGATTACAACAGTGTTTTTTAGTTTTCTAATTTCCTCCTCTTGTCTTTGGTTTGACTGTATACTTTCCAGGCCTTGTTTTCTAAGTCCAATATTTTTTCTTCTGCTTCACCAATTCTGTTTTTAAGGTTCTCCACTGTATTTTTTATTCTGTTGAATTCTGTATTTTGATTTCTCTTTAAGATCTCAATGTCATGTTCTATTGAATTCTTCATTCCGTTTTGGTTCCTCTTTAAAATTTACATGTCATGGGAGAAATTTTTCTCTCATGTCCTGCACTGATTTCAGTAGTTCATGTATTTGCTTTTGATTACTTCCATGTAATCTTAACAATTTTTTTAGTTCCATTTCTTGTATTTCTTCTGTCTCCTTGTCTTCACAATCTAGTATTGAAACGTGTTCTTTTGGGGGTGTCATACTGTCTTCCTTATTTTCCTTATTCTTGTGTTTTGGATTATTGTTTGGCATCGGTAGAGATAACCAGTTTGGTTTTTAGGGTTTTTTTTTTTTTTTGCTGTGGTGGCTTTTATCATTGTACTATGACTCAGTAGATAAGTGGAATGTCTGCTTTCAGTGAATTTCTACAGGCTTGTAGTGGGTATGGCCAGAGAGCTCTTTTCTGTTCTCCAGGGTTAATGGTGTGCCTAAGGTGACCCACTCAGGTTTCATGTGGTGAATCTTTTTATTCAGAAGGGAAGTAATTCTGCTCAGCTGAGCTCTTGTCTTCCATGGAGACCAGAGCCTGAGCACTAGCCCCAGTGGGTATAATGTCTGTCCACTCTGTCCCAAGGACCACACAAAGGATCTGTGCAGTCCTCAGCATAAATTCAGATTCCCCAGCAGTGTCTCTCATCAGGTAACGAGGAACCCCCAAGCCTGTGGAGTCTCCCACTGAGACTGCTCAAAGTCCCAGCCACACCATGAGTCCTCCCACACACCCTCAGGTTTTCACAGTCCGGGTTAAGAAGCTTCACACAGTCACGAGCTCTTAGCCCCATTAGTTCTCTCCACCAGATTCAGGAGTCTCCGCTTAGCTGTTTGCCAGGCACAGACAGAAGCTGGCACAGCTGTTAAGTATGTCCAAAATGTGCCCTGTTTGTTACAGTATACCTTTGTAAAGTGATCGGAGAGAGAGACATGTCCTTCCTGTCCTTTTTTTCCCCCCTCTCCTCTAGCTTGGCTGGTACACTTTCCCCCCCCGGGCTCCAAGCCTGGTTCTCCCTAGGCTCTTCCTTCAGTTTTTCTGCCAGTGGCTTGGACTGCTGTGGTCTGGTCTCATCTCACTTTACAGCACTGGTGCATAAGCTCTTGGCTGCTGGGGACCCGAGCCATGGGCACCCACACCCTCCATGTGGGTCCACCATGTCCCTCTAATTTCAGAAGAGTTTCCTCTGCCATTTTTTCCCCTAACTCTTCCCTGAGACTACACCATCTCCACTTTTTTTTTTTTTAAAAAAAAGATTTATTTATTTGAAAGAGTTACAGAGAGAGGTAGAGAGGAGGGAGAGAGAGGTCTTCCATCTGCTGGTTCACTCCCCAGACGGCTACAATGGCCGGAGCTGCAGCGATCCGAAGCCAGGAGCTAGGAGCTTCTTCCAGGTCTCCCATGTGGGTACAGGGGCCCAAGGACTTGGGCCATCTTCTACTGCTTTCCCAAGCTTAGCAGAGTGCTGGATGGGAAGTGGAGCAGCCAGGACTAGAACCAGCACACATATGGGATGCCGGCGCTTCAGGCCAGGGCATTAACCCACTGTGCCACAGTGCTGGCCCGACTACCTCTACTTTTTAAAACTATCTTCTCCTGGGCTAGACAAGTAAGCTCCCTACTCTGCCATCTTGGAACCTCCTCTTTCTTTCCTTTTTAAAGCCTTTTTTTTATTTATTTGAAAGTCAGAGTTAGAGGGAGAGAGACGGAGACTGAGAGATCTTCCATCTGCTGGTTCAATCCCCAAGTGGTTGCAGCAGTCAGGGCTGAGCCAGGCTGAATCCAGGAGCCAGGAGCTGTATCTGAGTCTCCCACATGGGCACAGGGGCCCAAGCACTTGGGCCATTTTCTGCTGCTTTTCCCAGGCCGTGAGCAGGGAGCCAGATCAGAAGTGGAGCAGCTGGGACATGAACTAGCACCCATATGGATGCCAGCATCTCAGGTGGCAACTTTACCTGCTATGCCAAAACGCTAGCCCCTAAAATATTTTTCAAGCACACAAATGTCACATGAACATATTCTCATTGTGAAACCTTAAAAAAAAAAGTACCAATAGGGGCCTTCAGAGTTGGCATCCCTTATGGGTGGCAGTTCTTGTCCTGGCTGCTCTACTTGCAATCCAGCTCCCTGCTAATGTGCCTAGGAAAGCAGTAGATGATTCAAGTCCTTAGCCCTTCACCCATGTGGGATACCTAGAAGAGCTAATGGCTTTGGCTTCGCCAAGCCCTGGCTGTTGTGGCCTTCCGGGGAATGAATCAGTGCATGGAAGACCTCTCTCTGTGTCAGTCTCTCCTTCTCTCTCTGTAACTCAGACTTTGAAATACACAAATATTTTTTAAAAACTACCAATAATATGAAATTCTACATTGATTCTCTTCTCCTCCAATCCCATTTCTCTCCTTTGGCATTAATGCATCTGAAAGGCTGCCACAAAACACACCAAATACCAGAGCAAGAGAAAGAGTTTATTGGGGGAAACCCAACAGACCAGAAGGAAGGGGTGAAGAAGGAAAAGAGGGAGAAGGAGAGCATGGGAGAGAGATCAAGAGAGAGACAGAGAGCCACGTATTCAGGAACAGGTCCTCTTAAAACTTAGATGGGAGGTGGGCAGGGAAGTAGGAGCAGCGAATTCCATTAAGATGGGGGTGGAGCTGATACCAGTGGTTGGGCCATGTGGCCCCCTGCAATGGCAGCGGGGTCTAGAGCCTAGGATGGTGTCGGGTGTAGATCATGCCATAGATGAGACTGAGCCATTTTACTAGCAACATCTATAAAGACAAATGTTTTTGTGTTTATCATGAAATTATTGATTCGATATTATACTCTGACACTGTTTTTCAATTAGCATTTTTGTAGCTAACAGTGTCTTTGGACAACTTCCTGGCTTGATAAACATTTGTTTTCTGAATCTTTATTTCATGGGTGAATACAATCTCATTTGTGGATGTATTTACATCCATATTGATGGACAGTTAGCTCCTTTGCGCAATGTTGAGCCGTTCTTCTGTATCTGGAATGACTAGATCAAACTGTACATGGGTGTTTGATTATAAAGGCAATTATCCTACAAGCAGCCCCTACCCCCTACACCCTTACCAACATTAGATATTGCTATTTTTTTTTTTTTGCAATTGGCTGGGAAAAGTATATCATTTCATTTTAAGACTTAATTGTTTAGCTTCCTGTGAAGCTGCAATTATTTCAAAATAAAAAAATTATAGACAAGGAACAGAAAGCTTTTTTTTGACATTCTTTTGCCATTTTCACAGCAGGACTGGTATTTCTTGTTCATTATGTAACACTGCTTTCATCCCTAGAGAGAAATGTTTCAGGTCTGTGACTAACAGGCTTCTTGTACCCACCTGTTTGCCTTCCTAGGCCTACTGCTATTTTAGTGAGCAACATGACCTAATTTCTGGGCAAAGAAGTCTGAGAATCTGTTCTTTTCAATGTTGGAAAATAAAAAGCCCGAGGCAGAGCATGAGCATGACCATGGTTCTGTGTGCTCAATTGTCCACTGGATTGTATGGCCCTGCCACCCCCACACCCCCACCCTTAGCTCTGTCTCCACCATTTCTTCTCTCTCTGCATGTCTTCCAGCCCTTCCTTTCCTCTGGCTGCACATAAATTTCGGTCCCTCCTAGTGCCCTTCCTAGATCTTTGCTTCATCCGCCAGTCTGATGGAGCAGCAAAGTCCTAGTCAGGCCCTCTGGGTGCAAACTCGGTTTTAGGGCCCTGGGCTAGCAGCCCAGCTCTGGGCTTCAGCTGCCTCTTCTCTCCTCCAGGGTTGGTCCCTTTCTGGCAGGATTGTGGAGCGCAGTCAGTGAGGACAATATAGGAAGCCCCTCTCTTGGAGGAGTGCTAGCTGCCCTTCTTCTCCCCTGACTTCTGCCATTCCCTGCCCCTGCTAACATCCTACAGCTCTTCCAGGAGCATCGCTGGAGGCCAGTATGGCTTCTTCAGCCACTGCAGTCTGCCAGGCCCACAGTCCTGCCTAAGCAGAGTTTTCCCAGGCCGTCTGATGACTTTGTAGTTACCGTTCACGGCAGACTCGTCCCCAGTTTTCAATCTGCTTGACTTCCTCACATGATTTGCCCACTCCTGACACCTCTCTCCTTTTATTCTACAATGGAGCAACCTCCTGGTTTTCTTCTAAGTAGGATTGTCCTCTCCACTGACTTCTCTTCCCCCAAATCATCTGCCTCCATCAGACCCTGAGCTCTGATTGGACTCTGCCTCCTCCTTTAGACTGGCATCATCCTCAGCAAGGCTACCAGGCTCCTCTGTCCTGGCCATTCCCAAATCCTGTCTAGCTCTAGCCTCTGTCTTGAGCTCACATCTGAGCTGCAACAGCTTTCTGGAAATATTCTCCATATGAACATTCTGCAGACGGTCGAAGTTGACAATTTTGAACTCTCCTGCTTCTCCAAATACGGTTTCCTCCCTTCCATAGTTCACTAAATTAGGCACCTTGTTGGATTCTTTCAATTGATCTCTCACCTGCCCCCACCTATCCTTCAAGCATGGCAAGAGACCAGATGAACAACCCTGAAGGGCTGGGAGTTGTCTGCAAGGGACCAGATGAACAACCCTGAAGGACTGGGAGTTGTCTGCTTGAACAGTAAGGTTTGAGGGGTGAAAAATGAGAGATAGGAAATCTCCAGACACAATCCTCTTTTTTGCCCCTGCACCACTTTGGAGTACAAATTCTGCTTGTGATCTGTGATGCACGCCAGATGAACATATGTTGAGTGATTTTGCTTTGTTTGTTCCTCCTAAAACAGAGTCAAATCCAAGAGTCATTTGGGGAAGTGATCCCAAGGAGCAGGAGTGAGAAAAAGGAAGGAGTGAGACAGAGGAGGAGGGAAAACCAAGGCAAAGACATGTTGTTAAGTATGGGCCACTATAGCCAGTGACTGGTAATCAGTGATGGACAGTGGCCTAAGGAGTTTGTGAAATGTATCTTAGAAACTCTGTTCTTGGGTCTCGGAGGGGACTGCTTGGCCAACAGTTCTCATTACCAGTTGACGCTGGAGGAGAAACCCAAAGGGAAGACATGGTCAGGTTGCACCTGTGTCAAACTGGTTAACGCCTGTGTAGAGCTGGTGGCTGCAGACATGAGCGGAGTGAGGAGGAGGATAAGATTTTGAGTGGTGCCCTAAATACTCCAGCAACAGATCTGCAGTGTCGCTTTATGGCCTCACTGTGAAGTGGTGGTCAGAGCAGTAGTGAACGAATGCATATTGCTGCAAACACCCTCTCTTGTTTTACTTCCCCTTTTTTCTCTCCTGTGGGAACATGCATCTCCCAGATGAAGAGTTAGCATTTTGATCCCTGCCTCAGACTCTGGTTTACAAAGGATTCATTCATTACGAGGCAATACCCTGGGAGAATGAATAGTAGCCTCACTTAATTGGCGTGGAAGTGCATTAATTAAAATGAATTAGTAATAGTGTGGATATCTATGACAAAACTAGAGACTTACGAACAGAGAATGACTGGTTCAGGGCATTCAACCACAAATACACTTTTGAAGCCAGAGAACTTATACTGAAGCTTTTATTATTTTTATGAGTAAAATTTAATTGTGATATATTCAATTGTGATATAACCTTAAAAAATTGCATGTATCATAACTGTAGACCTTGACAACTTCCCAAAAAGTGAACTCAACCATCTAACTGGTCCCAGATTGATAAATGGTTAGCTGTTAGTCTTTTTGATGTTTAAATATTTTATTCATGTCTTGGTAAACATATGCACACACTTCTTCTGGATTTATAATTAAAAGCAGATTTTATAGGTCATAGTTTCCATGTTTATCTTTGCTGAAGAATTTTCCCAAGTGTTTATATGAATTTATATTCTATTTTGATTATGTAATGCTTTTATTTTTTAGAAAGCTTTTATTTAATAAATATGAATTTCATAGGTACAACTTTCAGATTATATCGGTTCCCCCCCATACCTTCCCTCCCACCCACACTCCCGTCCCACCTCCTACTCCCTCTCCCATCTCATTCTTCATCAAGATTCATGTTTAAATATCTTTATATACAGAAGATCAACTATACCAAGTGAAGATTTCAAGTTTGCACCCACACAGACACAGAAAATATAAAGTACTGTTTGAAGACTAGTTTAACTGTTAATTTGCATAGTACAACTCATTAAGGACAGAGGTCTTACTTGGAAAGTAAGTGAACATTGACTCCTGTTACTGATTTAACAATTGACACTCTTGGCCGGCGCTGTGGCTCAACAGGCTAATCCTCCGCCTTGCGGCGCCGGCACACCGGGTTCTAGTCCCGGTCGGGGCGCCGGATTCTGTCCCGGTTGCCCCTCTTCCAGGCCAGCCCTCTGCTGTGGCCAGGGAGTGCAGTGGAGGATGGCCCATGTGCTTGGGCCCTGCAGCCCATGGGAGACCAGGAAAAAGCACCTAGCACCTGGCTCCTGCCATCGGATGAGCGCGGTGAGCGCGGTGCGCCGGCCGCAGCACGCCATCCGCGGCAGCCATTGGAGGGTGAACCAACGGCACAGGAAGACCTTTCTCTCTGTCTCTCTCTCTCACTGTCCACTCTGCCTGTCAAAAATAAAAAAAAAATAAATAAATAAAAAAAAAAAACAATTGACACTCTTATTTATGACGTCAGTAATAACCCAAGGCTATGGAAGCCCTTTGAGTCTACAAACTCTGACATTATTTAGACAGGGCCATAATCAAAGTAGAAGTTCTCTTCTCCCTTCAGAAAAAGGTACCTCCTTCTTCGATAGTCCCTTCTTTCCACTGGGATCTCACTCACAGATATCTTTCATGAAGGTCATCTTTTTGCCACAGTGTCTTGGCTTTCCATGCCTGAAATATGCTCATGGGCTTTTGAGCCAGATCCAAATGGCTGAAGGGCTGATTCTGAGGCAAGAGTGCTGTTTAGGGCATATGTCATCATAGGAGTCTGTGTGACCTGCTTCCCATGTTGGATCATTTTTTCCTTTATAATTCTATCTATTATTAGCAGACACTTGGTATTATCCGTTTGACATTTAATCCTATCTTTATGAGGAGTTATGCACTTAAAGTGATCATTTTAACTAGTAAGATGGCATTGGTACCTGTCAACTTAATGGGATTAGGAGTCCTATGGCAAGTTTTTAGCTTTACCCTTGGGGTAAATCTGTGGGAACGTGTCCCAAACTATATCTCCTGCCTCTCTTATTCCCCCTCTTATTTCTTTAAATACAATTGAAAATTGATTCTTTTAACACCTAAGAATAATTCTGTGTCAAGTGAAGAGTTCAAACAATGGTATTAAATAGAAAAAGAAATAGCAGAAAGAATAAAATAGTAAGCTGTTTCTTGACAGTCAGGAAAAGGGCTGATCAAGTCACTGCTTTTCATAGTGTGAGTTTCGCTTTTATAGGTTTCCTTTTAGGTGCTCAGTTGTCACAGATCAGGGAGAACATATGATATCTGTCCCTTTGTGACTGTCTTATTTCACTCAATATGATGTTTTCCAGATTCCTCCATTTTGTTGCAAATGACCAGATTTAATTTAACCACTGTGTAGTATTCTATAGAGTATATATCCAATAATTCCTTTATCCAGTCTTCCGTTAACAGGCATTTAGGTTGATTCGATGTCTTAGCTATTGTGAAATGAGGTACAATAAACATGGAGGTGATGATAGCTCTTTTATTTGCCTATTTAATTTCCCTTGGGTAAATTCTGAGGAGCAGGATGGCTGGGTCATGTGGAAGGATTGTATTCAGATTTCTGAGGTATCTCCAAACTGTCCTCCACAGTGGCTTTACCAGTTTGCATTCCCACCAGCAGTGGATTAGGGGACTTTTTCCCCCACATCCTTGCCAGCATTTGTTGTTTGTTGATTTTTGGGTGAAATCTGTTCTAACTGGGTTGAGGTGAAACTGTTAGGAAGTCAGTTATGAACTTATGTGTGTGACATAAAGGCCTAAAGAGAAGACATCTACGTCCAGCATATGCACCTGCATCTCAGAGTCATCCTGACAACACTTCAGGGGCAGCCCGGCCTTCGCATCCTGCCCTGCCCCCTTCTATCTGATAACCTGCCTGGTGGGGGTCCCCACCCCTTCTCCCAGATGTAGCCCAGTATCTGCATTTCAAACACCCTGCTCCAGATCCGGATCCGCATTCTCTAGGGGGTCTTGCTCACCCTTCCTCCAAACTCAGGATGGCGCCAGCTATGCTTCCTCCTGTCTGATACCTTCAGGGAAAAACTCAGATGGAAGTTTTTCTATTTACATCCAAAAAGCCCTTTGTTCCAAGAGGAGCAGAGGTGGGGAAGCAAGACCCATCTCCTTAAAAACCCCCAGCCTCAACCGGACTGCGCACTCAGCGCTCTGCCTCTCTGCTGGGCCGCTCGCCTGACCTGGTCAGGTGTAATCTCTCTACTCAACAGGTAACCTCGCTCCCCACCCCAGTCTCTCAGGCTCTGTATGGAGAGGTGTCCATCCGTCCTTACGGATGTCCCTTCCCTAATAAACCTTGCTATTTTACCTCCCACTATTCTCTGTCTCACGCCTGAATTCTTTCTTGCGGAAAGACAAGAACCCTGCAAATTTCTCCGGTAACAAGACTGCATTGTACCTTTTGATTTGCATTTCCCTGATGGTTAGTGATCCTGAACATTTTTTCATGTGTCTGTTGGACATTTGTATTTCCTCTTTTGAAAAAATGTCTATTTAACTCAATGGCCAATCTCTCTTTCCCTCTCTTTTTTAAAAATATTTATTTTATTGATTTGAAAGATTACAGAGAGAGGTAGAGACAGAAAGGTCTTCCATCCACTGGTTCATTCCCCAAATGGCTGCAACAGCTGGAGCTGAGACTATCCGAAGCCAGGAGCGTCTTCCGGGTCTCCCATGTGGGTGCAATCCTTGGGCCCTCTTCTACTATTTCCCAGGCCATAGCAGAGAGCTGGAGTGGAAGAGGAGCAGCCGGGACTTGAACCTGCACCCATATGGGATGCCAGCACTTCAGGCCAAGGCTTTAACCTGTAGCCCCACAGCACCGGCTCCGGCCCATCTCTTAAGTGGATTGTTTGTTTTGTTGGTAGGGATTTTCTTGATCTCTTTTTAGATCTAGTTATTAATCCTTTATCAGTTGCATAGTTTGCAAATAATTTATCCCATTCTGTCAGTTGCCTCTTCACTTTCCTATTTCTGTTGCGGTACAGAAACGTCTTGATTTGATGCAATCCCAGTTGTTAATTTTGGATTTGGCTGCCTGTACCTCTGGGGTCTTTTCCAAGAGGTTTTTGCCTGTGCCAGTATCTTGAAGTGTTTCTTCAATGTTCTATAATAATTTGATGGTGTCAGGTCATAGATTTATATCTGTAATCCATGTTGAGTGGATTTCTGTTGTCAGGTGTAAGGTAGGGGTCTTGCTTCATATTTCTGCATGTTGAAATCCAGTTTTCCCAGCACCATTTGTTGAATAGACTGTCCTTGCTCCAGGAAATGGTTTTAGCTCCTTTATCAAATACAAGTTGGTTATGGAAGTTTGGATTGATTTCTGGTGTTTCTATTATGTTGCATTGGTCTATCCATCTGTTTTTGTACCAGTATCAGGTTGTTTTGGTTATAACTGCCCTGTACTGTAGTATGACTTGAAATCTGCTATTGTGATGCCTCTGGCTTTGTTTTTGTTGTGTAAGATTGCTTTGGCTATTTGAGGTCTCTTGTGCTTCCATATGAATTTCAGCATCATTTTTTCTAGATCTGAGAAGAATGTCTTTGGTATTTTGATTGGTATTTCACTGAATCTATAAGTTGCTTTTGGAAGAATGGACACTTTTAAAAGAGTTATTTATTTTATTTGAATTTAGCAGTAAATCTGTTCCTGGACTGTTTTTGTTAGGGCATTTATTTTTTTTTATTTAATGAATGCATTTTTACATAGATACAACTTAAGGAATACAGTGGTTCTTTCTTTCTCTCCCCCCACCCAGCTCCCATTCTATCTCCCTCTCCCTCTCCCTCTCTGATATCCTCCTTCATTAGGGTTCATTTTTAGTATGACTTTATATACAGAGGACCAACTCATGCTAATTATAGAATTCAACAATTTGCACCCATCACACACACACCATATAGAGTACAGTTTGGGGAGAGAATTTGCAGTCAATTCTCATATTACAATTCAATAGGGACAGAGGTTCTATATGGGGATCAAGTGCACAGTGACTACTGTTGTTCCTTTAACAATTAACACTCTTGGGGGCTGGCGCAGTTGCACAGTGGGCTAAAGCCCTGGCCTGAAGCTCCGGCATCCCATATGGGTACCAGTTCTAGTCCCGGCTGCTCCTCTTCCAATCCCGCTCTCTGCTATGGCTTGGGAAAGCAGCAGAAGATGGCCCAAATCCTTGGGCCCCTATGCCCACATGGGAGACCTGGAAGAAGCTCCTGGCTCCTGGCTCCGGATCGGCACAGCTTCAGCCCTTGTGGCCATCTGGGGAGTGAATGAGGGATGGAAGACACCTCTCTGTCTTTACCTCTCTCTAACTCTTTCAGATAAATAAAATAAATCTTTTTTAAAGCAGTTAACACTCTTTGGTTATGATGTAAGTGATCATCTGAGGTTTTTGCCATGTGCTGCCAATGATACGGAAGCCTTTTGTAACCATAGACTCCGTCGGTATTTGGACATGGCCATAAGCGAAGTGGATGTTCTCTTCTCCCTTCAGAGAAGAGTGTCTCCTTTCTTTCCTCTGAAGTATCACAGAGATCCTCTGTGTAGGATTTTTTTTTTTTTTTTTTTATCACAGAGTCTTTGCTTTCCGTGCCTGAAATGCTCTCACGGGCCTTTCAGCCTGACTTGGAAGGCTTAAGGCTTGATTCTGAAGTCAGAGTGTTATTTACTGTGAATGTCTTTCTAGGAGTCTGCTGTGTAGACTTCTTCCCATGTTGGTCCTTCCTTCCTTTTTAATTCTATTATTTTTACTGGGTACTTGATGTTATTTATATCATCCCTTTTAAATTTAGACCCATCTATCTGTTGCCTTTAACAGTTAATATGATCATTTTAATAGTTAAGATGGCATTTATACCACCAATTCTTATGGGTTTGAAGCCCCATGACTAGTTCTTAAGCTGTACCCTGAGAGGTAAGTCTGTATGACTGTATGCAGAACTAGACTTCTTTACAGTTATGCACTACCTCCTCCATCTCTTATTCCCAGGAGGGCCTTTAATACTCTTTCAATTTCCATATTGGTTATGGGTCTGTTTAGGTTTTCTGTATCTTCATGGCTCAATATAGGTTGTATGTGTCCAGTCATCTATTCATTTCTGCTGGGTTTTTCAGTTTGTTGGTATACAACTCTTTGTAGTAATTTCTGATGACTCTTTATTTCTGTGGTATCTGTTGTTACATTTCCCTTTTCATCTCTAATGTTATTGATTTGGGTCTCCTATATTCTTTTGTTTAGTTGGGCCAATTGTGTGTCAATCAACTCTTCATTTAGCTGATTTTTTGAATTGTTTTTATTCAGTTTCGTTGATTTCTTAATTTTAATTATTTTCTCCTATTGGCTTTTAGTTTGGTTTGCTGTTTTTTCTAGATACTTAAGATGCATTCATAGCCCTTTTGGTACATTTGCAATTTCATGATGTAGACACCTTTTGATATAAACTTTCCTTTTAACATTGCTTTTGCTGTACGCCCTAATATTTTAAAAAAATATTTTAGTTACCTGAATGTCAGAGTTACACAGAGAAAGAGAGGCTGAGAATGAGGTCTTCTATCTGCTGGTTCACTCCCCAGTTGGTCACAATGGCCGGAGCTGTGCCCATCCAAAGCCAGCAGCTTCATCGGGGTCTCCCACGTGAGTGCAGGGGCCCAAGGACTTGGGCTGTCTTCTACTGCTTTCCGAGGCCAGAGCAGAGAGCTGGATTGGAAGAGGAGCAGCCGAGAATTGAACCGGCACCCATATGGGATGCCTGCCCTGGAGGCATTGGCCTTACCCACTATGCCACTGCACTTGCCCCATCCCATAAGTGTTGATATGTTGTCTTGTCATCTTCATTTGCTTCCAGAAAGTTTTTGATTTTGCTTTTGATTGTTGTTCAGTCTCCTTGTGTTTGCATATGCTCTAGCAATTCCCGAGTTGCTGATTTCCAGCTTCATTCCATTGTGGTCCAAGAGGATACATGGTATGTTTTCAATTTTTTTGAATTTGCTGAGACTTGCTTTATGGCCTAATACGTGGTCAATCGTAGAGAACATTCCGTGCAGCCGGCGCCGTGGCTCAACAGGCTAATCCTCCGCCTTGCGGCGCCGGCACACCGGGTTCTAGTCCCGGTCGGGGCGCCGGATTCTGTCCCGGTTGCCCCTCTTCCAGGCCAGCCCTCTGCTGTGGCCCGGGAGTGCAGTGGAGGATGGCCCAAGTGCTTGGGCCCTGCACACCATGGGAGACCAGGAAAAAGCACCTAGCACCTGGCTCCTGCCATCGGATGAGCACAGTGTGCCGGCCGCAGCACGCCGGCCGCAGCAGCCATTGGAGGGTGAACCAACGGCAAAGGAAGACCTTTCTCTCTGTCTCTCTCTCTCACTGTCCACTTTGCCTGTCAAAAAAAAAAAAAAAAAAAAAAAAAAACCACGTTCCATGCACTGCTGAGAAGAATGTGTATTCTGCAGCTGTAGGATGAAAGTCCTGTAGATATCTGTTAGGTCCATTTGGTCTATAGTGTTGATTCAATCTGCAGTTTCCTTGTTGATTCTCTGTCTGGTTGCTATGTCCACTGCTGAAACTGGAGTAGTGAAGTCCCCCAGTACTACTGTATTGGAGTCTAAGTCTCCCTTTACATCCCTTAATATTTCTTTTAAATAGCCAGATTCCCTGTTGTTAGATGCAAATATGTTTACAAGAGTTAAATCTTCCTGTTGAATTGATCCCTTAATCATTGAATAGTGCCATTCTTCGTCTCTGAACAGTTTTCATGTTAATGTATATTTTGTCTGATATTAAGATGGCTATACCAGCTCTTTTTTTGTTTCTTGTTGGTGTGGAATATCTTTTTCTATCCTTTCACTTTTAGTCTGCATGAGTCTTTTTTTGGTGAGATGTGTTTCTTGTAGGCAGCAAATAGATGGGTTTTGTTTTTTTAATCTATTCAGCCAGTCTGTGTCTTTTAACTGCAGAGCTGTTACCATTTACATTCTATGTGACTATTGATAGTTAGTGACTTTGCCTTGCCATTTTTTCCAAAGATATTCCTAATTTATACTTTGAACCTCCTTTGATCTTTTACTGAGAAGTTTTCTTCCTTTACCTTCTTTTGTAGTGATGACCATGTTGGTGTGTTTCTGTGTGCAACACTTTTTTTTTATTTAGCAGGTAGATTTATAGACAGAGAGAAAGAGATAAAGGTCTTCTTTCCATTGGTTCACTCCCCAAAAGGCCGCACTGCACCAATCCAAAGCCAGGAGCCAGGTGCTTCTTCCTGGTCTCCCATGTAGGGGCAGGGGCCCAAGCACTTGGGCCATGCTCCACTGCCTTCCCGGGCCACAGCAGAGAGCTGGACTGGAAGAGGAGCAACCAGGACTAGAACCCAGAGCCCATATAGGATGCTGGCGCCACAGGTGAGGATTAACTAAGTGCACTAGCCCCTGTGAGCAACACTTCTTTAAGCATCTTTTGTATGATTGGACGGGTGGTAACAAGTTCTTTGAATTTTTGTTTGTTATTGAAGGTCTTTATTTCACCTTCATTCACAAATGTGAGCTTTGCAGGGTATAATATTTCTGAGATGACAATTCAATTTTTTTCTCTTAGGGCTTGATCTATATCTTGCCATTCTTTACTAGCCTGTAGGGTTTTGCCTGGTTTCTGAGAAGTCCACCATCTGGGAACTTATGTCGGGTGTTTTCCTTCTAATACTTCCCAAGCAGCCGTTCAGTGAACCCTCGTCAGCTGCAGTCACACATCAGATTGTGCTGAAAATCAAACCCAGCATCTCACTGTGATGGCACAGCTGCAAAGACTATGTGGTAAGTAACAAGGAAAGAGTGGGAACTTGAGACTTCAGTTAGGGACATTTTCATAGCTGAGTTCAATAAATCATTTATTTATTTATTTGAAAGGCAGGGTTACATTCAGAGAGAGCAGTCTTCCATCCTGTGTTTCACGCTCCAATGGCTGCAATGGCCACAGCTGGGAAGATCTGAAGCCAAGAGCTTCCTCCAGGTCTCCCGTGTGGGTGCAGGGGCCCAAGCACTTGGGCCACCTTCCACTGCTTCCCCGGGCCATCAGCAGGGAGCTGGATTGGAAGTGGAGCACCTGGTACTGGATCTCACCCCCATATGAGATGCTGGCACCACAGGCAGAGGCTTAGCCTAGCACACCACAGTCCTAGCCCCCAGTAAACCTTGAAGCCCCAAATTCTCCTGAACTCTAGTTGGCACAATCAATCTGTACCCTCTGCCAAAGGACAGAGCAATTTTCCCTTGCCTGGATATCATGTTGACCTCACTTTCACTGGGGCCTCACAAAGAGATGCTCAACCCCAATGGGGCCAGCACCGTGGCTCACTTGATTAATCCTCCGCGTGTGGCACCGACATCCCATATGGGCACCAGGTTCTAGTTCCAGTTTTTTTATTTTGCTTCTCTTCCAGTCCAGCTCTCTGCTGGGGCCCGGGAAGACAGTGGAGGATGGCCCAAGTACTTCGGACCCTGCACCTGCAAGGGAGACCAACAGGAAGCACCCTGGCTCCTGGCTTTGGATCGGCACAGTGCCGGTCATGGCTGCCATTTGAGGAGTGAACCGGAGGATGGAGGACCTCACTCTCTCTGTTGATCTCTCTCTCTGTTTCTCTCTCTCTTTCTCTGTCTCTCTGTTTCTCTAAGTCTCTCTGTTTCTCTCTGTCTCTGTTTGTCTCTCTCTCGCTCTCTCTCTGTTTCTCTCTCTTTCTCTCTCTCTCTCTCTATCTCTGTTTCTCTCTCTCTGTTTCTCTCTTCTCTCTGTTTCTCTCTCTGTCACTCTCTATTTCTCTCTCTCTCTGTCTCTCTATTTCTCTTTCTCTCTGTTTCTCTGTGTGTGTGTTTCTGTTTCTCTCTGTCTCTCTGTTTCTCTGTTTCTCTGTTTCTCTCTCTCTGTTTCTCTCTTTCTCTGTTTCTCTCTCTCTCGTTCTCTCTGTGTTTCTCTTTCTCTGTCTCGTTCTCTCTGTCTCTGTTTCTCTTTCTCTCTCTCCCTCTGTTTCTTCTCTCTCTCTGTTTCTCTCTTTGTTTCTCTGTTTCTCTCTGTCTCTGTGTGTTTCTCTCTCTCTCTGTTTCTCTGTGTTTCTTTCTCTGTTTCTCTCTCTCTCTGTTTCTCTATTTCTCTCTCGCTCTGTCTCTCTGTCTCTGTTTCTCTGTTTCTATCTGTCTCACTTTTTCTCTCTTTCTCTCTGTGTTTCTCTCCCTCTGTTTCTCTCTGTTTCTCTCTCTCTCTGTTTCTCTCTTTCTCTTTCTCTCTCTCTCTGTATTTCTGTTTCACTTTCTCTCTCTCTGTTTCTCTCTCTAATTCTCTCTCTCTGTTTCTCGCTCCCTTTCTGTTTGTCTCCCTCCCTCTGTTTCTCCCTCTCTTTCTCTGTTTCTCTGTTTGTCTCCCTCTCTGTTTCTCTGTCTCTTTCTCTCTCTCTGTTTCTCTCTTTCTCTCTCTGTTTCTCTCTCTGTTCCGCTCTCTCTCTCTCTCTGCTTCTCTCTCTCTCGGTTTCTCTCTCTCTCTCTGTTTCTCTCTCTCTCTCTCTGCTTCTCTGTTTCTCTCTCTCTCTGTATTTCTCTCTTTCTCTGTATTTCTCTCTTTCTCTGTATTTCTCTGTTTCTCTCTCTGTATTTCTCTCTCTCTGTATTTCTTTCTCTCTGTATTTCTCTCTCTCTCTGTTTCTCTCTCTCTCTGTTTCTCTCCATCTCTGTTTCTCTCTGTATTTCTCTCTCTCTGTTTCGCTCTCTCTCTCTCTGTTTCTCTCTCTCTCTCCCTCGCTGTTTCTCTCTCCTTCTGTTTCTCCCTCTCCCTTTTTTTCCCCTCTGCTTCTCTCTCTCTCTGTATTTCTCTCCCTGTTTATCTCTCTCTGTGTTTCTCTCTGTTTCTCTCTCTCTCTTTCTCCCTGTTTTTCTCTCTCTGTTTTTCTCCCTCTCCCTCTCTGTTTCTCTCTCTCTCCCTCTGTTTCTCTCTCTCTCTGTTTCTCTCTCTCCATATATATATCTCTCTGTGTTTCTCTCTGTTTCTCTCCTGTTTCTGTTTCTCTCTCTCTGTATTTCTGTTTTTCTTTCTCTCTCTCTGTTTCTCTCTGTGTTTCTCTCTCTCCCTGTTTCTCTCTGTTTCTCTATCTCTCTGATTTCTCTCTCTCTCTCTCTCTCTGTTTCTCTTTCTCTCTCTCTGTATTTCTGTTTCACTTTCTCTCTCTCTGTTTCTCTAATTCTCTCTGTTTCTCTCTCCCTCTCTGTTTCTCTCTCTCCCTGTTTCTCTGTTTCTCTCTCTCTCTGTTTCTCTCTCTCTCTGTTTATCTCTCCCTATCTGTTTCTTTCTCTCTCCCTCTCTGTTTCTCTCTCCCTCTGTTTCTCCCTCTCCCTCTCTGTTTCTCTCTCCCTCTGTTTCTCCCTCTGCTTCTCTCTCTCTCTCTCTGTTTATCTCTCCCTATCTGTTTCTCTCTCTCTCTCTCATTTCTCTCTCTCTCTCTGTCTCTGTTTCCCTCTGTATTCCTCTGTTGCACTTTCTCTCTCTCTCTGTTTCACTCTCCAATTCTCTCTCTCTGTTTCTCGCTCCCTCTATGTTTGTCTCCCTCCCTCTGTTTCTCCCTCTCTTTCTCTGTTTCTCTGTTTGTCTCCCTCTCTGTTTCTCTGTCTCTTTCTCTCTCTCTCTCTGTTTCTCTCTCCCTCTCCCTCTTTCTCCCTCTGCTTCTCTCTCTCACTGTCTCTCTCTATTTCTTTCTGTTTCTCTCTCTCTGTATTTCTTTCTCTGTATTTCTCTCTCTGCTTCTCTCTCTCTCTGTTTCTCTCTCTCCTTTTCTCTCCCTCTCTGTTTCTCTCTCTCTCTCCGTCACTGTTTCTCTCTCCTTCAGTTTCTCCCTCTCCCTCTGTTTCTCCCTCTGTTTCTCTCTCTCTCTCTCTCTCTCTGTATTTCTCTCTCTGTTTCTCTCTCTCTGTATTTCTTTCTCTCTGTATTTCTCTCTCTCCCTCTCTCTCTCTTTCTCTCTGTTTCTCTCTGTTTCTCTCTCTTTGATTCTCTCTCTCTCTCTCTCTCTGTTTCTCTCTCTCTGCTTCTCTCTCTCGGTTTCTCTATCTCTCTCTGTTTCTATATCTCTATCTCTGTATTTGCCTCCCTGTTTATCTCTCTCTCTGTTTCTATTTCTCTCTCTGTATTTCTCTGTTTCTCTCTCTCTGTGTTTCTCCCTGTTTCTCTCTCTCTCTTTCTCCCTGTTTTCCTCTCTCTGGTTCTCTCCCTCTCTGGTTCTCTATCTCTCCCTCTCTGAATCTCTCTCTCTCTGTGTTTTTCTCTCTGTGTTTTTCTCTCTGTTTCTCTCTCTCTCTGTTTCTCTCTCTCTCTCTGTTTCTCTCTCCCTGTTTCTCTCTCTCTCTCTCTCGGTTTCTCTCTCTCTCTCTCCCTCTGTTTCTCCCTCTGCTTCTCTCTCTCTCTGTTTCTCTCTCCCTCTCTCTGTTTCTCTCTCCCTCTCTCTGTTTCTCTCTCCCTCTCTCTGTTTCTCTCTCCCTCTCTCTGTTTCTCCCTCTCTCTGTTTCTCCCTCTCTGTTTCTCTGTGTGTGTGTGTTTCTCTCTCTGTGTTTCTCTGTGTGTGTGTGTTTCTCTCTCTGTTTTTCTGTTTTTCTCTCTCTCTCTGTCTCTCTCTCCCTCTCTGTTTCTCTCTCTCCCTCTCTGTTTCTCTCTCTCTCCCTCTGTTTCTCCCTCTGCTTCTCTCTGTTTCTCTCTCTCCCTCTCTGTTTCGCTCTCCCTCTGTTTCTCCCTCTCTCTGTTTCTCTCTCTCTCTGTTTTTCTCTCTGTTTCTCTCTCTCTCTCTGTTTCTCTCTCTAATTCTCTCCCTCTGTTTCTCTGTTTCTCTATCTCTCTGATTTCTCTCTCTCTGTTTCTTTTTCTCTCTCTGTATTTCTCTGTTTCACTTTCTCTCTCTCTGTTTCTCTCTCTAATTCTCTGTTTTGCTCTGTTTCTCTCTTTGTGTTTCTCTCTGTTTCTCTCTCTCTGTTTCTCTGTTTCTCTCTCTCTGTTTCTCTGTTTCTCTCTCTCTGTTTCTCTCTCTCCCTCTCTGTTTCTCTCTCCCTCTCTCTGTTTCTCTCTCCCTCTCTCTGTTTCTCTCTCCCTCTCTCTGTTTCTCCCTCTCTCTGTTTCTCTCTGTTTCTCTGTGTGTGTGTGTTTCTCTCTCTGTGTTTCTCTGTGTGTGTGTGTTTCTCTCTCTGTTTTTCTCTTTTTCACTCTGTTTTTCTCTCTCTCTCTGTCTCTCTCTCTCCCTCTCTGTTTCTCTCTCTCCCTCTCTGTTTCTCTCTCTCCCTCTCTGTTTCTCTCTCTCTCCCTCTGTTTCTCCCTCTGCTTCTCTCTCTGTTTCTCTCTCTCCCTCTCTGTTTCGCTCTCCCTCTGTTTCTCCCTCTCTCTGTTTCTCTCTCTCTCTGTTTTTCTCTCTGTTTCTCTCTCTCTCTGTTTCTCTCTCTAATTCTCTCCCTCTGTTTCTCTCTGTTTCTCTATCTCTGATTTCTCTCTCTCTGTTTCTTTTTCTCTCTCTGTATTTCTCTGTTTCACTTTCTCTCTCTCTGTTTCTCTCTCTAATTCTCTGTTTTGCTCTGTTTCTCTCTTTGTGTTTCTCTCTGTTTCTCTCTCCCTCTCTGTTTCTCTCTCTCCCTCTCTGTTTCTCTCTCCCTCTGTTTCTCCCTCTCTCTCTCTGTTTCTCCCTCTCTCTCTCTGTTTCTCTCTCTGTGTGTGTGTTTCTCTCTCTCTCTGTTTTTCTCTCTCTCCCTCTCTGTTTCACTATCTCTGTTTCTCTCTCTCTCTTTCTCTGTCTCCCTCTCTGTTTCTCTCTCCCTCTGCTTCTCCCTCTCCCTCTGTTTCTCTCTCTGTTTCTCTCTCTCTCTGTTTATCTCTCCCTATCTGTTTCTTTCTCTCTCCCTCTCTGTTTCTCTCTCCCTATCTGTTTCTTTCTCTCTCTCTCTCTGTTTATCTCTCCCTATCTGTTTCTTTCTGTTTCTCTCTCCCTCTCTGTTTATCTCTCCCTATCTGTTTCTTTCTCTCTCTCTCTCTCTGTTTCTCCCTCTGCTTTTCTCTGGCTGTTTCTCTCTCTCTCTCTGTTTCTCTCTCTAATTCTCTCCCTCTGTTTCTCTATCTCTTTGATTTCTCTCTCTCTCTCTGTTTCTCTGTTTCTCTTTTTATCTCTCTGTATTTCTGTTTCACTTTCTCTGTTTCTCTCTCTCTGTTTCTGTCTCTCTGTATTTCTGTTTCTAATTCTCTCTCTCCCTCTGTTTCTCTCTGTTTCACTCTCTCCCTCTGCTTCTCTCTCTCTCTCTCTCTCTCTGTTTCTCTCTCTCCCTCTCTGTTTCTCTCTCTCTCTCCCTCTGTTTCTCCCTCTGCTTCTCTCTCTCTGTTTCTCTCTCTCCCTCTGTTTCTCTCTCTCTCTCTCTCTCTGTTTCTCTCTCTCCCTCTCTGTTTCGCTCTCCCTCTGTTTCTCCCTCACTCTGTTTCTCTGTGTGTGTCTCTCTCTCTGTTTTTCTTTTTCTCTGTTTCTCTCTCTCTCCCTCTGTTTCTCCCTCTCTCTTTCTCTCTCTCCCTCTCTGTTTTGCTCTCCCTCTGTTTCTCCCTATCTTTGTTTCTCCCTCTCTCTGT